>CM076574.1:1031059043-1031659043 GCA_034641835.2 Pinus albicaulis
TAATGGATTTTAATATGAGGGATTTCAAGGTTTCATCATCTAATTTGCTCATCTTTTCTCTTTTCAAGTTGTATTGAAATCTTTCAAGTAAATCTTCCAAATTTTCATCTTCTTTTTGCATCATTTTGAATACCTCATCCTTGTGATTGGTGGGCATACAATAGTCCAAGTATCTATCCAAAAAAAATTGTTTCATATCATTCCAAGTCCTAATAGATTGAGTGGCTAATCCCATGAACCATTTCAAAGCAGCTCCCTTCAATGTTGAAGGAAACAGTTTGAGTTTTTGAGAGTCTTCCATATAGTCATAGGTTCGGCACACGACTTCAAACTCAAACAGAAATGTTTCAGGATCCTCACTTCGCAATCCATAAAAATTAGGGAGGACAGATGGTGAGATATTTTTCATTGTTGTATGAGTTTCCTCATCAACTATAGGGAATCCAAACAAGTTGTCTCCTTCCCTATTTCTTTCATTATTTCCTTCACCATTGTTGTCTCCATTGTTTCCTCCTCCTCTACCTCTACCTCTAAATCCATCTATTATTTCCTCTGCCATGATATTTTCTTTAGAGTCTTTAAAGTCCTCTAGTTCTTCTATCAAGGGAGGATGAGAGGGAGTCTCTTCCTTTTCTAAATGAGATTTAGTAGGTGGTATAAGAGAATCCTCTAATTCAGTTGCTCCTTGAATTCCAAAAATATTAAGGCTAGGGGTAGATGGTGGTGAATCTGGTCTATGCCTTGAAGAAGATGGAGTTGTGAAAATCGAACTCTTGGCTTTAGCTATAAACCTTCCCCTAGAATCTCTTGCTCTATGCATGTCAATTTATTTTTTATTTTTTTATTTTTTTTAAAGATAGGGATAATAATTCTCTTTCTGATCTTCCAGATCACACTAGGTGAAAGAAGAGAAAATACTTAAGAAATTACTAAACCAATAATTCTCTTTTCTGATCCTCCAGATCACACTACGTGCAAGAGGAGAGCATACTTCAAGAAGTTATCAAGTTTTCCCTTCTTTTGTTATTTTGTTTTTTTTTTTTAAAGAAATTGGCTACCTAGTTACACTTCCCCGGCAATGGCGCCAAAATGTTTGGTCAATTTAGTGTGTCCTAAATTGCTACATTTAATTTGTCAATCCGGGATTCGTAAGCTGATGAAGTGTGGCGCACTATATGTGCAAGATAACCTATCTCTTACTTTTTTGTCGTTTTTGGATTTTTGTGAAATTCTAAAAGACAAGTATGGAGACAAATATTCAAGACAACAATGTCTTTCTAATGATTTTCCAAACTTCAAAATAGTTTTAAAAACACATAATGACAAAATTAATTCTTCAAAGAAAATGAAATTGCATCACTACTCTAGTCAAACAAACAATGAACTACTGATCATGAAACTCATTATTCTTGCTGCTGTTCAAACACAAAAGAAACTATGCTGAAAGAAATCCAAAAGTTGCAAAAAAGTAAATCTAAATCAAATTACATCAACTTATCTTCTGATCCCTCATCATTAGTCCAGCTATGATTTTCGGAGGTAACCATAAACAACTTGAGTAACCCGATATCTAACTTGCGGAAAGTAAACTAATATCAAACTACACATTCATAATTCAATCCCTCACCATCAGTCCAGCTGTGGCTTTCGGAGGTAACTGAAGATGTCATGAGCAATTTAATATTTCTAATTTGCAGAAAGTAAACTAATATCAAACTACACATTCATAATTCAATCCCTCACCATCAGTCCAGCTATGGCTTTCGGAGGTAACTGAAGATGTCATGAGCAATTTAATATTTCTAATTTGTAGAAAGTAAACTAATATCAAACTATACATTCATACTTCAATCCCTCGCCATCAGTCCAGCTGTGGCTTTCAGAGGTAACTGAAAATGACATGAACAATTTGATATATCTAAACTTAACTACTGAAACAAATGTGCAAGACTGAAATAAAAAAATCAGTATTGAAATTAAACAGAAACTAAGAAAAGTAAATTAGCAGCAGAACAATATTAATTCCATGTCATTAGTCAAAAATCTATGCAAATGCCTGGGCTGCCTATTTATAACCTGAAACAAGAACACTGATCAGTTAACAATAACATAAAACATGAAAGATTATGGACAGAAGCAAGCTGTAAAGCATGAAAGATTATAAACAGAAATGAAGCATATATACCATGAAAGATGCAATGTATAAACATGTGAATGAATTATGGCACAATGAGCTTAAAGAAATAAAACAATAACTATACAATAATGCACAAAACCTCAGCGTGTGCAGGGGCCCTCTGTAGAAATTAGATAACACATAACCTTCTTCTACAATTAATTGTCACATGCGGAAATAACAGAAGCAATCTCACATCAATTCAATCACACATTAACTCAGTATGTATGGGGAAAGCCTATAGCTGAAAACCCCGTAGCTATTGTGTATATTATAATGGAGAAATCAAGTAACCAAACAAGTACAATACTCCTCACAAGTACTCAGTACTCTCTCATGAAGTTACTCACAATCTAGCTTGATTTTGAACAAGTCTCGGGTTCAAAACACACCACTAACTGCCTTGCCTCTATTGCGCAATCATGGCCTGTATATGAAGAGGTTCAAGGTTCGAATCCCCTTGCCTTGATTGCGTAATTGTCATGGACAATTCCTCCAAGTGTAATGCAAATCTCCTGCAAAACCAATCTACCAACTGATAGCTTTACTCACCCTTTCATCTACCTCTTCCACTGGTCTCCACTGAACTGATCATGCACTGTAGTGAACTGAAGTGTTCTTGAGTTGACTAATGAGTTAATATTTAGTAAATTAAATATTATTTAATTTACTCCACTCATATCTAGTTGATTAGTTAATTAACTAATCCCAACTAGTTCAACTAAAACAAACAGAACACAACTCCACTACTTGTCCCGTTAACTCCTCCAAAACTCCTGCCACTGAAGTCTAACTGAAGCCAACCATGCAAGATGCCATCAAACCCTAGGAACCACGTGATTCCTTGTGTCATTTGCATGAGCCACCTCCATGACTCAAACTGAAGTGCGCCAAGAGAGTAAACTGTTGTTTATAGTCAAAATATTATTAAGGGTAAATAATATTTGACTTCCATATTTTTAGGAGATCAGTCTAAAAATAGCCTGGGTCCTAAAAAATAGGGTCTCATCTATTTTTACCGACATGTCGCATCCATCAAGAATCTCCAAGTAGAATTCTCAAATTATGCTCCGTATGTCTAAAAATAGACATAGTCTAAAAATAGACTTTGCGCCAGAATTTGCCTGCGGGCCCACTTAGTGAAGGCGACTTCATTTCACTAAGCTCCATCATCTTGCTGCATTCTCAACACTCCCTCTCAGCAATATATGGATTATCTGCAATCCCTATCCTGCCTCTGTGGAATTCGAACTTGCTCCCGGTGAGCGCCTTCGTCAGGATGTCGGCATCCTGATCCTCCGTGGGAACATATGAAAGCATCATGATCCTCCGCTGAACACAATCTCTGATGTGATGGTACCTGATGTCGATATGTTTGGACCTATCATGAAAAACCGGATTAGCCGAGAGCTTGATGCAGCTCTGGTTATCACAGTAGATCACTGTAGGCTCCAAATGCAACCTGAACAAACCTGCGAGGATCTTCCTCATCCAACAGCCTCACATGTGCCTGCCGTGCTGCCACGTACTCGCCCATGAACTGGGAGGCCACGGACTTCCTCGGCTCCTCGCTATACCGTGTTCCGTCACACCCACGTCGAAACCCGTAAGGTTTCTTCCGGTCCGTTGGGCTCCCGGCCCAATCTGCATCAGTGAAACCAGAAAGCTTCACTCCATCCTCCTGTCTGTACCATAGACCATATCCCGATGTGCCTCTGATATAGCGCAATACATGCTTGCCCGCCTTCCAAAAGAGCTGGGTAGGCTTAACCATAGCTTGCGAAAGCTGGTTAACTGCATAGCATATATCGGGTCGAGTATTGACCAAATACATCAACGACCCCACCAACTGTCGATAGACAGTGGCATCCACTACCTCCTCCGAAGTAGCATCTCCCTTCCTCCAACCTCCAGAAAGAGGGGTATCAACAGGCTTGCAGCCCTGCATGTTGAACCTCTCTAGAATCTCCCGGGCATACTTGCCCTGAGAAACAAACAGTCCTCCACTGCGCTGCCAAATCTCCAATCCCAGAAAATAATGAAGGATGCCCAGGTCCTTCATCTCAAACTCTCGTGCAAGATCCTCCTTGCATGAAAGTATCAACTGCTCGTCGCCAGTCAAAATCAGATCATCTACATACAGTACGATGATCAACAGCTTCCCCTCCACCACAATCTGGTACAGGTTTGGATCCGCCTCACTCTTGGAGAATCCAAGCCCGGTGAAGTAGCCGTCTATCCGAGTGTACCAAGCACGAGGTGCTTGCTTCAGCCCGTACAGTGCTCTCTTGAGTCGGCACACATGCGACTCACTGCTGAAGATCTCAAAACCTTCAGGCTGCTCTATGTACACCTCCTCCTCAATAACTCCATTGAGGAACGCAGTCTTCACATCCATCCGATGAATGTGCCACCCCATCTGCGCTGAGAGAGCAAGGATCGTCCGTATGGAAGAGTACCTTGCGACAGGTGCAAAAGTCTCCTCATAGTCAATCCCCTCGATCCGTGAGAAGCCACGGGCGACAAATCTCGCCTTGTACTTCTCCACACTCCCGTCAGCCGCCTGCTTCACCTTGTAGATCCATCGCGAACCTACAACTGATTTCCCAACCGGTCTTGGGACAATCTCCCATGCACTGTTCCTGATGATCGAATCATATTCTTCGATCATGGCATCAACCCATGCAGGTTCCTCCACAGCTTCCTCAAAAGAGGATGGCTCCGTCACAACACATTGACTCATAAGAGCCATGTATCCAGTGTACCGATCCGGTGACTGTCTCTGTCTGCGCTGTGCTGTAGGTGGTCCTACAACCTTCTCTGCATCCCGAGCCAGTCGCTCAGCTTCTGTAGTGCGCATGCGCCCTCTGATGGTTGGCGCTGCCTGGGTGGTTTCTTCCACTTCCTGAACCTCCTCTTGTGGCTGATCCACATCCGGAAGCTCCTCCTTAGGAACTAACAGCTCCTCATCTGCATGCAAGTGTGGCTCCCTCTCAAGCGAACACTGCATGGCTTTCTCCTCCTGAAATTTTATATCCCGTCGCACAACAGTCTTGCGACTGTCTGGCACATACACCCAATAGTTGTGAGGTGTATCAGTGTACCCCACAAATATTCCAACTTCAGCAGTTGGATCCAGCTTCCTCCTTGCATCCTTCGTCACATGCATGTAGACAGGAGATCCGAAAATCCGTAAATGGGAAATATCAGGCCTCTTGCCAGAATAAGCCTCCTCTGGTGTACTCATGCCAAGAACCTTGTGAGGACAACGGTTCTGCACATACACTGCTGTATTGCATGCCTCAGCCCACAAGTGAAGGGGTAGGCCCCGATCATGCAACATCGCCCGTGCAGCACCCACGATCGTTCTGTTCTTCCGCTCAGCCACCCCGTTCTGCTGTGGGTTATGGGGTGCGATGAGCTCTCTCCGAATCCCTTCTGCGCTGCAGAACTCCTTGAATTCAGCCGAGATGAATTCACCACCGTTATCACTCCCTAGAGCAATCACCTTCTTCCCCGAATCCTTCTCGACCAGTGCTTTAAACTCACAGAACTTCGCGAATGTATCGCTCTTCTTCTGCATGAAGAAGATCCAGCACTTTCGAGAGAAATCATCAACAAAGATCACATAATACTTGTGCTTTGCTGTCGAAGCAACCGAGAAAGGACCACACACGTCTGTGTGAACTCTCTCAAGGATCGTCGTGGCGCGACTATCCTTCTCGTGAAAGGTGGCTTTCACATACTTCCCTAAAGTACACCCCTTGCACTGATCTGACTACGCAAGAGTGCCCTTAGGAAGTCCAGTAGAAATCTGCTGCAGAATCTTCAAAGCTCCATGGTGAAGATGGCCCAATCTCCTGTGCCATAGTTCGCCCTCATCATCCCGGCTCACCACATCTCCAGCCTTGCATGCCATAGTTGCGCAGTCATCTACCTGCAACTGATAAAGGTTTTGAGTTCGAACCCCTATCTTCCGGGTCTCTCCAGTAGTCTTACTGCGCAGGAAAGCTTTTCCTTCGCCGAAGACCACATCATAACCCTTATCCTCCAACATCGCTACTGAAATCAGGTTCTTCTTCAATCCAGGTACATGCATGACATCCTTTAAGACAAAGGGTTTACCAGACTCCCTCTGAAAGGATACGGTACCGATACCAGTCGCACTGTATCTACCGTCATCGCCCATCTCGATGTGCATACCCAAATCCTGGTCCTCCAGATCTGAGAACAACTCCCGATCTCCCGTCATATGAAATGACGCACCGCTGTCCAAGAACCACACCGATCCCATCACACTTGAAACCAAGCATGCAATCAGTGAAAAGTCAAGCTCGAACTGTGAAGCCAAAGCTTCTCCATCCGCAGATCTTCCCGCTTGCTTGTTCTTCTTCTTCTTTGGACAATTGGTAGCATAATGTCCGTGATCATGGCAGTGAAAACACTTCACTTTCGCCATATCCTGCTTCTTGCCCTTTGCACCAGAATGAGAGGTTTTCTTACCTTTCCCTTTCTTTGCTTTGGACACCAAAGCGCAGTTTTCTTCATCAGCTCCCTTTGATGAAGATCCATTTCGAGTAGTCCTCCTTATCTCCTCCTGCATGAGATCCGCCCAAAGGCGCTCCCATCCCGGCAGCTTCTCCCGACCATTGACACTATCTTGATATGAGTGCCAAGCCTTTGGAAGACCAAGGAGAGCCAGGTCGACCATGTCCTCTTCATCGACAATCACCCCCACACTTCCCAGCTCATCTCTGCACTGAGTGAACTTCGTGAGGTATTTGGCGATACTGTCGCCCTTCTCCATCTTGATGTTCCTGAGCTTATCTTTGAGCGCCAGCTTCCTTTGGTCGCTCTTACTCTGGAATAGATCCGTCAAAGCTTTCCACATTAAATATGGAGTAGCCTTTCCATGCAGGCTGGATACAATATGATCCTCGACGCCCTCCAACAGGATCCTTCGACATTTCGCGATCTTCTTTTGCCATGCATCGACCAGAGCTGCATCAGTGGGCTTTGGGACATCCGCATCCACGAACTCCTTCAGACCATTATCTTCTAACACGGCTTCCATTCGATCTTTCCATGCAACATAGTTCGAACTGCCTTCAAGAGCATATTCGAGTCGCAAACCATTGAAAGAAGACATCTTTCAACACCGGCACCAAGAAGAACAACCTTCTGCAAAATTCGAATTCCAAACTCCAAGCTCTATCGCTTCCGATCTATACTTGAAAATAAATTATTTCCAAATCAGAGATTGACTGCAAAGGGCATTCACCAGATCTTTCACCTTACAAAGAAGGATGAATATTCCGGAGGCTACCTGGCCCGCATGCAGACTCTGTCCGAGGAAATAAGTTTGCAATCACCGTAATAGACTTCGACAATTAATCTCGCTCCGATACCATGTAGAAAATAGCTGAATAAATCACTTATTCACTGAAGATTAACCCGGTCATATATCAATTTCGAATTGCATACATAACACATAACCTTCTTCTACAATTAATTGTCACATGCGGAAATAACAGAAGCAATCTCACATCAATTCAATCACACATTAACTCAGTATGTATGGGGAAAGCCTATAGCTGAAACCCCCGCAGCTATTGTGTATATTATAATGGAGAAATCAAGTAACCAAACAAGTACAATACTCCTCACAAGTACTCAGTACTCTCTCATGAAGTTACTCACAATCTGACTCAGTTTTGAACAAGTCTGAGGTTCAAAACTCCCCGCCAATTGCCTTGCCTCTATTGCGCAATCATGGCCCGTATATGAAGAGGTTCAAGGTTCGAATCCCCTTCCCTTGATTGCGTAATTTTCATGGACAATTCCTCCAAGTGTAATGCAAATCTCATGCAAAACAAATCTACCAACTGATAGCTTTACTCACCCTTTCATCTACCTCTTCCACTGGTCTCCACTGAACTGATCATGCACCGTAGTGAACTGAAGTGTTCTTGAGTTGACTAATGAGTTAATATTTAGTAAATTAAATATTATTTAATTTACTCCACTCATATCTAGTTGATTAGTTAGTTAACTAATCCCAACTAGTTCAACTAAAACAAACAGAACACAACTCCACTACTTGTCCCGTTAACTCCTCCAAAACTCCCGCCACTGAAGTCTAACTGAATCCAACCATGCAAGATGCCATAAAACCCTAGGAACCACGTGATTCCTTGTGTCAGTTGCATGAGCCACCTCCATGACTCAAACTGAAGTGCGCCAAGAGAGTAAACTGTTGTTTATAGTCAAAATATTATTAAGGGTAAATAATAATTGACTTCCATATTTTTAGGAGATCAGTCTAAAAATATCCCGGGTCCTAAAAATAAGGGTCTCATCTATTTTTACTGACATGTCGCATACTTTACACCATATCACTCCATTTTATCCAAAGATCCATTTTACCTTGAATAAAATCGGCCCTTCAATAACCTTGTATCACCATCTGACAGCTTTCTTGACCTTTTTGACCCCATAGCCCAGTTGTTCTGACATCTTTTTACCTATCTTAGTATTTGATCAGTTCATCCCTCACAACATAAAAACCAAAAACCTACTTCGTAACTATTCTAAAATCAAGAACACAATAAGCAAACACACAGATATCCCTTGCACAAATAGAGAGAGCCCTCTCTGAGTCCAAGAAGGCTAGGTCCTTGGGCTCCAAAGACTGGTTTGATGTTACACTGTCATTTGGCTTGCCAATTAGTCAAATCACGGGACCCTAACAGATATAATGTCCATCATGTTTATAACAGTTGATCAAAGAAGGAAAGGATGGTCAAGTACCAGGCATCTGGCCCACTTCCAAAGATTATTTCTGAGATTCTTGACATCTTCAAGAAGATTCCATCCCCATGTGGAGCCAATGTTAGCCACCTATAATATCTTGTCAAAACAAACGGGTGGCTAAATATGTTTCTGAGCCTTCAAGAGAGACATTTCCTTTGTAAATCTATCATTCTTGAAGCCTCCATGTGTTTTCTATCCTTCATAACTATCTTCACTGTTGTTTCCATTAATGAACCCTGTTGTCTATGAAAAAAACTGTTTTCAAAGGCCTCCATCTTCCCAATTTTCCCTCATTCATACTTCATTTTCCTTCATTCCCTTCATAAATTCCCTTTGATAAGGTTTAAAACCTCTATTTTAATCTTATCGGAACCCTCAAACCCCTCTGAAAAACCTTCATTTTGGCCTAAAAACCCACTTTTCAGCATTTAGGCCTTAAGCCCCTTTCGGCCTTAGCCCTAGCCCCTTTTCCGCATGTGACCTCATCCCGCGACTAGGAGCTAGCCCCCATCGCGCAATCGCAATCGGGGTTTATAGTTTCTTTGTTAAACGTTTATTTCAAAAACTCCGATGGATGAGCCCCTTTCTCCTCTGATCTGCCGATTTGATCTGGATCGTTGAATGCACAAGAACCAACGGCCAAGATTCAATTGCGCTTCGCTCGCAGCCCCCTGTCATCGCATCCGCCAATTTGATCTGGACCGTTGAATCCAAAAGAACCAACGGCCAAGATTCAATCACGCTCCGCTCATAAGCCCATCACCCACGCTCCGCTGATTTGATCTGGACTGTTTAATCCACAAGAACCAACGGCCAGGATTCAATTGCACTCCGCCCACAGTCCTCCGACATCACACCTACCGATTCAATCCTAACTGTTGATCTCCCCTCTGATCCGACGGCCAATGCTTAATCGCACATCACAAACTCAAATACCCCGGTGCTTTGGCCTCTTTCCTTTTCTCCGATGCGATTTAATCCCAACCGTTCATTCTGTCAGATCTGACGGTTCGCACTTCATCGCATCGCGCTCATCCCTCACATAATCCTCCACCTTCCCGACCTCCAATTAAATCTCCACCGTTGATCAAGTTTGATTGGACGGTCCACATTACTTCCGCTCTTCAAACCCCGCCCTTCTCATTCTCCCCCATCGACAGATCTCAACCGTCGATCCTCACAATCCGACGGCTCACATTGACCTCAGCAATGGACCCCGCCTCCCTTCGCCCATGCATCTAACCTTATATCGCGCATCACCCACACCGTCAGATCTTCCACCCATCATCCAACTGCTGAAAATGCATATCGCGTAATTTCTGTGCCCAGGGTTTAACGCTTCAAAATTACGCGAAATGGGCGGTTTTAGAAATCCACATGGCGATCAATGTATGGAATCGCATTTTTTTGGGCATTTCCGCTTTCCCCTTTTCTGTTGCACGAATACCACTCCGGTTTTCCGCCTTACCGCCCTCCGCAACACAACTTTGGATTTTAATCACAGCTGTTGATCTCTGAGATCGGACGGCTCCTGTTATATCAAAGCTCGTTCACTTACTTTTCATCTATTCCCCAAATGATCCCATCGGGCGATCTCCGCCGTTGATTTGTTCTAATCTAACGGCCCTGATCTAATCTCGCCTCCATCCATTTTTCATCCATCTAAACTTCCCAATTACTCCATCCGCAGATCTCCGCCATCGATTATTCTAATCCAACGGTCCACGTTCATACTCGCACCCGACTCCCATCAGACCTGGTTTTCGCCTTCCGCCATGATTTTCATCACATTTTCCGCTGCGTTCACATTTTCCCTCAATACCCTTCCATCCTCCTAGACCCTCTGAAGCGGTCTTTCCCCACTCCCCTTGGTTTTTATAGCATGCTTCTCATTTCTTGCAAGTTTCAAAGGTGGTGAATTCACACTGTTTTCACAGTCACGGCCTTGGCATAGGAAGAATATCACAGAGCTAAGATTGCAAAGGAAGAAATCTCTGAAAAGGGTTAAAGGCATAGTATTGAAGATTAAGAAGCCTAATCCACAGTCAGCATGGATTAAATACAAATCATTGATCACAACAACACAGAGGATATATCAGCAGGAAATTCCTTTTACTGAAGAAAGGACCAAATCACTACTACCCATTCCCTGTTCTTCATCGAGCTCCAGAGTAGTTACTATTCTGACAAGGAGTCCTAAAAACTGTCAGTGCATTAGTTACAAAGCATGGAAGACCTGAAAGGAAAATCTTCACCCTTTCTTGTCGCAGAAGATAAACAGAGTACTACAGCCAGGAAAGTACTTCCAAGAACATACCCTTGGAGTTATTATCAATCTAATGAAGACCCTTATTTCATCTAAAGGGTACCAAAAGTTAACGTAAAGATATTAAAACAAAATGGGCTTCGAAAGACACTTCTCCCTCTGTTTTAATGAATCATTTAAATCCTATCTACCACTACTATCACTCTTCCGCCTATAAGAACTCATGAAAAATACATTGTAAATGTTGGTTGGTCGTTGAAAAAACACTGATTGTAAGCTGTTCTACTGAGTTAGATTTCTGTGAGTAGTAGTCGTAAATAGGTTGGGAGATGATTTCTGGATGATATCAAGATATTGGACAAGGATGTATGTGACTGGTTTTGCTCTTCTAATATGACAAGCATGTTCATTGGATCCTGATCTAAATCAGCGGTGATGTGTTCTTTCTTTGTTATTGTTTTCCCTCTATTATACATCATGTTTCATTTTCTCTGATAAGAAACAATAATTTTAGCTTAGGATATACTGCTGCAAATACCCTAATGCTTCTTGCACTTTCTTATCTTTATGTTTTCTGCTAACTTTGTAACTTAGAAAAAATTCAACACAATTTAACCAGTATAGAAGTTGGTTTGTCCATGCTTACTGATGTATGAATTTAGAGTTTGTTTCTTAGATGTTCTGGTTTGGTTTCAGCTGAAAGAATTAGGAAACTGGGAGATTTAGAGTTAGCCCTGTCCCCTAGGTTCCTTTTCCAACAGTTAGCCTTTCAAGATCCCTTTTAGTTGAATGCCAAAAGCAGAGAAGGTTAAAAGTCTTTCTATGATCTTAGGTTTCACTCTGTGTTAAACTTAAATGTTTTCTATTGTCTGAAAGTAGTCAGGAGGACTGCTGGATTGTTGTCTTCGGAGTTAGCCTCATTAGGAGTTTAGATCATAGAGGTTAAGGAATGCCTTGTCCCTAAATTTACTCCGAAGTGGTCACCTTGGAAGGTTTTCCTTGTCATTCCCATTCATTTCCTTATTGTTTCATCCCATACTATCATCTTAAGAGATCCTCTGATATAGATGACTAGCCCTTTGAAAGTCTTGGATATTTGAATTGCAAGTAAACCCTTTTATGACCCCATTGCCCAATGGAATTTTGTTCTCTTTGAATTATCTCCCCATTGCCAAAAAATCCTTCTCTACTCATTTCTTTACCTTACACTGAACCCTTCTTTAATGTTTCCCAACCAAACAAACAAATCAAAAACCCTTGTGCCCTATAGCTAGCCTAACACCTTGAATTGAACATCAAAGACATATTATTCTTTTCTTTTATAGAGAGATCCCTCTCTGGATACAGGAGGGCTAGATCCTGAGATCCCAAAGTGGTTTGATGTTGTCTTGTCATTTGGTATTGCCAAATCTGCCAAATCACAGGAACCACAACAACATCCATGCTTGTTTTGGCTTAGTGGTTGGGTGGAGATCATGGTAAAGACTATATGACATATTTATTGTTTTGGCCTAGTTATTTAGTGTGGATTACGGTAAAATATCGTGATTTCTATGGATGAGGGTGAGGTGGTTTAGCCTCGGGATGCCCTGATTGGTTCTTTCGGTTTGAGTCCCACACTCATGCTTGGAATATGGCACGAGTGTGATTAGATGAAGAGAGATTTGGCTCATCAAATCTATGGTCAGGTGGAATGTGGTAGTCCCATCTCGAGTTTGTTTTTACATTCATTAATGAGAATTTAAATTCCTTGGTATTTGATGTGAAAATGTACTCGTTTATATGTGGATTCTATGTTTGTTGTCTCCTTGATATTTTTGTTGTTATTATGCTGGTGATAGGCATGTATTATGACATTGATTAAGTATGGATCTCCTCATGTTTTTATTTGTAAATGAATAAACAATGTATCTATGACCTAATAGATGATACGCTAATGATGTAAGGGAACAATGCTTCTTAGCGATTCTCTGATAAGTATGAGACCCCTATGCTCATATCTATTGTTTACACCTATAGAATGCATATTTATGTTATGTTTGACGAAATGTTTTTCATGGCTAGTAGGGGTCCAGTTTAGGCCTTGTCATTGTTTTTGAAAATACATCATTGTTTCACTCTTTTATTTAATTTATGAACTTGTCATGGAGTTCTCGACAGTGGCCTAGGATTTGGGCCTAAAAAAGTGCCTTAAATCCCATGGACACAGACATAGTCCAGGGAAATTTAGTCCCTATATGCACGGATACAGGGTTATGCATACATCTAGAGCCTCTAAAACGCATGGATGTGGGTCTGTGCATGCGTACATGGGGTTTTCTTCATGAAATATCAGTGGGACCCAGGGGCTAGAGGCCTGAGTGGTTGGGTTAGCTCCTGGGAGTTTTGTTGCTGATGTGGAAGGTTTTTTTGATGTGTTTATGTCGGTTCCACTTCCTTAAGGTCACCTAGGTGGTTGAATCAGATCATAGTATTCGCTCGTCAGTTGTTTACCTCAGTTGGTTGGTTACTTGGGTAGATGTGGGTTGAGAGTGTTACAGTAAGTATTTGTTGATGCTTAAGATGATTTTAGTATGATGAATGTTGTTGCTTGGTTTTTGCAATCATGGAGAGATTTCACATAATATTATTGTTGTTGCTGCTATCTATGATGCATTATGTTGATGATTGATGGGCTCATGATGATGTGGATGTATTTTCTACTACCTATGGCATATTCCTATGTTATTGCTATTATTTGACTTTATTGTTGATGCACGTGTGGAGTATGATGGAGATGACCAAGGTGTTGAGAGGCCATGTACTAGCATATGGTTTGGATAATGCTTCTATGTTGCTGCTACACATTGTGAGATTATATCATTTCTCATGGAGGCCATATGTTTTGATGCACATGCCATGTATTGCATTGTATTGTTGCTGCCATATGGAGCATATGTTGATGCTCAATGTAGTCATGTACTCATGATATTTCATGTTTTGGGAATGTATTGATGAGAGCACCATTGTGTGAATATGAAAAAGCCATGTACTATCATTCTATTATCTTTTGGGTGTATTTCTCATGTAGTGACCTATGGTATCTAGCATGTCTTGTCATTTAATATATATGGGTAAATGGAGTCCAACTCATGTTTCATGATGTAAATATTTGATGTAGCCCCACTTTATTGGGTGCATTATGTAAACTTGGGTCCATAGAGTCATGGTTGGTGATAGGTGTAGAGAATTTATGTGTCAGTCCTATATACTTGTCACAACTATGTACTTCCTCCATGAAGCATTATGATGTATTGTAATGTATTGTATATCATGTCCAAAATCAGTTGGAGTCATGGTCTATGAGGTGTAGTCTCTTGCACTTAGCAAGGAGGCTTATTGCGGCTCCATTACATGTTTAGGGGGAGCATGCTCAGTTTTCATATTTGGCATGGAATTGGTTAGATACATGTTGGCAGTTAGTTTCCTTGTTCTACATGTTTATATTGCAGAGGATACTTCTATTGGTTGTGTCAACATGATGTTGTTTATGATAGGGGGAATCATTTTCTATTCCAGCGCATTATTGGCATTGTTCTTTAGTGTTGGTATGTCCCTTTCCATTGATGTCAAAGGGGGAGAGATATTGGATTGATGATTCAACCTCACATGTTGTATTGAGGTTGACATAAATGCCAAAGGGGGATTTTGTTGGCATTGTAGTGTTGGCATTGATGTCAACAAGCTCTTGTTGTTTTTGATCATATGCATGAGTGATGAGTGTTTGGTGATGGATGATTGGTGATGGTATTGTTAGTTGGCATTGATGTCAACATTGTTAAGAATTTGGAGGCCCGATGATTAATTCAAATTCTCTTCTTGATAATTACTTGTGAGCTTACTTGAGTTACTTATGTCTTCTCTTGCTTAGCTTAGTTAGTCTTTCATCAAGTCAATTACCAAAATACAAAAGACACAAAGTTAGGCTCTTTGAGCTAGGGAAAAACCTCTCCCTATTGGAGAGGAGAACCCACGAGAAATTATTCTTATAGATCTTAAAATGACAAGTACCATGACCAAGACTTAGACTCTTGACCTATGAATACCTCCAAGACCTTGTCATTACTTCTTTGATTGCCTACAACACTGATGCTTCTCTTCAGCTCTAATCTTCACTGACCTGCACTAGTACTAGAGAACTCGGTCTCTAAGTTTCACTTCTTATTACTTATGTTGAAATTTGCAACAAGAAACATTGAAATTAGCATCCAGAAATGGCTACCATGGAGGCTTTTGATTTAATTATTTCTTAATTAAATTAGAATAAATTTGTGTCAAATTTATTTCTCCCTTAAATAAATTGGATAATAAATTGTAATCTTATCTCATAGTCACTTGTAATAGTTAACTGAGGGTGATAGACTCAGTTAGCTCATGAAATTCGAGTTTGGGGCGGTTGGTGAGGCATGTAGAGTGATTCTATTTGTTTTAGAGTCCAAGTTGCAGTTAGTGTATTAGTTTAATGCATGAGAAATCAGTTAACTCAATTAAGTGAGTTAAAGTTAGTCTAACTAGTTGTAACTGATTGTTGTACTAGTGAGAGGTCAAGTGAATTAAATCAGATTTAATTCACATGTAGTGATCTGTCAAGTGATTGATGATTTACTAGTAATAGCTGCATGCATGTCAGTTCTGATGAAGACCCAGTTGAGACAGAGGTTAAAGGGAAGCTATCTATCAGTTGTGTTTATAGAAAATTGCTCGAGCGCAATTATATACACCATAGGATGCCAGTGATGTATTGCGCAGTTGAGAGAAGGATGAAATTCCTAAAGAATAGGGATTGCATTCATCAGAAATTGCACAAGGCAGGCAGGCTATTTAGAGGCTGAGAATTGGCTAAGTGTTGGTCAGTTTTGTCCAAGACAGCGTGACACAGTTGTGAGAGTGCAGGAGAATCTTGTGAGAAGAGTGCATTGTGATTTTTTCATGATTCCATGGTGAATATACAACATAATATAGAGGTTTTTTGAGCATCAAGCTTTCCCCGGGAAATTATCTATGTTGTGGTTTGATTCGCTTTTCTTTGCTTAATGTGATTGGAGATTGTGTTTAATTTCCGCAATTGATTTGTAGAAGGATTCAGTATCTAGCTTTATTACAATGTTATATCAGATTCAATCCATTGATATACATATGTTTGTATAATTTCTACATGGTATCAGAGCACATGAAATCACTATAGTGGAGGAGAAGTTGATTTTGTAACTGAATAGAATTCGAATTTGCAAAAGTATTCATGGTGCGACAGGAGAATCAAGATCGAAATGGCTTTCAATGGCTTGATATTGGGGTATGCCCTCGAGGGTAGCTCTAACTATATAGCATGGAAATACAGGATGGAGGCAGTACTGGAGGACAATGGGTTGAAATAATTCATTGATAATGATGTTCCCAAACCCGTTGTAGCATATGCTGCAAATCTTGATACATGGCAAAAGAAGGTTGAAAAGGCGAGAAGGATCTTACTAGAGGGAGTAATAGACCACATTGTCTCAAGTCTCCATGGTGTTAGTGTCAGTTTTTGCATCCTGCCATCAGTGATCAAAATATCTCTTTTCACATCATATTAGGGGTCCCATTTTGAAATTTTTATCAATCCACTAGGTCATGCAAAAATTTGGTCATTGATTAGGATATTGAGATCATTACTACTCCTTTCACCTCCATGGTCAATGGAAATCATCATGGTCAGGTCATTATTGTTGAAAGAGTCCCATAGTCATCATGGTCATCATTCATCTCATTCTTCCATGTTGTGCCATCATTAGGTCATAGGGTCAAAATAATGAAAATTGGTCATTTCACCATTAAATTAATCTTTTGAAGGAGTAGTAATAGTCAAAGGTTTTAAAAGGCACATTTTTATCTTAATTAAAATGAATTATATGCAACTAAGTTCTAAGGCTCCAATTCAAATCAGAATGTGAAAATACATGGTGGGTCCACCACACCACCAAAGGAGAAAATTGATTTTCAAACTACAAAGAAACTAAAACTCAAGTTCATTTTCTCATTCCACATTCAAGATACATCTCTCTACCAAGAAAAATCACTCCCAATCTCACAAAGGGCATTTCATGCCATCAGAAGACAATTTTTCCTCTTATAATGCGCTTTTGCCAAAGGGAGTTTTGTTTTCCCAAGGGTGCCCAGATCATCATTGTAGAAGCTTGTTTCAACAATTTCAGGTTACAAACTATCATTTCCAAGTAATTGGCTTTCTGTTTACCATATTTGTTTCTCAGTTTTGCTTGGAAAGCTCATTTCCCTCTCCTAGGTTTTTTAGGGCATTTTTCTTGGTTTCAAGACTTCCATGGTTAAATAATCAACACAAATTGTATCTTGATGCTCTTGTACCTTCCCATATCCTTAAAATACCTTCCTAAACACTTCCCATCACTCCTATCCCTCAAAATCATCATTTTCCCACAAACCCTAGCCTATTGCTACACTTTTGACACCTTCCTAGGTTAGGGTTGTGTTTTTCCCTTTTGGACCCCTTCCCCTCACTCAATGGACCCTATCCCCTTTATTTCCCTTCATTCTTATAAATTTCCCAAATCCCATGTTTTGCCTACACTAAACACTAATTTCCTCTCCCATTGAGCTAGGGTTTTCTATGGAATCAGAGACATATGAGCAGAGGAGGCATAAGGGAGGTCATATCATAAATTATTAGGCCATTTCAGCTCATAAACATCATTTCTCCATCATTTTTCAAGAAATAATTCCAAGGGACAAATCATTTGCTACACATAGGGCTAGTTTTGCTTCAAAGTATGTTTCTGAACAAATGGAGATGAATTTCAAAAAAAAGAAAGAGGTTTTTTTTACTCATATACCAAGGAATAAAAACCCCCTTCCATTTTTACATAGGTGTTATGGTTTTGGAGGAATACTAAAAATATAGTTGCTACAGGAGAGTTTCTTCACTTCTGGAGTAGTCTTGGGAAAATCAAATTTTCTCCCTAAGGGAGTGTCCAAATGACTTTATTGATAATTCAAATGAAAAATAGACTGGAATAGATTTCCAATGAGCTATCATTATCTAAATTTCGAGTTTGTGAACGCCTCCAAAAGTGACCTACAAGATCGTGTTACACTTTTTGCACCCCCATTCTACACTTTTTGACCAGTCTTGGGAGAATTGATTTTTGAGGGGGTATACTTGATCATTTTAAATGCTTGATAGGTCCATTGTGTATCAGACAGAGAGATATTTCTAATGATATATCATGATCTCAATTTGGAGTTCGGGAGGTCATCCAAAAGTGGCCTTGAAGTCGGCACTACGTTTTTGTAGGGTGGTGTTGCGCTTTCTGAACAGGCATTGCGATTTTGGACGAGTGTGCTACGTTTTTTGCTGAAAGGTGCTGCGCTTCTGGGTAAGGATTTGCACTTTTTCCCAGTGTGCCCAAAAAGCTCAAAAACTTACCCAAGTTTCTCCTAACCTCCACCAAATATTCTTATCACCTCTTATCAAGTAAGTAAGAAACATTTGCCTCCTCTTTGCACTTTTCAAGAGAATTTTCATGGTGTTTGAGTTTACATGAAAAATTGGCAGTTTGTCTAGCTTAAAACCCTAGTCTCACTCCCTCATTCCCAATTTTATGCCCATCAAACCTGCATTCCCTTCCTATATCACTATAAACCCTATCGCTACCCCTACAACACTATATCCCTTTCCCTAAATCCCTTTTCCCCTAAACCCTAAGTCATAGGTATTTCAAATTTCCTAGGCACCCATACCCAAAACTTGTAATAAAATTATCATTTCTAATTCCCTAAGAATTTTAACCCTCTATAACCTCCCAAAGTTCAATAACCCCTTCCCCCATCTCCCTAGTTTTTCCTAGACCTATCCCCACTCTCATTTCCTCATCCCTAGGGTTTCTAGACTAAAAACATCATGGAGGAGGAAGACAGAGAAGAAAGAAGGCCACACAAGGGAGGAAGAATTATGATTTTTGAGCCTTCCCACACCAGAGAATTAATGGCTTCACCCATGGAAGTCACTTGCTTCAAACATGTGGGTTGCTTTGATTTATATGAATTGGTCCAGGACTACAAACCCTAATCAAGCAGAAAGATAAGGGTAAGTTGGATTTGCTCATTGATGCATCCATGATATCATATAATACCATATCAGGTCTCCATGAAGTAAGTCTGAAGCAATTTTGAGGAAATTTGAAGAAAATTTGGGAAAATTTGAAAAACTCTTTGAAGGCACATTTTCCAAAAATGTCTTGTTTAGTCACCTTTTTGCAAAACATATTGTGGGAAAAAAAAAATTTGGGAAAAAGAAGGAGGTTTTTGTTCCTAAGATATCAAAGTACAAAAACCTATCTCACTTTTTACACAGGTATTACAGAATGAGATATACATTCACATCTTCACAGCATATTTTTCTGCCTGTGCAAAATCTTGTTTGAGACACCTTTTTGCAGCGAAGATTGTGGCCAAACAAAAATGAATTTTGAGAAACTAGAGGAGATTTCTACATCAAATTTTGACTATTTGAACACCAAAATTGGACATTCTCACAGGAAGAAATGGCCAAAAACATCCAAAAAATCATGTTTCTGCCCTCTTTTTGAGCCTAGCGCTGCGCTTTTGACCAGTATTGAGATGTTGACCTTTTGGAAGGTCAAATCAAGTCATTTTTAAAAACCAAGGACAGTTTTGGAAACTAGACAGGTCTGTCTTACCAATGAGCTATCCTGAGCTCAATTTGGACACTAGTAACCCCTTCAAAAGTAGAGCTGAAGTTGGTGCTACGCCTTTTACACTCGCATTGTGCTTTTTACCAATTTTCTATGTCCCCTTAAATTTGCAATTTTTCTTAGCTTTCTCAGTTTCACCTTAGAAAATGATGTTTTTACCAATGTAATTCAAGGATGTAAATGTAATAATCATGTTTTTAAGTTACCTAGGGGTAAATACATTAGTTAAAAACTCTTTATGATATGTAATGAATCAATTTCCAAAAAGTGAGGGATGAGTTAGTTTGACCTCCGTACACTCTAGGTATGTTTTTCAGTTTTTGGTGGAACAACTCCTCAACTTATGGATTTGACCCCTGAGGTTGGGAGAAGTTGTTTGATGTCTATATCTATCATTTTTTTACTCATTTCACAAGAAGAGGACATAGTTGAATGTTGTTGCATTGATCAAAGACTAGTGTAATCAGTATTTGGTAGGAAATTAATGAAAGAGTTTCAACTATTTATTCGGGATACCTATGGTATGGAAATTTAACATTTTTTCTTCTTCTGTTTCATATGTATGAATGTTTTGTACTCTCCATGATCCATTTCATTTTATTATATGTTTATTTTCAATTTGATAAGTAGAATACATCTTCTATGCTTTGTTTTGCAAAAATATTCATAGTTTGTCTCATTTCTTCAATTTAGAAAAAATACATGCATTGTCTTGCTCTTTATAGCACCTCATCTGTCTGATCCATCCCACTCAAAAACCCTAAAGTGTTGGTTTTCCTACCTACCTTGCCCCATTGAATGGACTGTAATCCTAATCTTATTTGCCCTAACCTAGCCTCTTTGACCTAATTCACCCATCCAGAAAAACCAATTCAAACAAACAAACCCTGTACTCATACCTAGCCTAAAACCCTAATTCATCGAACCCTCTTGGCCGTGACTTTGTGGAGAGATCCCTCTCCGGTTTGGTAGGGCTAGCTACCAAGCCAAAAGGTTGGTTTGTGATTACCTCTGTTTGGACTCTTTCTCAGCCTTAGAGATCCGGTGGAGTGATAACACATGGCAAAGCAACACCATATGCAATGCGGAAACCTTTGACAGATTTTTTTCAAGGCGACAGTGATCATAGAAAATTGACACTGAAGGACAATCTCAGGAAAATCAAAATGGAGAAAGGCGACACCATTCCAAAATATTTAACAAAGTTTGTCCAATGTCGGGATGAGCTTGGGAGCGTCAGAATTACTGTTGCAGATGATGGATTGGTGATCCTATCTCTTCTAGGACTTCCCAAGAGTTGACATAGTTATCAGGACTCTGTCAATGGGAGGGAAAAGCTGCCAGATTGGGAATGACTTTGGTCATATTTGGTGCAAGAAGAATTCAGGCAGAATACCAGGGCTGGATCTTAATCTTAGAATGATGATGAATAATATTTTGCTTTGGCTTCCAAGGCAAAGAAGGGGAAAGGAAAGAAATTCCATTCCAAATCTGAGTCTGAAAAATATGGCAAGAAGCGTGGCATGTCTAGAGTGAAGTGTTTTCACTGTCATGAGCATGGACATTATGCCACTAATTGTCCACAAAAGAAGAAGAACAAGAAAGCTTTAGGATCTACAGCTGGTGAGGCTTTGGCCTTTCAATTTGAGCTTGACTTCTCGCTCATTTCATGCATGGTGTCAAGTGCGATGGGATCAGGGTGGTACTTGGATAGTGGTACATCTTTCCACATGATGGGAAACAAAGAACTTTTTAGTAGCTTGGAGGAGAAAGACCTCCAGATGCATATCAAAATGGGTGACGATGGAAGGTATAGCACTACCGAGATTGGTACAATTACTTTCCAGAGACAGTCAGGTAAACCATTTTTATTAAAATATGTAATGCATGTACCAGGCTAAAGGAAAATTTAGTTTCAGTCGCAATGTTGGAGGATAGAGGCTATGATGTTGTTTTCAGTGAAGGAAAAGCTTTCCTTCGATACAAAGCAACATGACAAGCCAATAATATTGGGAATCGTGTGAAGAATATCTATAAACTTGATGTAGATGGCTGCGTAGCATTGATGGTAAAGCAGATGAGTGGTGAGACGAGATGAGGGTGAGTTATGGCACAGGAGATTGGGACATCTACACCACGGAGCTTTGAAGGTCATGCAACAAATTTCTATGGAGCTTCCAAAGGGTGCCCTTGTGTAGATAGACACATGCAAGGATGTACCATAGGGAAGTGTGAGAAATCCATGCAATTTTCCCTTGAGAGGGAGCTTGATTTGCATGCAGATGAGGAACTCTTGGTTCCAAATAATGAACCTTAATATGTGGAGCAGTAACATGCGGAGGATCATGGAGTGGCAGAAACC
The DNA here is from genome assembly GCA_034641835.2 of Pinus albicaulis. NCBI lineage: Eukaryota > Viridiplantae > Streptophyta > Pinopsida > Pinales > Pinaceae > Pinus > Pinus albicaulis. The sequence continues at coordinate 1,031,081,426 of CM076574.1, forward strand.
ACTCAAGCAGAGAAATTTCGAGCCAGATGGGTAGAGGGAGTACATGCATCTATACCTCCAAGTGTGAGGTGGGGTGATTGCAGAATTAATCCCAAGAAGAAATTTGGGCAAGATTCATTGAGATGGTGTGTCTCATGGATCAAACCTGGCTACGAGGATCCCACAATACAATAGTAGCAGTAAGGATCAGTTAGATTGATGCATCTGGATGTTAGGAAGACATAAATCAGAGTGACAGGTGTCAAATACTAGAGCGCAGATCAGAGTTGGGATCAATGCAGAGTGCATGGATGCAGATGTCAGCAACGCAGAGAGTCCAGTAGACATGTGCAGTAGCTAGCAGCAGTCAGAAGATTCTGATGACAGATTCATTATACTGATTCATCTGTTTGGAGGCTATTCAGTTTCAGGAGAGTTGCATGTGCGAACAAAACTAGAGAAGTGTTGCATGCAGAACATTCCAAAGGTATCGGATCGGGACAGATTGATTCCTTTCTTGTTGAGAGGGAGTGTTGAAATTTGCAACAAGAAACAATGAAATTGGCATCTAGAAACAACATCAAGAAAATGGAATCTAGAAATGGCTACCATGGAGGCTTTTGATTTAATTATTTCTTAATTAAATTAGAAGAAATGTGTCTCAAATTTATTTATCCCTTAAATAAATTGGACAATAAATTGTAATCTTATCTCATGATCACTTGATTTGATTCTTTCTTTGCTTAATGTGATTGTCAATTGTGTTTAATTTCCACAATTGATTTGTAGAAGGATTCAGTATCTATTTTTAGTACATTGTTAGATCGGATTGAATCCATTGATATAAATATGTTTATATAATTTCTACAACTTAGTCAACTATTGGAGACAGAATATTCTTCACCTTGCATACATTTGTAACTTGTACACAACCTTTAACTTCCCTTAAGTTTCAGGTTCTTTGCTTTGCTTGGTGACACAAAACAATATGTAATACTTTATTTTTATATCTGCAGGTTCTTCTTGATATGATGTCTCAAAATAGATGTTGTGATACCTCAGACAAATCTGCACCATAACCTTGTACTCGACCTCAGAAAACCGCACTTATATCCTCTGAAAAATCTCATAGGAAACCGCTGCCACTTAATAACCAGAATAATCCACAATTTTTACTGTGGTAACTTTAGAGAGATCCGCACTTTTCTACTTCATGAAATCCATACTTTTCTCTATGGAAATTACAGAAAAATCCACAATGTTTAACCTCTGAAATCCACACCCTTTTTATCCTTTGAGATCCGCACTTGATGACAGAGAACTATCTGCATTTCTTGGTGAAAAATAGGCCGCAGGTCTATATATATATATATGTCATATGCCCCTCCCTTTAGGCCAACCATATATCAACATGTAGGCCGACATCATGATTGTGTATATGTTGACTTTATCATTCATCTTCAGCACTGAGTGAGGGCTGCTTCAAGCCATTCTTCCACAAGGTTCATGAAAAGGTCTTGTTGCATTTATTGATGAATAGGCTCTTCAAATACATGACACTAATTACACTTATAAACAAAATACAAACCCTAATAGACTTCAAGAAGAATTCTATTGACCTATAATAAAATCTTTCTCATGAAACCCACGAGACAAGTACAAAAAAAATACATTTTATTATCTTTGTCTTCTTCTTTACATAAATACATAATTACATAGTCAATATGAAGACTGATCCTAGTTACACTTTTCAACACTCCCTCTTAACTAAGGAGGTATTTATACAGGTACATGGTCACTTTCAAACTAAAGAATCTCATAAGAAGAATAGGATTAGTAATCGCATCTGTATAGAATCATATCAACTGGCATTGTCATAGTGCAAGGCCTTGACTAACATCCCCATCTCTCAACGAGACAATGAGCTACAATGTTGAAGAGACACATGAATTATAGACACCATAGTCATTGTCTCTCCAAGGTACATACTCCACCCGGGTGTTCCCAAAGTATGACCTTCTTGGACTATTCTTCTCTTGGGTAGATAACCCTCAAATAATATCGGTCCCCGAATACTCTTATCTTGAATTCCCTAACATATTATCAAAGAGTATTGAATGTCAGATGATTACCCAATCCTCCATTATGTCTTACCAAGTGAAGACCAGAATGATGTGTCTATCTCTCCCTCTCAGCCAGGGAGGACCTATACCACAAGGGAATGTACTCATTCTTATATAAGGAATGTACCTAAGCTTATTCTTAGGAATTACCCAATTTCTTCCAAGTAAGAAATTGGTCACCAGGCTCCCTCTCAATCAAGAACCTGCAGCAGCAATGTTGAGACACCCAACGTCTCATGAAGAATTCCTCCCCTTGATGTCATGGATTTCGATATTGAGGAATATTTCACTTTAGCTCCATAGGGCACAGATCATCCATCACTTTAATTCCTGAGTCATGTCATCTATGAGAAAGTGATTCATTTGTCTTTCTTATATGGTCCACCTTTTATGCCATGATGCTTTCTTTTGAATTATCTCCAAGGATCTTACATCATTTCTCATGATTAGCAGCCATGCACAAATTCATCCAGATAAACATATACGCATGAAATTCTAAAACAAAAGTTACCTCAGTGGTGATCTTTCACCATGACATATTCTTGTAGGCATCGGCATCCTTTAGTCAAATTGACACATCTCCTAATGATATGTTTTGTCAAGGGTCTTCTTCTTTACCAAACTTCTATCAGAGTCTACATATCCTCCCACGAGATATTCTAGTCATATCTTCTTTGCTTCCGGATGATAACTACCTCATGACATGGTTGCACTTCATGATTTCTTCCTTTCTGCACATTTTCATTCCCATGAACTTACAATTTCCAGTTCTTGTTCATATACAAACATCTCATATTCCATATGAGGATATATTATGTTGATTTCATCTGTCAGTGCACTGTAAGAGATCCTCCTCCATATATCATACTTCTAAATATAGAAGTCCATTACCTGCAACCATATGACACGACTTCACAACATCCAGTGTCAGCATATAAATATATATATACCTCATACATTTTTCTTTTGAGTCATCCTGTAGCAGTTTTTATATAATGAAGAGCTTCATTCCCTCGACCTACTCCATCAATATATCATCACATCCTAGAATTTTGTAGCATATAATTCTTGATGAAACCATTCTGCTTTCTTTCTAATCAGTGAATTCATAGAGAACTCTATTAGAAAATGTAAGCACTAGTTTCCATGATGACCCTTGATCTTGATGACTACCTTCCATCAGTAATGTTGTCAGTGAGATTTTCCTGGAGTTGTTTCTCCAAGAGATCCTACCATGATTTTATCAAGATGCCATCAATATACATTAATTCCTATCATACTATTATACAACCAATAGAAATCACTTAAAGAGGAAGATGATATCAATCATAATAGAGATATTTCGCTTCTTATTTCTTAGATTTCTTTGCATCAGGTTCTTCCATCATATTTGAGACATGGGCATTTTCCCTTTTTCTCTTGTCCTTCTCAGATTTAGGACAATCTCTTTTATAATGCCCAAGTTCATTACATCCAAAGCATCATACTTTGTCCATATTTCTTCTTTTATTCTGAGGACCAGATTTACCGAATCTTCCATTCTTCCTGGATATGGCTGCAAAGGCTTGATTCCATTCACTTGATCCTGTATTAGCTTTGGCTTTCAATATTGTTTCCTCTATTTTACATAGAGACCATAAATCATGGAATGGTGTGGCTTCTTTATTCCAGTATAAACTTGAAGTTAAGTTTCCCCATTCTTCAAGTAGAGCATTCAACACCACTATAGTCATCTCAGTGTCATACATTACTTCTCACAGTTCTTGAAGTTGATCTCTTATTTCAGAAATCCTCATAAAGTATGAAGTGATTCCTTCTTCTCTTGAAAATTTCATTTATATAGTTCTTGTCTCAAAGAGATTTCTTCTCCTGCAATACTCACAGAGAATAGCTCCACCAGTTTCTCATATATCTCTTTTGCAGACTTTAGTTTTGATACATAGGGAATAAGTGAGTCCTTAATGGATTCTATGAAAATCCTCTGGACTCTGATTTCTCCCTTCATATACTTGGCATGAGCTGGAGCATATTATTTTGGTGGTTTAATTGTCGATCCTTCGATGTAATCCATAACTTCGTCTTCAATTAAATTCAAATTTTTCCTCTTCTTCCATGCACTAAAGTTTGATGACCCAACCAGCTTGTTGCTATCTTTACAATAAGTCATCTTGACAGATTTAAGTAAGGTCATAGATACTTACTTGAGTAGAGTGGCTTGCAGCTTCCTTGATAATGATGAAGATGAAGTTAGGAGCTTCTTCTAAGATAGAAATATTCAATGTAGGCATTCTTGGATCCTTGATGATAAAGGATATCTTCAAAAGATGATGTCCTCTTCTAACAATGTCTTGAATGTAAATATTTGATGGAAAAGATTATTTTCTTGAATGAGTTGATCCTTTGAATGAGATAGAATATCATTCTTGAAATAGCTTTAGATTCTTTCTTGCAAATTGGTTTGTCTTTTCACCCAAACTTTGCTTCCTAGAATGACTCTTTGTCAAGTAGCCCTTGAGTTCAACACCTTAGCTCTGATACCATGTTGATATTTTGGAGGGCCGGTGATTAATTCAAATTCTCTTCTTGATAATTACTTGTGAGCTTACTTAAGTTACTTATGTCTTCTCTTTCTAAGCTTAGTTAGTCTTTCATCAAGTCAATTACCAAAATACAAAATACACAAAGTTAAGCTCTACGAGCCAGGGCAAAACCTCTCCCTCTTGGAGAGGAAAACCCACAAGAAATTCTTCTTAAAGATCTTCAAATGACAATTACCATGACCAAGACTTAAACTCTTGACCTATGAATGCCTCCAAGACCTTTTCATTACTTATTTGACTGCCTCCAACACTTATCCTTCTCTTCAACTCCGATCTGCATTGATCTGCACTAGTACTAGAGAACTCGGTCTCTACGTTTCACTTCTTATTACTTAGTCAACTATTGGAGACTGGATCTTCTTCACCTTGCATACATTTGTAACTTGTACACAACCTTTAACTTAAGTTTTAGGTTATTTGCTTTGCTTGGTGACACAAAACAATATGTAATACTTCAGTGTTATATCGGCATGTTCTTCCTAATATGATTTCCGAAAATAGATGTTGTGATACCTCAGACAAATCCGCACCATAAACCTGTACTCGACCTCAGAAAATTGCACGTATATCCTCTGTAAAATCTTAGAGGAATTTGCACTTAATAACCAGAATAGTTTGCACTTTTTATTGTGGTAATTTTAGATAGATCCACACTTTTCTACTTCAGGAAATCCGCACTTTTCTCTGTGGAAATTACAGAGAAATATGCAATGTTTAACCTCTGAAATCTGCACCCTTTTTATCCTCTGAGATCCACATTTGATGACATAGAACTATCCGCATTTCTTGGTGACAAATAGGCCGCAAGTCAAGATATATATATAGGGCATATGTCCCTCCCTTTAAGCTGACCATACAACAACATGTAGGTCGACATCATGACTTTGTATAGGCCGACTTTATCATTCATCTCCAACGTTGAGTGAGGGCTGCTTCAAGCCATTCTTCCACAAGGTTCATGACAAGGTCTTGTTGCATTTATTGATGACTAGGCTCTTCATATACATGACACTAATTACACTTATAAACAGAAGACAAACTCTAATAGACATCAAGAAGAAGTCTATTGACCTACAATAAAATCTTGCTCACGAAACCCATGAGACAAGTACAACAAAATACATTTTATTATCTTTGTCTTATTCTTTACATAAATACATAATTACATAGTCAATATGAAGACCGATCCTAGTTACACTTTTCAACAAACACACCTGTGATTAGACCTAGTGGAGATGATGTTGTGTCTACTAAGGAGATGGATTCCAAACATGCTATGTTGTTTGGAGATGTTGTTGCTGCAAGAGGGGCAAGTGTTGCTCTAGATGTTGCATATGTCTCTTTATGTCTCAGAAACATTACATATCCTGCTACATGTGTGAGATGTGGTTTCTTATGTTGGAGGTGCTTCTACTAGTGATGGAGGCAGTTGTATAAATTGATGTTGCTACTACAGGAGTTGGTGATGCTGCTAAAGGTGTTGAAAATGTTGCTACAAATGTTACAAATGTTGTGGTTGTTGCTTGAGGAGCTGGAGGTGTTGGTCTTGGTCCCAAGGTTGGTAGAATAGGTCTAGCATGTCACTGACTTGTAATTAGCCTATTTCGTTAGCTGTACACCTGTTGTAGAGGCTTGAAGGAGTGTTCAAGAGCTGATGAAGATGGTCCAATAGGTGGCAGAGGTTTTGGACTAAAGAACTGATGCATTACCGGAGTTTTAGCCCCATTCACATGCATGTAGAGTTAAGGGAGCGGTTGATATGCTAAAGTCGCATGGAGACAGACCCAAGGGAGTGATTATAGCCCCAAGATGCTAAATTCACATGGATGATAGTGCTAAGGGAGCGACTGATTGTTTTGACTAGATTTTCTCCGCATTCCTCGCGTTGTTGAACTAATTTTTGTGATTGGCGACATCCTTGATTAGAAATTTTCAGTTTATGATCGAAAAAGTTCATGGGACCTCCAGAAGCTGATTAAATTTGAAAATATAAAAAATGCTAATGGAGTTAGTGGTTGATTGAGTCAATGAGTTGAATCCAGATCCAATCAAGCACATGAACAGAGTTGTGAAGCCCTATAGTTCTATGCAGTTATTGAGTTGAGCACTTGAGTTCATCTTTATATTGGAGGAAGCTCAATGCTATTATGATTGATTACATTAGTGTGTGGAGTGAGTGTGAGCTTAGATAAAACCCTGCAAACCGTGTGAGCTTTATGATGCAGAATTCTGAATCAGTTTGCAGTTGTAGCGACAGATAACTAGAGCAGATTTCAGCCATATATTTATGCAACGAGTAAGGTGTTGATGTGTGGATTGGAGTAGAGTTTGAGGAGATTGTTTTCCAATTGGTGTGGAGATTTTGTGTGGAGTTTTCATGGCATCTTGTGCTGCAAATTTATCACTTGATTGAGATTTGATGTTATGTTGTTGTAGTGCTCATGTTGAGCAAGTTTTAGGAGTCAAGTATGAAAATATATGAAACGAGGCTCACATGGAGGAAGTGAAGGCATGGAGGCTTTGAGTATACAGTGAGTTTCCAGATTCAGTAGAAGGAAGAGTTTTCTTCGTCCAATGGTGGTTGGATAGTTCAGTGGAAATTGGGTAAGGATCATTGGTCGTGATAGTACCAACATATCTTAGTCTGTAGAGTTGTTTGTTAGTTCAGGAGCAACCGGGCGAAGATCTTTGATCGTGGTGGCCTTCAGCAGATGGTAGTCCATAGATCTGTGAGAGAAATATTTTCCTATCTAATAGGTGCCAACATATTGTTGACATAAGTTGAGTCTTCTAGCTCAAAGGAGTGAGTTGATCCATGTACAATTTTTTCATCATAATATAAAATAATTGAGCAGTGCAACAACAGCAGGGTGGTTTTTTGCCCGGGAAAAGGTTTTCCACTAGACATACTTGTGTCTATGTGTTGATTGATCTTATGGTTTCACCTTTATTTGTGATGCTTTGGTCTATGTTTATGTGTTTCAGTTCATGCATGATTATGAGATTAATTAATTGGAGAAAAATTGTATAAGTGCCACACTACTGATTCACCTCCCTCTCATTAGTGATCTAGTTTCCAACAACACAAACCATTCAATAGAAATTGCAAAGGTGCCTACACACAACTAAAATTAAGAAATTGTAGATACACAACAGAAGAACAATGAAAAATAATTCATACACAGAAATTTAGGGTAAGATATCTCTTTATTATTGCTCAAGATTTGTTGGTTCGATCCACATAGTTTACACTGCACATCATTATAATTCCCTAACACGATTTTTTGGGGAATCTGATCAACCAAGAGTTGTGGAACTCCCACTGGCCTAAGAAATTGAACCACAAAGGTGGATATTGTTATCACATGCCAACAAAAATGATGAAAACATGTTTTGTGCACTATGTCATTTGACTTAGTGAAGGTGGTTAAAATGATGCAAACATATTGAAAAATTATAATGGCCATTTCATTAACCAATGCTTGACTTAGTCAATTGGTTAAATGCTAGAAACATTGTGTAAATTTTTTGTTGTATACATATTGTAAAATTTTTATTTCATTTTCATTAGCCAATGTTTAACCAAAAGTTTTAAGCCCACACTACTTAGCAATTCACAAATTTATGAGTGATCTCTATGTATTATAAACCTATTTAAAAACAACTAATGAAAAATGTAACCTACTTTTATCTAAAATCTATTAATGAAGATGAAAAATATAAGATAATATACAATCCAAACATATATCTTGTGTTTTCTATTTTTTTTTATTGTTTATAGATCTCATTGTGTATACTCTCTCTTCTTCTTTTTTTATTTATTTCTTACTATACATATTTTTATCAACCTAATTAACTTTATTTTTTATATATAGGTACATATTCCAAATTTATATTCAATAAATAAAGCAATATAATGTTAAAAAAAAGAAAAAACAAAACAAATACATATTTACAATTTATATTTAATAAACAATATATTATAAACTCAAAAAATAACAAATCAATATACCATATTTTAAATATATAAATATATATTGATAATCATAATGCAAACAACAAAATTGAAAATTAAAAATAACAAATTTCATAAAATAAAACAAAAATAATATCAACTTTCCTTTAAATTATCATTTAATATTAACCCTAACGCATTAATAATATTAAAACCAACCCATTCACAACAGTAGAACATAAAAGAAATAAACCTCCATCGACAATAAATACCAACAGTTATAAGGTAGCATTTCACGGCCACCAACTCCCTGACAACATTAAAATATCAAAGGATCAAACTTCAGATCAGATTAAATTGAGATTAAATATCAATAAAAGCTAAGGAAGAAACACTCCCGTTGAGATTAAATACCGATGGTTCCCCTTGTTAAAGTAATTTTTTTCATCATAATTCTAACATAAATATCAATGGTTCCCGGGGGTAAAGTAACCTTTTTCCATCGTAATTCTAACATAAATAGCAATGAACCCCTATTGGAGTGAGGTCTTTCCATAATAATTTTAGCACAGAGGCCAACTATCCTTTGACAGCTCTTCGCAGGTAGACTTATTGTCCAACCTTGCTTTGTCCCAGCATTAATATATGAGGCTCAAGCAGGCAATAGAACTGAAGTTTTATGTAAAACCCATGATGGTAACTTGGTTTCTTGAAAAAACATTGGCTTATATAACAAATTTATAATTCACTTTTATAGTTGTGTTTATTTGGTTGGGTGTGTTGAGAGGCTTATTCTATAGTATTTTATTTTTTCTATAAATTATTGGCTTATATAACAAATTTATAGTTCATTTTTATAGTTGTGTTTATTTGGTTGAGTGTGTTGAGAAGCCCATTCTATAGTATTTTACCTTTTCTATGAAGAGGCTATCTGTGATTCATCTGTATTCAATTTGGAATTGGCATGTCTTTTTTGAAAATTAAAAAAATAAATATTTAGTTAACAAGCAAATGTCCATGACAATGAAACAAAGGATAAATGTTTAAAGATACAAAGATACAATTAATGTTAATACAACTATTAGAAGTACTCACTCTTACTCACTCTCTTAGCACTGGATAGAAGATTTGCACATTAAGGGATTTGATCCCTCTCAACTCATGTTGTGAAGTAAAAAATTATTAATATTTTCAAGGAAAAATGACTTGCTCAATACAGTGGGTAGTTGTAAAGTAAAAAATTATTAATATTTTCAACCAAAAATGACATGCTCATTATAGTGGGTAGTTAAGGTAAATCTGAAATAAAAATAAAAATAATCCTATGTTAATATAAAAATTCAAAGTTATTATTTTTTGTTAGGTAGTTAAGGTAAATTTGACTTGGTTGTTTTTGAGCTCCAGCGTTATGATAACTTATGGTATTGGCCATGGTATTCATGTGGAAAATAGTCTATTTAATGGGGGAATAAAACTAGCCTAGATCCATCTTAACTCCTAACTTCAGATCTACCAAGCCCAGAGAGGGATCAAATCTCTTAAGATGCAAATATCTTAAGATGGAGAAAATTTTGATGCCTCTCAGCCCTTGATAGATCCAGAATTAAGATATTAAGATATATCTAAGCTGGTTATACTATTATGAAATATTTAAACTTTAAGCTTTCAGTTTATTAATTTAGAGTTAAACATCAGAAGAAAGAATATTTTATTTTGTATAAAATCTTTCGGTGAAAATCACATTCAAACAGATTTTGTCGACGCATTTCGAATCAGTGAGTGTGGTTCATCATCAAGACAAGACAGAAGCCAAATTCCTAACATAGAATCTTTTATTATTTGTGAATATGAATCGTTAACTATGCACCAAATGTAGCATGTGGCTAGTAGCATGCAGGACAAGAGTAAAAGTTGTTGGAATAGTAGAACATTAGAAGAATGCATAATATTTACAGCTATATGGAATATGAGTAAATGTGCATATGTAAGTAGATCTCATAAGGAAGAATCGAGATGAGTAAGCCTATCAATGCCGCAGTTATGAAGAAGATAATATGCATATGAGATTTGCTGGGATACTAAAGATATACTTTCAGCAAATGTACAAAGTATGTATATTGTTCAGCTCAGTTCCGGAGGTCATAATGATACTTGTTCAGCTCAGTTCCAGAGGTCATAATGACCTACGGTGGATAAAGCAATAGCTATGGACATGTTAAAAGATATGTGCAAGTTGATCAACAGAACCACTGGAAGCTTTCATTTGAGAGTGTTTAATATCTAGTATTTCTTGCTTCAAGCCATTCTGTGTATTAAATAGAAGAACTTGTTACAGAAATGCTGATGCTGAATCGCTGATAAATACTGATGCCTCAAACAAGAAGTGGGGTTTTGATTCAATACTAATCTTTCATCAACAATAGTTATTTATCCCGCAACCCAGAGTTACTCTAAATTTACCATCTAGAAGCAAATGTTGTTTCTGGATTCTTAGTGATCTTAATATGCATTAGATTACCTTGCTTGTTTATTCCATGCTAAAATTTCCATGCAAGTTGCAATACTACAGCTCTTGGATGCCAATAAAAGTGCACGAGATATGCTTCAATTATCCTTATAATACTAACAGAAAGAAATGCTAGCCATATGCCATATGGTTAAACACCTCATTTGGAAACTTGTAGTTACATATACAAAAGCTATAAGGACTGGATAAATCCAGTCCAGTTATCCTGCAATAGAAGAAGTCTGAAGCAAAACTGATGTGCATTCTTTTCAATAGTGGATACCCAGAGTAGATTGTTCTCGCTAAAGAATTCCCACCATGAAGTTTCAACATTGGAACACTCTCCAACCTATAACCATGGTACAATGCTGTTGTTGACACAAATATAGTCCGCCTGAGTCATCCAATGGCAGAAATTGCCTCGGGCTAGCACCCACTACATGCAGGGATGATCCTAATTAAACATGATATAGGTGAACTAGATTTTAAAAGAACAATGGACATTGACCTTCGAGAATGAAGATCAGGATTGCTATTTTTACAGAATCAAATCTATCAAATATATTCAGCATGTCTCTCATGATCTCCGAGGGGAGATCCTGACATTCTTTGGGATTTTTCTCTGTTAATGGCTAAGAAAGGCAAGCATCTTTTTGTCTGCCCTTTGTAATACCTGCAATTCAGGGTTATCCATCAAGATACAAAAAATATTTAAATAAGCCACAGATTTTCATTTAATATAGAATATGCAAAGCTCCTAGATACCTGTCTACATGGGACTGATCACTGCAGTTATTACGACACTTTTGCCCCTCTGCCGTATCTTCAGTATGCACCTTGTTACAATTTTTACAGTAGGCTTTCCCACATGCCTGCATCCATATACAACTCAATGTGACAACTTGATCAACATCTAAAAACTAAATAATTTTAGAACATGCACACCATCAACGTCCCACTCCCAATCAGTACCAAAAATTGGCATGTCGAAGAAGACATCAACAAGCCAGTTAGACAACTTACAAAGCACATGCATCATTTGATAGATATTCAGATGCGTTGGCAATGCCAGTCAATAAAATACCAGGTAGGTTAGATTAAATATCAACAGAAGGTGTGTCCAAGCTTTCTCCTCAAGGTTTTATATTAATAACCATGACTGGAGGATCTTCATGATGCACCCTTACATCAGCTAAAACCAGCAAAACATTGAGTCTATAAAAATCCATTTTACAAAGCTGATTGAAAGAGCAAAGATGCTTTTCATTTCAGTAGAGAAGCAAAGACAACGCATGATTTGGATTGCGAGTTGAACTTATAGTTTGTCCTTACCTTTAGTAGTTGAATTACTTGGAAATAAAAATCCTTATTAGAAGATAACGCAAAGAAAAGCAGAAGCCTTTGAATATGGATGGCCATCTTGATTTTATGGAGTTCTAATTGAATACTAAAGGACTAGGAATGCTGCAACGAAATAGATGTATGGAGTGTAATAAAAAGAATTTGGATAATTTAGGTTGCACATATCTTTAAATGGAACCACTTTTTTCTTTTGGTTTCCCAGTCTTTAATATGCAAATAAAATTTTCGATTCAACCAAAGAGCATAATATTTTGAAGTCTTAGTTGCCTGAAACAGGGCAAGGACAACATTTGGAAACGGGGATGATTTTTGAAATGACCACTTTCAAAACCTTTGGAAACAGAGCAACAAGAACTTCACACACAGGTCCAGAAGTCATGACTTAGGAGCATGAGCACACCTAATTCAGAGATGATTAAATATGAAACGAATTGGGCTGCAATTATACTCAATTAAACATAAAGCAATGATTAAAATCTACATAAATGACTTAGAAGTCAAACATGACAACTTTTGAATATGGTAGAATTTTGGCATAAAAACTTTGTTCATTATACATTCTCTTTCGTTCAGTTTTGATGCTTTGCTTCCAAATTAGGTGTTTTCCTTGTTGGAGATAGCAATCCGTACATCTAGGTCGAACCATTAATGATGCCCCCACAATGAAGGGGCATGTAGGTCAGTAGTACAGCAGCACACTGGCCAAGGGAAAATCTGGGGTTCAAGTCTTAGTATGTATAATTTTCAAGATGGGGATAGAGATAGTTTTGCTTGAGGTTAGCCAGGGGACCTTAGCCAAAGTGTGGCCTGATGAAGGTGTTGGAAATAGGAATACACACTTCTAGGCTGAACCCTTGAGGGCGTCCCTCATGAAGGGGCAGGTGGCTCAGTGTTAGAGCAATCCAACCAGCCAAGGACTTAAAAGTTTCGGAAATGTTTCAAGTAACAGACAATTGTTAATTAGCCTATTGTCCTAGACCAAACGGTGGATGACCTGCATTGGAAAGTGTTTGCATGGGGCAAGTGGTTCAGTGTTAGAGCAATCCAACCAGCCAAGGACTTAAAAGTTTCGGAAATGTTTCAAGTAACAGACAATTGTTAATTAGCCTATTGTGCTAGGCCAAACAGTGGACGACCTGCATTGGAAAGTGTTTGCTGACCAATATTGAGGCCTTGCCCAGGTTTGAAACTCAGTTAACCCACCTCATGAAAGGGCAAGCAGCTCAGTGTTAGAGCAATCCAATCAGCCAGGGACTTTAAAGTTTTAGAAATGTTTCAAGTAACAGAGAATAGTTAATTATACAGTGATATGTGGTTAGTGAAACGGTTCAAATCCCATTGAGTATATGGCCTGCTATGATCTCGGCTCAAAGAGTAGACTCCCCATTTCCGAGAGTCTCCGCTCTTGCTAAATCATAAGATCTGGTATATTTGGCTTATATCTGGTTTACAGGTAGCTGGATATACTCATGGTGTTATAAGGCAGCCTCAAGTGTTGATCCTGGACCTCCCCCAGATTAGTCCAAGGAAGAAAGTTTTCGCAGAGCAATATTGAGGCCCCGCCCAGGCTTGAAACTCAGTTAACACACCTAGAGTGTCTGTGGGCAGTTGCATAATGCATTAGGTTCAGGAGTATAGGGTCAGTCCCTCGGACTTGACCCTGGGCCTCCTCAGTGACAGGCAGCAAGTTTAGGAATTCTCCCAATACCCCAAAAAAAAAAAGGAAAAAGAAAGAAATTCTCCTAATACTAAAAAAAGAGGAAAGAAAGAAAAATGACAGTAGTTAATTATCGATTCTCGTGACAAAAAAAAAAAGAAAAGAAAAGAAAACCGACAATAGTTAATTAGTAGTTTCCAACTTTTCACTAGCATGGCCTAACATTTTTTGATGTATATGCAGAAAGACCTTGACTTCAGGATGACTCAGGGGTTGCTTTGTCAAAGTTTACTTCCGTGCCAAAAACTGTTCTGATTTTCAACCGATATGGATAAAACATGATCATAAAGAGATAAAATCTGATAAAACTTCAACAAAAAGCATTGATGAAGTTCACACTCGACAACAAGACTGACGTGGGAAGAAACATCTAAATCAAACTTTTTAAGGTTCCATCTTTCCACTCCTTAATGACAGGTTTAATAAAATAATCAGTTCTTAATGAAGGTGCTACCTCCCCGTTAAGTTATAATCTTCTGTTCCAACATTTTAAGAGTAAAAGATAGCATCTCAAGGCACTGGGGCTGTTATGAGTGAAATTGTAAGCAGATAGATTGTGATGTTCGGAATTTGTAAGTGACTGGTGTGGACTTCTTAAGCCATGGGTGGTTATTAAGCATGCAGTTAAGTTTGAACTCTGGGGTTTGCCAGTTCGTAATTAAGATAAAATCTATTCAATGGTCAGAAATTGAAAATTTAGAAGTTGCGTGAAGAGCACAGAAGGAGCACCTGGCAAATAGTCTTGGAGAAGAAAGTGTACCCGCAACAGAATGAGCATCGACTCATGCTCATTTTCCAAAGGCCAAAATTATAACCAGTATGTATGGTAGAAGCTGGGAGAACCTGATAAGACTGACCATCCTGGGCAGAAAATGGTTTAGGAGACACCTTGGAGAAGCCAATTGAAGAACCAGTAGGAGAATAGGACGTCTTTATCTTATACAGGTTTGCAACAGGATATGTATTCCCTGATCCTTTCTCTGAATCATGGCTCTTCACCTGAGAACAACTTGTGGGTATTGACCTAGAGGTAGAATGAAAGCGGTGTGTCAAGCTTCTGGGAATAAATATATTGAGAAGAAACGGTTTAGTATTTTCTCCCTTACTCTTACTTGACCCATTTATATAGCTTCCACTTATCTTCCTCTTGTCCTGCTTTCCTGAACTCCTCTCCTCTGCTTTATGTTTTTCTGTTTGCACTTCCTCATTTGATCTCTTCTGCATGGCAGCCTTCTGCTCCACCAGATCACTCAGGGACAATTCATAAGCTGATTCAGGCATTCCTTCAAACATTTTCATGAGCTCCTGTCTGCCTTTGGCAATCTCCTCTGCCCTGGCTGACATGGGGTATGGATATGAACATGCCGTGTCTGTAGATATGGGATTAGAACTTGATCCAGGACGCCATAGCGGAGGAGAGGTACATGAGTGTTCATCTTCTTTATGCTGAATAGCCCATGAGAACAAACCTGAAGAACCCAATTCAGAATCCATCATGGATCAACCCAATTCATCTCTGCTCAAGCAATTTTTTTCTTATAGCTTGCCCTCAAACATTTGTTCTAAATAGCTTGTATTGGGTTTGATCTACCAAATCATCCCCTCCAAATTAGTGCCAGCATATATCATGGGTTGATGGGAAATCAATCAACCGCACAAAGTTAATGCCAATCCTCCCTGCCTTGCTTAGAAAGCAGAGTGGGTCCATAGCACAATTGCGATCTGACTGATTGTCTCTTGCTCCATTATTTTTGCGCCTTAATGTCCCTGTCAATGTTGCTGGCACTTTACCTCTGAATTTACTCCAAATTTGACATGCTAAGCCCACGATCATCTCTAGTTGCCCTTAGTAAATGGAAGGACTCAAACACACTAAAAATATGTTAAAAGCACTTGTCTGAGATCTTTAGAGGTGTCATGTTGAGATTTTGACAGGAGGTTAGATGGCTGAATTGCATCAATTTGACCCCATGGGTTAACAGCAGGTTGGAGAGGAGAATTGCATCAATGGGATATTATTATGAGCTATTCATTGAGTTTGTTACACTGTACAGAGATTTTACATTGGTGGTTGCCAACGCTGGGTGGGATGGGCAGCTTCCATGTGTCATTTGGAAGCTTCTAACATCTTACTTGAAGTTGTTACAGTAACAGAGATTTTACATTGGTGGTTGCCATCACTGGGATAGCAAGCTTCCATGTGTCATTTGGAAGCTTCTCACATCTAGTGCTCACACTGGGAGCCGGCCCCCTCTTTTTGGGACATTGTAAAGCCGCCCTGAAGAGTAGGGTTTCCGTCTTATTGGGCAAGATTCTTTATCACTCTATCATGCTCCATCAAAATATTGTTCATCATTAATGGCGCGATTGACTTTGAATATTTTTGACGATAAACATTTGGCAGATTGTGGCACTGAGATTATTGCAAAACGATTGATTCTAACTCACATCAAACATATTTTTTTTTACTGATTTTCTAATATAACATTTTCTTAATGACTTTCAAACCAATCATTTGACAAATCATTTTTTTAATGATTTTAACAGGGGTGAAGTTCATTGTAACATTTTCGGCACTCAGCGCTGTCAATGTCATGAGTAATATGCTCCATTTCATTGTCATCTTTGTTGAATAATGCAAACTATAATTTTATAATTTTTATTCATGTTTATATGTTTATAATTTTATTTTAATATTTTGAATTTTATAGATTTATTTTTATTCAAAAATATAATTTTAAAATAATAAAATTATATTATATTTAAGTGAGTCAAACTAAAAATATATTAAAAAATAAATAAGTTTTGATCTTGTATTCTTTCATCTTAATTGTAAAGTTGTCTTCATAACGGGAGCATATACTCAAAATATATAACATTTCTAAAAATCTATATAGTTTAATTATTTTTATTTTTTAAACATATAAAAATAAAATATTAAATTATTTATTTGTATTTTTTTAAAATGTATAAAAATTATATATATATTTAAATTAAACGGTCAATCTTAATGTTGGGTGGAAAAACAATCTATCACCAAAATTTTTAAAATGTATAAAAATCATATATATATGAACTAAAGGGTCAACCTTAATGTTGGGTGGAAAAACAATCTACTCACTAGTGGGATGCTATTACCAGGATTGTGCGAAGCTTGGTCAAGTTTGGACGCCTTTTGGGATAGTTTAATTCCCCCAAAAGTGGCTCCCATCCTCAACCCCTTGCCATGAGATTTGAACCTATGACTTGGTGGAGACGAAACCCAACCGGTCTAACTAATAGACGAAATGAATTTCTTCGCTGGAATCCGACAATACAATTTTGAGCAAAATTGTGATTTCTTGTTGTTTAAAATGCACTTTTGAATGCACGAATGGATTCAACACCTTAAAAAATCCATGAGGCACTCACTTTGCGTATTAAACAATTTAAACTTATGATTCTTAAAAATATTTACTTGATTTTGGACAAAATTGACTAGAAAAAGTACCTCGAGAAGGATCGTTTCCTCTAGTAGTTAGACTAGAAGCGTGTAAAAATATTATCAATCTACTTCATGGCTCCTTTTTTTTAAATGTTGTAAAACTTATTTTTATTAATTTTCTTATCACTTCTATTAAATGGTTGCATATGACCACTGTATATATAAGTGGATCAAAGTCCACCTCCTATTCTCCTTTTCTTTTAGGTCAAGAGATAGTCCCTTGTGCTCTGATCCAGCTTCATATGGTCTCTCTCTCTTCTCTAGAGTCATTTTTGCCTAATTTTTCTTTTGGCACTTTAGTTCAGTGCAACACTTTTCTCCTCGGTGGTGGCTATCTTTGTTTCCTTAGTTTCCCCTCCTCTGGTTTTCCCAGTGCTCACTTGCAACCCCATTTTGGTGACTTTGGGTAATATGGAGGAGAAAATTTGCACAAGTCTTGTTCTCCTATTGTCAATATGGCCAACAATTGAATATTTGGTTATCTTCCTCTTGTTCGTAGTATGGGTAAAGCTTCTTTTAGCAATACTGTGAAGAATGTTCCTCATTCTCCTCGGCTCCTTGTTCAAAAATCTCTCGCAAACACTATTTCTATAGTGGAATATGTTTTTTTTCAAAAAGCCTTCTACCATACAAATGGTCTTTTTTGTCATTTCAATGGCCCCAACGTTGTTTGGTTGTTTTGCATAAATGGATGTCAATCTCTTGGAAGCTTCAGTTAAAAGAAGAGGCCTTCATTTACCCTTTGTGCAAATCCTTACTTCATTGTTAAGTTTGATCTTGTTGAAGATAGGGATTTGATTTTAAATTGTATTCCTCGGTTTTTGGGAAATTCTGGTATCTGTATGAAACCTTAGACTCCTTCCTTCGATCTTCTAGCCAACTCTCTCTCCTTGGCTCTTGTGCAAGTTAGACTTCTAAATCTACCTTTGCATTTATAGGGTTATGCCTCTCTTTGAACCATTGTCAAAGCTTTTGGAAGATATTACTATAAAAGTACCAAAACAAAGAGACAAAGCACAGCTACATATGCTTGCATATGTGTTGGTATGGATTTCAACAAAGGGTTTCTAGCATAAACAATTTTGCAAGGTGAGAACAACTCATGGATCCAAAAGAATAGATTATGAACATGTTTTTTGTTGTTGTAGATCATTCTTTGAAATATGGCACCTAGTAGTAAATTTCCCAAAAGGGCCAAAGACAACTAAGAAGCAACAATGAAAGCAAACCTAGTGGGTTGGAACAAAGGAATAACATCAACTAATTTCCAAGGAAGATCCACTTGAAGTAGGCCCTATTATAGAAGAAACAAAAACAAATTCAAATAAAATTAGGGATATCTCAATAGAGATCGAACAATCAAGTGATATTCCATCAAGTGAAAACCTTTCATCTCAACAAGAATTGCACAACACGATTAATTGGAATCTCAAAATGTATAACCTCTTAAGGAATGTTGGGCAAGAAGCAAAGTTATAAACACATAACACCACAATTGACCACAAAGTAGATTATATATAAGTGGAAGCAACAAAGCCATATAGAGCAGAGGTAATACTTCGAACAGGAACCAACTCATTCTACTCGTGGTCCCTATTTGGGATTTATATTCATAACCCTTCCCTTAAGGGGATTACGCTGAAAAAAGAAGAAGAAATCACAAGCAATTAGAACCCCTAAATCTAGACAACTTGGGAAAGGCAAAAATAGCAAAAACTCATAAAAAAACAAGTAGGGTTTTGAACCAAAAACCTTATAATCTCTACATAAAATACTTTAACAAGTGATTTACACCCTAAAACCATATATATATAATGACATTTTTTAATTTTAAATCAAGTTAAAATTAGTATAATATCTTGATTTATAAATTCTTAAATATAATTTAAATTAAAAATATATTTTTATAATATATTGACTTAATTTTTTTCAATAAAATCAAGATAAATATATAATAAAATAAATTATAATATATTTTTATTTACTTTTGTTAAGTTATAATTTTTAACTTATAACTTTTTAAAATATTGAAATATATCTAACTTAATAGTGAAGAATGGTTCTATCTGAATTATTCTTTCTATATACTATGCTAGCACGTTTTTCACTTAATTGTGGAACTTAATTATTTACCACAATGCATGGTTCATGATATGCAAAATAAATACTAAAAACAAACAGAAAGAACAAAATATGTTTAGATAATGTTGGTACAATATAGGTCCACTTATTTGAACAGAACCACAAGGATCCAAATTTCCTATAATGGTGGTTAGCATGATGTAAGAATATTCCTGTAATGCTTAGCATGATGTAAAAATAGGAATGAAATGTCCTTGTGATTTCAAAAGATATTGCATGAAATGACCATTGAGCCTTGTGATTTCAAAAGATATTGCATGAAATGACCATTGAGCCTTGTGATTTCAAAAGATATTGCATGAAATGACCATTGATACTGTCTATACCAAATGGTCCCCTTACACTTTGACATATTAATCTTTTGGACACCCTATGTTGAATTTTGTTAAAGTGAAATTGCTAATTGCTTGGAAAACCAAGTGTGATTTTAAAATTTCATGCAAAGAGTATGTCAAATCCATGTATTTGGTTCCCTTTGAAAAGAATGCGCACTTACCATAATTTTATAATTTCATGGTTTATGTTTTCCAAGCTGTCATCATAAGATTACTTTTTATATTAAAAAAACAAAACAAAACCAATGTGATGAGTATTTAAGATTCATTTACAATGTGTGGACCCTCTTATTGTTACTTTATTTTATTTATTTATTTAAATTTCAATTATGGTGTATTGTATCTTTCACAAATATTTATTTAAATAGTAAAAGCTAGAGTATATTAAAAGAACGTTATGATGATTTCATATAACAAATTTATATTTACTTAAAAATATAATATTTTTATCATTTATATTTTTTCCTTAATATAAATTTATAATTTGAAAAGTTAAATTAATAATTTTTTTAATATGAACTTTATTATTATAAATTTTATTAAATTAATATAATAATAATATTAATTTGTTAAGTAGTTTAATTAATAGATAAAATGATTGTTTTTCTTAATATTATTTTTGGTCAATTTCGATAAAAAATTGATAGTAAATTTTAAAAATCATAAGTTTAAGTTGTTTAATTTACAAAAATTGTGTGTTTTTTAGATTTTTAAAGATATAGAATCTATTTATACATTCAAAAATGTGCTTTAAACCATAAAAATGACAATCGTACTAAAATATTTATTGTCAAATTCCTACCAAAATAACTATTTCATTTATAATTTAGACTAACCTTAATTTATAATACATAAAACCTAGATTAACAATGGACCAATTATCTCCCTCTCTCTTAAATCTCAGGTTAACTAATAACCTTATATTATTTGATTCTTCATTATTTTTATATAGTTTTTAATTTAATTTAATTTAATTTATTTGTACTTCCTAGAAGAAAGGAATGAGTTTTTGTCAAAATTTCAATGTTCAAGGTAGAAAATAAAATGTTATAGATGAATGAGCATAGACTAAAATAAAATAATTATGTCTTTGTAATTTTCTTTATCTTTTTTTTTGGGTTTTAATCTTTAATTACTTTTTCTTTTAATTCTTTATCTTCAATTACTTTCTCTTAATTGCTTCTCTTCTTTCTCTCCATCTTTTATATTTTTCAATTACTTCTTTTTTAATTCTCTAATTGCTTCTCTTCTATCCCTCCATCTTCTACCTTTCTTTCTTTATTCTTATTGCAATAATGTTATTTGGGTTCTCTTAAGACTTGGTTGGATGTACATCTCTTTCATAATTCTTTATTTATTATAATTTTTTCTCTTTCTTTTTTAAATTTTTAAAGATTTTAAATTTATCATTATTTCATTTATAATTTTTTATTAAAATGATATTTTTTTACAAACATTTATTATAAATTAACGTCTTAAAAAATCAAATGTTGTGTTTTATATAAACTCTTCATTATATATATGTATATATATATTACCATATATATTTTTTGCTAGTTTATGTGAGCCTTGAGATGATTACACAACTAACTTGGGACTTGAGTAGTTGTGGCTTAGGAGCATCTAAGTCGTCAAAATCACTTGGAGATTTTACACAACTAACTTGGGACTTGAGTAGTTGTGGCTTAGGAGCATCTAAGTCGTCAAAATCACTTGGAGATCACACCCTGCCTAGACCACACCAACCCTTACCATGATTGGATTTTTGTCCATAAACTAGTGACCTTACACAGTGTCTTAACATAACACCTTGTCACCTTCTATTTTACTCCCAATGGACTATATATATATATATATATATATATATATATATATATGATAATAATAATAGTAATCTATAATAAAGTTATAATTTAATGAACTTTCTTTTTCTTTTTCTTTTTCTTTTTTAAAATTGAGAAACATGAGATAAATCATAAAATAAGTGTTTTGATGCTTAACATAGATTAATATTTATGGACATTTCCCAACTACTTAATGTATATAATTATATTAGTTTATAACATGTAAAGCAAAAGAAAAAACTATAAACATTAATTTTTGAGAGTGGAGATTTCCATAGTTATTTATGTTGTTTGAATCTTTTGGAAATAAACTATGTAGGTATTTATCTTGTTTGAATATTTTGGAAATAAACTATGTATTGATTGTTTAATTGTGAGATGAATTAATAAGAGATCAGAAGAAGTATTAAGTGTATTAAGATGGTTATATAAATAACAATGAAAAAAAAATTAATGAAATGCAAAAAAAGAAGGAATTTAATAAAAATAAGGGTATCTATATATATATATATATATATATGAAAATAATATTGAAAGAACAAAATAAAGGGGTTAAAAGAATAGAATGACGATTAAAATAAAAATTTTGAAATCTGGATGGAAGAAGAATACAAAGGGAAAGAGATAAAAATAGAATTGGGGGCATAGAATAACAAGATTATAGAGTAAGTTGATGGATTATTGGTTTTAGGGAGTGGCTAAGTTTATAGTTTGCTAAAATTATTGGGGTTCTTTGGATCTCTTTTTTTGGAGATAAAAAAGCATCCCAAAGACATTGCATCCCAAAAATTTAAACTAAAAGCTTACTCTATAATCTTGTTATTTTATACCTCTCTGCCCCTGAATTTTACTCTATAATCTTGTTATTTTATACCTCTCTACCCCTAAATTCTAGTTTTATTCATTTCCCTTTGTATTATTCCTCCCTCTTGATTTCAAAATTATTATTTTATTATCCCTTAGCACTTCATGTTTCTCATTCAATATTATTTTGTTCATCTAATCTCACATACACACACATATATATATTACATAATATAAAATATATTACAATATCATAATAGTATTATTTCATTTAATATATATTATGTATTTATTTATTTATTATTTTTCTTTTTCTTTTTTATTTGGACTAAATTTCTAAATTTTTTTATTAATTTCCTTTTTATTTATATTTAATGATCTTAATACATTTAATAATTTAATACGAGTTTATTGATTCATCTCCTAATTTAAAATCATTTGATTGTTTAGAGTTGATTTTAATAATTTACATTTTGTTGACTATTAATTTAATCACATAGCTCTTATTATTTAAGATTTGATCAACACTCGCTCTTATCATTGGTTTACTTTCTAATCCCTAACGATAAAAAAAATTCCACCCAACTAACAAAGTAAACACCAACATAATTTATTTCCAAAAAAAATATACAACAATAATAAAACATTAATTGAAAAATATACAAATTAATTAATAAAACATTCAATTACAAATATCATTACATATAAATAAATTAATAAATTATTCAATTACAAATATTTATTAAAAAGGAAATTCCCAAAAGGAATATCTTAAAGATTATTATTCCTACATAGTATAGCTTGTAACATGTAACCAGGAAAAAAACACAAAACATCAATTAAAATAATTATATAAAAAAAATAAATTTATCAATTGTACTATATTAATTTTATAATTTTATTTTTATTGATAAATTTTTAATATATTTTTAAAATTAATATAAATGTTATGATTTATTTATAAATTTTCTAATATTTTATATAAATAAATTATTTCCTGGATGCGGGTGATGAGGACGGTTATACAGCGAGCCCATGGTGTGGCACGTGGCTTCGCCACATGGCCACGCATGGGCTCAAGCCGCGGGCATTTAATCACACTAACTGCACCCACAGGAGCTCATTTACTTCGCTCGCTTGTCAATGCAGTCCTCTGCTCTTCAAAATGACTTGGCGAGGCAGTCTCCCTCCATCATCATTGCCCTCGAGCTGTATCTATCCCCCTGGAGTCTCGGAGCCAAGCTCCCGAACGCCTACAGGGAGGCGATGCAGTCTCCTTTGTTGCATTGAATTTGTCCCTGGCTTTCATATTTCACACAGCCTACACTGCAGCTTGAATTTTGTCTTTGCGCCTCGTCTGCCCTCGGCTCCTTGGTCCTCTGCTCTGTCAACCTCACATCTCGCTGCTCTTTCACCCCAGTGGTCTCAACCCCACAATTGTGCCTCCATTAGCTCCACCATGCCCCGACGCCACCGTATGATATGCCACCGAGGTAGTGCGTCTAGACCTCTGATTTCCAATCATTCTGATTCCTCCTCTCCATCGTTGAACAATTCTTATGGGCGATACCCTACCACCCGCAGTGGGCATGGCCAAGACTTGGCTTCGAGAAGGTCTCGCTCCCCGCCATTGAACCCTCCCTCCACCAATTCTCCCCCGTCGTTGCCTCACCTGGAGACGTTGCCCTCCCCGCTGCCCGCCCACTCTGCACAATTTCATTATACCTACACCCTGGACCGACCACGCATCACGGCTACTATCTCCATAAGCTTCAAAGAGGAAGCTATCAGTGTTGATAGCCCTCGTCCTAAGAAATTGCACAAAAATTCTACCTCAGACTCAACGTCTCTGCAGCACATTGGTAAGGTGATTGTTCATGGTGCTCCAGCCTTCGTCGTGCAGGGCGCTCCAGCAGCAAAAGAAAAATCATTGACAATGGAGGAGAGGGTAGCAACAGCAGCAGTGAAGACTGGTCGGGTGGCGATGGAGACCCAGGCAGCGCACGCACCACCAACGTATTTGAGCATGCCGCTGATGACACCCGTGACAAGCATGTTGATGACACTGAAGAGTATAGGTGTCTCATTGTGGAGGAGACACCTCCCCCGGGCAATGATACCTAATTCTTTAGGTATTTTTCTGGTTTCTGGTTGATGGTTTCAAGTTTTTGGGACTCTTATTTCCAGTTCATTATGATGCTTTTAAACATTTATCATCTCTCCCTGTATGAAGCTGGTTTCCCCGTAGAGGGCAGTTGTAGAAAAACTAAGTTGGATGGTTTCCCCTTCTAGGGCAGTCACTTTTTTGGTATTTTGCATAAGACGAACACCCTTTGACCTCCAGATAACATCAAGCCAACTACCATACTTTGTAGACCCAACAACTAGCAACAACACCCCAAACTCGCATTACAACATGCCCCTCTACTTAACACTAGATATCCAAACCCCTCCCTAGAAAATGAAATTCCGAGTGCTCCCACTTCGCTTTTGCTCTGCGTCTCCAAAGATAAATGACTATAGAGAAAAGGGGTGTGAGTCATGCTTGGGCTTCCACCAACTTCTATGGCTACCCCCGACCAAACCCCAATAAACTCCAAGCACCACTATAGAGACCCTACCAAGCGCAAGCTGAACATAAATGAAAAATAAACAAGAAATTGTTATCTGCTCCAAAGAACAAGAGAAAATCTCCACGTTCAACGTGAAGGCAACATTGCCACCCGGGTAACCCACGCGCTCTGACACCAAAAGTATTCCTGCAACGAGACTCCTCCCAATTGTATATATAATAATTGTTAAGTAAAAAATTATTAAATAATAAAAATTTAAAATTAAATTATTTCCATATCAAAATACTTACTAACCAAATAATATGTAAAATAAAGCATCATAAAAATATAATGCAATAAATATAATGATTTGTGCTTGAGCACAAACATAAATAAATCATTTAAAGACTTGAAAAAGTCTCACATTTAATCAAGGATCATTAAAACTATTATGAACCACTTCCTATCTAGTCATCATTGGTTTTTTCTTCATAATGATACCATCACATCGACCAACATTGACTTTATGAGGCTTGTTTCTTTTGAGTATATCTTGGGGGGGCGCGAGACTTGACATTCCATGACATGTTGGAAAAAGGACAACTATGTATGTGATTGCACTACTCTTTCACTAAACTATTGACCTAATGATGTGTCATGTTTCAATTCTTTACGACTACTTGAATTGAATTGACTATTCACTAAACTATTGACCTAATGATGTGTCATGTTTCCATTATTTACAACTACTTGAATTGAATTGACTATGGAGGGGAGACTCTAGGTGGTTCTTTTCTCATAAGGGGGAAACTTAAAAAGGTATTAGTTGTTGCATGAGATTCATCTCTACTTGGATATTCTAAACATATACAATGATTTGCAATCATAGATAAATAAATGAATGAGCTACTATACCAAATAAATATTTGAGAGGGCTTTGTTGATAGTGTTGGAAGTCGTCAATAGGGAAGGGGGTGATCTAGGTTTATGCAGGAATGAAATGAAATAAGGATATAAACATAAACATGGAGCTACAATGAAAAAAAAATTTAATTCATTAATAACAAGTACTGAAAATTGTTTCATGTAGGATGGAAATAAACTAGTTATGTCAATGGTAGCTTATCTCTGAGAAGAGATGTGGCACCTACATGCCTTCTGAATCATGTTACAATAAGGTTCAAAGGCCTTTTATCATTAAGAAATAATGGGAAACCATAAATATCCAAAAACCTAACCCTAGGAGATGATGTGCCAAAATCTTGTGGGCCCCAGGGTTAGCTAGAACGTCAATTTACCGGGGTCATAACTTTGGCATATGATCTTCATTTGAATATCATAGTACCACGTTTCAAAGATATCCAAGAGGAGGCAAAAAAACATTGGGAAGCTAATTTTGGAATTTTACGATCTCTCTGTTTTCCCAAAAACATATTTTAGGCCCTCAAAATGGATTTGGAAGTTTAGGACCCGAAAAACTGCCAAAAATAGTAAGTAGTGCTACAATTAAGGAAATTGAAAGAAACAATGGTGGGGGTCCAAGTGGAATAGGCGGGTGGCCACCAATATCCACCTAGATTAGGGGGTCTCCTTGATGTGAAGTTCCAATTAGACCCCATAGTGTTTGGAGTAGGTGCCCCAACTAGAATATGGTCGGTTTCCAAAGTGATGGTTTTAAGAATGTGCCTTGGCTGCGATAAAAACATAGAATGATATATGGATGCCTTTGGTGATAGCAAGTATATAAACTTTGTGAAGTATAAAATGTAATGCATGAAAGATTCCATCACATAGAAGGAAAATAAGTGAGCCCCTTAGAAGCAAGTAATATTACTAACTTAGAAGAGACACACGAACGATGCAAAAGAATCATTATTTAACCCACAAAATAGTTCACAAGTTAACAACGATCGCAATAACATAAACAACAAGAATTCAAATAGATACATACTAAATCAAACGAATTAGTTCATTAGCATTAGCATAAGTGAAACAAAGTGAATAGTCTTACTACATCCATGACATATATATGAAGATGTGTTGGCCATGAGCTTCTTGTTATAAAGTGAAAGTTCCAAGCATACAATTACATTGATAAGACACTAGCCTCAATAGTGGAACATGAATTCAACACTTGCTTCTCCAAAGAATGATATTAGTTCCAATCCCTTTTCTTGAGTTATGAGGGTTTATTTATAACATATGAGATGACTCTTCATCTCCCTTTGTGACCTTTGAGCTACCCTCATGACTCTTTAACTTCTTTTGTATTTTCCTAACTAATGACTTTTCATATTCCACAACTAACTCCTGGACTTCCACTTACATATTTTATTTCAAATACAATAATACAAAAACCCATATAAGACAAAATGGGTAGAGCCTAATAAGACAAACTAGACACATTAAGCTTGAGTTTGAGAAAACTCTAGCTTGACAACTTTAACTTGCAATTTTGTGGTTACATATTGATGTCAAGCTTTGTACTGTGCTATGGTCTCCTCAAACTTTGCTCGAAGGTTAGGCTGAAAACAAACTCTAGCTTCCATCGCATCTAGGTAGATGGTTTTGGAACCAGTTTGTACTTCTTTCTGCAAAAAGAACAACTTCATATTGATCTTAGCAGGATCCCTTATGAACTTCTACATGTTGTGTCTATTAACCTCTAAGTCTTCACTGGTAGTTATCTAATTTAGTTGATTCAAGTACTCCTCGATCTCCTTCCTGGACACATTTCTGCCCATTGTTTCTACAAATGGACCTATTGAGGGGATCTTGTGTTCCTGAACCAAGGAATCCAAGTTACCATATAATCGTGCATAAGCAGCTAAAATGTTGGCCTAGAAGGAGCCGAGTTGTTTGTTACTTTGTATAAGCAATTTGACCTCAGCCTTTTCCAACTCTGCTTCCTTCCTTGTCTTCTTGACCAATTATTTTGGTGCACTCCTGTACTTAGTTCCCCACTCTTGAATCACGGTAATTGCTGCATGAATGCCTTTCAAGGATTTTTCATTTTCCCATGATTTCCTTTTCATATTGTGTAATGGAACTACTACTTTATACATGATGGATAAATCCTCGTAAATATGCCTCATAGTGTCTCCCAATTCCTAGATCTCGCCATATATAGATTCTCGAAGCTCCTGCAAATAAGCATGTGTGGAAGACAACCTTTGATTATCTACTTGGAGTTGTTCTATTTGTTGCTTTGCAACTTCCAGATTCCTTTCCATCTACTTTTTTTCTTCCATCAGGAAATATGTATTTTCTTTTGAAGCACCTACAAAGGCTAAGTTAGTTGCAATGATGGTATGAGGATTCTTTCTTGTATCAGTGACGATCACCCTTTTCGTATGAATGAAAGCAGGATGTGTGCGATCATCAGGAAAGTGTTTCTTTCTTTCCTGCACAATTTTGTTTTGGAGCTCATTAAATATTAAGCTCAAGATATCCATGATCTGGTCCTCATCTAGAGGAGATATTTCATCTTCACCACTTGGGGCTTGCCCCTCCATAGGGAGAGGAAGAGGCAGAATGATGATATGATTTGTATTGGGCATGAGTTCAACATCCTGGTTCTGCTCCCCTTGTTCTATTTCCATATCTTGGGCAACTATCTACTGCTCTATCTCTTTAACAAGATATTGATCCTACTTTTGCTTACTTTCTTCTTCCTTTCTTCTTCCACCTACTCAAGTCTAGCTTCTTCTTCCTCCTTTTTTCTTAGCTCTTCTTGTGCCTGCATTTCCTCATGTTATTCCTTTTGTATCTGCTCTTCTTCGTGTTTCCTCTCCATTTCTCGCTATTTCCTTTTCCTCCCTGCTACCAAATCCTCCATTAGAATAGCTGAATCTACCTTGAATTTGTGGCTTTAATCCTTTGTTGGTTTGTGGGAAACCTTCCTCTTATATTTAATACTCATTGGAGAGAAATATTTTGGTTGCTTAGCTTCCTGGGTAACACTTTGTTCTAGAACTCCAATGTAAGGGCTCACCTAATCTCTTGGTGCACATGATCGATAGGCATGATAATGATTATTCATATTTTCTTCCTCTAACCTTGGCATAGGTCCCATATGGCCAGACAAAGTGTAACTTGGAACAATGGTTCTTGTAAACTCCTATGGGATCATATTGGTGATAGTCTATTGTACTGAACTTGAAGTCTTCTAATTGTTTCACTTTAGTTTCTACAACCTTCAAGTTCTTAATCATGTAAGATCCCACTTGTAAGGGAAGAGTAGGCCATGTTTCTTTCTTCTTCCTTTGCAGCACTATGGAAAAACATGTGAAAAGATGATATGCGATGTCTTGCATGATTATTTTGTCAGTGGTATACCTCGGTAATATATGATATGGTTCATGGAAACCAAACACTCTGAGGTATGTGTCATTTGGTGAGGTGAACCAATCTGCAACTTTTGATACTACACTCATTGCCTCACAAGACATGCAAGGGGCCTCTTCTTCAAAGATCATCTGGTATAGGACCTTGAAGAAATTATCAAAAAACTTTTCCAAAAGTCCCTTGTATCTGCATATTGCTAACAACTTACAATAGATATGGATAGGAGGGTCTCCAGAAGTGCATTTCCAATCCATGCCAGGGAAAGCATTGCAAGCACATATACCTTCCAATAGTTAGGAAAATATGTATAATTGTTGTTGATTGCCTTTTGGTGGATTTTTTTCCTTATTCACATTGATATTTAGCTACTAAGATAAAAAAATCATACCAATTGAATATCTTCCCATGAGAGACAATCTGATATAGCATGTAAATGCATCCTTCTGGGAAGAATTCAATATTTTTTATTATTATTATTTTTTTTTTATTATTATTATTATTATTATTATTATTTTTTTTCTGTAAATTCAGCACATAATATTATCAAGTACTGAAACACCTTTTTGAGTGAAAATTTATTATAAGTGATTTAGGTGTCTGGAAAAACTTTGATTGTTCCTTCACCCACATCTTGACACATCCATAGTATTAAGCTAGCATGTTGTTGCATAGAAATAAGAGTCCATATGTTTTCCAAGCTTAGTCGAGTGATATATCAAGTGGATTTCATGTGTATGGTAGGAGGAAATCTGCTACCCACTAGTATTATTCAAAGACATTCTCTTGGTGTCGAATCCTTACAAAATCCATTTGATGACATTTGTACAAGGTAAGACCAAGAATTTGCAAGCAACCTTGTGAAGCCATGACCATTGGATGTTAATGTAGAACTTTCTATCCTCTATATCTTCTTTGAATTCAGTGGTTGTGAATGCATCCCTAACAATATGCCATGTGATATATGAGCCCTTCTCAATGCATAATTTTGTATCAATTAAAATGGGAACTAATGATGAAGGACTTTCAACTACTTCTTCGGTACTGCTTTCAATAGCCTCTTTGGATTATGATCTCTTGGGAGACATGGTGTTTTATGTTGTTGAAAAGAAGTATGCTCAAGACCTGTAGTACATGTGCAAAAGTATGCACTCATAGCAAAAGAAAGTTAGCTCTAAGACAAATCAACTCATCAATCAATCAATCAAAAAGAAGAAACACAATGATGAGGAGAGAGATTGTGCAATTCTGGGTTGGAAGAGGGCAGGATGAGCTTAGGAATTTCAAAATACAAATAAAGAGAGGAGGATTTCACAGTCTTAGTTGTAAGAGGGATGGATTGAGGCCTGAAATTGTGCAATGCGCAGTCTCAGCTGGGCAGAAGCAAGAGAGAATTGTGCATTGTGAAGTCTCAGAGGCCAAGACTAGGAAGTTGATGCTTGGAATTGCGCAATGTGCAACTGGGAAAGCCAATGATTGTGCATTATGTAGTCACAATTGGCAAGGGGCAAGCTTCAGTCTTGGAACTAAGCAATACATAATAGGGGAAGGCAACAACTCATGAAATTCTCACAGTCTTGCCTAGGGGAGAGACAAAATTCTGGATCTAAAGTTCAGGAAGGAGTAAGGGAAGATTAGCCTTAAGATGAGTTAAATCAATCATTAACATCAACCAGAAAATATCATGCATGCACAAAAATACCGAGCAACAATAATTGTTGGTAGGGAAAAAAAAGCTTGGGAGGGATGAGACACTTGTAAAACTTGAACTACACACTGAAAAAACACTTGTACAAGGTAAATATAGAAGAGATGCCAGTAAATACAAGAAGAAACGAGAAAAACGTAACTTTCAAACACAAGAACGACAAAAGAGACAAAAAAAGCAATAAAAAGAGACACTTTAGAAACTTACCCAGAAAAACGCTGCAAACAAAATCCGAAGCTCCTTGATCTCATGGGGAAGGCTAGAGCTCTATTTTCGAGTGTGAAAA
Organism: Pinus albicaulis; assembly: GCA_034641835.2. Taxonomy (NCBI): domain Eukaryota; kingdom Viridiplantae; phylum Streptophyta; class Pinopsida; order Pinales; family Pinaceae; genus Pinus; species Pinus albicaulis. The sequence goes on from CM076574.1 coordinate 1,031,113,167, forward strand.
TGAGATCTACTATCCTCTATTATATATATTTACCCCCCCACAGGATTAGGTTAGGTTTTATGACGCTCATGCCTAAAATTAAGGAGAAAGCGACACTTGTCCTTAAATAAAAAATAGAAACTTTGTGCCACTTGTCCATAGGTGATTATGCACTCCCTATTTTATAGGGATGCATAAATTCTTATTCTGAGGAACTGCATAGTCCACTGGCATAAAGGATTGCACAATTCCAAGTGACAATGGATTGCGCAGTGCACTCGATCATTCGATTGCATAGTTCGGATCCTCAATTAAAGATTGTGCATTTCACTTACTCAATGGCTGCCTATCTTGAAATATTACATAGTTCACTTCCTCAAGGACTTGTGTAGTCTCTACTGGCATGGGAATTCAAAATTCCCAGAGTCAATACTAGCAATCAATGCTAGATCAGGACAAGAGTTAACTTTTGTTTAGAGGAAAGTAACTTGTAAAAGTTGTGTTTAAAGGAGAGTTAACAAAATCAAAGCTAACTATGATGTCGTTTTCCTCAAGTTTTAGAGTCTTGGTGTTCTAAATGAAATCGATAGTGTCTTTAATAGAGGAGGCAGAGTGGCTAGAGAAGGAAGAAGCTTCTTGGAAAAGAATCTAGAAAGGCCATGGGTGGGGCCACCAATAACACTTACAATAGGTCTAAGGGGAATATATTTCTTGTGGATTTTAGGTTGACATTATATCCTAGGGCTAATGGGGTTAAGGGGAATGATAAGTTTTTGGATAGTGGGTTCAATGGAGGATGATTTTATTCCTTTAGTGACCTTATTGTAATTTCATAAGATTATAATTTACATATAATTTTGTTAATATGATAAAATGATGCAATATATTTTTTAGTTTTTTTTGGAATATTCGTAAAAATAGTGGACTATGTTATTTATTTAGCATCTAGAAAAGAAAAGAAAATGGTTTATACTTTATTGATTACTTTTATTGCATCGAGAGGTGCTCTACATATAGGGGATATGTGTAGGGGTTTATACTTTATTGATTACTTTTATTGCATCGAGAGGTGCTCTACATATAGGGGATATGTGTAGGTGTAATGTAAGCCTTAGTATGTCAACATTTTTAAATGTTAGCTCAATATGTTGAATTTATATTAATGTGTTAAATTTATAAGATGTAAAAGATATTAATATTAATTGAACATATTAATATATTACAACTAAACGAGCCTCAAAGGTTAGCTCAGTTGGTCAATTTTCTGTTACTAAGTACTTCGCTAGTTGGGAGGTCACGAGGTCAAATCTCCTCGACACCCTTGGGGTTAGGCCATGTTTGGTTGACGGGTAGATCCCTTCGGGTTGATCTTCCTAGATTTTCCCGTGGAAGTAGCAACCACCCAATGTCGAATCACCCTTAAAAAGAAATATTACAACTAAACACAATCTATGCTTGCAACAATTACTTCAATGTTTTATTAGCCCAATAAAAATGGTTACTTCAGATTCCAATAACAATTACATTAAAACTTCAAAATCATTCACTTTATATCATCATTGATAGTAATTGTAGATAGAACATGAACAATAAGTACAAGAAGATATGAGATGATAGGTGAATTTGTGTAAAATTAGAAGTTTCAAGTGAAATTTATACTCAAGTTACCTAAGAGATATGTCTCTTTCTAAATTAGATCATGTATGTTTGTAAATTAAATTCTAGTAAGTTATCACATTTACATTTTTACCCATATTTTTTGGTGTTGAAGAACTTGTAAATAATGGTGGGAAATAACTCCTGGTAAGTATATTTATTTACATATTTTTCCTTATCCCATGTTTTACGCAAATACTTTCTTAAATTATGGTGGGTAGTAACTTATGGTAAATATGTTATTTACGTGAGTATGAGTTATTTTCAAAGAATGGTCATGTCCTTAGAGACATGACTCTTCAACAATAATTATTAGTTATTTATTTATTATTTATGATTGTTATATATATATATATATATATATATATATATATATATATATATATATATATATATATATATATATATATATAAGGCTTCTAAGAAGGGGGATTAGCCCCTAGTTTTACTCTTTAACACTCCCTCTCAACTAGGGAGTAATTCCACCTATCAATATTCATCCATGGTTATGATATTGTGTCCATCATGTGTCATCTTTTCAACTTGTCTCATATCTGTTGAAGATTGATATCATAGTCTAATAAGAAAGGATTGGAAGAGGGTGGGTCACAAGACCCTGCCACTCTTACCAAAATGACAGAGGCAAGTCCTCCTATATAGGGATAGAACCCATACCAGGCTTGATCCTTAGTGATCAAGTTATTGAACATCATGCATCCTAGTCATAGGGAATATAGTAGTACGTGACACATCCGTTTGTAGTACTAATTAACCCTAACTTATTTTCCCAACTCCTTCGCCAAATGTGAGTTATTCCCAAGAGTCCCAGACTACAAGTGTAGGATGTATGTTGGTGTTTCCATAGGGGAAGGTGAACCACTCACCCTATGCTCACATGCTAGGGTATGTACTCCACAAGGGAAGGTGAACCACTCACCTTGTGCTCATATAGCTCCAAGAAGTACTCCAGGCCCCCAAAAGCTCCCATAGCTCACTATCCAACTCAATCAGGACCCTCATGGGAGGGTCTTTCCACGACTCCAAGTCTCTCTTTTAAGGATAATAACTTGGCCTTTCCCATATTCTTTGTGAGAATTTCAACGATCTGTTCAATTTTCTTGATGTGTTGGAGCCTTATTGCTCCCCATCTTACCATATCTCAGATAAAATGGTACCTAATATCAATATGCTTATATCGGTTGTAGAACACGAGATTCTCTAAACGGTGAATCCCACTTTTATTAACACAATAAATGATGGTGGTATCCAACACATAATCAAATATCTCACTGAAGATCTTCCTCAACCAAATGGTTTCAAAAAAAGTCATACTAGTTGTAATATATTCAACATCAGCAGTTCTTAGTGCAACAATCTTTTGTTTCAGCTCATCGATGAGATGGAAGTGGATACCAAAGAGAAACAACATACAAATGTGTTTTTTTTATCTGACACCTTGCTACCCCAATCGACATCAATATACCCATGTAATCTCAGTTCCCTGGCAGTGTACCCCATTCCATGGTTGATAGTACCATGAAGATATTTTAGAAGATTCTTTGTAGCAACCCAATGCATATGATGTGTCTCAACCATAAATTAACTCGATGTATTAACAACAAAGAATATGTCTAGTCATGTGTTCACTAAGAACATCAATGTTCCCACAAGTTGTATATATTTGGTAGGACTTTCCAAACTGCACCAAAAACACTTCCACATAGCTTCTTGAAATTTATTTCAATCGGTGTAGTCACAGATTTGCAGTCCACCATGGCACATATTTATAATAACTTCAAAATATATTTTCCTTGATAAAGGAAAATTTAACCTAGCTTTTGTTAGATCTCCAAGCTTAGGAAGTAATGCATCAATCATAGGTCCTTCATCGTGAATTCAAAAGTAAACTTCCTCTTACATTGATAAATGAGAGGGTTTACACCAGTCAAAATAGATCATCAACATATAAGACCAAAATAAGTGGCATGTCCTTTTCAACCTTAAATTGTAAGTTCAGATCAACATAGCTCATTGTAAATCCTAGCTTCATGAGATAACTATCAATCCTCTCATACCAAGCCCTAGGGGCTTGCTTTAACCCATAGAGGGATTTTTTTAACCTGCATACATGAGTTATTTTATCCTTCTCTTCAAACCCTTGAGGTTGTTCCAAGTGTACTTCTTCCTTAAGTGAGTCACGTAAGAATGTGTTCTTGAAATCCATTTAATGCAGGCTGCATCCTTGATATGTAGAAAGAGAAACTATGGATCAAATAGTGGTGTATTGTGCCACTAGAGCAAAAATATCATCATAGTCAATTCCTTTCCTTTGTGAGAAGCCATGAGTCATGAACCTTTCCTTGTATTTCTCAACACTTCAATCAGCTCCATGTTTAATCTTGTAGATCCATTTCGAAGTGATTACAAACTTGTCCTTGGGTCTAGGCACCACTTCCCATACATTGTTCTTCACGATTGACTCATATTCCTCAACCATAGCATCTTTCCATACCTTGTGCTTCATAGATTCTTCAAAGTGAAAGGTTTGGTTTGAATGATACTACTCATGGAAACCAAGTATCCTGCATTCTTGGTAGGCTTCTTACTTTCTTGAAAAGTTCATCTTGGGGCAGCATGATTTTATGCATCTTGAAGTGTATCTCGAAGACATAGTTGTATTTTATTTAAGATATAGGGATCACAAGGAGGTGGATCAAGTGGATCCATCGGGCCATCAACATTGGGAATAGGCTCATCCATCAGATGTTCTTCTTGACTTTTAGCATCATCATCATGCTTCCTTGTGATGGGGAGATCCATTGCTTTTTTGAGAGGAGAGTCTTTATCAAAGGTAACATCTCTACTTACTACCACATTTCTCTGACCAGGTACATAAATTTGATATGCCTTTAAATCTTCACTATATCCAACAAATAAAATTTTCTTCCCAGAGGCTTCCAAATTATTCCTTTTCTCTTTTGGTACATGAAAATATATAAGAGAACGAAAAATTATAAAATGTGCAACATCCAGTTTCTTACCAGTGAATATTTCGTTGGGTGTCTTGAAATCCAAGCTTTGATGAGGAATCTTCTGTTTAACATACATTGTAGTGTTCACAGCTTCTCCCCATAAAAACTTCAGTAGGTATTGATCATGAATCATGGCACAAACGACTTCCATAATTGTACAATTCTTTCTCTCGAAAAATTCTTTTTGTTGTGGATCGTATGGAAAGATGAGCTCCCTCTTAATACTCGCCTCTTTGCAAAAGTCATTGAATTCATTAGATCCATATTTGGTCCCATTATTAGTTCTTAATGTCTTGACATTCTTTCTTGTATGATTCTCCACCAATGCTTTGAAAGAGCGAAACCATCTAAATACTTCATCCTTATTCTTCAAGAAACAAATCTAAGTTTTGCGGGAGAAGTCAACCACAAATATCACATAGTTTAAGTATCCTCCCAATAAAGTCATAGACAAAGGACCAACCATGTCGAAATGGATCAATTTAAGAATATTAGTTGTCTTGCTCTCGCTAGAAGGGAATGGTCCCTTTGTATGTTTTCTTGTTGCATAACCTTAACAAACTCCTTCATGATTCATATGAAATTTGGGCATCCCTAGGACCATCATCCTTACACTTGGTAAGGTTTTGTAATGTAAATGAGCAAATCTCCAGTGCCATAACTCACATTTAATATAGGTGTCATTTTCCAAATCTCCCAAAGGACTTCCACCAACTTGATAAAGACCATCAACCCTAAACCCAAGAGTAAAGGCATCTCTAAATTTCTTATTCCATGCATGAGTCCTTCCATCAGTGAAAGCTACCTTGAAGCCTTTTTCCTCCATTGCAAAAATAGATACAAAATTATTCTTTAAAATGGGCACATGAAAAACATCTTGAAGATGTATGGTTTGATCATATTTCAAGTGAAGAGTAAAAATTCTTGTTCCTTTCACGGGGTGGGTGGCATTATCTCCAAGAATAATATTTAGATTAGTCATCTTCTCAACTAAATTTGAGAGAACCTCATATCCCATGAAATTTCTTAAGGCTCCACATCAATTAACAACTGATCCAAGGGGTCTGGAGGAGAGGAAGTAGATAAAGTAGAAATGAGATAATACTCATCTTGTTTTTCAAAAACATTATTTTCATCATACTTGGCATTTCATGTCCTCTTGGGAGGTCGATTATTTCCTTCTCGAGCAGCAGGAGCATTCCATTTTCCTTTGTAGTTAGACTTGTTGTTTCTTTGATTGTTGTTGTTTTCCCTTGATGATTCTTCTTGTGAGGACATTATCTAGCATAGTGGCCAAACTTGTTGCAATTGAAGTATCTTCCTTTTCCTTTGAATCCATTCTTAGATCCATAACTCTACCTTCTTGAATTTGATGGACCAACATCATTTCTCCTTTTAGAATGTGTAGAGAAAGAAATAGGTTCACTTCCATTAAAAAACCTCTCTCTCTCCATCCTCCTTATTTCTCTTGAGTGAGTCTAGCTAATAGATCATGATCAAAACCAATAATCATGTCATTGTTGAGAATGATGGTGACAAATTTTTCCCATGGCCTTGTAAGACCTCAAAGTGCAATAAGGGTGAGTTTCCTGTCAACAGTAACTTCTCCAATAGATAGCAAATAATTCTTTACTTGAGTTATTCTCATGAAATATGATTGTATAGACTCCCCTTTGTCCCCTTTGATATCCTTCAACATGCTCATGAGAAAGAGAATTTGATTTTCATTGTAGACTTTGAACATCCCTATCAACTTATCATACATTTCCTTGGAAATTCCCTGATCAGAAATATAAGAGATTAAATGCTTTTGAATGGAGCCAACTAATATTTTATTAGTTTTGTCCTCTCCTTTTCTATACTTTATTCTAGCAACAACATGTTGATTTGAATGAATCTCCACCACTTTCCCTTGCACATAATCCAACACTTCATGTTCCTCTAAGGTAAAATCAAGAGTCATATTCTACGCATGATAATCTGATTTATCACTGAGCTTATTCTCTTTCTTGAAATAAGAGTGAGTAGCCATGGAGACTTGTTCCAACAGACCTTGTTCAACATCAACAATTATTCAACAACGATTACTTCTCTTGTTCCTTGGAATTGTCTTCACCTAGGCTCTGATACCATGTTAAATTTTATGGTATATTCTTTATTTGCAACAATTACTTCAATGATTTATGGTATATTCTTTGCTTGCAACAATTACTTCAATGTTTTATTAGCCCATTAAAGTTTTACTTCAGATTCTAATAGAAATCACATTAAAACTTTAGTAGCATTCACTTTAGATCATCATTGACAGTAATTGTAGATAAAACATCAATAATCAGTATAAGAAGATATGAGATGATAGGTTAATTTGTGTAAAATGAAAAGTTTCAGAGTGAATTTTACACTCAAGGTACCCAAGAGACATGTCTCTTTGTCAATTGGATCACGAATCTTTGTAAATTAAATTCTAGTAATTTTGCACATTTACAATTTTACTCATATTTGTTCAAGTGTTGAAGAACTCGTAAATAATGGTGGGCAGTAACTCCTCGTAAGTATATTTATTTACATATTTTTCCTTATCCCATATTTTACACAAATACTTACTTAAATTATGGTGAGTGGTAACTTATGGTAAATATGTTATTTACGTGAGTATGAGCTATTTTCAATGAATGTTCGTGTCCTTAGAGGCAACACTAATTATTAGCTAATTATATATATATATATATATATATATATATATATTATTCATAATAGGCTTCTAGGAAGGGGAATTAGCCCTAGTTGCACTATTTAACACAATTAAATGTCTATTTCAATAAATCAAAGGTAAATGTATAAATAAATATAAACCATATAATGAATCTCCCCATCACTCAATCGTTGAGATAAATTAAATTTTAGAACTAATGAGTGAAATTTGTTGAAATGTCGAAGAATGATGTAGTCTTCTGAATTTGGTATTTGGCGATTTTTTATCAGAAAACCAATGGGATACAACAACCTTATGTGATAGGAATGAAATCAAAATATTCCAAACAATAATTCTATTTTGGTTTCATTGAATCCACCACTAGAAGCACAAATTGTGTACAAATGGTGCTTCCTAGATGAGGACATAGACACATGCAAGTGAGTGAGAGAGAGTATGTTTGAGGGGTGAGATAGAGAGACAGGGGGAGATAGAGATATATGTGGAGGAGGGGAGAGGGAGTGTGTGTATGTATGTGTGTATGTGTGTTTGTGGGGTGAGATAGAGAGACAAATAAGGAGAGATGGGGGGAGATATAGATACAAATAGTGGGGAGAGAGAGGGAGAGGGAGAGGGAGAGAGAGGAGAGAGGAAGGGAGACAAACACAAAGATGGAGGGGGGAGAGTGAGGGAAGAAGAAAGACACACACACACACATAGATAGATATAGAGAACATTATTAACCATCGAGGAAGAGTGGCAAGGGAGAGAGAGAGAGAGAGAGAGAGTGAGTGAAGGAGAGAGGAAATCAGGAGGGAAGATAGAGATGACCTTAGAGAGAGAAGGAGAGAGGGAAGGCGATAGAAATGGAGTGGGGGGGAGAGAGGGAAGGAGATATAAATGGAGTGGGGGGAGAGAGAGGAAAAAAAGAAAGACATAGAGAGAGAAAGACAGAGAGAGAGAGAGAGGGAGTGACAAGGGTAGAGATGGAGAGAGAGAGGATAGCGAAAGAGAAGAGAGAGAGAGAGTGATTGAAGAGGAAGAGAGAGAGGGGGGGAGACAGAGATAGATAGATTATATATGTTTGGGTGGTGAGAAAGAGAGATTATGTGTGTTTGGGGGGTGAGATAGAGAGACATAGGAGATACATAGGAAGATCGATATATAAATAGAGAGGGGAGAGATAGAAGAATAGAGAGAAAGAGAGGAAGAGAGGGGGGAGATACATATGGAGAGAGAAAGAAAGCATGTGTGTTTGGAGGGCTGAGATAGAAGACAAAGAAGGAGAGATAGAGGAAGATATAGATATAGATGGCGAAGAGAGAGAGAGAGAGAGATGGAGAAAGAGGAAGGGGGAGAGAGGGAGGGGACAGAGATAGACACAAATTTTGGTGGGGGGAGAGAGGGAAGATGAAATATACATATATTATATCGTATTATATAATATTGAATATTATTAACCATAGAAAAAGAGCAAGTAAGAATTTTACAAAAGGTAAAAGAAGTTGGATTTAGAAAGCCATGAATATTTTGATTTTTGACTGAAATAGATGTAGATGTTGCTTTTTTATTTGATGTAACTACATGTATGATGTACATTAATTTCAAAGTAATTAGATTAATAGTGTACATTGATTTCATTATGAGCACAAAAAAAATCATTGAAAACATGCATTGATTTATGTGTTAAAGTAATTCAACCATAAATAAAATGCTTGAATTTTCATCTTAAAAAATGTTCACTTACCTAAAATGTTTGCTTCTTGAATTTGTAAACTATTTGTAATTTGACTACATTCTTATTCATTCTCATTTTCCATCATTCAACATTATTAGTCACTTTACATTCAAATGAAGTAGTAGAAAACAACTACCATTGAAAATTAATTGGGATTTAACACTCCATAAGTCACAATGATTAACTTTGGAGAAAGTTATTATTAATATTGGAGAGCAAGAGAGGCAAGGTATGACATTTACTACAATAGCTCAAGTTAAAGATTTTATTGATCTACGATTTCAACCATCTTTTTCATATGATCGATATGAAAAGATGACAAAACTAACAAGCATGACAATAAGAACAATAGAAGAAAATAATTTGAGATTGATCACAATGAAGACTATTTGTAATTGACTAGTTTCTTATTATTCACATTTTTTGTCATTCAAAATTGTTATATTGTCAGTTTGCATTCAAAACTTTTATTTCATCATTTTTCATCATTCAAGTTATAAACAATTTCTATCATCTCAACAAACTAAGGTAACTGAGCAAATTTGAAATTAAAATGACCATATTAAGCTTAAACATGTTTAGCAAATTTAAAACAAATTTTGTGTGACCAGGCATGATTGAAACCAACCTAGATCCATCTTAACCCTGGATCTATGAAGTGTATATCTTGAGATCTTCAATTTTTACACTCAAAAGAGAGATTTACACCTCAAAAGATAGATTTGAAGATAATATAAATCTAGATTGATTAATCACATAAATATGTTTATATAAGGGTTCCAAAAAAATATATTTTGAGAAATTAATATAAAAAAATTGCTGAATTTTTAATCACAATAATATTTTCACAAGAAAAGGTATCAAATCATTAAAGTAGTAATATTGAAATATTAAAATGATTAATTCACAATTATAAAAATAACTTTCCAATTACTCAAAAGTATCATAAGTTAAATTATTTCTTGAATAATAAAATTATTAGAAAAGGTCTTACAATTATTAAGAGAGGATGAGAGCACAATTCAAACGAACGTAACCAAGCCGAGAAATCATAGTGTGGCAACATAAGTAGCAATAGGTTTCAGGAAAAATTATTTTATAAAATTGGATTCCTTCACTCATTAAAACTTCTGCACAAATGAACTTGCTTTGACATTTTTCATTCTGGAACTTTCAGAATACACTACGTTGAGTAGGTGAGGCTCGATATGGAGTACCCATACAGACACTTTTCTATGACTGGTGCAGTGTTAATGCTGACAATTCTAGTGGCCCATCGGCTCAGAATAAGTTCATGTAAATATTCTGAAATCAAATCAATGGAAGGCACACACTATGGAACAACAATAGGAGCAAGGGGTAGAGGCTGTCCAATATGCAACCACTCCCATCTACCATCTTCTGTTTTGCTGAAATACTTTGGCCCCCATACTATTCCTTTACTCTCTCTTTCTTCTGCTAAATTCCGTTGCCTTTCTTCCACCATCTTCTTTGCTTCTTTGGCCTTAATCCAATCCTTTTTCAATATGCTCTCACTCAGAGCCGACCAAACAAGCGCAGACTCTGTTGGAGCCATACCCTGTCAATGCCATATAGCTAGTGATTAAGAACCCAAATACATTAAAATTAACAAAACCCAAAATGTATCTCAGAGAATTGGATACCTCTCAGTTTTTCAGAGGGACCTATACTAATGAATCTACTGGCTTTAGAACCCATATACATTAAATTTAACAAAACCCTAGAACCCAAAAACGTTAAATTGGATACCTCTAAGCTCTTAAGATGGAGCTATACTAATGAATCCACTGGCTTTCAATATAGGTTCAAGAAAGATATATTTACCCATGGATTTTTAACAACTGGTGTTTTGAGCCTTGTGATTGTCTCCTTGGCATCATACAGTTTCATTTTCTTGCCCGTTTCAATATTCTTCAAAGAAACGGTCCTACAGAATACCAATGTGGATGTAAAATAACCAAACGCTGCATCCCTGACTGTGAGAAACAATTTGATTGAAATAAATAACATATTAAAGAGATAAGGGGAAGGCTATCAGTACTGATCCCAATGTCCATCGATCTCATATAGGTCCTGGGCAGTAGTAGTACTGAATATTTTTCCAGTAAGATTTGTGCTGGATCCTTTGAGCCCAAAAAGGGACTTTCCTCTGTAACATAACGTAGCCTCCAGTCCTGACTCCTCACATTTGATTGATACATTACCAACCCACTCGGTGCAGGGGCTGGGCAGGAAGCGGAACGATAGCTTGGGGCAATTCATTTCATAGTTCTCACCAAAAGATAGCAGTCTGAGTATTCTTTTGCCATGCACTGTTGCTTCCACTGAATTCCCTGCATGGATACCTTCTTAGACAGCGAAGCTCAAAGTCAAACCTTAACTATTTTTAATGTATAACTGTATGAAATCTAGAATCTTTCTCCTGATAGTTTCAATTGTACTTTACTAAATCATACCAAACAATTATTTTGTATTTGGTCTAGTTATTTAATATACATGATAATGTATTATGATTAAATATGTAATCACTGTCTACTTTAAAATATGTAAGTATACATGATAGTGTATTATGATAGAATGTGTAAGATGATAGAATATGTAAGCAGGCATTGTCTGTCAAACAATAACCACAGGAACTTGAAAATCCAAGAAATGATGAGAACTAAAAGGATCAACATCAGCAGGGAAACCACAGGCTCGCTCAATCAACTGCTGGGGCCAAGTATGAAGAAGAAAAACATGTGTAAAGGCCCCACAAAGGCCCCTTCTCAAAAGAAATTTAACATTGAGGATAGGAAGACAGGTAAATACTAGGAACATAGACAAGGGTATCCTAAATAAGATCGAATTAGGATGGTGATTGTCAGATGCAAGTTGATTATACATAAGTCAGAAAGAACATAGACACCACAACATTCATAGCATAATCATAACCAAGCAGCATATTGAAGTCCAAAGGACTATCCACCACCACTACATCAACTAACACAGTTCTCCAAACTAACGTGATGGGCAACTGAAGAAGGATCCCCCAAAAACACAGTTCTCCCAACTAACGTGATGGGCAGCTGAAGAAGAATCCCCAAAAATTCATTGGGTGCCAACAACTGACTAGCAGCTATCACCAGCTTTCACCAGCTTTCCAAATTGAAGAGTATAAAATAATTGCAGAGGATCATTGACCTACTATGCATATGAAGATATTTTTGGAATAAACTCTAACTTTTATTTGGAACAACTGACTAGCAGCTATCACCAGCTATGGTAAACCCATAGCTTTCCAAATTGAAGAGGGTAAAATACTTGCAAAGGATCATAAACCCATAGCTTTCCAAATTGAAGAGGATAAAATACTTGCAAAGGATCATTCATCTACTATACATAGAAGAGGATAAAATACTTGGAGAGGATCATTCATCTAATACATAGATAGATGTTTTTGGAATCAACTCGGAAAAGTGAAGAGGCAGGCTCAACAAGATTATTCCAATCAAAAGAAACGCCAGTAGAACTTGGAGGGGTATTCTAGAAGTGAGTGGAATGTCCCCTTGTGGATGTAAAACAACCAAACGCTGCATCCCTGACTGTGAGGAAAAAATAGATTGAAATAAATAACATATAAAAGAGATAAGGGGAAGGCTGTAAGTACTGATCCCAATGTCTACTGAATATTTTGCCAGTAACCTTTGTGATGTATCCTTAGAGGCCGAAAAAGGACTTCCATCTGTAATAAAACGTAGGCTTCAGTCCAGACTCCTCACATTTGACTGATGCATTGCCAACCCACTGGGTGCTAGGGCTGGTACATTGCCAACTCACTCAGTGCAAGGGCTGGGAAAGGAACGGAATGATAGACTGGGGCAATTAATTTCATAGCTCTCACCAAAGGAGAGCAGAGTATTCATTTGCCATGCACTGTTGCCTCCAGTGAATTCCATGCATGGATACTTCATAGACAGCTAAGCTCAAGCCTCAACTTTTTGTAATGATGAACAGTATGAAATCTAAAATCTTTCTCCTGCTCTCTGAGAAATCATGTCCTTCTAATGATGGTTTCAATTGTACTATACTAAATCATACCAAACAATTTTTTTCTATTTGGTCTACTTATTTATTATACATGATAGTGTATTATGATAACCTATGTAAGCGCAGTATACTTATTTAATTTCACCACTTTACAACTCCATATGGATTTTCACCAGTGTACTTATTTAATTTCACCAGTTTCACTATCATACGAAACAATTTTTTTCTATTTGGTCTACTTATATATTATTCATGATTGTGTATTATGATAGACTATGTAAGCACTGTCTACTTATTTAATTTCACCATGCTCTACTACTCCATATGGATTTTCACCAGTGTACTTATTTAATTTCACCAGTTTCACCATACTAGTGTGATGCACATAGAATGCCAAAGTGATGACAAATGGAAAATTCAAAATAGCCTTCATATGTCAGTCCATAGCATGGCTGGCCTATACCCTCCACGTGTCCATATGGGTATAGGTGTATATATGGATATGCTTACATTTTTCCAAGCATAAAGTGCATTCTTAGCCCCTGTTAGCTGATTGGAGGTGTTACAGTAAAGGACGAAAAGGGATTAGAATACCTACCATAGAAACGAGGAGCAGGCTGTTGCCACCATGTCATCTCAATTTGTTTTTCTTCATTAGTTGCATGCAGTGCTGAAATCGGTGGATGGTGTGAAACCTGCCATGAAGTACAATTTTGTTCAAATAATTACATGTTCATCAAATCAAAACTAATGAGCTTAAATTGTACCTGCTCTAGCAGCACGTTGAGGTTCCCAGAGGAAACGTGGTGTGTTTCACCCAGAATAGGATTGTAAGGAACTTTAGCGAAGATTACAGGTCTGGTGGTGGAAATGCTCCATGCCACCACAACTTTAAATCTTTCCAGAGGACTTATTCCTTCAACGCACTTGCTAAGCAAATCCCTTGCGCTGCAAACCACGCTGTCTCCATATACCTGCAACTGGGATTTGGGCATGTTGAACTGCGGAGGCAGCTGCATATCATATTTACACCATTATTGTCATGTGATATTTGAAATAGCTACAGTTCACCACTTTCACAGAGCTTAGATCCATGATATACCTCGAATTTGGTAAGGTCGGAGCCCGGCCTAACAGGCTTGAACAAGTTGAAAACCTGTGAAAGAATATGGTTCTTTTGTTTTGCATACCCATTTCCGTATAAACTCATGTCATGTGCATAATCCAGAGACGATGGAGGAGTCAGTACGGCCATTTTGGAGCATGGTTTTTCTATTTCCACTTCTGAAAGCTCTTGATCATTTGCTGGGTCCTGACAACATCGAAAAACAACGATTTTGTTGCCATCAAGGCCATAGCTCACCAGCCAAAGACAAATTACGATTTTGTTGCCATCAAGGCCATAGCTCACCAGCCAAAGATAAATATTAAGCATTATGCACAAAGTTAATGATTCATTCACTGTCTTTCCATTTTAAGTTAATGTTTCATTCATTGTCTTTACTGTCTTTCTATCTTGTCAATTCGATGCCATTTTATTCTCATCTATCTTGCCAATTCAATACCATTTTATTGTCATCCAACTCCAACTGTCTAGATGTAAAAACAATAAATTATCATGATGATTAATATTGGCCCACTAAAAACACCACCAAATAAATAACAAACCCAAATTGGGAAATGAAAAATGGCAAAGAGCTTTTTCTGATTATCAAAATTCAAAAGTAAATAATTGCAATTCTGTGTACAAAAAGGAGCAAGGGACCATAGTCAATACTATAACTCATATTATGGTCCTTCAATACCATGATTCATATTCATAATGAAAAGTTTGAAACAATGTCAATATTCAAAATGGATGGTCGAAAGGAATAAAATCCTTTCCATAAACATTCAGGAATGGTGGGCCAGGAGGAATCCGATTCCTAGAAATGTGAAACATTTGGAAGGTTACACTCTGAAGTTTGCACTTAGGGTGGAAAAAATCAAATCCTTTGCGAGTATACCTGGAAAAGTGAACCTCTTGGGGTGAAAAAAATCAAATCCATTTTGAGGGCCCCTGGAAAAGTGAACCATTTTGAGGGTGCAAACATGGAGTGGAAAGATTTCGAAGGGGATTGAGTCAAAAGACAGAACTGTGCACCTGGAGTGCAAGTAGTAAATCCTTTTCAAGGGTCCCTGGAAGTGTGAAACATTTTGAGGGTGCAACTTGAGGTTTGCACTTGCAGTGAAAGGATTGAGTCCAAAAATATGACTCAAAGTTCAGAGGAGCCTAAACTAGTTGTAAATTTTTCTTGATGAATGCCAAAGCTAAGATGAGTCTATTGAAATATAATTAAAAAAAACCACCTATATTGATCTTGGCACATAGGTTATGGTCTGTAGACTGTCATTCAGGGCAATTATAAATCAGTGTATAAGTGTTATTCAGTGCAATTAAATACAAAATCTGCAACAATGCACATGTTCAATATATAAATGATAATCAAATGATAATTAGTTATCAAAAGACTAATAAGATGAAATTTGCAATGATGAACATAACTGTGCAGTAGATAAATCAAAGACAAATCAATTAGCAAATAGAACACACAATACAAATATGAAAATGTTTGATAATGCGTGGTTTGCAAATATGAAAATATTAAGAGTAATACATGAATTTACCATCTCATCCTTCGTTCTTTCACTAGTAAAAGAGTGAGTGACACTGCTTTGACCCGAATCAGGAATATTATGTCTACAGCGTTGTAACATCTCTTCTAGACTCGCCTGCAACACCTTCAATGATAGAAGGTGCAACAAGAGACAAGAGAAAAGATTTGTGTAAAGAAGAGACTTTTTAGGGAAACGACGGTCTTGTGTCTTCTGGATTTTATTTAGAATTTAATAACGGAAACTAAAATCAGGGTTTTTTCTGTTGGCCGCAAGCGAGAAACTTGGGAGAAACTGCCAGCAGAATTGCTATTTCACAAAAAGAACCTCATCTAGAAATTGGAAATGGACACCATAAATAGGTTTCTGGTGTAGCTACCCATTCCTTTTAGGTGAGGCTTCTGGTAACATAACAGAGGCCTATCACTGGCCTTAATTTGGTGCAAATCTATTCAGAGGAGAGGAGAAGTTAGTATTCATTTTTTTTCAACCAGAGGAGAGGTTAGTATCCATTTTTCTTTCAAAGTGAAAAAAGAAGTTAGTATTCATTTTTCTTTCAAAAGAAGTTAGTATCCATTTTTCTTCATTGTTCTTTCGAAGTAGAAAATAGAAGTCAGTATTCATTTTTCTCATTTTTCTTTTAGAGTAGAAAAATAATTTACAGTGATACCTAGCCAGTTTAGTTAGAGTGATACCTAGGGATATCTAGCCAGTTTAACTTTCAAAGTAGAAAATAGAAAATAGAAGTCAGTATTCATTTTACTCCAGTTTCTTTTAAAGTAGAAAAATAATTTACAGTGATACCTAGCCAGTCAGTTTAGTTAGAGTGTTATCTTAGGGATACCTAGCCAGTTTAGTTAGAGTGACACCTAGGGATTTCTTAGCTACTGAGATATGTTGAAAATCATGATAAGTAATTTCAACTAGTTTAGTTTAGTTAGAGTGGTACCTAGGGGTTTCTTAGCCACTGAGATATATTGAAAATCATGATAAGTAACCCCAGACAAAAAAACCAGTGAGATAGGTAGACAAAAAAAACCAATAAGTAGAAAATCATGATAAGTAATCCCAACCAGTTTAGTTTAGTTAGAGTGGTACCTAAGAGTTTCCCAGACAAAAAAAACCACTGAGATAAGTAGAAAATCATGATAAGTAATCCCAACCAGTTTAGTTTAGTTAGAGTGGTAGCTAGGAGTTTCTTAGCCACTAATAAGTTAAGTTGAAAATCATGATAAGTAATTCCCAAACAAAAATTTGAAATTTCTTCCAGTTTAATTAGAGTGGTACTTAGGGGTTCTTCCTCACTAAGATATGTTGAAAATCACAATAAGTAATCCCAATTAGTTTAGTTTAGTTAGAGTGGTACCTAGGGGTTTCTTCGCTACAGATATGTTGAAAATCATGATGGGATTAATCATGATAAGTAATCCCAGACAAAAAATTTGAAAAATTTGAAATTTCTTCATAGTGGTACTAGCCAGTTTAATTAGAGTGGGTTAGGGGTTTAATTCTTCGTCCATAAAAATATAATTTTAGAAATGTGTTGAAAATCATAATAAATAATTTCCATAATCCTAAAGACATAAAAATTTGAAATATCTTAGTATCAATATTGAATATTAATATTAGAATACTATTGAAGTGAATAGTGACAATCATCTCTAATTTCTATAACAAATAAAATTTATTCTATTACAATGATCCTTAATTGATACATTCACCCCATACTGATCAACCCTAGGAATTCTAAGATCCATGACTGTAGGTACCAAATTCCACTCGTTGCCAATCCCATTATATTAAAGACTGGAGCGTCTAGCAATTTATCATACAACAAACCAGGGAATATTTCTGAATATTTGCTAATAAACATACCATTTAAGACCTTGTGCGTCAGCAAATTTGGATGAGAAAGCACAACCCACCAGTGAATGCAACAGAAGTATCAAACAGCCCCTGCCTTCTTGTCCCCACAAATGGATGAAATGAATATGAATAGGCAGATAATTTACAGCTTCAATTCTCAGAAGACTTCACACAGTGAAAAAGTTTCAGTGTATCAACCATCCAGAGGATGATGGCACCGATTCAATCCAAAGAAGATATAGTTTTCACGTATTGGAATGGCATGGCTATGCAGAGCATTTTATAATTAAAAAAAACACAGGTGGCACTCATGGAGGTCTATAATTTACGCCCATATATATCTAACTGAGGTCGTTCTGGTTATTAATAGTAGTTCAAGCAGTCTACACGTTGAATAGGGCAGAAATTTCTTGGTTCCTTGAAGGGAATATTTGTCTCTCTGATTTCACGACACTTGGATTTTCCATCGTTGTTATTGATTTGAGGTAATGAGAACTGGCCCACTTATTCCAAACAGAAAGATTGCTGAGATAATTAATGGCAAACAGAGAAAAAGACAAAGATGGAATTCATGCTGCTCACGCATCTATCCTGTTAAAAACTAGAAAAGCATGGCACGTCTCATGGTGAATATTGATTCTTGAAGTCGGTTGACAATTGGTGGGAGATTATTATAACAAGCCACGCGAGCGCAATCTGTGTAGCTTATCCAACAACCCAAAGCTGCATGTCGGACAAGATTGGCTCCACTTCATGGGCTTGAAAAACAATTTTTTTCGAAAGGGCTTTATAACAAAATTTAGGGATATATAGAAACCGGATACGTGAGTTTTGAATCCTAAAAACCATCCAACAGCAACCAATTAACCTTCTTACAATAGTTTCTAGTAAAACATAAAAAAAAGAGTTGTTTTTTTGAGTTTTTGGTAGAATTTTTTGGTCCAAAAAATTTGAGGCGAAATTTTTATAAGTGTTATTTAAATTGGTTTTTTTTTATTGTATATATGGATTCAGTACTTTGAAAAACTAAACACTTTGATTGTAGAGAGTTTAGTAGTTAAACTTATGATTTCAATGAATTAGTGCCTTTAGACAAATTAAATCAGAAAAATAAATAAGAAAACTTTTCAAAAAATGACATTAAAGACAAATTATGTTTAATATGACTTTTTGTAGTTTCCAATAGATTAAATCAAAAAAAAATTCAAAAAGCGGCATTAAAAACAAATCTTTAACAACAATACATTTCATTAATATTAATATTAACAATATTAATATTAATGGTATTAGTAAAGTTGATTATTAATATTAATAAAGTTTATATTAATTAATAATATCAATATTAGTATTTGTGAATAAGGGTTAATAGTTATATTTAATATGGTTTAAGATTTATTTAATATTTAACATTGTTATGTGATAAACATAAATTAAAGTATAGTTGATTAAGGTTTATTATAGTTGGTTATAGTCATTCATATCAATCTTAGTAAATTTTAATTAACTATTGGTAATATAGTCAATCTTCCTTAACCATGAGTAAGTATGGTTATCTTTGATTGACCATAGTGAACATATAGTAAACCATGGTCAACCATTATTGACCTTAACATATAGTAAACCATGGTCAACCATTATTGACCTTAGTCAACCATGAGTAAGGTTGATCTTCTTCGATTTACCATAGTAACCATAGTCAACCATAGTCAATCATTGCTAGCCATACTCAATGTGGTCAACCATAATTAACCTTAATGATCAAGCATGGTTTACCATGATCAAACATGAACAACCATGGTAAACTATAGTTATTCATAATCTACCATAGTGAACTACATGATCAACCATAGTTAATCATAATCTATCATAGTCAATTATAATTAATAATGGATAAACATGGTCATCCATAGTCAACTTTGTATTGACCATAAGAAACTTTGCTCAAGTGTATCTTGAACATATTTAACTTTAATCAGCCATAGTCAACCATCATTTATTGTTTCTACCCATGCATGTAGGAGGTCAACGAGCACAACCACATTAAATGTGGTTGATATATTCCACATTTTATAAGTCAATTGGTGTATGAAAACTACCTCAACCACATTTACTGATGTGCTTGTGCTAATTTTATTAAAATTCAAATGAACAAATTTATGGAGTAAAACATAAACCATAATACACTTTATTTTCCTACAACTTAGCTTTTCCAATTTATAAGAGACACTTAAAAAAATATGTTAATAACATGACTAAATTGGCCCTTTCATCCGTCTCTTTCCATTATTTATTGATCCTGATCTTTTCTCTTCTTAGCAGGTTGTCCTGAAGATGAGTCTTGATTTAGACTCGAAACAAAGACTAAAAATGACAACAATGGATATTTCGAGTTTTACATCTGAAAAACTACACCAAAATAAATTTATTATAAGTTAAACATTTTGATAAATTTATTTATTTACAATTTAATTGATTAAAAAAAACTTATAAGTAAATAAATTTATCACAAGTTAAACTTTCTTTTGAAGTAAAAATCTTTTGTATTACACTTATGGTACAAGCATTACATGGAGTGTTGAGGCTAAATAAGAACCAACCATGTTTAAAGGCCATGTGGTTGAGAGTTGGGATAGTGAAAAAAAAAGGAGGAAGCCTGTTGTAACATATTTTGGCACACTCAAAATTTGTTATTTTCGGTGAAAAATTGACAATTTTTCATTAAGCTAAAATGCCGAGAGATTATTTTCTATGATGTGGTAAGGTTTATTCATTTTATATTTTAATTTTGATTTAAAATTTTATTTTTATAAAAATATATAATTATATATTTTTATGAAAATATTTGTTTTAAATTTAAATTATATTATAAAATTAATAAAATTTTAAAGCTTATGTTGAAGTCAATTTGAAGGGGCTAACATTTAGGCAGCTTTTGAATGGTCGAGAGTGCCAAATCAAATCAACAGCATAAATCAAGTTCGGACCCCCTCAAGCCTTCCGACGTCAAATTGAGGGGAGGGGGTGGGATCTGAAAAGAGTTGTATTTCAAAACATCTTTTGAACATGTGGCAGCTCCACACAATTTTGGACCCCCAGGCAGCAAAACCTCTTACCCTCGCAGACCCCCTCCGAAATCTGTTTGTGGTTTCAGGTGGAGCGCAAAAATAGATTCAGGAACAACAGGATCAAGTGATTGTTGATTTGTAGGACATCAAGAAGCTGTATTCAAAGCTCGAGAAAGAAAAGGTGGGGGAAATGGAAATATGAGCTCTAGTGAAAAACTTAATATTGATCTGTTATATAATTGTGATAAGCTCCGGTGACTCTTCATTAAAGAAGAAATACTATGGAAAGCTTGCAGGGGCAAGCAATGGTCCCTGCTTGAAATTTAAACAAATAAAAGACATGAGAAAAGCTTATGTTTCCATTTCACTATCTCAATAGAACTTCATTTGGAAGGCAATTATTCTTACATAGAGAATCAATGTGAAATAGAGCTAAGGAATGTGAGGCAGAAAAATCTACATGCTATTCATAGTTGAAACTTGTGGCCAAGTCAACGAATCTGGAGGAGAATGGGGACGGAGTAGCTGATCATAACACCATTGAAGATTCTTGTTCTGATAAGCACTCAAAGATTAGAACATGTATTCCTGAAGGAGTGGTTGAATCTCTTCTTAATGGGACACTCAAATTTCCATATTCAGAGAAATTTCCGTTGCCTACTGTTATAAATTGCAATTGCGGATGTTCTGAGGAATATTATTGCAGCACTTCTTGTGCTGAGGGTGCTTGGGAAACATTCCATTCATTACTTTGCATTGGGAAGGGTTCTCTTTGTAAAAACAAAGATGAGCTATGCAATTTTAAACAACATGTAGATGAAACAAATGACATTTTTCATGTTGCTCCCCAGGTCATTTCTATGATCATCCTCAAAATTAAGAGGGCAAAGCAAAATTTTCTTGAGGATTTCAATTGGTCCAAAGTATTGGATATTTAGGAGCCTTTTGCAATGGGATATAAGAGACAGTGGTGGGATTGTGTTGCATTTCCAGATGATATTGATCCCGTTGAAGAGACTCTGTTTAGAAAGGAAATAAAGGATCTTGCATGGACTTCATTGCAATTCTTGAAAGGAGAAATTTTTGAAGAAGATTATGCACCATTTTTGTCTCTTAAAATTTATGGGAATATTATTGGCATGTTTGAATTGAACAACCTAGATTTAATTGTCACATCTCCCGTGGAGGACTATTTTTTCTACATTGATGATCTGGCAACCAGCCTTAAAAGAATTAGATGGATCGTATGGAGTCTGGACAATGCTTCAGGATCACAAATACCTTTTACAGCTGAACTTATCAATATTCTTAAATCAAAGGTTGTAGGATTGAATGATCAATGCTTTTTGTTGGTTTTGATTACAGGAACATTTTAAACCAGATTTTATACATGAACTACCTAGAAAGCCAAATTTGCAAAGGAAATCATTCCAACTTCCTACATATACACGAAATCAGTTTAGTGATTCAGTTGTCAGACTTTCAGAATTAGAGATGATGTATTATTATCTTTTAAAGAAATCTCACCCAAGTGCTAGAGTAAAGCTCCAATTTCTGTACAAGTTTCTTTAGGGCCATTTAACACCACCAGTGAAAGGGATTTGAAAACCCGCCATTGTTTTGATGCATCACCAATTTTAGCTCGGACATACATACTTCCAAAGAGGCTTATTGGCAAGATGTATTAGCATACATTTGAGTTTCACTTCAAAGCTATCCGTGTATACTCTCAATTGCTTCATATAGAAGAAAGTTGCATGACTTGGAATCAATCTGTAATTTGGGTTGAGCGAGCATATCCGTGTTCATTAATTTTTGGAAAAATCACTATTTATATGAGGTATGTCTCATCTTCAGGATTTGGTTGAAAGTGTCATAGAGGAGAATTAAATCCCAGTGAGTTAAACAACAATATTTGGTTATGATCTACTGGTAGCAGTGGAATAAACTAATACTTGGAAAAAGAAGTCTTTGCCAGCACTAAAGAAATTCAAAGTCTTGATTGAATATCTCTTGTGCATGTATGGTCATTTTGTTAGTTGTGATAAGTTATTGTCATTATTCTATGAATAAAATCTCCACGAGGATTGATTCAAGATGGAGTAAAACTGCTACTCACAACAGTGCAAAGACAAATATTTCATTATCAGATAAAAGGTTTATTCTGTGAGATAAAAGGACAAATGATAGATTTTTAGTATACAACTTCAACAACTCCAGATTCCAAGGTGAAGGATCAGGAGCCAGTTAATTAATTTCCAAATTCCAAGGCTGAAGACTTGCAAATAGTTCCAAATTCCTTGCAGATTATTTAGAGATTTTTTATTTTATTTTAGGTGCATTATTTAGATTTTTATTCCAGGAATATTGTAACAGTTTAGGAGATGTATTTATATATATATTGTTTGATTTATAATGTAAAAGTGTGGGCTTTTGAGGCCAAGGCTGCTTCAGCTTTGTAAAACTCTTTTTCCAGAAATTCTAATTGAAGTATTTCAACTCTAGCTTTGACATAATTTGTGTTCCTTGTATGTTTTTCGAGTATTTTCATAATCTATTTCTGCACATGTCCAGAGTTACATAGAAGATTTGGGTCAGAATAGATTGAGTTTCAGTCTCTTTGGAATCCCCTGCAAATTTACAATTGTTTAAAGAGATTAGTATATCATACCTTTTTGTTTGACTTAGCTCCTCTTTGAACTGGTTATTGTTTACCACTTCTATCTTCTCTTGGATGTGCTTTGTTTGGCTGTAGAAGTTTCTATACGCATCTAAATCTGCTTGATTTATTAGGTATTTTTTTTGACTCCTTAATTATTAGGAATCTCCATATATTCTTATTTCAAATTCTTTGAAAAGCTAAGTTATTCTATCAAGATGGAAGCTAACACTTTGAGAAAGGAATCTGCAAAGGAGGGATTTATTCATGAATAGGGATTGTCGTTAATTTCCAACCACCCCCAATTAAAACCATAAATCTAGCCATTGTGCTTCAAAGGTTGTTGTTTGGTGACAGTGAACAATGTTAAAAAAGGCCTTGTAACAATCGAGGGAGCCCCCTCTGGTTCAAGGGCCAACTTGAACCTAAAGCTGGTTGAGTTGGTTTCCTGGCATAGTTTTTGCAGCTAAGGACTGCCTACGAGAAACAGGGGCAACAGAGCCTTTACCCACAGAGGAGAAACTAGAGGTCCTCCTAACATGTTATTTTCAACAAAACATGCAAAAAAATTGAGGGATCCAAAATCACAGAGACAATGTGGCTGTGAATGAAACTACCTTGAGAGATAAGCTTCACCCAACTAGCGCTCTAGAGGGTCTTCCTAGACCATTGGGCAGGGCTTGTAGTAGTGTGCGTCATTAGGAAAGAGGTTCCCCATGGAAGTTGGTTGACTCGACGAAACTAGTTGCACTGATTGTTGCAGGAAAGGCAAGACACAAACATTGTTGACTTGGTATTCTTGCTATTGGAGGTGTCGAAGGAAACTAGAGCGGTCTTCGAGTCGTCGTGATTCTATTGACACTTTGGCGAAGGGCTATAGAGCCTGACATGTTGGACATTGATTTAAGCTAGAGAGAGTGAAGGGTGTGAAAATTCCATGATTGTAACTAACTGAAATTTTATCTCCTACTGATTGTAGTTTATTTTTTATTATGAAAAATATTGATAAAATAACAATTGCAATATTCACCAAAATAAAACATGTTGCAGAATAAAATAGAACTGAGAAATAAATGCACACACAAAATTGAAATCTAAAACAACCATTTTGGACTAAACGTCCCAAAAAAACCCCAAAGGGAAAACCAGTGCGAGGGTTTATTTTATTATGCAACAAAATTAGAGAATTACAACTGTGAGCCTTCCTAGTATCGCTCCAGAAATTAATATCAACTGGGAAAAATACTTCTTCCCTCACAACAACTCGTTTTGGCCCTCTCTATCAAATTTGCACTTCCCAAAAAATTCACTCTACTGGACTGGAAATGTGCACTCTCTGCTACAGAGAAAATCGATCTGCCTCTAGATCACTTCCATATGAGTCTTCCTGCCCTTCTCTACTCCTAGATATGATTCGCTCTGCCTCTGGGATATAGATTCGAGATCCTGCACTTCACTCTAGATCATGGACACACACTTATTGGGCAACTGAAAATTTGCATTACAGAATTTTGGCCTCCTTACTAGACAACTCAGCTTCCCTTTCCTAGATATGGAAATTGGAAAACCACTTGATAATTTCTCCAAAAATTATAACGACTACAAACACCTTGCTACTCTCCTTCCTTAACTCAAACCCTTCCCTCTCTGAAATCTACACACTAGGAAATTTTCACTACCTCTCACACTGATGCTCGATCTCCTTAATCTATCTTCTCCAAGCCCCTTTGTCCTTCTCTTATAATCTCTCATTGATCCTTCAAGGGTCATGATTCAATCTCCATCTATGGCTTAGATCAATTAGACTTCCTCAATAGAAGTCTCTAGAGAAATCTCTAACACCCTTAATTAATTATCTTTAATTTACCACTTTTCCTAAGTTAGACTTAGGAAATAACTTAATTATGGTAAATTAATTTAATTAAGGTGTTTCATAATCTGATCTCATGAAACCTTTTCTAGGTTTTGGAGATCTCGTGTTCCTTAGCCTCTTAGAATCATTAGAGACTAGAACACATGTTTGATGCTACTCCAGACCATAAAAAAATAACACTCCCTCTTAGCGAGGAAGGTGTTCTCCCAGAAAATACTCACGTTGTTGTGCTTGACACCTATGATATTTCTATCTCTAATTGTCCACCATGATGCTACACAAACTGCGATTTATTTTCCACTAACATGAATTTGAACCAATCTCTGATCTCACACTATCAATGCCTCTATTTTTTTGTTGTTGTGTTGCCACTACATTATATTTCATCTGTGTTGCTTCTATCACTACATTGTGTACCGATCACCTCAGATCATGAAGCATTATGCTTTCATAGAGATACTCCTCGGAAGGTGTTCTCCACTATACCCAGCTATTCACTGAAATAGACGTAGTTCTCTCTCCCCAGAGACTTCGTGAGTATATATGCCACTTGTTGTTCTGCGGGAACATATTGAAGTTGGACTGATCCATGTTGCACACAATCTCTGATGAAGTGGTATTGTATGTCGCTATGCTTCAGACTGTCATGGAACACTATATTTTCAGAGAGCTTGATGCAACTCTGATTATCACATTAGATATTGGTTGCCTCCATATTCTAACTGAACAAGCTCACTAGTAGCTTTCAAAGAGACATAGCTTCGCATGTGTCCATGCTAGCTACCATTTATTCTACCTTTGCAGAACTTAGTGCCACCAACTTCTGCTTCCTACTGCACCAAGATACAAACCCTAATCTAATGTTGAAGCAACACCCAGAGGTGTTACACTAAAAACTGTCATCCTGACATTTTGCTATGAGTATGAGCTCATTATTACTCATACTTCCTCCTTTTGCAAGTCTAACATATCAGTTCCTCATGTCAAGCTTTCAAAATCAGAGAAAAGTTCCTAAAAATCCCCTAAACATTGGTATTGCACTTTCTCTATTCATTTCCTGCGGTCCCGCACCTAAAGTTCAGCTTGCCTGCGAAACCATACCGCACGTTCTTTGTGTTATGCGTGCGGACCTCTGTAAAACTTAAAAAGGCGAGAAAGTAAAAATAAAAATTTGATTTCAGATGAATTCTAGAATATTCTAGATGGGAATTTTCGGGAATGGATACGCTTTGAGAAGGTTCATGCATCCCTCACTTGATGGAGCTAACCCCTTGATGTAAGGAGCTAATCCCTTTGAAGGAGGATTCTATCCCTTCATATTTTGAATAGAAAACCTCCTCTTTTCCACTATAAAAAGAGGCCTTGGGTAGCCTCAAAGGGAGTTCAAGATTTAAGATATTTGAGGTTAAATGTTGTTGAGATTCAGACTCAGTTAACTAAGACTTTCTGTGAGGTTAAATCACTCATCTCTATCTGTCTTGGTTCAAAGAGTGCAGTGCTTGTCAAATTAGAAGAGATTCCTGCTTCGGACCCCAGGAGGACCTGCACGACATCAAGGCACAGGTTGTAAAGGTTTTCTTTATTTGAAGTTAATACAAATATACTCATTTCTCTCATTAAACTGTTTATTCATGGTTTATTTCATAAATTCTTTGATCATTATGATGAGTATGGTTTATAATAATGTCTATACAGGTGCTGTGTAATATTTTTTCTTGTTTGTGACTGCAGATTCACGAGGAACATTCTTTCAAGTGCACGGGAAGGACTTCAACGAGATCAAGCAAGCGCTGGATATAAGGTAGGCCTTACACCTATATAGCATTTTTATGAATCTTGTATGCTTAGAGAGAGATTAGTATAATTGGCTGTTTGTTGCTAGTTACTTTTAGTACTAGAGAGATCGGTCTTGTCCGCAAGATGGATTAATCTACACAACAAATTGGCGACCATACTATGGAAAGAACTTGTTGTTTTTGGTTCTCTTTTATTTTGATTTGAGGAAACATTTTTTCCTGGTTTTTGATTGATACATATCTGTCTGGGTAATTTAGATTTTCCCTGTTTTTGAAAATTTAGAAATATTTTAAGTTTTTCTATAATTTTTCCTAGGACCGCACTCTGGCTTATTTTGACAGTGTGGGCAGGTTCACACTTTCTGTTAAGAATACAGTGCGGGACCGCACCTGTTAATACTGGTTGCCTGCGGACCCTGTAAAATTTTTAGAAAACCTCTAGATTTCTTTCTCTAGTTTATTTTTTAGCTCTTTGGTTTCTGCCCAGATTGATTATTGTTTCTGTCAGAAATTTTTTGTAAATGAAGTCCAACAGTATTGATGTTTTGATGATTTTCTAGAAGATTTTGCATTTTGGATTGTTTTTTCACTTGGTCTTTGTAGCGATTCGAAGCTTTGACAGTTTGAAGTATCTAAGATTACATTGATCTCTTTTTGTCTTTTTGAATCCGACCTGATTGTGAAAACATCCTTTATTGAGAAATTGAGCCTTTTGTTTCTTTGCGAATCTTCGAAAAAACTTGGTTGAAAGTTTTGAATTTCATTTTTATAAAAAAAAAAATATTTTGAGTGTTTTTAATCTGTTTGTTATTCTAAACAAATAGACTCTTAGTTTTCTGAAAAACTAAGGAAAACATTCTTCAAAATTTTTTAAAGCTTTTACACAATTTAGATTGTTTAAAATCATAGTTCTCAAGATTAGATTTTGTAGTTTTGAGTAGTTTTTAATTTTTATAGCTTTCTTTCGGAGGAAAATTGTTTTGTAGCTTCAAGTTTGGAAAGAAAAAGGATTTTGTTATGACCTTGATATATCATCATTGAAAAGACAAAATATTTTCTTTCAATCATTCTTCATGTTTAAAGAAGGAATTGTTTATTAAAAGAATTGTAGTCTCCAACTCTTTCTTAGATAGAAGTTCATTGAAAGAAAAAGAATTGATTATCATTCTAGGTGCATTTTAGTGTTTTTTGGAAATCGAGTCTTCACATCATCCAAAGTTTCATTTCCGCACCCATTGACTTAAGAAATAGCTCATAAAAGTAATGCTTAATTAAAATTCATCTAGTAATCTTTTATTTCTAGGGCTCTTATCACCAACATAGCTTAGGCTAGTATCTTGGAGTATGGAGTAATTAACTCTCCAAGATAGCTAAAACAAAAAAGTAGACAAATCTTGCGGTAGGAAGAAATTCCAATTGTTGCATGTATGCTCTGGGAAGCTCCTCTTATAGGATTCAAGCACGAGATCATATCAGAACCGGTGGTGTAATCAATCCTTCCTCATTGGGAACGATAGAAGATATACACGTATTAACAACAGTAAACCTCGGATAGACCATTGTCGAGGAGCCAGTGGTCACTTGTCAGTAAACCTTAGATTATTTCAAGGAGCCTTCAAGGGGATTGAGCTTTGTTACTCTACCCTTGCATGTGTGTCGGATCGCAGACTGTTCCCCCAGGTATATTTGTTTTAGTTGGTAACCTTATTGGCCATAATATTTAGGATTATTTCCTAAGTTGACGGTGGAGGGAAGATCCCACTGTACCTGGAACAAACGTCGGCTAGACTCACTTGGACTCTCCGGAGGGTTATCTTCACTCGAGATGGTATAGTGGAGAAACTTGCACCAGTCTGTTTCATTAAGCAGGTTGTCGGGGTAACTGTTCCAACCGCCCTTTTCGTGTTAAAACTCTACTAAGTTGGATTTCATCACCAACTAGTGTTTTTAGTGCGGAAAGTTACTGTCTGTGTGTGGTTTGAACTCCTAGATTTTTAAGCGTATGATTCAATTGTTTGTTTCTTAGAGACTTTAGGTGTTTTCGTTGAAATTTTTCTTTGTTTGCGTGTGATTAGATAATTTTTAATCGTGGCGGAATTGCCGAGACAATCTCGGAGAATACAAGGGAAACCCCCTGAATATTCACCAAGTCAACTTGAAGGGCTTCGTGCTCTGGTATCATCCAGTAGTAGTAGAATTAGATCAACGGAAATTGGAAGTTCATCTATAGTTATACATCCTGATCATCAAATACCTACAACAGAATATATTCAAGAACCGATTTCAGTTTCTGAAGTTACTGGAAGTTTTTCTTCTTTTGGTGGATTAGCTGACGAACCTGAAATCTCTGAACCTGAAACTGAATATTCTGTGTTGGAAACATCCTCAGGATTTATCACACCAACTTCTAGCGATCCTGGTTCACCTAGGGTAAGAAATATCATTACTGACGATCTTCCCTCTGGACTTATTTCTATTGAAGAACTTACTAATATAGACGAAGACATATCTCTTCCCAACCCCCCTCAATCTATAAATATTAGGGAGCGTGAATCTATTTTCTACAGCCCCATTCGAACTGATCCTTTGTATCTCTCTTTAACGAAATTTTTAGAGAATCCGGGTCTTGCTTTTTATCCACCTCGAATTCCATTTCATCCTACACCCAGAGGTTATTATCCGCCATCCTTTATGGCAGGAGAGTCATCCATGTTTTCTCAAACACCAGAATCATTTTTACACAGTGGTCCTTCTGTTCCTTTGGGATATCAGTCTCTATCTGGTACTTTCTCGGGAGCAGCTCCTCGACCAATTGAAAACGTGTTATCATCTGGTCTTAACAGATTTAATATTGAAACGTCAAACGCAGATCAAATATTTATGATGTCTAGTAATATTCCAAATCCTCAAAATCAAGGCAGTCAGTTTCCTTCTGGGGGGAAACCTCAGGGAACTCAGTTACCACCTGAGGGGCAACCTCAGGGAACTCAATTACCACCTGTAGGACAACCTTTAGGTAGTCAATTATCACTTGCAGCTCAACCTCAAGGTATTTTTTTCCCAGGAAAAACAGTGGAATCATATTATTTTGGGGGGCAACCCCAAGGACAGTACATACCTCAAGGTCAACCCCAAGCTCAATATGCTCCTTAGGATCCTTATCAACCCTAGCCTCAGTATGCGCCTCAGGGTTATCAACCTCAAGGTCAGTACCCAATTCAAGGTTTCCAACAGCCTTCTGGTCAACCATCTTTTTAAGGAGCCGGAAATTTACCACTTACTTATCAACCCTACGTTCAACCAGGTTATGGTCCTTACGTTCAACCTTCTATGGGACAATACCCCAGAACTATGATGTGGGATCCATCCCAATATCAACAGCCTTTGCAACCTAATGTGAAGTTGCCTTATAAACCTGGACAGCCTTTGGTTTTTGGTCCAACCCAGCAACCTGTTCAGCCAGCTATTCAAACTCCTGCACCTAGTTCAGTTCAGTAGACTGGGCCTAGTACACCTCAGACTCCGCCTCAAACTACTGCAACTGCTGCAACGTCTGTTCAACCTGTCACACCTGTTTTTGGAGTATCTGTAGCCCCGACTTCTTCTATCCCTGTATCCGTGCAAATCCCTCAAGTCTCTGTACCTCAGTCAGGACCTTCAGTTCAGACTACAGTTCAGATGCCTGCAAGACAAGCTGGTATAAGTACAATTGTTACAAGTCAACCTCAATTTACATATCAACCGTACCAGGGACAGCCGCAATTCGGTCCCTATGTACAGAATCCGAACTATCAGTATCAACCGTACCCTAGTTATACTTATCAATAACCTCAGTATGGTCCGGTTCATACTGGTTTTCCGAGAGGTTACACAATACCTAATGCAAATCCGATTCTTAGTTATCCTGGGTATCCGCCTCCTGGATCTGCTTTGGCTTCTCAAGGATTTCGTGACCCTAACTGTCAATTACCGTTTATCGCAACTTTGGACTTACCTGATTTGATGCGCCTTACGAATGATCCCATTTTTTATTATCAAAACTGGCCGCCAATGCCTCATAAGTTGCCCAGTGATATACCAAAATTCGAAGGTAAGTCAGGAGAGGATCCATCGAATCATGTTATGACTTATCACCTTTGGTGTGCATCTAATTCAATCATTGATGATTCGATTCGTTTACGTCTTTTCCAAAGGACTCTCATAGGTCTTGCAGCCAAATGGTACATTGAGTTGCCACGAGGCTCGTTTCATAATTTCAGTCAGTTAGCAACTGCTTTCTTGACTCATTTTCAGCTGCCTTTCAGATACGACAATGGCACGGAATTATTAACTTCGCTAAAACAATCTACGTCCACGTATATTTCTGATCATATCCATGAATGGCGACGTAGGAGACATTTGGTGAAAGTTTATATTCCGGATCAAATTTTGGCAGAATGGTTTGTTAAATCATTGTTACCCAAGATCACTGAAGATGTAGCTAAAGCTGGTGTTGTTACTGAAGAGAAAGTAATTTCTCAAGCTCAGTATCTTGACCTCGTTTATACGCAGTCAGGTACTTTACATGAAAAAATCCCAGACCTTCCAAAACAAGGTCAAATAGCTGCTGCTCCTTCAGGGTCTCATGCCGCTGACGGTATGATTGGTACAGTCAATTCTAAAAGTAAGATGAAATCTTCAAATAATTCTTCTCCTATTATAACTTTACCTGATTCCCCGAAAGGAGAATCTTCCCCCGAAGTTTCTGCCGATATTCACGTCGTAGAGACATCTACGACCAAATCGAAATCTGGTGGTAAAAAGAAAGGGAAGAATAAAAACAAAAAGAATTCGAAAGAGAAAACTGATAAAGATGAATCCAATGACGAAAAACGTAAACCTCGCTATCCTTGTTTCATTTGTGAACAAGATCATTTCACGAAAGAATGTCCATATCGAGCCGAAGTTACGAAATTCGTTAAAGGATCACAACAACCTGCTATCTTGAAGGATCCTTTTCCAATTCAAGATAGTAAGATGGTTGGGTCTTCCTCGACTACTTTAGAAGAGCCTATTATGATGATGTCTCATGTAAGGATTGCGACGCAATCGCAAGATTACGGTAGTAAGAATTCTGTTGATGGTAAAGAAGCATAATCTTCTAATGCAAACGCATCAACTACACCTCCTTCTGTTTCTGGTCCGCTACAGATCGAGAAACAAAATCCAGACTTAATAATCAAACTGCCTGCTAAAGGTGTTCTTCGTAAATCAGCTTTCAATCCACATGCTAGAGCTGCTCAGAATTACAACATTGTTGAAGATTTAGCAATTTCTCCTTCAGCAATGTCGGCTTTGGAAGTGCTGCAATCGTGTCCAGCACAACGTAAATTATTATTGTCTGCCATAGGAGCTGTCGATGTTCAGGATTCTAACCTTATAATCTTCGATTTAGAAAATAGTACACCTCGCCTACCTCACCAAATGGCTTTCCAGATTCCAGTGTTAGTAAAAAACAGACCAATTTTTCGGACTGTGATTGATGAGGGAGCTTCAACGTGTATTATGTCGATTCAGTGTTGGAAATCGCTTGGTTCTCCTACACTTAACCAATCTTCGACAATTCTAAAGGCTTTTGATGGTCGAGGTTTTCAACCTTTTGGTATTTTGCAGGATTTACCCATAGGGGTCGAAGGTAAAATCGTTAATCTAGATGTGGAAGTGGTTGATGCCCCTCTAGATTACAACCTTCTTCTGGGTCGTAGTTGGTCCTATGCTATGACTGCTGTTGTTTCTTCGGTTTTTCGACTCATAAAATTTCCATATCAAGGAAAGATCGTGGCAATAGATCAGTTAACTTATTTCTCGTCCGACCCAGCCTCTACAGAAACAATCCAGCATGTTGGTAAAATGGCTATCCCTTATAAGGATGTTGGAGTGGGTTTGATTAAAGATTCTGGTTTACTAGGAACTTTTTCCTTTCCTCCTCCTAACGTATCGCCTTCTACTGCAAATATTCACATGATTTCGTCAGAAACTGTTATGTTTGATGATCCTTGGATCGTTCCTTCCGAATCCGAGATTGATTCATTTGATGGCATGATGCCCTTGAGTCCATTTGAAATTGCGTACTAGGCTGTACAGTCACTTTCCGACCCCTCTTCAACCGAAATTGATCCAATGAATGGGATCCAAGAGGAATCACTTTCTATATCTAGTTCAGTTACAACGACATTTCCTGAACTTGTTCATACAGATGAGAAAATTCGTGAGTTTTTGTCTGTTGATGATTTACCATGGGAAGATCTACATCACCGATCTTCATTTTTACCTGAATTAGATCATTTTGAAGATGATTTAGCTTCAATTTTTACTGCTGAATATGTTAAGGAACCTCAGAATCCATTGCAAAATCCTGATTCAGAGTTAAATTTGGAAAATATATCTAGAACGGTTCCAATTGACATTTCAGTAAAACCAGGAATAATTGAAAACATTCATATAGGTGCTTGTTGTACAAATGAAGAAATTCAGACTTATAAAGCCCTATTTCAAGAATTCTGTGACGTGTTTGCCCGGTCTTATGAAGAAATGCCAGGAATTGATCCATCGATCGTTGTTCATGAAATTAAGACTTACCCGGATGCTAAACCTGTTCGTCAACGATTACGTCAAATTCATCTTAGAAAAGTTGCTGCTATAAAAGCAGAAGTTGAAAAATTACTTCGCGCAGGATTCATTTATCCAATTCCCTTAACAGATTGGGTATCGAATATTGTTCCTGTGACTAAAAAACAAGGAACGATAAGAGTATGTATCGATTATAGGGATATTAATCGAGCGTGTCCAAAAGATAATTATCCAACTCCCTATATCGATCAAATAATCGATGATTGCGCTGGTAGTGGATTGTTTTCCTTCATGGATGGCTTTTCCAGCTACAATCAAATAAACATACTCCCTGCAGATCAACCCAAAACAACTTTTATTTGTCCATGGGGAACGTTTGCTTATTGTAAACTACCTTTTGGATTAAAGAACGCTGGAGCAACTTTTCAACGGGCTATGTCTTATGCATTTCATGACATTAAGCACATTTTCCAACCATATCTCGATGATTTACCTGCTCATTCATTACGTAGGGCCGACCATCTCACTCATTTACGAGCAATTTTTATGAGATGTAGGCATTATCGGATAAGGCTGAATCCGCATAAATGTGTTTTCTACGTAGAATCGGGTCGATTACTGGGATTTGTTGTCTCGAAAGCAGGTATTCGCGTCGATCCATCGAAGGTCGAAGCCATTGTTAAATTGCCTCCTCCTTCGACTTTGCGCCAACTCCAAAGTTTGCAGGGGAAAGCAAACTTTTTACGTAGGTTTATTCCTAACTATGCCGAGCTTACAAAGGGTTTTACCCGGTTGTTGAAACATAACATTCCATTCTTTTGGGACGAGATCGCTGATCGATCTTTTGATGCACTTAAACACGCGTTGACCCATGCACCGTTATTGCATCCTCCCAACTACAACCAAGATTACATTTTGTACCTCGCTACTTCTCATTCCACCATTGGGATGGTACTAGTTCAGGAAGATGAATCTCACAATGAACATGTGATTTATTATCTTAGTCGAAATCTGCATCCGACTGAAATCAAATACACACATGTGGAAAAATTGGCCTTGGCAGCTGTTCAAGCTGTCCAACGTTTTAGACATTACATCTTGTTACGTAAAACCACGGTAATTTCTAATTGCAACCCTATGATGTATATTTTGACCAAACAATTGCTAGGGGGCAAATATTCCAAATGGATAGTTATCTTGCAGGAATTTGACTTGGAATTTGAAAAATCCAAGGCAAAGAAATCTTTGGTATTTGCAGAACTGATGTGCGATTTCCCCTCTACTGATACTGAAACAGTGGCAGAAGAGTCCATTGCGGACGAATCTTTGTTTCTCATCAGTACACTTGATCCATGGTATGGAGATATTATCGTTTATCTCCAAACCCAATCTTTTCGGCCTGACATCTCACGAACTCAGCGACGGAAAATACGCTTCCAATCCCAACAGTATAATATCATTGGTGATACACTTTATCGACGTGGAACAGATTCTGTTTTCCGACGTTGTCTAACTCATGAAGAAGTTGAAAAGGTGTTAAATGACTGCCATTCTGGAGCATGTGGCGGTCATATGTCTGGGTATGCCACAACCCAAAAGATATTGCGTGCAGGTTATTTCTGGCCAACGTTGTTCAAAGATTGCATTTATGCGGTTCGGAAATGCCACAACTGTCAAATTTTTTATCGAAAAATGCGCGCGCCACCCGCTCCTCTTCACCCTATAATTGTTGTTGGTCCTTTCGCAAAATGGGGTATCGATTTTATCACATGTAACCCTCACTCGGCCGGGGGGCATGCCTATATTATTCTAGCAGTAGATTATTTTACAAAATGGGCCGAGGCGATGCCTACATTTTCAGCTGACGGCAAGACTGCTGCAACATTCGTATTTAATCACATAATTGCTAGGTTCGGTGTTCCCCAAGCTATTATTACGGATCATGGAAGTCACTTTCGGAATGTCATGATGACCGAACTGACAGACCAACTTGGCCTACGCCACGATAGTTCCACTCCGTATTATCCACAAGCCAATGGTCTGGTTGAAGCCATTAACAAAGTTTTAGTCACCATGATCAAACGAATCATTGGTATTCACAAGACGAATTGGCATTCCATGTTATTTTCAGCGCTTTGGGCATATCGAACCTCAATCAAAACATCAACGGGTTTCACTCCTTTTCAACTGGTTTACGGTTTGGAAGCTGTGTTTCCGATTGAATGCGAAATACCGTCACTAAAATTAGCCGTAGAATTACTTCCAGCTACGTCTGAAGAGGAGAAACATTTCTTGTACTTATCCCAATTAGATGAGAATCGACGAAATGCTGCAATAGCAAACGAGGCTCATGTTAAAAGGATAAAAGCTCAGTATGATAGAAGTGTGACCCCTCGAAATTTTTCAGAAGGAGACCTAGTTTTACTTTATGATCAAGCTAACGACAAGCTAGGAGCTGGGAAATTCATGCCTATGTGGCATGGTCCTTACATTGTTAAACGAAAGTTAGCAAAAGGGGCTTATGAGTTGATAGATTTTGACGGTGTTCCTTTGGATAAACCCAGAAATGGGCTCTATCTAAAGTGATATTATGCTTAAATGTGGTGTGGAGATTTTGTTAGTTTAGATTTCTTTACTGCTGGTGTGTTTTAGATTAGAAAAGTGTGCCTAGTTTAGAGAGTGTGTTTTTATCACTATTCCTGCTTATCTGAGTTTTACTCTTGATATTGCAGATGTCGACGTCTCTTCAAACCTACATTGGTTTTGTTGATGGTGCTTGTCGTAGTACACAGAACATTTCTTCCGCAGCTTGGGTTATCTATTCACCCTCTGACGAGTTAGTATCCATGCATGGGGTAAGCCTTGGTCAAACAACAAATAACATTGCCGAGTATAGTGCATTGATTGAGTTATTATCTGAGTCCATATCATTTGGAATTCGAAGTTTGATTGTAAGGTTGGATTCTGAACTTGTTGTATTACAGCTTAACAGGGTTTATACCATTAGAAATCCGGTGTTATTACGGTTATTTTTAAGAGTTCGTCTCTTGGAACGTGAATTTGATTACATTGAATATCAGCATATTCCAAGACATTTAAATACATTAGCAGATTCAATTGCTTCTAGTATGATAAATAGAAATTTGCAATAATCAAAAGCGATAAATCAAACAACATTCACATATGTACACAGATAGCTGGCAAATAGTGATATATCATAGTATAGGAGTGTTTTCAAAAAATATACATCGTCTTCGATCATAGGTTGGAAACACCTTATGATCGACAAAAATGATAATACAAAAGTCAAAAATATGAGTCTACACGATCATCCCATCACTGATGGTGATCACGATAAGAAACCACTGCCCGAGCTACCCTGCATAGGAACCTCCTAAAAGGTCTTGGAACTCCAATCA
Organism: Pinus albicaulis; assembly: GCA_034641835.2. Taxonomy (NCBI): domain Eukaryota; kingdom Viridiplantae; phylum Streptophyta; class Pinopsida; order Pinales; family Pinaceae; genus Pinus; species Pinus albicaulis. The sequence goes on from CM076574.1 coordinate 1,031,150,256, forward strand.
CGTATCTCTGCAACCTGAGTGGAATGTCATCTATGCTCGTCTCTGGAATATCTAGAGTCAAACGCTCTAGATGATGCTCTAAATCAGTCAAAATCTCCGCTGATTGGCCTGCTGGGGCTGGTGCGGCTGCAAATGGTTGTCTTCTCTCGTAAGGTTGGAGATGGGCTGGTCGTTGTGGACCCACATCTGTATTCAAAAACTTTTGGTTATTATTTTTCAAGACGATAAAAAATAAAAAAATTAGAATTTAGCAAATGTTGAAAAATGATTTTACCTGAGTCATCCCACTGTTCCCCTGCTGGGAGAGCCATCTCTCGGTCGCCGCGGAAATCTATCCCGGCATATGGAAAGTCCTCTATCACAAAAAGTTGGCGATCCAGCCAACGAAAATATGAAGGAGGAAATCGGACAATCTCAGTACCCTCGATAGCATGACGAGCCATCAATGCGGACCAACGAACCATCCTCGGTTCTCGAAGTCGACCGGCATCAACAGCAATACTCTATGGAGCTAACATAGGGATCCTCTCTAGAGCAAAAGAAACAACGATGGATCCGTATCCAAAGTTATTTAGTTTCCCATTTTTTTCTCTGGTTAGTTGGCCTTTTACATTAGCCAACACAGCTTCACATCAGTAAAATATGGTGCCACGAAAACAATCCACAGCAATACGCATTTGGGAACCAATAGCTACATGCAGCGCAGCACTCCCACATAGTTTGGTAACAGTAAAAGCAATAACTTTCAATTCAGGACGGATGATGTGTTTTATATCAATCCGTTTGTCCCTAGGGTTTGCCTGATTATTGCAGAATTCTAGTTGAAGACTAGCGACAGACTGGCCACCTGGCCTAGTCCCAAACAAAGAAACTTGTTCACCCCTCTTGGACAAACCAGTCAGAAAATATATATCCTCCAGCTCAATTTCGAGCCGGTGGCCACCAATAAAGAAGCACTGGTCCTGCACATTCCATCTGTTCACCAACCATGTCAGGAGTTCTACTTGTGCCCTCATGCCTGAGATGGCCCAAAATTTGTACAAGCCACATGCTCTTAATGCCTATTGTGTGGGAAAATGGAGTATTGCGGCTTCATCCACTTCCTCGTGCTCACGTTCTCTCCAAATCAGCATCTTGTCAATCCTACAATGCATAAAAAGGCAAGTTAGAACAATCTTATTTGAAATTTTTTGGGAAACAAATGAGAAATAAGTGTTTTAAATTCAACCGCGCAGGTACCGCACCTACGCTTTGTAAACAGTGCGTAGATACGCATGCGTACTGTGTATTGGGTGCGGAACCCACGACTTTTTCCTTATAGAAAAAAGTCGGGGTTCGCAGGTAACGTGTGTCGCACCTGCGAACCCCGTGGGCGAACTTTTAAACCATTTTTTGCCCTAAAAATACAAACTAAAGCCTAAAAATGAATTTGAAACGGATGAAAAACAAGATTAAGAGGTCGTGGATTACCTGGGACTGACGGTTCTCGATTTCAACGGACGGATTTTCCAGAATCTTCACAGGAACTTTCTTACCCAAAAGCTTTTTACTTTTCACTCTGAAATTGAACGGTAAAAATGAAATTGAAAAATTCCTTTTTATAAGTTTTTCCGAATAGATGAATTTTAAATTTGTTTATTTTTCACTTTAAAAAGGGTATTTTTGAAAGCATTTTTACTTATCTTAAACAGGTATGTGTAATGTTTCAAGTTTTTGTGTAGAAATTGGATTTTTCAGGAGAACTGATCGTTTTTCAACAAAGAGCATACTTTTATCACTTTTTCGGACTCTTTCAAAAAATTTACGAAAAAGCGAAACCCTGGAGTCCTCTTTTAAGCCCTTTTCAGACTCTCTAAATATGAAAAGATCGCCGAGTACTTGATTATTCGAACTCGTTAAAGTAAATGAATGATCGTCCTTTCAGTATAAGTTTACCCCTTTTCCGGACTGAAATGGACTATTTACGAAAAAGGTATACATTGACTAATTACGGTCAATAGAGTTCTCTCCCGCATTATTTTATCCTTTTTCGGGCTCGAGAGACTAAATTTACGAAAAAGTACACCCACGGAGTTTTCTTAAGTTTTTCTTTTGACTCCCTAAAACTGAAAAACACCGAGTTTCTCCTATACTGGACTCGTTAAAACTTAACAGTAAAGGACCTGTTTAATTTTCAACAGGAACGAACCACTTCTTCTTAGGGTTCGAATTTTAAACTAAGTTGAACTCATCCGAAGGATGAGCTTATAACCAAGCAAATGTTATCCTTCTCAAGCTTGTCAAAAATAAAGAGGTACTTGCCAGAAATGGTGGGGGAAAAAGAGAGAAAAATGGGCGTGTTTGTTGTATTTTAAATTTTTCGAAAACTCAGTCAACCACTCTTGGACACGACACTTTCATTCACCTGGGTTGGGAAATCCTTTGCCTAACAGTTAATCAAACCATATTGAAAGTCTTCAGCCAGTTTCTGGGTATTAGCTTTGGGTCAATTGTCACCAAACCATCTGTAGTGTCGTTATGTGTTCAAGAGGGCAGTTCAAATAAACCATTCATCTGCAAAATATCTGTCATCCATTTTTGACCATCCCTGAGTCAGTCCTTGCCAATATATTTTCAAAACTTGATCTATGATTTCGTGTTGTGGGCTTTCCTACGACGGATCACTTTCTATCGACGACAACTCATTATCTAGGAAGTTGATCCAGAAATCGTCAGTACCTTGAAATCTGCATGCCTCAATGGCAGGTTTCTCGCCTTCGACGACAGGTTGCATCATTGACCTTCAATCGAATGATTCCGTGACATGTTCGACTTCAGCTCATTCATTCACATTTCATGGATTGTACTGAGTACTTTGAGAGCCATTGACATTACTGGTGGTTTCTCTCACACTTGTTAACAGTTCACATCATTGATTGGTAATCAAGTGGTTTCTACCATGTTCGACTTCAACACATTTATTCACATGGATAGAATCGTACTAGTTCGAGATGCGGAAATCAAGACCCTGGATCTAGTTTCCACCATCCAGGCTGTGAGGAATTTTATTATTATACAGTAGACTATTTATTACAGATGGTTGTGCCCATGCTGTGTCTACACTATTGATGTAATATTAAAATCATTCCTGTATCAGAATGATTTGAGTTAGTTTCTAGTTAGTTTTAATCTGAGTATGGGAATGCCTACCTCGGTGATGACATATATATGTATATATTTTGCATTGAATGTTTTTACAGGTTTCGACTGGGGTGTCCACAGGATGATCTTTGAAATAATAAAGTCCTGCACTCTTCATATATGACAGAATTCAGCTTCATCTATTCCAGACTTTGCACTTTAGGGGGCAATTTGTTACACTAAAAACTGTCATCCTGACATTTTGCTATGAGTATGAGCTCATTATTACTCATACTTCCTCCTTTTGCAAGTCTAACATATCAGCTCCTCATGTCAAGCTTTCAAAATCAGAGAAAAGTTCCTAAAAATCCCCTAAACATTGGTATCACACTTTCTCTATTCATTGCCTGCGGTCCCGCACCTAAAGTTCAGCTCTCCTGCGGAACCCTACCGCACGTTCTTTGTGTTATGGGTGCAGACCTCTGTAAAACTCAAAAAGGCGAGAAAGTAAAAATAAAAATTTGATTTCAGATGAATTCTAGAAGATTCTAGATGGGAATTTTAGGGAATGGATACGCTTTGAGAAGGTTCATGCATCCCTCACTTGATGGAGCTAACCCCTTGATGTAAGGAGCTAATCCTTTTGAAGGAGGATTCTATCCCTTCATATTTGGAACAGAAAACCTCCTCTTTTCCACTATAAAAAGAGGCCTTGGGTAGCCTCAAAGGGAGTTCAAGCTTTAGGATATTTGAGGTTAAATGTTGTTGAGATTCAGACTCAGTTAACTAAGACTTTATGTGAGGAGAGATTACATACCTCTATTAGTCTTGGTTGAAAGAGTGCAAAGCTTGTCAAATTAGAAGAGATTCCTGCTTCAGACCCCGGGAGGACCTGCACGACATCAAGGCACAGGTTGTAAAGGTTTTCTTTTATTTGAAGTTAATACAAATATACTCATTTCTCTCATTAAACTGTCTATTCATGGTTTATTTCATAAATTCCTTGATCATTATGATGAGTATGGTTTATAATAATGTCTATACAGGTGCTATGTAATCTTTTTTCTTGTTTGTGACTGCAGATTTATTGAAGAACATTCCTTCAGTGCACGAGGGACTTCAACGAGATCAAGCAAGCGCTGGACATAAGGTAGGCCTTACACCTATATAGCATTTTTATGAATCTTGTATGCTTAGAGAGAGATTAGTATAATTGGTTGTTTGTTGCTAGTTACTTTTAGTAATAGAGAGATCGGTCTTGTCCGCAAGACGGATTAATCTACACAACAAGAGGTGATTTTCATGTCTACGAAACTTCCCGCCTAATCTTCATTCGTATAACCAGATAACCTAACAACATCACCTTGAGTACACTTCAATCCATACTCGATTGTGCCACACAAGTACCTAAATATATGCCTCACCACTATCTAGTGCACTCTCTTAGGTCCCACCATAAACTGATTGAGAGTTTTGACTGCAAAGAAAATATCTGCCCTGGTGTTGACCAAGCACATGAGTGAACCGATGAGATTCCCATACAAGGTTGGTTCCACATCCTCGTCCTTTGATGCATCTATCTTCCTCCAGTTAGTAATCATGGATGTATACATAGGCCTACAATCCTGCATCCTGAACTTATTTAAGATATCTGTATTATATCTTCCTTGACCAAGGAAGACTTCCCCGTCCTTTTGCCACACTTCCAGGCCTGGGAAGTAATGTATCAATCCAAAATCCTTCATGTAAAACTATGCTTCCAGGTTCCTCTTGCAATCCTCTATGAGCCCTAATGATCCAATCAAGAAGAGGTCATCCACATAGAATACTAGGATGAGTGGCTCACCCTCTACCTCCAAATAGTAAAGGTCGGGATTTGCATCACTCTTGATGAATCCCATCTACTGCAAGTAGTTGTCGATCTGACCATACCATGCCCTAAGAGCCTATTTGAGCCCATATAGTGCTCTCTTCAGTTTTCACATGTGTGTTCCCATCTCATCTGTCTCGAAGCCCTCTTTATATTCTATATGTAGTTCCTCTTCTATCACCCCATTAAATAATGGTTTTTTGACGACGATCTAGTGAATTTTCCATCCCATCTAAGCTGCTAGAGAAACTACTGACCGAATGGAAGTATATCAGACGAATAGGGTGAAGGTCTCCTCATAATCAATGCCTTCCTTTTGCATATAGCCCTTGGCCATGAACCTATTCTTGTACCTCTCCACATATCCATATGTCATGTACTTAATCTTATAGATCCATTGAGATCCCATAGTTGACTGATTCACATGTCTCAACACTACCTCCCACACATCATTCATCATGATGGACCTATACTCTTCCACAATGTAATCCCACCACACCTAATGTTATGTAGCTTCTTGATAGCTATAAGGTTCAACCAACAATTCCACTAATGCTTGGTACTTTTTAGTTTGTCTATGTTATCTTTTTCCCATCCTAGGAGTCTCTACAAACTCCTCTACATCCCTCAATGTTTGAAAAAATTCTCTGTTGATTTGACCACTAGTGATGGGTAGTTCGATTAGCTATTCATCATTCATAGGTTTCTTTGTTTGTTACGAACTTGTTCAACTCCTTACATCTGAACTAGTGCTTGTACTAATCACTGAACTAGAACCCTGCGACTATCCCTGCAGTTGTCCTTGCTATTGGACTAATGGATATTTCGTAGCCTCAACCTGGTCACCTACATGCATATTTTGATATCTCTCGAAGGCTCTATCCTCCATGAACTTTACATCCTGTCACATGATGATATTCCTAATACTAGGAATATATATCTTATATGCCTTTGAGGTATCACTATACCCAACAAAGTACCCATTCTTTATAGTTTGATCCAATTTAGTATGTTTTTCATCTGGAACATGGAAGTATGATATACTACCAAATATTCTAAAGTGATTGACTTCTGGTTTCTTCCCTAAGAAAACCTCCCCAGGTGTTATATTCCCAAAGGCCTTGTGAGGAACCTTGTTTTGTAAATACACGGTTGTGCTACATGCCTCTACCATATAAACCTAGGCATATCCTAATGATATAGCATAGCTTTTGTTGCTCCTATTAAAGACTTGTTCTTTTGCCCTGAAACTCCATTTTTTTGTGGGTTGTACGAAGTTTTTCATTCTCTTTTGATCCCCTCCTCAAAACATTTAGTGAAGTCATTATTTGCGTACTCTCCCCCATTATATGTGCGAAGAACCTTAATATTTTTTCCCGTAAGGTTCTCAACCATAGATTTAAACTCTTTGAACCAAATGAAGACTTCATGCTTTGTCTTCAGAAAGTAGATCCAAGTCTTCTTGGAATGGTCATCAATAAAGGTAACGAATTACTCATACCCTCTAATAGATCCGGTGGACATTAGGGTGAAAATATATGAGTGTATGAATTACAATGCACCATCTGATTTATTGTCACTCCTTGGGAATTTTTCCTTTGTATATTTCCCAAGTACGCACCCCCTACACACAACATCATGTTATGTGATCAATTCTAGAACACCTATTACCATCTCCTTGAGCATTCTTAGTGCTCCATGGTGTAAGTGACCCATTCTCCTATGCCATATTTCATTCAAGTATATACCATTGTTATCGCTACTACTGTTAGTATTGCTCACTATTTCCTTTCGAGAATTGAATTGCAACCTCTAAATTCTATTGCTTAAAACTCTAATCTACCTCACCTTCTTCCAGTTTTGGTGTCTTATGAACACCTTATTCCCTACAAAGTAGACATCATAACCCTTTTCCTATAGTTCATACATTGAAATAAGGTTCATTCCTAAGCCTCACACATGCAACACATCTGTAACATTGGTAATAGTGTGTGACTCCCTTTAAATCTGAATGATGCCTCTCCCAACTAGAGTACACTTAGTTTTGTTTTCCATATGAATCTGGAAGTCCATCTCCTCCTGTTTATATTAGGAGAAGTAGTTTTAAACTCTTTACATGTGTGTTGATGCTTCATTATCTATATACTAGACACCTTGTAAGTTGAGTTAGAGAGACAAGTTATACGAGTAAATTCATCCTCCAATCTGGAAGATAAATCCAAGGCATCAAGAAATTCAAATACACTTGATACATCTTGGGTATAATACTTTTCACTTCCTTCCCTATGGAGATCTCTAGCTCCAAATATCTATGACTGGATCTACTTTGTGAATTAGCTTATTTTCTCTCTGGAACCTCTTCGTGGAAACCATACTGATTGTTGTTACAGATCTAAGGAAATTTTTCCTCCATATTGGATATAGAAATAGAATTTCCTTCCTCTCTGTAATTTGCACCGGTGGTTGACCTACATAGATATGGAAGTTGGTGCTTCATATCTCCCTCTGAATCTGCATGGTCTGCATCCTTTCGCCTAGAGCCTCTGATATGATTATTACTTCTCTGATACCATGTGAAAAATCCATGATTGCAATTAATTAGAAATTTATCTCCTACTGATTGTTGTTTATTTGTTATTATGAAAAATATTGATAAATCGTTCACAATTTCAATCTTCACCAAAAAAACATGTTATAGAATAAAATAGGAACTGTGAAATAAATGCACACACATAATAAAATATGACATATTTATTTTGGAATAAACATCCCCTGGAAAACCTCGAAGGGGAAATCGGTGCAGCAGATGAGGGTTTATTTTATTATGAAACAAAATTAGAGAATTAAAACTACGAGCCTTCTTGGTCTCGCTCTGGTAATTTATCTCAACTAGGAAAATTACTTCTTCCCTTATAACAAATCGTTCTGGCCTACTCTGAAAAATTCACACTTCCTAATAAATTTGATCTAATGGACTGGAAATGTGCACTCTTTGCTACAGAGAAAATTGATCTGCCTCTGGATCACTTCCAAATGAGTCATCTTATCCTTCTCTGCTCTTGGATATGATTCACTCTACCGCTGGGATGTATATTCAGGATCCAACACTTCGCTCTAGATCATGCACACACAGCAACTGGAAATTCGCACTGCATAATTTTTTCCTCCTTGTTGGATACTTTTTCCTCCCTTTCCTAAATCTGGAAACTGGAAAAAAACTTTAGAATTTATTCAGAAATTCTCATGGCTACAAACCCATTGATGCTCTTCTTCTATGGCTTGAAATCTTCCCTGACTGAAAATTGCACACTGGGAAATTCACACTGCCTCTCACATTGATGCTCAATCTCCTTAATCTATCTTCTCCAAGCCCCTTCGTATTTCTCTTGTAATCTCTCATTTATCCTTCAATGGCCATGATTTAATCTCCAACGTCAAATTAGATCAATTAGATGTAATCAATAGAAGTCTCTATGTTACATGGAATTATGGATTACGGATAAAACACATTCCCTAAATGTGGTGCTATGAATTTAGAACAATAGATCAAATACTTTGCAAACACTTTCTCTAAGAGTAAATAGACACATAGAAAGATGAAGGAACTTACTTGTGATCCAAGTGCTCCCTATTCTCCTTATGTCACTCTTGATGTAGCTTCCAATCCAACTTTGACCGCCAGACTAGTTCCTGCAAGTATAAACATTAAACAACAAATATATTACAATATACAGATGGATATTTATATTAATCATTTTAATCAATGAAACATGAAACATATATATCAATTAAGAATCCATGATATGGAAAATAGAAACATAAATAGATACATATATGGGAAAATGAACAACAATATTTATTAACGGATAGAAGGGGGAGGTTACAACCAACGATTGATTTGATGTCACCAGCTCTAGCATTCATCCTAGCCTCATCACAATAAACATATCACCAGTAGCATATCCCTCTTATCACACTCAATTGAGAATCCAACATCATTTCTTTACCAAATTTCTTCCTTTCCTAGCACTAGGATCTGTGCTCAATTTATAGGGCAGCTGAAGGTAGTTTCTCAATCAATGACTTTCTAATAATAGGCAAGACATGTTCCCAAGCTCAGATGTGTTATATGGACACACGTATTTGAAGTTTGACACATATGGAATCTTCTAGAAGGCACTGGCCATGTGGAGATTCCGGAACAATGAGAATTTCGCTCCCATTTGAACAACACACTCTTGAATGTCGGGAAGTGCTTTGCAGAGCACCCGTGAATGGAGGTAACTGCATATGCAAAGAAATTAGTCCCTTGAGATACTGTGTTGGTGAGATCATAGGTGATATAACATGTACTTCAAATCTTGGAAACCTTGCAATGGAAGTCATGGATGATTTTTTCTTATTATTTTCTTAGGGCATGTAGCAACTGAAAATGATAGGGGATGATAGACCCTATTTCATTGGTTTTGGGGATGATGTACAGTTTAAATAGGTCATTTGGAATGATGCCCAAATTGACCTATAACACTCTAGAGAAATCTCGAACACCCTTAATTAATTACCATTAATTTTCCACTTTTACTATGTTAGACTTAGGAAATGTTTTAATTATGAAAAATTAATTTAAATAAGGTGTTTCGAAAGCTTATACAACAAAATATTTTCTAGATTTTGGAGATCTCATGTTCCTTAAACCCTTACAATAATAGAGACTATAACACCTATACGATGCTACTCCAGATCATAAAAAAATAACATAGGGGATGTTCAAAAATGCAACAAGAAATTCTCAATTTGATTTTTCCTTGATTAAATTGAGAAATTTTGAAATTCCACATCAACTGACAGCTTGGAGGAGTTAACTAAGGTGACATGAATAATGTCACTGAGTTAGATTAGTTAATTTGAGTTAGGGGCATACATTTCAGTTGTATGTAGTGATTCCTAAATTGTAGGAGCCTAGGTTGAGTTAATTTCAGTGTTAATCAGTTAAACTAGTTCTAATTGTTAATAGAATTAGTTGGTGGTTAGTTAAGTAGTGGGGCATCAGTCAAACTCAGAGATCATCTAGTTAATTCATCAATCAGCTAATAATTAGCTCATGCATGTAGATAATATGAGTTTCTCAATTGTGGTGGAGTTTCCAAGGTAGTTAATCAGCAGTTGTAAACTAGTTGAGTGTACAGTTGTTGCATGAGGTCAGGTGATCAACCCTGAGGAATTATGCAAGAATTTTGGATGAAATTCCTAAGTAATAGGATCCTAATTCATCAAGGAATAGCACAAGGAAATAGGAGCTCAAGAAGAGGTGGAAATTTACTAGGTCTGATTCATAGCTTCTCAGTGAGCGGAGAGATAGATTATGAACTTGCAGGTCGTGATCAATCAAGAAAAACAATTGTAATACATCTCTATTCTTATGGTTTAATGGAAGTAGGCATTGGTGTTTTTAGAAGTTTGTTTTCCTTAGGAAAAACACCATTTGCATGTGTGTGATTTCTTATTGCATGTCTAAAATTTTTGTTCTAAATTGTGAATTGAATTCCGCAAAGTAGTAGAGTAGGATTGTGTCTTGAGATTTAGATTAAAATGTCATGAGTAGTTGCAATTCTACACCATATTTCTACATAGTCATCCAAAATGTTAATTGAGGGAGACATTAAGCCTAGGAGGTCAGCAATTTAGCAGTTGGAAGCTTTGGCATGGTGCAATTGAAACTCCATATCCAGTACATTTCCATCCAATAATACATTAACGTCCTCCCAGTCCCTGAAGTGGTGATTGAGGAGATTATGAAGTTCCCAAAGGTGGTCTCCCGTGACTCAAAGCTCCTGAGATTCCACTTAAAAAATCATTCTATGGTAGCGATGAGGGATGCTAAAATCAAATTTCTCGTCACCTCATCCATGCCAGGGTGGGAGGGGAGGCCTTTCCCTTCCCCTAAATCCTATAAAAGGACACCCTCATTTCCTCACCATCTCTACATTTGGTTTGGTCTCAATTTCCATCACCTGAATTCCATATTTGTCTGCAATTTTTTGCAGTAATGAACTACTAGTTCTCCTAAATTTGAGTTGTATACCATGGTATTCCTCCTTCCAGATGACAGGACAAGTATACCAACTCACCATTTGCCATAAATGTTGTGGGAGGGTGGGCTTGCCACCGCCTCTGTGGGTCAAATCCAATGTGTTGTGGAAGAAGTGCCAATGGCACTACCAAAATCCCTTGATGGATGATCTATGGGTGTGACTCGTGAGGGAATTTATTGCCTCAGATTTGCAGTGATCCAACACCTGGATCTAGGGGCACAAGTTAAACATTTTATTTTATATGGTGTTAAGATATATTTTTATCATTTATAAATTTGAAAAATATTTAGAATTTATAAATTTCCAACCATGGCTATATATATATATAGGATTTGAATTTTAAATCTCATGGTTTACACAATACTTCATGACACGGTGAATTGAGGGCTAATAAACAAAAGTGGGTTATTTCCAGTGGTTGGGCAGAATGGTTGTATTAATCTCCCCCACCCAGGTTCAATTCCCTATGAGTGACATGATGATGATAAATATTGTTGTAGGACCACATGTCTATGAATATTGTGGTGTTGACACTCACTCTCATCCTCAACTTGAGAGAGAGGATGATTTTACTAAAAAAACAAAATATTATTGAAACAATAATGATAACAATTTATTTGAAATTGAAATATAAAATATTTAATTTAATGTATTAAAATAAATACAAAATAAAAAATAAAACTTTAAATATTTTATTCCTATTTTTTAGAAACTCAGGAAATTTTTTTATTTTTAAGTATCATTTCATGCACAAAAGGAAAATGAGTGTATAAAGGAGTAATAGGTCTTCCATGTTGAAATTTGGCAACTCGGGGAGAAATATTATCCATTAGGAAGCCTTCCTCATCCTGAGAAGACCCTACTAACCCTTGGAAGAATTTAATTTGGTCTAGTAAACTATTATTTTTTTCATATGAAACCCACATGTGCACAAAAGTATAAGTTTGGCTAGCAAGGAAAATCCACCTCATCAACCACATATAAATACACATCATGTCACATCATTTAGAGACATCACAACCATCACATCATATTATCTCGCTTGATTTGATTTGTTCCTATAGGTTTGAAATAGGAGGTCCAAGCTCACACGTATGAAGGGAAGGAAGACTTTTATGATTGATGCATTGACTTTTTGTTGGCACAACGTTGACCAACCTTTAAATATATTTGACTTGTGCCCATTTGACTTGGAATTATCTATGTTCCGGAAGGCTGAATTGATTGGACAAGAAACTGAATTTTTTTCGGCAAGTTGACCTACTTTTACTATAGGCTTTAGCTAAGTTTGAATGCAAATCTGTTGAAGGTTGACATCAGGCTTTATCTCTCCTTTGACCGGGTTTTTGAAGGATACTTTGACAAGGTTTGACTAAGATAAGAAGTTTGAGTTCTTTGATTGTTTGACCGAGCCTTTTGGAGGTTGATTTGACTATTGACCAGGAATGGTTAGGGCATCTTTTGCAACTATTGACTTTGAAAAAATTTGCAGATTTGAATTGCTGACCATAGTTGAATTTTTGGGCTCATATTTTATTAGATATTGGATTGTTATTTGGGATAGTCAAGTACTTAACCTTTGACTCTTTTTTTATGAACATGAAAATTGTATCTCCCTGCTAAACATTTGATGGAAATCTATTAGAAGAACAATTTTAAAACGATTTTCCCCTTTGTCGGTTTTTTCTTTGGTCTTCGACCAAGTCTAGTGTCTCTATGGTTTTTGGTTGTCTTCTATTGTTAATTAGTTTATTTTTCTATCTACAATTGCTTATTGTTGTTGGAAGATTTAATTTATTGGATAAAGTCATTGTTAACTAAAGAAGAAGTGCAATAAGTGATTGTGTTAAGCATACAACACTGGAAAATTAACATTGCATCAAAGTTGAGGTCAAGACAACCCCAAGGAGACAAGAGACTAAAGCAATCATCTTTCGAGAGATTTAAAGAATATTATTTTACTTGGTTAATATGTCTACCTCATACTTCAAGAAGGGAGAAGTTGAATGACTCATCAAATTTGGTTGCTTGGAAAATTAGGTTGGTAATGACCTTGGATGAGAATGATGCCTTGGATTATGTCAAAGGAAAGGTACCTAAGCCTACATAGAATGCTTCTGCTGCTATTAAGGCCAAGTACAAGAAAGGTGAGATCAAAGCAAATAAATTCATTATTAATTCTTTAAGAGATCGTTTGCTTACTTATATTTCTAATTTGAAGAAGTCCAAGGAAATATATGATAAGATGGTTGGGATGTATGAGGTCAACCATTTGAACCATGTTATCTCCTTGCAAAATCAACTCAAGGACATCAAAATGAATAAATGAGTGATTGTGTAGTCATACTTCATGAGGATATCCCAACTCAAGGATAAACTACTGAATGTCAGTGAACCTATGTCTGATAAAGAGCTGGTGCCCATTGCACTTGGAGGAATTCCTCCAATTTGGGATACATTTATTACTACTAAAAGCAACAATGACAAGTTCCCGACATTTCATGAGCTCATTGGAAAGTGCACTCAAGAAGAGACTAGGATGATTTTTAGAGGAAGGATCCAAAAGCATGAATAAGGAGAACCCTCAGCATTATATTCACAAGAAAAGAAGAGGAAAGGAGGAGGAAGACCATCTAATTCAAGAAGTTTAACACTAGCATCTAGGGACTCACAAAGAATATTTAGAAAGGAAAAAGTTACAATGTTTTCAATGCTATAAGTATGGTGACTTTACCAAAGACTGTCCCGAAAATGAAAATGATCCTAAGTCATACAACAAAAATCATGGCTTTAACTAGAAGGTTCAATAATAGAAGAAGAAGTGATGCTATTGATGATCGTGAAGTAGGCCACCATCCTCAAAAGAGTCCAGGAACTCAAGGTATGGAAATAATGTAGCTGCTATTCAATCTGAATATTTTCTTATTTATTATCTCTCTAGTTCCTATCCTATGGATTCATTTGATAGTTGGTTGGTATATAGTTGGGAATATAAACATTCACTAGGTATCATGAAGTCCTCTCAAACCTAGTTAAGAGGGATACTAATTTGAATATCATTCTTGGGGACAATTATACTTATCCTGCGAATGGATTTGGTTCTGTTTATTTTCACTTGTATTATGTTGAAACTATACATCTATAGTTGGATGTTCTATATCTGTTGGGATTGAAAAATAATTTGGTATCTATATCTACCTTGGAATACAAAGGGATGAGGGTTTCCTTCATAAGAGGGAAGGTTCTTACTTGGCATATGGAAACTTACATGAGGTATGCATTCACCTTAGGATCAAGAACAGAAGGAATCTATAGAGTCAATGGAACACCAATACCAGCATTGGTAGATGATAGCAATCATCAAAATGATCTATGGCACTAGTGTTTTCTCATATTCACTATGAAACTCTACCTAAAGTAAGAAGGATGGTTTTTGGAATGTCTGAGGCTCAAGATAATCATGATGGGGTATGCCTGGGATGTGCAAGAGGAAATAAATTGAAGGGACCATTCCCTTCCAGAAGGAGCAAGACCAGTGAGATTCTACAACTCATACATTTAGATCTATGTGGACCCATGCCAGTGAAATCTCTTGGTGGCTACCTATACTATATAATATTTGTGGATTAATTCTCACAAAATACATGGATATTATTCTTAAATAAAAATGACAAGTAATTTGATATGTTCAAGGACTTCAAGGCACTAATAGAGAATCAAGGTCTTCAGGTCTAATAATGGTGGAGAATTCATTTCAATTGATTTCATTGAATTTTAAAGCAAGAATCAAGAAGGAGACCATCATACCTTACAACCATCATCAAAATGGAGTGGCTGAAAGAAAGAACAAGACCATCATGGAATTTTCCCGAGCCACGTTGTGTGATAAAAAAATTTGAAAGTTTCTTTGGGGGGGTGTTTCCACATTTCGGTCTATGTTTAAAATAGGACCCCTCATCAAGCCTTTGGTGACATGACTCCCAAATAAGTCTTCACAGGCGTGAAGCCCGATGTTGAACACTTAATGATATTTGGTTGCCTCGTATACTTCCATGTGCCGAAGGACAAGAGGCACAACCTATAAGCTTCATGTAAGAAAGGTACATTTATTGGATATTGTGAAAATTATAAAGCTTTTAGAATATATATGCATGGTCAAAGGAATATTTATTTTAGCATGGACGTGAAATTCAATGAAGATGTTACCCTTGGAAAAGAAAGTGACATTCCTCAGCCTCCAAATTTTGAGAAGAAGGATGATGACATGGACCTACTAGAAGGTCCTTTTGTACCTGAATGTGAGACAGATATTGTTGATGATCCCTTGGAACCCATGGACCCCTTGGATCCCCCTCCATGTGATCATCTTGACAAGAAGATACCGCTATGGCTTCATGACACCTTACAGGATGTTGAAATACATGTAATTGCCAAAGGAACCCTTAGAGAAAGTAACAATCCATATCGATATCAGGGTTATGTTGTGGCTATGAGAAAAATCATACATGTTTAACCACACACCTTTGAAGAAGCAGTGAAAGAGCAGGTTTGGGAGGATGATATGGAAGAGGAAAAAGAATCTATAATGAGAAATGATGTGTGGGAAGTAGTTCTGAGTCATGAAGGGAAGTATGTTGTGACTTATAAATGGTTATACAAGAACAATCATGGAGCAGATGGAAGTATCAAGAATTATAAGGCAAGGTTTGTGGCTAGAGGTTTCTTCCAAAAAGGGGGAGAAGATTATGATGACATTTTTGCACCAGTTTTCTCTGACATTGCCATTAGATATATTAGAGTCATATACTATAGATATCTTAGTCATGTTAGTATTTCTATTTATCTGAGGTCAAATTTTAAATATCAGTCATGATGGTTTGACTATTATGGTTTAAAGAGGTCTAGATTTGGTTTGAGTGTCATGCAAAGTCTGTCTATTTTTCTAGAAGTTTAGCTGTCTAATGTCATGAAGGATCATTATTAAAGGGTTAATCATAGGGATTCATTGGTCACTATGGAAGAGTAGTGAAGGGTCATGTCATAAAAAAAACATTTGGTCATCATGAGTTAATCACCTAAGTCTGGAGGTCAAGTTACATCAAATAAATCATGAGAAAGGATTGGGCACATATTTGTAGGTGTTTGAGTCAGTTTAGATGTCATTTCATGAGTGGTCATAACCTCAGCAAGCATACAACGATCAAGAGGAAAGTTTGTTACATTTTTACACACACTGCACTTCCAAAAAAGGTGTTGCACATTCATCATTACAATTTGAAACCGAGATTTCTGCCATCAACTCCACTACAGGCTTCTTTGGGAGGTTATTTGAATTTTTTCCTTCATTCGACATCACTTAGTTCTTTTTCATTCACATCAGAAGCTTGTGGTGTGATCGTGCTACATTATTGTGCAAAGGAGGCAAGGGCGTTTTGTTTCCACACAACGTTATGTTTCTTACCAATTCGAAGATCAAACTCTTCTCATGGGTGAAAAGTCAAGCTAATTTTCTTCCTTGATTTTGAATGAATTCCAAATTCCATGCATGAGCCAGCCAAAATCATAGAAAGCCTACAAAAATAGTTAATTCATCCTCGCTGTGTTTTTGTATTTCACTTCGCTTTTCCCCAAATCATTGTGTTGTTCTCAGTTCGTTGCACTTTCTCCAAATTTTTGTGCGTCCACACAGTCCTTTATCTTCTGCATTTTTCGTGGCCAAGACCACATTTTCCTCTGTAGAACTTTCATATGCAAGGTTTTTTGTATGTTCATACTGAATTTAAGCCTCCCACCCTAACTGATTGTGCTTAAGAAGTGTTTGAAAGCTCATTGCCTTCTGCGCTGCATTTTTGGTGTTGCGCTTATCCCTATAAATTTTCTTCCACCAGTAGCAACCATTTGCAAGATTTTTTAGGGTTTTATGAAGGGTTTTTGTGTTGAATAGTCTCTTTTTTAGAGTTATATTTTTAATCATCATCAGAGGTTGAATTTGTGGAGTCCTTATTTTCATCACTCTTACATTGGTTGTACAAAACAAGTTTTCCTTAAACCCTAGTCTATTCATTGTTGTAAAACAAAAATCATGTCAACTCCATAGGAAATAAAGCATAAGGGAGGTGTTATTATCCAGTTTGAACCACAAATTCTCACATTTATTAATGCATACCCAACCATTAGAATGGATTTTGAGCAGGTGGGGTGTACGAGGTTTTGTGAAAATATTCAAGGGTACAATCTAAAATTGACTAAGGAGTTTGCCAAGAGTTTTGATGGATTGAAGGCTATGATTGGAACACTTACCTTTCCAGTCAAAGAGGTCAAAATGGAAGTTGCAACACAGATTCTCCTCCAAGGGGGAAATGGTTCAAGGGCATGCCCCTTGATACCACCCATTACAAAGATTTTTTGAAACCTGAATACAGAGACAAGGAGTATGGTCAATTATTCCTCAAGAATATTTATTAGAAAATCACAGGAAGCTTTTGCATGTTATTCAAAGGTACTTCACATGCGAGGGAAAGTTTGGATGAGTGTATCAATACTAATTCATACTTTTAATGCATTTCGCTAGGAAAAGCTCCTTATATTTTCATTTTTACCTATTTAGGATTCTATGCAATATGGTTGATAAAGTGAAAGGGAAAAAAAGTATATTGGAACCTAGCCTATTCCATTTTTCCTTAACTAAGTTATTGGTTTTGGAGGAGCTCAGTAAAAGAAAAAAATCATGGTAGTCATTTGTTGATTCTTCAAAATTAGTGGGTGATGTTCCAACTAGTCCCTCGAGCAAGAAAAATACACCCTAAGTAGTGGTAAGGGACATTAAATCGCTATTTGGAAGCTCAGTGAAGAGGCCCTCATCTACAATACAATCTACAAGAAAGAAGAAAGGCAAGAAACTACAATTTTCTCCAAAGGTGGTGGCTTCCCCTAAGAAACCTCTCACTCGGTATGTTGCAAAAATTCTACCCTTAAAGCAGACATTTGAGACCATAGAGACCATACCAGAAGTCGAAGTGTTTGATCATGAAGTCAAGGAGGTTTCATAATCGTAAGAAAAATTAGGAAGGCTCATTGCATGATTACACAGTTGTAGCAAGAAAATAGGAAACTAAAGAAGACTATTTTAGAAAACAACAACCCAACCTAGTGAAGATGTTCCTATGGAAAAAGATACACTAGTTGTTTTCAAGTCCAAGGGAAAGGAGAAAGTAATCAAAGAAGATGATAATAAGGCATAAATACCAGCAGCTAGGATTACAAGATCCTCATCTAAGAAGCTACAAATCCAAAAAGAGAAAATAGTGCAAGAGAAGAAGGTAGAGGTAGATGAGGAGAAGAGGGAGGTGGATGAGGGAAAGCACACTTTCAATAGATTGAGAAGGCATATGAATGGGAATCACAAAGATATCTATGAACTCAAGCAACATGATGAAAGGATGAGGAAGCAATGGAGTGATCTTATGGGCATATATCAACCTGCCATGGATGATGCCAAATACATGTTGAGCATATCCCTTCCACTTTAAAAACAAATGAAGAATGTGTGCAAGAATAATTTATCTATGAGAAAAGAACTAATAGCAACCAAACAACAGTTAAGGGAGTTGCAAGATAAATACAGAGGAAAATTAGACCTATTGGTTGAGGCAACCAAAGTTTGAATGATGGAAGGGTAAAGTAGCACAATTTTATTTTTCGACTCTTGCCTAAAGTATTTTTGTTTATGGGTTTGAAGTTCCAGGTGATATTTTTTTTCATAAATCTCCTCTAGAAACCACATCTAGTAAGAACTCTGAACCTATTTTGAAGAAGCATCTTTGTATTTTTTTGTGCCCTAGCTAGCAATAGAGTTTTTGGTTTAAAGGTGAAAATTTTGAATTTTTTGGAAAATAATGATGGAGAGGGGTCTATAGTATGGTTATTACAGTGTTAGTATCATTATCAATGCGCGAATATTGTCTAAAAATATCCTCACCACTTAAACCATAAAAAGAAGATAGTGTTGTGCTTCTGAAGCAGGGATTGTGTTTTTGCCTACAGGAGGATTTGTCGGATTTTGAGGTGGTGTATGGTAAAGAAAATATTTTGAAGGGAAAGATGACCATATCTAGGTTTATTTGCAAGTTTTTTAGCCATAAAGTAGCTTAAAAAATGACCACAAACATATAAACCATCAAGTGTTGCGCTTTTGCATTTCTGAAGAAGTTGGAGTTTGCACAACGCTGGCATTGTGCTTCCAAACAAAGTTTATTTGAGCAACTTATCTTGGTCAAAACATAATTTTTTTTTTTTAAAAGTGTTATTAATTGTAATAAATCCATCAGTAACTCATGAACTCAGTTTGAGGCTTAAAAGTCAATGTAAAGTGCTTAAAAAAGATATAGTTGTGCAGTTCCTAGACTCTAGCAATCAGTTCTATTCTCCTTGCAGAAATTAGAAACAATAATCCAAATGAAAAATTTGACCCATTAAGGTCAAAACTGACTGATTTTGTCTATTTATTATGTAAATGTAATTGAGAAAAATGTGGGTCATATTGGAGAGGAAGATACTAGTGTATGTTGTATTTTTTTCTAAATGTCTACTAGTGAATGAGAGATGATTTGTAGCGATTCTTGTATCAGATCTTGACAGTTTTGTGCTTCCTTCATGTTGTAAGTTTTCCTTATGTTATTTGCATATCTTTAATGTATGTCTACATGCTTGGATGAACCATAACTTAATTCAAAATTCATTTAAAGGGTGCTCTATATGTTGTTTCCACCTTATTTTTATATCTTGAATATATGTCTTCATGCTTGGATGAACCAGAACCTAATTCAAAATTCATTTAAAGGGAGCTCTATATGTTATTTATTCTTAAAACAACATCAATAATTCATCTACAATTTTGGTACTCTATATGATGTTTCCACCTTTTTACACTCACCCTATTGCAACAATTTAACTTGATCTCATCACCAAGAATTCCTACCTTGCCCATGTAAAAGACTCCTTATCTTTTCATCCTATCACTGGACAAATAATAAATTTGACATGACTTGATGCCCAATGGATATGTCTCCTTTCTTACCAGAAAAACTTTGAAAATCAGACCTCATTGAGCACTATACCTAACCTAACATCATAGTAGTTGAACATCCTAACAAGAGATATCCCTCTCCAACGCTAGAAGGGATATATTCTAGCCTAAAAGTGGTTTTGTGGTTACCTCCGAATTTCTCTCCTCAACCTAGGGAAATTACAGAGTGATAAAAAGATCTATTATTGCTCTAGTTTCTAGCTAGGGATGGAATCTTCACCAAATGGATGTGAAGACTGCATTTCTACATGGCATATTCCACAAAGAAGTATATGTTGATCAACCACAAGGATTTGAAGTATAGGATAGGAAGACTCATGTGTGCAGGCTGAAGAAGGTACTCTATGGATTAAAGCAAGCCCCTAGGGCTTGGTATGCTTGCATTTATATCTTCCTTATGAATCTTGGATTCACAAGAAGCAATTTTGAACGAAACCTATACTTCAAATTTTTCCAAGATAAGCCCCTTATTTTCGTATTGTATGTTGATGACTTATTTTTCTGGACAAATCCCTTCTGCAGACAAAAGCGATCTCCCTAGGTTCAATGGATTAACCTAGAAACAACCAAACAAACTACACTATCTTTACTTAGATATATTTGAAATATAAGAAGAAGACTTACCTGGTGTTTAGTGCAAGTTTCCTTCTTCTCTTCACCTTCTCGCTCTAGCTTTAGCTTTAGCTCCTAAAAGAACCTACAAATTAGCCAAGGCGAGCAAAGCGATCAATATATACAACACAATATATTCAAATAACTCTAAATAATAGATCAAGTAACCTTATTCTACATATGTATAATCAAATACATGATGTATGGGAAAACAATGCAATGTGTATTAGTGATAATATAGAAACATTACAACCCTTGTTGCGGTCTTGATGTTGCAAATATCTGCCCACCTTCTCATCCTTTATTTGCAAAAATGATAAAGCCTTCAATCTCACCATTGCATAAGGTTGGATAATGTGTAGAAATTATCCAAATGGATTCAATCTAATCTTGTAGTGTACTAAAACAAAATACTGAATACTTCTACAATTTGCGGAAACAAAATTCGATCGCACAATCACATAACAAGTAAGAGAAAGAAATTATCAATCGCACAACACAAATGTATATGGGAAAGCAACTTCTCAAAACCCCGCTATCTTTATATTGCATAAATTCAAGACCATGAAACAATACAATGTTATTTCCCTCCATGAGATTCCTCTGCTCTTTGTTGACTGTATCACTCTGATATAGTAAAAATCAGACAAATACTTAACCAATTCTCAGCCTTTGCCTGACCAACCTTGCTTACGCATTCCTGGAGGAATTATGTCCCTATTAATAAGGAAATTCCCAAGAATTGATTGTGAATTTCCTTCAAGGCATCTTGATGACCTCATGTATGACCTGTACAATTTTCTAATTATACAACTAATAGTTATCTTCCCTTTAAACTCAAATCAACTTAGAATTGACGTGAAACATCTATTTATAGTAAATTATCAGTTAATTGATTGACCACTACTTGTGAATTAAATCATATTTAATTCACAAGGTACTCTATGGATTATTGAAGAAGGTACTCTATGGATTAAAGCAAGCCCCTAGGGCTTGGTATGCTTGCATTTATATCTTCCTTATGAATCTTGGATTCACAAGAAGCAATTTTGACCCAAACCTATACTTCAAATTTTTCCAAGATAAGCCCCTTATTTTCGTATTGTATGTTGATGACTTATTTTTCTGGACAAATCCCTTTTGCAGACAAAAGCGATCTCCCTAGGTTCAATGGATTAACCTAGAAACAACCAAACAAACTACACTATCTTTACTTAGATATATTTGAAATATAAGAAGAATACTTACCTGGTGTTTAGTGCAAGTTTCCTTCTTCTCTTCACCTTCTTCTTCTAGCTTCATCTTTAACTCCTAAAAGAACCTACAAATTAGCCAAGGCGAGCAAAGCGATCAAGATATACAACACAATATATTCAAATAACTCTAAATAATAGATCAAGTGACCTTATTCTACATATGTATAATCAAATACATGATGTATGGGAAAAAAAATGCAATGTGTATTAGCAATAATATAAAAACATTACAACCCTTGTTGCGGTCTTGATGTTGCAAATATCTTCCCGCCTTATCATCCTTTATTTGCCAAAATGATAAAGCCTTCAATCTCACCATTGCATAAGGTTGGATTATGTGTAGAAATTATCCAAATGGATTCAATCTAATATTGTAGTGTACTAAAACAAAATACTGAATACTTCTACAATTTGCAGAAACAAAATTCGATCGCAAAATCACATAACAAGTAAGAGAAAGAAATTATCAATCGCACAACCCAAGATGTATATGGGAAAGCAACTTCTCAAAACCCCACTATATTTATATTGCATAAATTCAAGACCATGAAACAATACAATGTTATTTCCCTCCATGAGATTCCTCTGCTCTTTGTTGACTGTCTCACTCTGATATAGTAAAAATCAGATAAATACTTAACCAATTCTCAGCCTTTGCCTAACCAACCTTGCTTAGGCATTCCTGGAGGAATTATGCCCCTATTAATAAGGAAATTCCCAAGAATTGATTGTGAAATTCGTTCAAGGCATCCTGATGACCTCATGTATGACCTGTATAATTTTCTAATTATACAACTAATAGTTATCTTCCCTTTAAACTCAAATAAACTTAGAACTGACATGAACCATCTATTTATAGTAAATTATTAGTTAATTGATTGACCACTACTTGTGAATTAAATCATATTTAATTCATTGGACCTATCACTAACTCATCTCTCAGTTAAAAGTAGTTAAACTGATTTTAACTCAATTAATTGAGTTAACTAATTACAACTCACAAATAACAGTAACTGGACCCCCTAAAATCATGGGAGAACACTACATGCTTCCTCTCTAGGCCTCAACTTGGATTTCCTAAGCTAACTAAGTCTTCCTCACTCAGTTAACTAATACAAGTTGTCATGAGATGAAATTGCAATTTATCTTCCAATTTAATTAAGGGAAAATTAAATTAGAAGCCCCCTTGGGCGCCATTTCTTGGTGTCATTTCAACACTCCCTCTCAAAAAGAAAGGGATTACCTAATACCTTGATCTTGTCTCTGTGGAACTCGAATTTTATTCTTTCCAGTTCCTTCGTCAAGATGTTTGCATCCTGCACCTTCATGGGAATGTACTCTAATGACATAATCTGCCTCTGCACAAAACCTCTGAGATGGCGATACTAGATATCAATATGCTTGTACCTGTCATGAAAAACTAAATTAACTAAGAGTTTGATGCAAATTTGGTTATCACAATGTATCACTGTCGGATCCATATGTCGACCAAGCAAACCAACATGTATCTTCCTCATCCAAATTGCCTCACATGCTGCCTGACTGGTTTCCATGTACTCTGCCTCTATTGAACTGAGTGCAACTGATATTTGTTTCATACTGTACTAGGAAATTGTTGTTGATCCTATGCTGAATATACCCCTTGATGTTCTCTTCCTGTCAAATAGACTCCCTTCCCAATCTGCATGGTTGAAGCCTTGAAGCTTCACTCCTTCTATCGGTTTGTACCATAGCCCATACTCTGTAGTGCCTCTGAGGTATCTCAACACATGCTTGCATGTCTTCCAAAATATCTTGGTAGGCTTAACCATAGCTTGACTAAGTTGGTTAACTGCATAGCATATGTTTGGTCGTGTGTTCACCAAATACATGAGTGAACCCACAAGCTGCCTGTAAAGAGTAACATCCACTACTTCGCTTAAAGTAGCATCATCCTTCCTCCAATTTCTAGCTAGATGAGTCTCCATGGGTTTGTTTCCATCCATGTGGGAATTCCTGAGGATCTCCTTGGCATACTTACCCTGAGATAAAAATATATCCCCATCTTTTTACCATATTTCCAATCCTAGGAAATAGTGCAAGATCCCCATGTCCTTCATCTCAAAGTCTCTTGGAAGATCCTCTTTGCAAGAATTGATGAGCTTCTCATCACCAATCAATATCAAATCATCGACATAAAATACAATAATTAAAAGCTTACCATCTACCACAATATGATAAAGATTCACATCTACTTCACTCTTGGTGAAGTCCAACCCGGTGAAATAATTGTTGATCCTGGTGTACCAAGAACGTGGTGCTTGCTTCATCCCATACAACGCTCTCTTGATTTTGCACACATGTGACTTTGTGTCTAAGGTCTCAAAAAATTCTGGTTGCTCAATGTACACCTCTTCTTGAATAACTCCATTGAGGAAGGTTGTCTTTACATCCATTTGATGTATCTTTCATCCTATCTGCATTGAGATTGAAAGGATGGATCTGTTAGATGAGTACCTTGTGACTGGTGAAAAAGTCTCATCATAGTCAATCCCCTCCACCTGAGAGAACCCTCTGGCCACAACTATGGAATTTTTCTTCTCCACACTCCCATCTGATGTCTGCTTCACCTTGTATACCCATTTGGATCCTACATTTGACTTCCCCACTAGTCTTGGGACAACTTCCCATGCACGGTTTCTAATAATGGAGTCATAATCCTCAACCATGGCATCAACCCACACTGGCTCCTTCACTTATTCCTCAAAAGAGGATGGTTCTATCTAAATAACTTCGCTCATAAGAGCCATGTATCCAGCGTACTTCTCTGGATACCTTCTCTGCCTACATTGTGATGTGGGTGCTCTCACATTCTCTCTCACATCTAGAAACAATCTACCAGCCTCTTTGGTGCACTTCCTTCCATCTCTAGTGGATTGCTCTACGTGAGTGGTTTCTACCACTCTTTGTTCCTCTGCTTGTGGTTGCTCCACATCCTAATTTTCCTCTTCTGGAGCCAATATCT
The DNA here is from genome assembly GCA_034641835.2 of Pinus albicaulis. Taxonomy (NCBI): domain Eukaryota; kingdom Viridiplantae; phylum Streptophyta; class Pinopsida; order Pinales; family Pinaceae; genus Pinus; species Pinus albicaulis. Next base: position 1,031,175,295 of record CM076574.1, read on the forward strand.
CCTCAACTGCATGCAACTCAAGCTCCCTCTCAAGGGACATTCACATGGTTTTCTATTCATCGAATTTCACATATCTTCTAACCATTGTCATCCTATGTGCTAGAAAGTACACCCAGTAGTTGTGAAGTGTATCATTGTACCCCACAAATATCCCAACTATGTTGTTGGCTCTAGCTTCTTGTTGGTATATTTGGTCACGTAGCAATAAACACATGAACCAAAAATTTTAAAATGTGACACATCTAGTCTCTTACCTGAAAAACCTCCTCTAGTGTAGTCATCCCAAGTATCTGATGAGGACTTTTTTTCTGCACAGATATTTTTGTATTGCATGCTTCTTCCCACATATGCAATGTTAGGCCCTGATCATGCAACATAGATCATGTTGCTCCCATAATAGTTATGTTCTTTCTTTCTACAACCCCATTCTTTGTTGGGTTATGAGGTGCTATCAATTATCTTCGAATTCCTTCTTAGGCACAAAATTTCTTGAATTTGTTAGAGATATATTCTCCGCCATTGTCGCTCCTAAGAGTCTTCACCTTCTTTCCTGTATCTTTCTCAACAAGTGACTTGAACTCAAAAAACTTGGAGACATCTCATCTTTATTCTGCAAGAAGAAAATCCAACAATTTCTTGTAAAATCATCAACAAAAATCACATAATACATGTGCTTTGTTTTGGAATATTTCAAGAATGGTCCACACATGTCTAAGTGAACTCTCTCAAGGACCACCTTGGCTCAAATTTCCTTATCATGAAAGGTGGATTTGGTATACTTCCCCAATGTACACCCTTTGCAGGCATCTCTCTGCACAAGTGCACCCTTTGGAAGTCATGTATAAATCTGTTGCATGATATTCAAAGTGCCATGGTGTAGATGGCCCAATCTCCTATGCCATAACTCATTGATGTCTCTGTGTTAACACTAGAAAATCGTACAATCAAAATACATTAGAAAATTTTAAGAAGAAGGTACAAATAAAGATCTACAGGGAAGAAATACATTACAAGAGCTGAAAATTTTAACATTTCCTAAGGTCAAGTAGGCAAATTTATGAAACTGTGCACAGGAAGCACTGACCCTTGGTGATATTTGTAGATTTTTCTTCAATAGCCTCAAGGAACATCGCGTTTATCCCTCAAATAGCCGCGCGGACCTAAGGATGTGGAAAGTCACCATCCGGGACCATTTGGCACACTTGGAGAAAAATATTCTCACTCAAGCTAGCCAAGTATAGCCGCCTTGGAGACACCTTGAGGCTTTAGTGTAGCACACAAAGGAATCATACCCCCACTCTTGTGTCAACATCCATCTTGTGCCAAGAGAGGGAGGTAAAATTTGAAATCTGTCTATAAAAGCCAGCCATGGGAAGAGAAACATGAGAACACATTGTTATGCTGGCCAAATTGCTCAGAAGAAAACCAACTTGTGTTGTCCAGTAGCAAGAGGATTGCAAAGATTCAGTTGTTGGCCATCCAACACCTCAATCCAAGAGAGAATATTTCACCATGGGTCCATTGATCTACCATCCTTTGAGAGGGAAGAGAGGCTTACTGAAATATTGAGGGGAAGAGACCCCCTTGTCTTGGATATTGGAGCTGCGTAGCTCGAAGGATCCACTGCAAGAGATTTAGCATTCTATATTCTACTAACCACTAGCACCTATAAAAGGGAGAGAGCTCTCCATTGTTGAGTTATTAGTGTGTTTTCTCTATTGAGCATGTTTCTTGTGCATGCTATTTTTATTTATTATTTATTTGTTTATGTAGCATGCTATGTTTCCATTTAACTTAGCTTATTACATGTTGAACTTTTTCCACTAACATTTGAAAAACCAATTTTACCTGTGACTTGCTTGTAGGAAAGCAGCGTCCCTATTAAACACAGTGTATTTCATCCTTCCATGCGTTAAATACACTATAAGAGGAATGGTGACTCCACTAGATCCTTTCTTTTGAGCTAATGGTTGTTTATGCAGGTCCTATCTCTTGTTCAGACTTGCTGCAAAATCACTCCTACTTCCTCTCAACACTTTTCAGTCACCCTCAGTGAGAAATTCGGCTCAGATAAGGCAGTTTTTTTTAGTCTCTGCAATCTACGTGCATTTTTTTTAGACAGACGCATGGTCTTAATGCCTGTGTGAAGATAAACCATGCGGTAGGAAATGAACTCAATTTTCAGTTGTTTTTCTCAATTTTTTGCAGTTGTAAGGGGTTTCCAAACCATAAGAAATTTTCCATCACTATGCTCTAGTATTTCATGACTAGTTAGGACACTTTTTGCTATAGTTTAGACTATAAAATAAGTTGTTTTGAATTTATTTTTTTATCATTGCAAATCACACATAGTTTAAGTAGGGGAAAGTAAGTGTCCTTCAATCTACATATGCTATCTGAAAAAATGATTTGTTGGTAAAAGATACCGAACACATAGACTAATTAGCAGAAAATTAAGTGGCCCATACATCCACACATATTTATCTAATTCTCATTTTTTCATTTTTTCATTATATTAGTTCAAACTTTGCATTAGGATTCGGGACCAGGACCAAACTATCAAAAAGAAAGCAAGTAATCTCTGCCACCCTTGCACCTCACGGTGAGCCTGGGTATGGATATGAACACTTTATTAAGATATATTTCCATCTCCCTATAGTGAAAAACTTAGTCTAACTAGGCATGGTGTAAGCGGCCCATAATCCGCACATCGTTTATTTTTGAAAGGAACAATCACACATAGCATAATTAGAAAAGGATTGTAAAGGATCACCACATATCCACATCTCATAACATTTGTGATTGTACACTCCGAAGCACACATGAAGCATCGGTAAGCATTAGACCAAAAGGCACCCAGTGTGTTGGGACCTTTGTCCTCTTCTTACAGTTACTTCACCAAGGCACACCCTAAAAGAAAATTTAGACTCTCTAAAAATAATCACTAATCAAACTCACTAAATTCTCCCCACAGGGGCCACAAAATAAACTATAGTTCAGGTTAGGACCATCGGGTGTAGGCATCCAATAATCCGCCATGGTCATTCTACATTTTGAAACATATATGTTGGCTTTTTAGGGAGCTTAAAATTCGTTTATCCACCCACGGAACAGAATACTCGAGCGTTACCAGAGACCCGTTTCAGAGGGGGTTAAGCTTAGGCCCAGTGCGTGCGATACTTTTTGGGACTACCTGAACCATATAGTACTTGGTACTGGTAGTTAAATACCAAGAATCTCAAGACTTGAATGCTCACGTGGGGCGATGGTACTTTAGTGGCCAAATCTAGGGCATCCTTCCCTATAGGTAATGGTGCAGGCATCACTAGATCCTCTTACCATTACCTTGGTCGATTATTCGGCTGCTGGAAGGCGTCGCCAGTTATTTTGGGATGTTAGCCCTAGTACCCATCAGAAGACATATTCGTAAGGCCCAGTTACATTTGAGAGTGTAAGGACAATTAGGTATATCTAGGCTTTTGAGTATCATACACAAAACAAACAAACCATATTTTTTGCTTACTTGATCACATAAAATTAATCTAAAGGAAAACTTACCTCTTATTTTTTTGCTTTGTTTTGTGCATGTGGTCATATTTTCTTTGATAACAATCTTCCTTTTCTCAGGTAAAACATAAATATTTCCAAGATTAAGCTAGTCGACACCATAATGTACCCAACAGGACCTCACCGATCTAGGTGTTTTTAGTCTTTTTCTATTTAGGCATCAAATACGACACACCACCACCATTATTGATTCATCCTTTATCGGGGCATATTTGTTTGGAAACCCCTAAGGGTCACCCAACACAATACCAGTGGAAACCCCAGTAGGGTCACCACACTCAACTCCTCCCACAACCCCCAGAGGGCAGAGGCGCGCTACCCTTTCAGGGGGTCAATAGAACGCACAACAAGTTACATCACAGGGTAATATTCCCCAGGCACCCCCCATAAAACATTACACTCAGACTCCTGTGTTTCCACAGTACACAATGGCAGTCAATACTTAGTTACCCTTTGTAACATAATTAAACCTTCCAGATCTACCAAAGGTAACTAATGACCCCATTGCACATAGCCTTAATTGGCCTCCCATGCCCACAGAGCTCCCCTCGAACATACCAAAATTCGAAGGGAAGCAAGAGGAAGACCCTAGAAATCATATTATGACTTTCCACCTATGGTGTTCATCCAATAGTATTATTGATGATACTATTCGACTATGACTGTTTCAACACACCCTGACAGGGCCTGCTGTCAAATGGTATGTTGAGAAGCCTTCTGCTTCGCATGGAACCTTTAGCACCCTCACTATCGCGTTCCGCACATATTTTCAACTACCCATCCACCATGATTCGAGGATGGAATTGCTGACTCATTTTAGGCAAACACTAGTTGTCCATATCTCTAACCATCTCCATGAATGGCAGTGATGTCATAGTTTGTGAAAATCCAAACTCGACGATGTAGTTTTACTAGACTTGTTTTTTAAAACTCTCATAGCAGAGATCTCAAATGATGTGGCAACATAAGGACCTGCCTCCGAGGAGGACGCCATTTTCAAAGCCCAATAGCTCGAACTCATCTATACTTAGTCAGGATATATCTACAATGTCTTGCCAAACACCTCGCGCCTGCAAACTTATAGATAATTTCCAAGCGCATCGAATACTGTAGACGGCTTGATCGGTTCATTGACCCAAGGTCACCTAGGCAGCAGTATCTAGTACCTAGGATATTCGTATGATTCTACCCAGAACATGATGCAACCTCGCTACCACCAAAGTCAATCTGCAACTTTGCAGAATATGAAGAATAGGGTGTCATCATATCACCAAAATCAAGGAGGTTCATGCCCTCCCTCGCAGGGGACCCAATACTAAGCTAGGAATTTTGATCGAAGAGACCTCCCTAGCAATCTTACACCAATAAGGGACAGGGGAACTTGGTTTCCTCATTATATTGAGTTGTCAAACTTTCCACTCAGGGAGTTACCATGTGTGTTGAATATTGCAAATGGTTTGATCGGGTATTTGGCCCAAGGTCACCTAGGCAGCAATAATCAGTACCTAGGAGACTCAAGGAGTTACCAGGTCTGTGGAATACTGCAAACAGTTTGATCGGGTCTTTGGCCCAAGGTCATCTAGGTAGAAGTAATCAGTACCTAGGAGACTCAGGGAGTTACCAAGTGCATCGAATATTGCAGACTTCTTGATTGGGTCTTTGGCCAAAGGTCACCTAGGCAGCAATAATCAATACCCACGAGATTCAGGGAGTTACCAGGTGCGTCAAATACTGCAGACGGTTTGATCGAGTCTTTGGCCCAAGGTTACCTAAGTAGCAGTAATTAGTACCCAGGATACTTAGGGAGTTACCATGCGCGTCGATAATGTAGATGGTTTTATCAGGTCTTAGGCCCAAGTTCACCTAGGCAGCAGTAATCAGTACCCAGGAGACCCAGGGAGTTACCATGTGCATCGATACCATAGATGGTTTGATCAAGGCCTTTTGCATAGAATATGAAGTTTCCTTTCCATGGAGACTCAAGAAAATATGATCTCTAACTCCCTCTAACAAGATCCTTCTCACCTTTGGTTGAACCCCAAAAATTGCTTCTTTCTTATAATCCTTTTTCACTCCATTCTCCTCTTTTTGACCTTCATAACTTTAATTTGGGCATCAGTTCACAAGGATTATGGAATATCATGTACTTAATAATCTTCTATGTCATAAATTACAATGTTATTTATTTTTTAGCTTAATATTTACATTAGCTACTGAATTACATTGATTCGGCATCTAACGTATGATTTTATAGTTGAGTTCAAGGTTTGATAGGTTCCAAATCTCTAGCCGAAGAATGGGGCATATGGTTGGGTGGAAATTATCTAGTACAATGAATTTTTCCTACCTTCAAAGCATGGATCAGTAAAGAACACACCCTAACAACTTGGTGAAAAGAAAATTCAAGTACTGTAGCCAGCGAACGAGGTGAGCGAGATGCAAATTTTTAGCCTCATGATTTTCTGCATTGATAGCAAATCATGAGAGGGTCACATTATCTTATCTTTCAAAGTAAATTTTAGCTAGTATAAATTAGCATAAGGTGTAATAATTTGAAACATTTAATGCGTATGAGTTTTATAAATATGCCTCTCGGCATAGCCGACACATACTTGGATTTTATATTTTAAATACATTGTTTTATATAAAAACTTTGATTTCATTCTTATTTATCTATTGTGTGATTCAAATGTGTGGTTGATCATCTTGTGAATGTTGGAAATGTTTTCATTGATGGAAAAGGAGATGGCAAAGAGGAGCACCTAAAACAGCAACAAGGCAGCAGAGAGGCAGCAAAAAGAGAAGCAAGGAGCAACATCAGTCAAGGAGCAGGGGAAGTAGTGAATTGAAGCAGAGACAAGCAGTGAATTGAAACAGAATATCTGGCCCCATATGAAGTTGTAAGTGAACGCTTTCGAAATTGATTCCAGTTGTATGTATTGATGAGGCATTTATTTATAAGACCTGTGTGAAACCTAAAATTATCCTTGGTCGAATTTATATAAGGAATAATTTAGTTCCGTGGGCAAGTTGTGAACTCTGCATTATCAACTGAATCAGTAATTATGTGTGAGAAGGATTGAGTCTCTGCGAGTGACTATGTGTTTGAGTTTGAATTGAATTTTTGTGAATCGATCATTGAAAGGATCGATTCAGTAAGGGGTTAATTATCTGCCTCAATTTATATATGATAAGTTGATGCATTTAGGAATAAATCAAATTCTATGTACTCGTTGTTGAAGGAGGATTGATTCTTTTGAATTTCTGAGTCGTTATTTTGTGGGAGAATTTGGAAAATTGTTCTTTGAGTGAAGAACCAGTCTTTGTTCTTTCGAGCTTCCTTGAGTCCCATGTTTTATATAAGCCTCTGTATGAACTAATTACACACTAATATTGTATGTATAGGTTTCTGGTTAAACCAAAAATCCGTTCTGAGATTGGTAGGAATCTGCATAAGGAAGTTGGAGGAGTATCGATTGAACAATCGACATCGATGCTATATGAAAGCCCCCATATAGAAATTGTTGATCATCGAATATTGAATGTGGTTTAACTTGTGAGAAGAGGTTTTGATTTTCCTGGAATTCTAGTTGATATTAATATCTTTGCGTAAGGAATTGCTTAATAGAATCAAGAGGCATTCGATTGTATTTTATGTTAAGCTACCATACAGGCAATCAGTGAGTTCGGGTCGTTGTGTGAATATACAAAGGTGTGAGACGGATAGTTGAAGGCAAGCCACAAGTCGATTATCTGCTGACAAGGGTTCACATCGAAAGGAATGGCGAATCATGATGATGCAGCAGTGTTTGAAGACCGTCAAACTAATAATTCGAACAACAGATGGAACAAGAAATCACATCAAAATGCAGAGGTTGAGCGCGCAGTGTAAGTTGTTGATGAAACAAAGGTTAATATATGAAAAGGCATAACCATGAGAGGAGCGGAACCGAGTATTGAATAGTGAAACTGGAGAAGGGAATACTGACAGTATCGTGCAGTTGCAAGGTGGTATAGAATTTTTGGTGGAAAAATGCGATCATAGTCGTTGGCTGACACGTGTCCAAGAGTGGTATTTAGAAACCACTCTCATCGCGTAAAATTGGAGCGTTAACACTCAGAGACTTTATTTGCGCGATATCTAGCACATGTCGTCGGATTATGGGTCGGAGCGCGACGAGTTCACAACTGTGGGATCGTGATCAAAGTTTAATAAGGTATTTATTGTAAGTTATGTGGGCCTGAGGTTAAGTATAGCGGAATGAAGGTTTATCGTTGGTTTACATAACACTTGGGTTAATCCAAAACAAGGGCGAAGGTATGTCTATAATATGCTGTGGCCAGAATCGTTACGTTAGTCTATTTAGGTTTATAGACTTCGTCTATTGACCCGAGTCCTATAAGATGGACCATAAGGAGTAACTCAAATTAGTTAATTCGAATAAAGGCGGAGGCTTCACATTTTACAATGTTTGAAAGGGGGACATAATATATATTTATATTTTATGGTTGTGGCAAGATGGTATAACGTATAGTATTATATGCGAACTATAAAAGCTGTTGACCTTTTAAGATGGGTTTAAAACCACAGAGTTGAGATTGACAGGAGGATAGATTAACCATTGGGGTTATGGTTTATAAGGTTCGAATATTAAATTATAATTTCGAGAATGAACATTAATTTGCGTGAAATAATAGAAGGAGAGAACCTTGCATAGAGGGCTTATATTGGGTTTATAACCATGGTGATAGAAAAGCCTTCGCATGATGTTGATTTTGTTCAGATTTAAAATTACTGGGGATAGAATTTGGATGCTGGTTTGTATACGCATCGAGATTGAAAAATGTGGGATAGTGAGATACCCCAGCATCAAGAGTATGCATAAATTGAAAAAGTCACAGGACACTTTACATACATGACAGTTTGAAATTGTGACTTTGAAGGGGTACCCCGCCATCACATTAAAATTTCCCAAGTTGGAGTTTGGATTGAGCGCATATGTTTTATGCAAGAGAAACTACTTTAGTATCTCAAATCTCATATTTGAGATATTAAAGATTCCAGATATATGTTTGAAATTACCAAGATGATAAATACTTTGAGTTTGCCCAGTTTGTTTGAGAATTATTTGGGTGAAAATTTGGGATGCATTTATATGCACAGGAAAGTGGAGAATGTGGATCTGACAGGGGTTCATACACAGAAAGCAGGGGTACATGGTGATAAAGTAGTTACATATGCAGTAGATACATAATTGCAGTAAACAACAGAAGTATGCAGAACAGTTACTTAGCAGCAGCAGAAAAGACAAAACCAGCAAGCCAAGGGCCAGAAAAAGGGATGAGTGAAATTTATATGTGTAACTGAAAATGTGAATGTAAATGATTTAAAATTAATTTTATATTGTTTGTGATGCATTGGCAAGTCTCTGAAGGAAAACAAAAGTCCCGCTGTAATATTGAAAATAGTACATATTGTTATATTTCTTCTGAATGAGCTGGTAAAAGAAATGAGAAGGCAGAAAGCAAAGATTCATGGCTATTCACTTCAAATTCCTATAGAATGCAAACATCCATGAAGTTAATTTGTATAAAACAGGTAATATCCATGTGCAGAAGGTTACGAAAACATAGAGAGAGAAGAAGAGAGGGTGCAGGAGAATTGAAGAGTGTTGAAGATTGTGAGAAAGCTGCGGAATGGAAGAAAGCAGAAGAATATAAGAAAGCTGCAAGAGGTTAGAGATTGTAGAAATGATGCATAAAGGTTAGAGATTGAAGAAATGATGCAGAGAGGTTAGAGAATGCAGAAATGAAGCAGTGAGGCAGAGAAGAAGGAGAAGCTGATAGAGAATCTGAGAAAATACAGAGATGATGCAGGGTATATATGAAGGCTGGTGCACAGGAGTGAAGATGGTACAGAACAGAGCTGATATCCAAGGTAAATAAGCAAGTGTTTTCTTTTGAAAGAGTAAGGAAGTTGGAGCTTCCCTATCAAGTTGTAGCTGACTGAGGTAGGAGCCTCTTGTAGGTTGTAGCCTGCAGAAAATAGATGGGAGTTGGTGCTTCCACATCAAGTTGTAGCTTGATAAAATGTCATTTGTAGCTGACTGAGGTTGGAGCCTCCTGTAGGTTGGTGCCTGTAGAAAATTGATGGGAGTTGGAGCTTCCTTGCAAGTTGTAGCTTGCAGAATTGAGGTTGGAGCCTCCTGTAGGTTGGTGCCTACAGAAAATCAGTGGTGAGAGGGAGTTGGAGCTTGCCTTTGCATCACAACAATAATAAGATGTGGTTTTCTCCCTTTTTGGGTTTCCACTTATATCTAGTGTCTCTGTGCATGATGTGTATGTGTTGATGTGGTTTATCTAATCAGCTTAATACTTGTTGCTCACATATTACGAATGGTTGCTTGTCTTTCAATGTAACTGAAACTTCTTTAACTCTGAATTAAGATTGCTCACATATTATGTTGATCATGAAATGAAGGTGTTAATAAAGTTTAATGAAAATTTTAAAAAAATCCATGAATGTGTTAAACTGATTCACCCCCCCCCCCCCCCCCTCTCAGTTTAACTGAGGGTTCAACAGTGAAGGCATCATATGATACCTACTTCTCACCGAAGGGCCCCCTTGATATAGTAAGGTTTCCTTTTAACTATAATTTAGTATTTCGTTCTGTGTTTTATGTAGGAGTCTGTTAGCTTAAATTTTGATTTTAAATGTGATTTTAAGACTATTTCCATAGAAATTTTGTCTAATCATTTTTATTGTTGAGTGAATCAATATCTCTTATGCACATGGACAATGCATAGGTTTACATAGATCAGTAACATAGCTTGATATTTCAATTATACAGATAGGATTTTAATTTACAGAGGTAATGTTTCTTTCTGTCAAGAGTAGATTCATTTACAATGTGATCTCATTTTAAAGAAAGAGCAAGTGTGATTTCATTTTAAAGCAAGAGTGGCATGATTTCATTCAAAGAAAAATGTGTGTGTGATTTCATTGAAAATAAAGTGTGTTTGATTTAATTTTGAGTAAGCATGAACAAGTGTGTTATTCATTTAAAGAAGAGTGTGATCTTTATTTTAATCTAGATCAATAGAATCAATATCATTTACTTACATAACTATTAGAGAAACATGTGCATTTTGATATCTCAAAATAACTTAGGAATTTTTTGAGTGACAAAGAATTCTAGCACATACATTGCACATACATTTCATCAGTATACTAGCTATGGTTGATAATTTATGTAAGTAATTTAAATCCAATTTAATTACCAAAAATTTTGGCGTCGTTGTCAGGGAAGTGTATATAGGAGTCTTTTTTGTATTTTTCATAAAAACAAAAATTTAAAAATGACATGCATATCGAAAGAGATTCTAGAGGTAGATTTGTAAGAGGTAGGAGTTCAATTCAAACATCACCACTCACCCCACCAAGACCTGTTAGTGCCACACCATCCACCCAAACTCGTATTCCATCAATCGCAGGACAACATATACTTCCTAAGGTACTTAGATCTGAAATCCAACCTAGAGATTCACAAACTTCCTCTATTGAAGTCATAGTAGAAGAAGAAGATCATGCATCCCCAACATAAGGAGTAATATTTCTATATTCAATTGGAGAACAACTTCTAGGACAAGAACTAGAAATCCCTAGTGAGGAAGAAGAAGAAAACACCTATTTTAACATTCCATTGATAGAAGAAACAGAGGAGGAACTGGAAAATATAATTTTGGAACCTTATATTAGCTCTGAGGAATCTAAAATGGAATGATAAGGGGAAGGAGAAGTACAAAATGCGAATGGTGAACATCTTAGGATTAGAGGTGGAAGAAGAGGTGGAAGAGGTGGAGGAAGAGGAAGAGGATGTGGTAGAGGAGATCCATAACCTTTTTGGTTTCCCATATTTGATGAATATACCACAACCACAATGAAAAATATCTCACCCTTTATCCTCCCTAATTTCCATGTATTGAGGAAAGAGGATCCTGAAACATTTCTCTTTGAGTTTAATGTTTTGTGTAGATCCTCTTATTATTTGCTTGATACTCAAAAGTTGAAATTGTTTCCAGCCACCCTTATAGATGCAACATTAAAATGGTTTATGGGTTTAGGAACGCATACCATAAGAACATGGGAGGAAATGAAAGATGCTTTCTTTGAAAAATAAAAATATTATTGTATGCCTTGTAACCTTAAAGATGAAGGCTTTAAAATGATGCAAAAAGAGGATGAAAATCTTGAGGATTTGGTTGAAATATTTTCTTATAATCTTAAAACAACTAAAATGCATAATCTAGATGATGAAACTTTGAAAGATATTTTGCTAAAATCCATTATAGATTAGTGGATAGAGATTCTCAATTTAATAGGTAAATGAGATGTTTCACAATTAGCATTTAGAGACATCTGTGAAATTTGTACACATATTTCAAGAGGAAAGGCCATAACTGAAAATAATAATAATAATAATAATAAAATAAATAAATAAATAAATAAATAAAATAAATAAATAAATAAATAAATAAAAATAAAATCCTAAGAGATCCTCTTATGTCTAGGATTAATAAATATGCAGCTGGAACAATAAGTAGAGCAGAAATAGGCAACTTTATTGACAATTAAAAATATATATATTTTGTGGAGTCTTAGTGAAAAAATAGATACCCTTAAAATACAAAACAATCAAAAAGCTGAAAATGTTGCATTATCTATCTTTTGTCCAAAATGTAGATAGAAGCATGCCTTGAAAGAATGCCCTCTTAACCTAAAAAGTGTAGAAACTTGTGTTATATGTGCAGAAAATCATGATACAAAAAGTGTCCTTCAATTCGAGGCCCTAAAGTTGTTTATCAAGAGGAATTAATACCAAATAAAGTATATCCTCTTTGTTTTATTGCTACGAGACCATGGAAAAATCCACAAAAAAATATGATTCAAGGTTTCAATACTCAAACATATGCACAACCACCACAAGGTATTTGGACTACACCCATGCCTTAGAAACCTTGGCCTCAACCATGGGCACAAGGATGGAAAAATCCTTACGGTAATTATCCTAAATATCCTCAATTTCAAATACCTTACCCTATTTTTCCACTACAATATTTTCCTCAGCCTGTTCAACCCTCTCAACCTCAAATTCAAATCCACAATTTTCATTGCCATTTCCACAAAATCCAAATCAACTATAATGCTCAGCCACTTCCAAATAAAAATAATAAAATCTCACAACCTATTTACAACATTGAAGGGTAAAATTTCCAACCTTACATGAGAACTCCATTAGATCTAAACAATGTTCAATTTAGATCTGGTAAAGTATTGGAAAAGAAGTAACCATCTGTTGTTATCCAGGAATATGAGAAGGGTGACCTCTCTGAGAAAGATACATCTCTTCATCAAGAGGAATATCCTAAAAAAAAAACCACTCCTGTACATTCTAATGATACTCCAATGAACACAACTCATGTTATAGAACAACCTTCAGTTTCTGTTCAAAATCCACCTTTCCCTGAAAGATTGAAAATTGATAAAAGGCTAGAAAAATAGATTATATTACCAGATTATGACATGATAGATGAATTGAATAATGTTTGTATAAAAATTCAATTTTTACAATATATCAAGTAAATACCCATATTTTCAAATACAATTAGAGAGTTAAGTATTAAGAAACCAAGAAGAAAAATAAAAGAAATCAAAATAATCCAGTTAGTTGGAAAAATTGCAGATATCACGATGGAAATGACAACAATTCAAAAAGATACCCTAATCTTTAATATACACCAACATTGTTTCAATTAGCAAAAATACATGTTATCAAACCTGACGGTGTGTTATAAGATTTGTTTGCATGCTCATATTTTTGGGAATAACTTGTTGACTTCATGATCTTAACACCCAAGAATAATCTAGGAGGACATCCATTGATTCTAGGTAGACCATGGTTAGCTATAGTTGATGCTTTTATCAGTTGTAGATCTGGTGATATATTAAATCTCTGATGGAATTTCAACGAATAAATTCACATTATATCCTCCAGCAAAAACAACAATATAAGTAGAGAGTGTAGAATGGATAGATGATGATAATGAAAACTTTGATATACGACCAATCTTTTCTACTTCACAAATAGATGAAGAAGAACATATTTTGAATTTAATGGAAAATAATGAATCTTTCTCACATTGTGAATATAATCTAAGTTTTCAAGAACAATGTACTATTAAATATTTATCATCATGAGAAATTTCCTTACATTCTATGGAGAAATTTGACAATTCTTTAATAGAATTTTTTCCAGGGGAAACTTTGAATATCAATAATAATCCGGAAGAATCTCAAAAGAAGTAATTAGTGAAGATGCTACAGGAAAATTTCTGTACTTATGCATGGGAATACATTGATATGAAATGAATTGACCCAAACACTTATACGCATCACATATATATTGAAGAAAATTGCAAACCAATCTGACAACCCCAAAGGAGGATGAATCAAAACTTAAGGGAAATTGTTAAGGAGGAACTACAAAATTTGTTAAAAGTGAATTTCATTTGTCCAATATCAGACATCCAGTGGATTTCACCAATGGTAATTGTTTCGAAAACAAAATGGAAAATGGAGAGTATGTATTGATTATAGGGAATTGAACAAGGCCACTTTAAAAGATCAGTTTCCACTTCCTTTTATAGACTAGGTTCTTGACACATTGGCAGGGAAAAAGTAATTTTCATTCTTGGATGATTTTAATGGATATAACCATATCCAAGTAGCTCCAGAAGATCAAGATAAAACAACCTTTACATGTCCATGGGGAACTTATGCTTACCGGTACTTCCTTTTAGGTTATGTAATGCACCAACAACATTCCAAAGGGAAGTTCTAGGCATTTTTTTTGATCTAATTCATGATTGTGTGGAAGTTTACATGGATGGTTTTACTGTCTATGGAAATTATTTTGAAGAATATCTTAAAAATTTTGAAAAAGTTCTCATTAGGTGTAAAGAAGCAAATCTCTCATTAAGCCATGAAAATTATTTTATGATGTTTACTGAGGGAATTGTTTTAGGCCACCATATTCCAGGGGGTGGAATTAAAGTGGATGCATCTAAGGTAGAATCCATTTCTAAATTATCAGTTCCTAATCTTCAAAAGGATGTTATAAGTTTTCTTGGTTTTATTGGTTACTACAGAATATTTATAGAAAATTTACAAATATTGCCTCTCCACTTTTCAAATTTCTCACAAAATATTGTGAATTCATCTAGAATTCTAACTGCGAGAAAGCTTTTGAAAAATTCAAAGAAAATATTTCCCAAGCACCCATCTTAAGAGGACAAAATTGGAAATTACCTTTTCACATCTCAACTAATGCCTCAAAAATTGATTTAGGAGTTTTACTAGGACATAAATATTTGAATCCTTATGCCATTTACTATACAAGAAAAATTTTGACTCCTGCAGAGTTGAATTACACTGTAACAGAAAAGGATTTTTTATCCATTATACATGCCATCAATAAATTCAAACATTATATCACTGGTTATGAAACCTTCATTCACGTTGAATAATTCAATCACAAATGGAAGAATTATAAGATGGTTATTTTTATTACAAGAATTAAATATTACTATTTTGGATAGACTCGAAAACAAAATACAGTTGTTGATTTCTTATCCAAAATCCAAAAATATAATAATGATACACTTGTAGAATATAATTTTTCAAATGAATATCTTTTTGCAGTATCTATTAAATCTCCTTGGTTTGTATATATTGCTAATTATTTTCCTACAGGGAGATTACCATCATAATTATCTCCTCGAAAGAAAAGAAATTTAATTCAAATTAATGCAACTTGTTCATGGATAAATGAATAATTGTACATGATAGGGCCTCACTTAATCGTTCGAAGATGTGTTAGAGAAGATGAAGTACCAGAGATATTGAAAGCTTGTCATGTTGAACCATGCAGAGGACATTTTGTTGATAAAAGAATTTCCTATAAAGTCCTTCTCTTAGGGTACTATTGGCCTTCCCTTTTTAAGGATTCCAAAGAATATGTTAAGAGATGTGATAGTTATCAAAGAATGGGAAAGCATGTGCCTTCAGATGAAATGTATTTACAACCTCAAGTACTTATTGAAACTTTGTAAAAATGGGATCTGGATTTTGTTGGTCCAATCAATCCACCATCAAGACAAAAATGATGCATTCTTGATTGAAATATTATGCCACAAAATGGGTAGAAGCTAAAGCACTTCCTTTTTCAAATGAAAATGTTGTAGTTTCATTTCTTTTATGGATGTTCACTCGTTTTGGTGTCCCGAGGGAAATTGTGATAGATCAAGGTATTCAATTTACATCCAAGTTGGTACGAAATATAATGGAGGAATACAAAATTAAGCATCAAAATTCTACTCCATATCATCCACAAGAAAATGGACAAGTTGAATCTACCAATAAATTAATCGAAGAAATTCTTACCAAGATTGTGCATCTGCATAGAAGATATTGGGCAGAAAAGCTTCTAGAAGCTTTATGGGCATATTGTACCACATGGAGAAATACAACATGAAACACTCTTTATGAACTTTTTTATGGGAAGCAAGTCCTATTTCCTATTGAGTTCTAGATAAAGACCTTTAAAACAACATTCAAATTGGGTATTGATCTATCAAAAGCACAAAGACAAATAATGGAGCATGTGAATGAACTTGATGAGATAAGACAAGATGTTATTCATAGGACCAATACAATTCAACAACAAAGATGCAGGTAGCATGACAATTTCATCAAATAAATAAAATTCTAGCCTGGTTATTGGGCATTTATATTTATTCAAAGTTTAAATATTTTCAAGGAAAATTTAAAACTCATTGGCTTGGGCCTTATGAGATTGAAACAGTCTTTGATAATGGAGCAGACAGAATAATAAATATTGATCAAGAAAAAATAACCTTCCTTGTAAATGGTCAGAGACTATGAATATATCACAAACCATTATCAAGACAAGAATTCATCAAAAATATGCAAGATAATCTGAATTTGAAGTTGGTCATGGACGATTCTTCTTCCTCTCCAACTTAGCCTTCTACATTCTTTTAAAATATATATATATATATATATATATATATATATATATATATATATATATTAAAAAAAAAAAATGAAACTAAAGATTTTGTATAAACATGAAAACCAACATTTTTGGCATGTTTATATAGAAAATATACGTTGAAAACCAAGAATTCTTGGAATTATAGATTTTCTTTCTAATCCCCTATTCTATTCCTATTTTCTTTTGAACCCTCTTTCCTCTTTTTGAAAATAAGGCAACCACGGAATTTTCAACAATATGTAGCTGACTTTGTAGATTGCGACTAGAACAAATGAAGATCATGGCACAAGAAAAATATCAATGAAGATTGCAGCTAGAGAAATCTGAGGACAACCTACAAAAGACAAGTAAAAAATCATTAAGACAAGAATATAAGGTATGTAGGTATTAAGTTAAATAATAAAGGTAAATCATTTGAGTTATGAAATAAATGATAAGTGATTGTTGATACCACTACTATGAGTAATGATTTCCCTCATTACTCCCGCACAAATTTGGTCTGAACAAAAAATTTCTCTGTCTTATCAACCAAGTCTGTAATGAACCTTGTTATAATTTGAAATTCGTCCTCTCCTCTCCATTTAACATTCCACTTCATGTGCATCCCATTCCATTTTCATTCAGCCATGTTTCATTTCCAAGATCGCCTTCATCTAATCTCTATTCTCTAATTCACTCAGACTTGAATCCTTTCATTCCATAACCTTGTCGAAAGATCAATTACGGGCTAGGCTTCTCTAACATGGGGGTCATTTTAAGGCTGAATGGGTTTAATTTCCTTGAAGGTTACACCAGAGATCAAACAATTGTTGCAGCAGGCACAATGGCTGGAATTTGTAGAGAAATTTGACGGGCAAGAAAAGGAGGTAACAAAGCCTTTCTCCTGGGCATACGATAGCATTGAAGAAGAAATTGGGGACGTGAAGCTATTTTTGTGAGAATATTTTGTAGCAGAGGCTACCGAACTGCTTAGAATCGGTGAGAGTTGGTTCAAGAACAGAAAATTTGAGGAGAAAGAGTGAAAAATCTTCCACGAGAATACAAGTATGGATAATTTTGTGTTTAAAAAGGGGATACCAGTCACAAATTTGAAAAATAAGTGGAGGAATTTGTTATTAATCATTCAGAAATTGATAACTTGTGAAGGGATATTTGGTAATATGTTCTTTTATCATGCACACCTAATGATGAAATTTCTGGAAGGAAATGGAATTAATCTACCATATTTTCTACTCCATAGCTTAAGAAATGTGGCTAGAAATATACAGAGAAAGATATAATTCATAGACATTTCCCTATACCATCATGGCTTGGTGAAAATTCTGATTGAGACCCATCTGAGAAACATAGGATACAATTGGGAAGATTTCTTAATTAGGAATCATTTTAAGGAACCTGAACAAAAATATCCTAGTGGTAAGAAAAATAAGAGTAGAAGGAAGCTTCTTGTAGACCATAAAGATAACTCACCTCCAGAACAAGAGAAAAATTTGAAGGATGAGACTCCTCTTGCAAATATGTTGGAGAACCTTAAAAAAAAAATTAGAAGAAACATAGCCAACAATAAAGGTGAAAGTTCATCCAAGAAGAAAACATAGCAGGAAAAGGGTAAAAAGAATCCCATTACTACTAAATCACCATCTAAGCCATCATCGATTATAAGAATAATTGCAAGGCTCAAAAATATAGTGCATGTACATTCTCAACAAACTTCAGGATTCATCAACTTAGAGGATGAAGAGGAACCAACAGTTCCAACACCTTGATTTATATCACCATTTTCCAGTCCAACTATAAGAGCCCTTGACATAGATCATGTTTAGAAAGAGATATATGACCACATAGATACTTTAGAGCAAAGACATATAGGGAAAACAATGGAATCATCCTCAAACCAAGATTAAATCACTCATTCTGATCCTCCAAAAAGATCCCAAATTGTAAACACTCTTGAAGAAGAAATCTATGAGTTGAAGGTACTAAATAGACATTTGAAGCAAGTACATGAAGCGCTGAAAGTGCAAAACGAAATCCAGAAAACTAAAAATGACAACATCAGGTTGCACCTTGGTGTATGGTATGATAAGGACAATAAATTGAATGCAAAAAACAAATCTATTAAAAGAAAGGTGATAAGCTTGCAACTTAGAATCTTGATGAAGAAACTGAGGATGGCAGTCACCACCAAGAAATAAAGAAGGACTAACATGGATGTTATTTCTCAGGCATCTGAAGAGGATCAGTGACAGGAAAGACTCATAAATTTTGAAGTTTTTCATGAGGACATGCAATGTCTTCTGTGTGGGGGAATGTTGAACCCAAAAATTTCTTCTTTTTGACAACCCTTTTTCACTCCGTTCTCCTCTTTTTGACCTTAATAACTTTAATTTGGGCATAAATTCACAAGGTGTATGGCATATCAATTACTTAATCACATTTTATTTCATAAATGACAATTTTCTTTATTTTTTATCTTAATATTTACATTAGCTACCGAATTACAATGATTATGCAGCTAATGTATGATTTTGTAGCTGAGTTCAAGGTTTGATCGGTTCTGAAGCTCCAACCAAATAATGGGGCATATGGGATGGTGGAAATTAGCTAGTACAATGATTTTTTTCCTACCTTCATATCCTGGATCGATAAAGAAGACACCCTAACAGCTCGGGCAAAGGAAAAGTCAACTACTATAGGAGGTGAACCAGGCGAGTGAGATGCAGATTTTTAGCCTCATGATTTGTTGTGTTGATAGAAAATCATGAGAGGATCACATTATCTTATATTTCAAAGCTAATTTTAGCTAGTTTCGATTATCATAAGGCGTAATACTATGAAACATTTAATGTGTAGGATTTTTATAAATATGCCTCTCGGCATAGTACACACACTTGGATTTTATATTGTAAACACGTTGTTTTATATACAAACTCTGCTTTCGTTCTTATTTATCTGTTGTGAGATTCCCATGCATGGTTTATCATCTTGTGAAGGCATCATATTGATACCTACTTCTCATAGGAGGCCCCCCTCGAGATAGTAAGGTTTCCTTTTAACTGTAATTTATTATTTCATTATGTGTTTTCCGTAGGATTATGTTAGCTTAAATTTTGATTTTAAATGTGAGTTTAAGATTGTTTTTGTAGCAATTTTGTCTAATAATTTTTATTGCTGACTGAAGAGAGATCTCTTGTGCACATGGAGAGAGCATAGGTTTACATAGATAAGTAACATAGATTTACATTTATGTTATATAGATAGTATTTTAATTTGCAGAGATAATATTTATTTCTATCTAGAGTAGATTCATTTACAGTGTGATTTCATTTTAAAGCAAGTTTGGTTTCAATTCAAGCAAGTGTGATTTCATTTTTAAATCAAGAGGAAGTGTGATTTAATTTTAAAGAAAGAGCGGTGTGATTTCATTCAAAGCAAAGTGTGTGTGTGATTTCATTTAGAAGCAAAAGAGTTTGCTTGATTTAATTTTGAGTAAGCATGAACAAGTGTGTTATTCATTTCAAGAAAAGTCTCATATTTCTTTTAAGATAGAGAAATAGAATCATTTTCATTTTCTTACATAACCATTATAGAAAAATGAGCATTTTTATATCTCAAATTAACTTACAAATTGCTTGAGTGACAAAGAATCCTAGCACATACAGTGCACATGCATTTCATCAGTATACTAGCCCTAGGTTATCATTTAAGTAAGTAATTTAATTGCAATTAAATTACCAAACACCTTTGCTAAATTATCCTTCCCTACATTAAAAAGTTGAGCATCTACTGCTGTAGGCTAGGGAATATCACTGTCAATGAATTCCTTCAATTCGTTTTCCTCTTGAATTGCCTCCATCTTGTCCTTCCATGCTATGTAATTTGAATTTCCCTCAAGGGCATATTCGAGTCTCAATCCATTGAAAGACATCTTGATATGTTGTTGGTCCTGAAGAATAAATATGAAAATTCGACGTACATGTTCAAAACAAACTCTGGTTCTTCTCTTCTATTGTGATTCATGCTCTGATACCATGTAGAAATTATCCAAAGGGATTCAATCTGATCTTATAATGTACTAAAACAAAATATTGAATCCTTCTAAAATTTGAGGAAACCAAATTCGATCCCACAATCACATAACAAGTCAGAGAAATAAATGTCATTCACACAACATAATATGTATCTGGGGAAAGCAGCTGCTCAAAAACCTGTTATTTGTATATTGCATAAATCCAAGACCATGAAACAATACAATGTCTCCATAAGAAACCTCTGCACTCTTCTGACTGTCTCACTCTAATCTAGGAAAAATCAATCAAGTACTTAACCAATTCTTAGCCTTTGTATGACCAACCTTTCTTATGCATTCCCAGAGGAATTATGTCCCCATTAATAAGGAAATTCCCAAGAATTGATTTCACAATTCCTTCAAGGCATCCTGATGACCTCATGCATGACCTATTCAATTTTCTAATTATACAACTGATAGTTATCTTCCCTTTAAACTCGATCTCAATTGGTCCTTCCTTAGAACTAGCATGCAACATCTATTTATAGTGAATTATCAGTTAACTAATTGACCACTACTTGTGAATTAAATCATATTTAATTCACTGGACCTATCACTATCTCATCTCTTAGTTAGAACTAGTTAAACTCATTTTAACTCAATTAATTGAGTTAACTAATTACAAATCACAAATAATTGTAACTGGACCCCCTAAAATCATGGGAGAACTCTACATGCATCCTATTTGACCCTCAACTTGAATTTCCTAAGCTAAATAATTCTTCCTGACTCAGTTAACTAATACAAGTTGTCATGAGATAAAATTACAAATTTTCTTCCAATTTAATTAAGGGAAAATTAAATCAGAAGCCCCCTTGGGTGCCATTTCAACATTATGGACCTCAAAACTCAAACTGACAGCATAAGGAAAGAATCAGAGTCTCCAAAATCCAACCCAAACTCTATAGTAGGTACTTCTTTTATAAGGAAAATGAGCTAGTTTTAGATCCACCATACTAGGGCTAGATGCAAGTTGAAAGGAGGTAAGTTCCATGAGCTAAGGGATAAAGCCTCATTACTAGGAATTCGAGATCATATTCAACAAAAAATGGATGAAATATGTTACCGAATATTCTAGAACGAGAAGCTTTGAAATTATATTTTATTTTTAATCATTTCCTAGTGTGTCATCACACTTTTATTAAAGGAAACATTCGCTAACTAGTGAAAGCTACATGTGTGCAACATGTGCCATTGCAGGTTGAAATGAATTTATGTGCGATGGAGTATTATATTAGGGTTTTGAGCCAATGTAATACATGATTCTTATAACTTTTACGAATATTTTTTCTTTTTTCCTTACAAGGGATTGATGCAAAGTGTAACAAATGATGAGAGATCCGGGTTTGGGGTCTTTTACTTAAGTGCGACAAAATGGCTTGTAACAAATTTCTCCCTATAGTACAAAGTCAAAATTTGTGGATGAGGATTGAAGTGCTTTACCATGTGAAAATTTTGGATCGAGAGTCAATTGGTTGAGATCTAATAATCATCAATAAATTGTTACAATATATTATCATCATTATATCATCGTTGAGGTAGGCATACCCATACTCAGCATATAGGCTATTTTACATATACAATGATCAAAGTCACGTCCACTAATTATGCATTATGGACCCATGCTTGGATTAATTTGTGTATGACCCTAGTATTCATACTTCATAGATCTGTATATGAATCTTGAAATCGCAACCCAAATAGATTAAACTAGATCTGTGGTATTACATCTCGTCCCTTGACAGTATGAATATAACCATGTGAATAGATGTGTTGAAGTCGAACATGGAAGACACCATCTGATTACTTTTCAATGATGAAAGCAGTTACCATGTGCAAGAGGCATCATTGATGATGATAATGTTCCTCAAGGTACTAAAACGCAATATATGAGGTGTGAATAAATGAGCTGCAGTCAAACACCAAAAAAAATCTTTTGGTCGAAGGAAAATGGTGAGAACCTAGCACTGAAAGTGAGGAAAATTTCCATTGAGGCATATAAGTTCCAAGGCACTAAGGGTAGTTTCTATACCAACATCCTAGATAATGTACTGAAGTTGACCCATCATAGGGGGGCCTTGATGTATCTCCCATCAACGATAGGAAATGAATACCAATATTTGAGTTGGTTCGTGGATGCATGACATGAAATGAGGGTATAGGTATTGCAACAGATGTCAACTAAGGGCGGTATTCTCTTGAACATATTAGTGACACTTATATGGAATTTCCGACATTGACTCAATGACCCATTACAAATAATTTTGATATGGTGTAATAAAAAAGGAAGCAAGAAAATTTTCCAACCCAAAACAATCACAGAGGTGAAAGAGTTTCATGTTCAAGAGTGACTTACTGCCAAAAGTTAGGTTTTATGCTATGTTTCCCCAATTTTCCCTTCCGGGTATTTTTAATGAACCCTAAGAAGGAGTGGTTTGGTATCGTCATGTTTGATGAGTCATACATTGTTTATGTTTTTACGAGTCCAACGAAGGGGCAACTCGACTTATTTTTTATATAGAGAGAGTTTGAAACAAATTCCAAAAAGAAAACTCTGAGAGGTTCCTTTTCGTAAATTTAGTCCCTTGGGCCCGGAAAGGTGTAAAAGAATACCTAGGAGAACTATTTAAGTCATGCTTGACTAAAGTATTCATTTTCGTAAATATTCAACCGAGTTTGTAAAAGGGGTAAACTTATACTGGGAAGATGTTCTTTCATTTAATTTAATGAGTGCGAAAGACACAAGTGCTCGACAATATTTTCATATTTTGGTTATGAAAAGAGTTTAAAGAGGACTCCAAGTGTTTCCTTATTTGTAATTTTTAATGAGCCCAAAAAAAGTGATAAAAGTATGCTCAGTAAATTATTCCCATGTATTTATGAGCACGAGAAGGAAAAAAGACTACGCTTGGAATAGGTTTTAGTTTTTTACACAATCTTGAAACAAAGATAAACTATGCTTGAGAGTGGTTTCATTTTTACACAAGATTGAAACAGAGAAAAAACTATGCTTGAGAGTGGCTTAATTTTTATACAAGCTTGAAACAAAGAAAAACTATGATTGAGATCAGTACATTTCCCCCAGCATAACAGTAGACGCATGCCTCCCCAACTTCATTTTGTCTGCCAACTCTTCTCATGGACCCAGATAGACTATTTTTTACTGATAGAAATATGTTCACCAGGAAGGAAGGAATAGGATCATGTGATATTGGCAGATGAAATGAAGGTTCATTTCTGAGATCAATTAAAAACAAATGAAATCAAAATTTACGAGATCTAGCCAAATATTCAAAGCAATTGAAGGGGAGTTGTTTCATTTTTTAACAAGCTTTAAACAATAATTGAATTATGCTCAAAGGTTTGTTTCATTTTTATGTGAGCTTGAAACATAGAAGAAACTATGTTCGTGGTGACTTGTTTCATTTTTTAACGAGTTTGACACAGTAAAAGTACTATGCTCCTGGTAATATTTATCTTGATCATGGTTCCCAAGAGGCCAAGGCTATGGAAGGAATACATATCAAGGGATTGATCATGGCTTCCAAGAGGTTTTCATAAGATGGAATAACAACGCTCTGGAAGGAATACATATCAAGGGATCTAATAGGGGTAGGAATATTAGGCTCTAATACTCCTAGTAAATAATTTACCATATCACCTATTGGATCTAGGTTAAAATAATTCAAGAAAATAGTGAGAGGATCTTCTTCGTTGGTAGGTGCAGGCATGGGAGTAGTTGCCACATCATTAACCTGTGGTGAGGAGGATAACGCTTTCATATTAGGATTTTTTAAGGAATTTGGATGGTTGGAAGATAAATTAGGACCAAAAAAATAAAATTTGGTTGGTCAATAGACAATTTTTCCATCACACGGGAAATACATCACTCAAAAGAGTGTAGAAATGAAAACTTTCATCGCATAAACATAGTCACGCCCAAGGAGCAAATTGAAATCCAAGGGGCCTTAGACTACCATAACATCAATACAGATATTTTTTCCTTCTAAGGTAATATGAAACTAAGGAAGGATCCCTAAAGGTTCATTGATTCTTTTATTAAAATCCAACAGATTCTGAGTAATGGACAAAAGCTAAGGGGAACCTAAAACTTGCTAAGCAGTCGAGGATATAATGCTAATAGAAGAAAATTTGTCTATAATAGTACGATACATGTTCTTATCACAAGACTTCACCATGATTTGTAATGGCATGCAATAAGAGAGATGACACCCTGTCAATTTCTTCCAATCAAATAAAATGACCTCATTACTTGGAGCGGGTTTTGTGAGAACGAGAGAAATGCCCCCTTGTTCAGTGGGATCTGAAGTAACAAGAAGAACCTGAGTTGTATTAACTTCACTCTCTAAGGGAGTGTACAATCGAATGAATATGGAATCGATTCAACCAATTTCTCACCCAATGGTTGGTTAGAAAAGGGCTCATGGGATTCACGCTCAGGGAGAGTGGGATTGACTGAAGATGGAATTGAAACAATCACTTCATCAACTAATGGAGGATTGGGGGGAAACTTACGATAACTAGTTAGAAGTTGTTGTTGAGAAACGGTAAGGTTTTCCAAAAATTTTGAGGCTTCATACATATAAGGGAAAAGTTGATTTTGATGAATCCATTCACATAACCTGTAGGTAAACCTAGTTTTACCCTTTTTCCGAGGAATCTTATTATCACTAGTTGATGGTTTGTCACCAGCATGATCTCCATAGGTTGATGACAAGGTTTGATGTGATCCTATGGACCACACTTCTAATACTTGGGGAATACAATAGAAATATATAAGAAGGTGGCCCCCCTTACAAATATTGCAAGGGAATTTAATATTATGAGGCATGTTTGCAAGTTTTTCAACATTAGCCACATTAATGGAAATGATTGGTTGGTTGCCCCCTTTTTATTATTTTGCTTCTTCTTATTCTTCCTTTCCTTCTTTTCCCTAGATTCTTGGTTACTAACATCAAGACTATCACCAAGAAAATAAGATGGAAGGAATGAACTAGATATAGTGGGTGAAGAAAGTGAAGGGTCAACTTGAGGTTGGTCTTGTCGAGGAGAGCTTTCTTTTGAAGCAACTGGGACATTTGGAACCTAGGAGGTTAAAAAAAAACACACTGGTAAACCTATCGTGAATCCAAGAAGGGAAACCATTGAACAAGGTGGATATTGATGGCCACTTGTCTATTCCACTTGTACCCCAACCATTTTTTCTTTCATTTTTTCTTTTTCCTTAATTGTAGTGTAATTTACTATTTTTGGAAGTTTTTCGGGTCCTGAACTTCTGGAGCCGTTTTGAGGCCCTAAATGACTTTTTTTTGGAAAATGGGATAACACCTATATTTTTCTAATGTTTTCAGTTGAAATTTTTAGTCCTTGGATAGATATTTATAACAAGGTATTGTGCACGTTAAACAAAGATTGTATGCCAACTTTGCAACCCCGGGAAGTTGATGTACCAATTTGCCAAAATGAGGCCCAAATTTTTGGCCATTCATCTCCTAGGGTTATGTTTTTGGATGGTTAGGATTTTCCATTCTTTCTCAATAATAAATAGGCCTTTGAGCCTCATTGTAAAACATTTTAGAGTCATGTATATGCCACATCTCTTCTCAGAGATAAGCTACCACCGTCTGAGCTAGTTTATATCCATTTTGTTTGTAATCCTATTTAAATTCATTTGAGATTAATGAAATGAAGTGTTCTTTCTTCTGAGTTTTTGTATTTATGGTTATATATGTATTATGTTGCATTCCTATCTAAGTGCATACCAGTGGTATCAAAGCGATCTTCTCCTCTTTTTTTCTTTGCATGTCCCCAACAAGGTCAGGGTATAAGGAGTTAGGGATCAACTGGTTGAACCTTTACAAGACCAGACTCGTAAACCCTGATGGCCTACCATGGCGGAAGAAAAGAAAGACAAGAGAGCAGGAGATCCTTTAAAAATATTTCTTGAAGAATCCCTCGAGGGATATAGGAACGAGATGATGGACAAATTTTCCCAGATCCTTTGGCAGATGCCCACAAGAAATGTATCTTCATTTGGTAGTCACTTTGGAGGTGCCACTCCCTTCAAGGTACAATTCAATGTTGACATTTCCATTTTTGAAATCCAAATAGATACAGACATCGTAGATAGATGGATAAATATGTTGGAAGGATATTTTTCAATTCATGATTTTTCCAATAGGGAAAATATTACTTTTTCACTCAAAGTCGCCCTCCATGTCAAGGACTAGTGGGAAACCTGATGCGAACAAAGGGATGAGAGAGAAACCTCACTATTTTCAGCCGAACCCACTTGGAATTATTTCTGAGATTACATCAAGGAAAAATATCACTCTATGGGGAGATATGAGGACAACTACATACAATGGACTAGATTGTGACAACAAAGGGATCAAGATGTGCATGAGCTGACAAATCTATTCCATACCCTATGCACAAAGTTGGGTATCAAAGATTCAGAGAAACATCTGGTGCTCAAGTAGCACATTTGTTTTCACATATATATTCAGGAGAAAATGGAGTTCCTTGACATCTCCTCGCTTGGTGTAGCATACCAATATGCTGCAAAGATCGAGCAGAAATTTAAATAGAAGAAGCAAGACTTTGGATATGTGAATATGAAGCAAGGGAAAAATGTCCCCAAATCACAGGTCAAAGGACAAGCCAAGGCGGGGAAACCCAAGAAAATGTATCGAATCCTCAATAAAATAACAACACCATGAAGACGAAGAAGAACATGGGAAAGTGTTGTGGGTTCCATAAGATCTCCACTCACAAAACGAGTGAGTGTTGGGCCAAGCAGTTACTTGTGGTCAAGTTTAAGGCTTTTGAATCAGATGCATGCTCCGACTCTGAGGCAGAACTTGACAAGGGGAATGTCAAGGGGAATCATATTATTGATGCAGAGCCTAGTGACACCATTTCCACCACCAAGATCTAGAAGGATGAGCCTGAATATCCAAAGGAGGGGGAGTGCCTCTTTCACTCATAGATGTGGGTGAAGGGTTCGCCGCTGCAATTTATTGTCAACAACGAGATCCAAAAGAACCTCATTTTAGTAGAGTTCATTAATTGGTTTGACATAATGACCACACCACACCCACAGACGTACACCATCAGATGGCTTCACCAAGGATGAGATCTTTGCGTCGGCCAGCATTGTCACCTTTCCTATAGCATCAAGCCCTTCACGGATGAGGTGTTGTGTGATATTGCTCCTCTTGAAGTTTGTGATGTATTATTAGACCAACTATAATTTTGGAAGCATCATTTCATATATGATTCGAGGCCTTGTACTATTATTATTTCTTTAGGAACTAAGTTATAAATGATATTGGAGGTAGCCCTTCCTACCACCATCTCTTTGATCTCTGCTAAGCAATGGAGTAAGATCATCTCCCATACCGAGAAATTTTTTTTATTTCTGATTCACTCTCAAAGTAAGGGGAATATTGCGGCCACATCCATGGCCCCCGGGAAGGGTTCCTCCACACAACAGAAGCAGGTGGATAAGGTCATGGAATAATACAGGGACATATTCTCCTCACACACAAGGGTACCCTTACACTGTCAGGTCAAGCGTCCAATTGATCAAACTCCTACATAACCTCTACCCAATAAAACTCTCCTTAGCTCGATTGGTTTCAGTCCCTTTCAAGTGGGTATAGGATTCTAGCCACTATGTTCCACTGGTGTGGCCATACCATTGGAAGCTACTCAAGAAGATTCGGATCATGTCTAGTCTGAAGCTGACAACGCCAAAAAACTTCATTGAGCGCATTTAACATATATGCTAGTAGGTCCATGACATATTGGAAAAATCCAATGCTAAGTACAAACAACGACATGATCAACATCAGGTTCCACACAAGTTCCAGGTGGGCAACAATGTTTGGCTACATTCACAGAAAAATTTCCTCGCTGGGCCACACCGCAAGCTTAGCTCACTCCAATATGGGTTGTACACCATCACCAAGGTTGTAGAGGACAATGCCTTCAAGCTCAGCATTCCACTAATTGTTGGCCTACACCCATTGTTCAATGTGGACCGCCTTCGGCCATACTTTCCACCATTACTGGACACATCTGACATTGCGGAACAACTCATTCTAACAGAGTTGAACATAGACAACATGGAACAAGCAACAACTAATCAGATCATGGACATATAGATCAAGAACACTCGCCAACAGAAGAACCAACTGTATTGTGTTGTCAAATCCGACCAACTCCTGCACCAAGGTAATTGCCTCACTAGGGACCAAGTTCAGCATAATTTTCCCCATCTCATGGAGGCACTAAACGCAATGGGGACCATTGCTTCCTAAGGGGGGAGGATTGATCCAGGTGGATATTAGTGGTGTTAATTTTGGTAAACTAGGTCCAAACTCCACGTTGCACTACTCATATATTGATGATCGTATTTTTTTTGGATTCGTCTTTCGGAGAGGTGAAATATTGATCTAAATATCGTCTTGATTGGATGAGTATAACTTATATTTTGATTTTATTTTCCACACATGTGCAAGGTCGGCCATATTTGTAATGTTGGCTCACAATCCCAACGTATGTGTCACACACCCTCAGTGATGGGTATAAATTGGAGAGAGATGATGCTCTTTTCATCATCATCTCGTCACACACTCTACTTGTGATCCAATTGGTTCATACAACCTGGGAGAGGCTTCCTTCCCTCACACGTGTGAATTTGAACCTGAAGAAGCTGCTGAAATTTTCGGATTGTTTTAGGGATTTCTGGACAGTGTTGACCAACATTGAATTTGGGTCAACTCTTGTGCTTTGACTTCGATTTCAGCATAGGAAT
This sequence comes from Pinus albicaulis, assembly GCA_034641835.2. Taxonomy (NCBI): domain Eukaryota; kingdom Viridiplantae; phylum Streptophyta; class Pinopsida; order Pinales; family Pinaceae; genus Pinus; species Pinus albicaulis. The sequence goes on from CM076574.1 coordinate 1,031,204,912, forward strand.
TCTGATTTCTTGAGGCCACATTGGAGGGCACAAAAATCGAGGAGAAGAATTTACTTTGAATGTTTCCCGTTGACTACAGCGTTGAATTTTGTGTTGACCATTTGGGGTTGACTTGCGTTGAATTTTTGGAGCTGCCTTTGATTGGTGTGTGTGACACTTGGAGAAAGGATGATTTGGTTGTTGGAGAAGTTGCTTAGGCCAACTCAAGGATTTACGGGCTAGGGCATGCTGTTGACTGTTGTAACAAAAATTTATCTATTTATTCATTGGACAAGAAGAATTACAAATTTTAATATAATATTTGGCTTGTCTTCTGTTGATCTATTATTATGTTACATCAAAATTTTACTTTCAATTTTAGGTGATTTCTAAATTTGAATTGGGCCTTAAAGAAGATTGAAGTAAAAATGCATTTAAGCATAGAACATACCATGGTTGTCTAATTTTAACATGGTATCAGAGTTGATGTGAAGACAAAGCCCAAGATAGTGTGAAAAGCAATCACCAAAGAAAAATTATTGTCAAGGATCAATGGCCTCCTCAACCTACAAGGGTTTCAAGACTAATGATAAGTTGACTAATATGTCTAATTATCATGCCTGGAAGATGTCTTTGGATTTGGTATTATAAGATCAAGATTTCATGGATTATGTGTAGGGGACGATTTAGGAGCCTCCATCAAATGCACCAACTGCCACAAAGACAAAATATAGAAGAGGGGAATTCAAATCAAAGCTGATTACCAGGGATTCTATACATAAGCATTTGGTTTCTTATATTTCTGATATGTGCACATATAAAGAGATGTATCATAAGTAGGTTAGCATGTTCAGGGCTAGCAATGCTAATCAAGTTCTTTTCTTCAAGAACAAGTTGAAGAATATCAAAAGGGAAAAGATGAATCCATTCAATGATACATTATGAGGCTCAAATAAATCAGGAATGATCACCTTTCCATAGGAGAAGAGGTAGTTGATCGATATCTTTTCCTCATTTCTCTTGGAGGACTTCCCTGAGAATGGTATATATTCAACACTACTATTCTAAATAATAATGTGATTCTTGATTTTCATGAATTGTTGACAACATGCACTCAAGAGGAGATAATAATGATGGAAAGAGACCATCCCTTAAATGGGAATGGAGGTGACCCTACTGCCTTTACCGCTCATGCAAAGAAGAAGAACCATGGTGGTCCGAGAAATCAAAACCATGGAAGAGAGGGGCCCAAAGGAAGAAAGGGAATATGTTACACTTGTAACAAGCTTGATCACTATGCAAGAGAGTGCCCTAATAGAAGTGAATCTCCTAGGGATGATGACAACAACAACTTCAAGGGGAATGGAAATCAAAGGAACAATAGGTTCGAAGGAAAGAGGAAGGCTCCCTCTGATTGAAGTGGAAATGGCCAACCTTTCAAGAGGTCAAGGAATTCCAGGTATGATGAGTCCAATGTTTTTGATAATAAGAAAAATGAATATATTCTTGTATCTTCCCTCTCTGTTGCATCTCCTCTCGACACCCTGGATGTCTGGTTGATTGATATTGGTTCTTCAAGGCACCTCACTGGATATAAAGAAGCCCTCTCCGATCTAATTGAGAAGGATACTAATTTAGAAATTATTCTTGGAGACAATGCTACCTATCTCGTGAAAGGGACAGGGACTGTGACCCTTCATCTATCTCAAGGTCAAGTCCTCCGCTTACAAGAAGTGTTGTATGTACCTGATTTAATGAAAAATAACATTGTGTCCATCTTGCCAATGGAAAACAAAGGATTCAAGGTGGAATTCATTGATGGCAAGGTACACATTTGGAAGAAGAACTTCAAATAAGCTCTTACTATTGGTTTTAGAGTTGATACACTCTATCAGTTTGGAGGAAGTCTGTTGGGGGCCATGTCATGTGATAAAACTCTTCAAACCGAGCTATGGCACCGAAGGTTAACACACCTTCATTACAAAGCATTTCCTGAAGCAAGGAAGGTGGTGACAGGGATGCTCGAGTTTAAAGATGATCATGAAGGTCTATTTCAGGGTTGTGCCGAAGGGAATCATAAAAGGGGATCATTCCCCTCATGTGTCACAAAGACATCAGATATCTTGCAAATGATACATTTTTATCTATCTGGTATGATTCCTGTAACATCCTTGGGAGGATTTTCCTATTACATGACTTTTATAGATGTCTTCTCCCGCAAGACTAGGATATATTTCATGAAGAAGAAGGATGAAGCATTCAAATGGTTTGGTACCTTCAAGGCCTTGGTTGAAAATCAAACAGGGAAGAAAATAAAAATTTTGAGGACCGATAATGGGACTAAGTATGAATCAAATGAATTCAATGAATTTTGCAAGGAAGTTGGCATTAAGAGGGAGACCACAACTGTGTATACTCCTGAGAAAAATGGTGTTTCTGAAAGAAATAATAGAACCATTGTGGAATTTTCCCGTGCCATGCTATATGACCAAGGTATTTTGAATTTTCTATGGGGAGAAGCTATGAACATTGTTGTGTATGTTCAAAATGGATGCTCGAAATCTGCTTTGGACTCCAAAAAATCTGAGGAAGAATTTTTTTGTAAGAAGCCTGAAAATCTCGAAGGCATATATAATCTATGTGCATGGTCAAAGAGAAGTGGATATATTCCACGATGTCACCTTCAGTGAAGATGTTTCCCTCAAGAAAGTACGAAATTTTCCTAGTTCAAAGGGAGACAAAGAAGAAGAATAAGAAGTTGGAAGACAGGAAGAATTGAAGGATGAACCTATGCCTGATGTTGAAGGACCAGTGGATCCTATTGATACACCTCCTTCAAATAAAAGGAGACGCTCATGGCTTAGGGACACTCTCGAAGATGTTGAGAGACATATTTCCCCAAGGGGGATATTCTATGAAAGTAAGAAATTGAATAGGTACCAAGGGTACCTAGCATCCATGAGTACAATGGTACAATCTGAGTGTGGATCATTTGAACAAATCATAAAGAATCGAGTTTGGAAGGATGCTATGCACAAAGAATATGAGTCCATTATGAAGAATGATGTCTAGGAAGTGGTCCCGAGACCGGAGGACAAATATGTTGTCACCTCGAAATATACCTTCAAGATCAATCATGGAGTCGATGGAAGTGTTGAAAAGTACAAGGCAAGATTTGTTGCCATAGGCTTCTCTCAAAAATAAGGCATAGATTATGATGATCTATTTGCACCTATCGCACGCTATAACACCATCCAATCTATCATTTCCTTTGCTGCAACGCAAGGATGGAGTCTCCATCATATATATGTGAAGACTGCCTTTCTACATGGTTCAATCAAGGAAGAGGTTTATGTGGACCAATCTCTGGGGTTCGAAGTCCAAGATAGAGACTCATATGTATGCAGGTTGGGGTTTGAAGTCCAAGATAGAGACTCATATGTCATGGCAAGCCCTCGGGGCTTGGTATGAGAGGATTGATAGCTACTTGATGAAGTTGGGATTCACTCAAAGTTATGCTGATCAAACCTTTATTTTAAGGTTGATAAAGAAAGGCCTCTCATTCTAGTTCTCTATGTGGACGATATCTTCCTGACAGGTGTTGACCCTGTCATTCATCAATGTAAGTGGGAGCTAGATTCTGAGTTTGAAATGAAGGACCTAGGACTATTGCACTATTTCCTAAGCTTGAATATCTGGTAAAAACCAGGTGATATTTTCATGTCTCAAGGAAAATATATGGTGAAGTTGTTGGAGAGATTTGGAATGGTGGACTGTAAGTCTGTGTCGACACCGATGGAACTCAACTTTAAGAAGTTGTGTGGAAGCGCTGCTGGGCCCGAGCTCAGAAATCCCACCGAGTATCACAACTCGTAGGGATCATGATGTTCTTAGTTATCTCCTATTCAGACGTATGTTTTGCAGTGAAAAAATTGATTCAACATATGGTTGAGCCTCATCACATTCACTAGATTGGTGCCCAGAATATATTGAGATATCTTCAGGGCACAATCAACCATGGGCTGAGATACATTTTCGGGATTTTGAGACTCCATGGATATACCCATTCTGATTGGGCTGGCAGTGTGGCAGATGGTAACAACACATCTAGATGTTACTTCACATTGGGTTCTGCTTTGATATCTTAGATGATCAGGAAATAGAAATCAGTTTCTTTGAGCACCACTGAGGCCGAATACATTGCGGTGAGTATGGTCAGTTTTGAAGTTGTTTGGTTTATAAATCTCTTCAATGAGTTGTTTGGACATGTGTTAGATACCACCGTTATCCTTTGCGATAACCAGAGTGGGATTCGTCTTTCTGAGAATCACGTGTTCCACGATCGATCCATGCATATTGATATTAGGTACCACTTTGTCCGAATATGGTACAACGAGGCACCATAAGGCTCGATCACATTGGGACTAATGAGCAGGTCACAGATATTCTCATGAAGCCCCTAGGGAAGGTCAAATTTTTAACCTTCCATGAGAATCTTGGAATAATGGACAGACCCTATTGTGAGGGTCCTACTTGAGTTGGACAATTTGGTCTAGGGGGCTTGGGGATATATTCTTGGAGCTATAAGCACACATGGGTCTAGGATTGTTGAACCTTGTTGTGCTTATGCCCCACTGCCATGATGTTGATTTGGTTCACCCTCTCTTTTATCTATGCCCCTCATGCATCCTACCCATGTATTTTCGGACGCATGGGAAGTACCTCTCATTTAGCCAATGAGGTGGTAAATGTGGATAAAGACCAATAGCAATATCGATGGATGCATCAGATATTGTCGTACTCTCTATGTATAGGATGGGTTGTGTTAAACACCTTGATCTGGGATCAAGTCTTATGAGGTTCTTACCTCTAAACTGACGTTGAGCTAGTAAACTAACTTTGGGTTCGTATGTGACTCTCTTGAGTCCAATTGAGGTTTTACCCTCTAAGATGACTTCGGTTCAGCAGAGTGTGATGTCTTTGTGACTCACTCTTGTTTTTTTTCCCTCAAAGCCGGAAAATCATGTTATAGCAAGATGACACAGGATTTCAGGATGATGATGATGATAGTATATGATGGTACCGATGATAGGATGGCACAAGTGGACACATGGAATCCTCCCTAGTTTAGAGGTAAAGTTAATTTTGGGCAACTAGGTCCAAACTAAATTTTGAACTGATCATACGATAATGATTATATTTTTTTTGGGTTCCTCTTTTGGAGAGGTGCAAGATTGATCTAAATATCATCTTGTTTGGATAAGAAAAACTTATATTTTGATTTTATTTTCCACATATGTGCAAGGTCGACCAGATTTGTAATGTAGGATCACAAGCCCAACAGATGTGTCACACACCCTCACTGATGGATATAAATAGGAGAGAGATGATTCTCTTTTCATCATCATCTCATCACACACACTGCTTCTGATCTGATTGGTTCGTACAACCTAGGAGAGGCTTCCTTCCCTCACACGTGTGAATCTGAACCAGAAGAAGCTGCTAAAATTTTTGGACTGTTTTAGGAATTTCTGGATAGCATTTACCAGCGTTGACTTGGGTAAACTCTTGTGCTTTCAGTTCGATTTGAGAATAGGATTTGATTTCTTAAGGCCACATTGGAGGGCACAAAAATTGAGGAGAAGCGTTAAATTTAGATTTGACTTTTGTGTTGACCATTTGGGGTTGAATTGCATTGAATTTTTGGAGTTGTCTTTGAGGGGTGTGTGCAGAAAGGTTGATTTGGTTGTTGGAGAAGTCGGTTAGGCCAAATCAAGGCTTTTCTAGCTAGGGAATCCTGTTGACCGTTGTAACAAACATTTATCTATCTATTTTCTAAACAAGAAGAATTACAAATTCTGATATATTATTTGGCTTGTCTTTTGTTGATCTATTATTATGTTCTATTAGCATTTTTATTTCAAGTTTATGTGATTTCTAAATCTGAATTGGGCTTTAAATAATATTGAAGTAAAACTGCATTTAAGCGTAGAACATACTATGGTTGCCTAATTTTAACAGGTGGCCACCCTCCCATTCCACTTGGACCCCCACCATTGTTTCTTTCAGTTTTTCAGTTTCTTTAATTGTAACACAATTTACTATTTGAATTTTTTCGGGTCCTAAACTTCTGAAGCCGTTTAGAGGCCCAAAACGATGTTTTTTTGGACACAGGAAATCATGATTCTTTAAAAATTATCTACAGATGAAATTTTTAGTCTTCAGATATATATTTCTAACAAGTTATTGTGCACGTAAAACGAAAATTTATATGCCAAAGTTACAACCCTGGGAAGTTAATCTATCAATTTACCCAAATGGGGCCCACAGTTTCGGAAATTCATCTCCTAGGATTAGGTTTTTGGATGTTTATGGTTTTCCATTGTTTCTCAATAATAAAGATTCCTTTGAGCCTCATTGTAACACATTTCAAAGACATGTAGTTGCCACATCTCTTCTCAGAGATAATCTATCATCGCCCAAGCTAGTTTATTTCCATTCTGTTTGGAAGCATATTTCAGTTCTTTGATATTAATGAAATGAAATGTTATTTCTATTGCATCTATATATTTATGGTTATATATGGATTTTTTTTGTGTTCCTATATAAGTTCGAATCAAACATAGCCATGTAAGGAGCACCTATATTTCCAAAAGAAGGAAAACATCCTTGACTGGAAGACTCCAGAACTGTTGCCATCAGACTCAAACTAAGGTCTACCCAGGAGTAAAAAGTGAGAATTCAATCAAAGAAACAGTAACAATGAAAAGGGTGACTAGATATGAAGGGATTACCAGGTTGTTTTGAACTACAATATATCATTAATTACTTGCAGGAAATCTCCCTAAATGTTGTGTTCAATGTATCACAAATAATAATGTAGCTGACTTGGTTACCTATGGCTGGTTTGAAACCCAATGGGGACATCCTACTGTGAAAATTCTACTGCAGTATCTTGGTTTATTTCTCCTATTTGATTTATATTAATACAAGTTGTTTTCAGAAATTAGATTCATAAAATACCGAAATAAACACAAATATAGCCTACACATGCAAGTCATTTACTGAATAGTACGCTCATGCAACAAAGTGACACATGGATTTTTGGACATAAGTCCCCGGAAAAACCAAAAGCAGGAAAAACAGTGTAGCAGATACGAGGGTTTATTTATTAAGTAGATTCTGAGTATAGTAACTCTGGTTTCCAGATCTGGAAAACCCGACAGAGAATCAAAGATATAAAATCTGTAGCTAACATGGTGTTCTAGTGACAAATGTCTGACTGATCCACACCCTCAAATGAGATTTACAAGACTCAACCCAGATTTGGTCCTAGAAACCCTCAGTGTCACCTTTGAAGCCCTAGCGTCAGCCCTGCTAGCCTCAAAATGCCACTGCGCTTCCCAGAGAGGGACTGTGTAACCCATGGAAGGGTGTTATAGGCCTTACGCTGGCCCTGGAGACCCTTTGCGTAACTTCTAAAGCCCGATGTAGCCTCTGTGTTGTCCTGCGTAGCACCCGTGTAGAAGTTGCGCACCACCTACGTAGTTGCTTCTCTGCGTTGTCCTTGTTTTTGCTCCTCTTCCTCTTACTGACTCTTGGCTCCGGGATCAGATCATCCCCTTAGCCAATACTACCCCTCGCTACAAGAAATTCCTCTGGAAATTCTTAACAAACCCACCCTAGAATTCCAGATCTATTCCTCAGCTTTGCAATTGTGTGTCACTTCCAACTGACCCTTAAGCCTTTTTATTATATTTCTTCATTCATCTCATCAACGAACAAGATTAAAAAATCGATCAATGGATGAGATTAAAATACTACTTGATCCATGTCTTTTAGAACATTTCAGCACATGTGTTAATTAATTCACTTTAATTATTTAATTTTCCTAAGTTTAGACACAGGAAATCCATTAAAATAATTGATTATTTGAATAACTTGAACACCAACTGAAATTTCACAAAACACTTTTTGGGTTTTGGATATCAAGTGTTTCCTATCCCCTCTACAAAATTTCAAGGCTAGAGCACACACTATGCTACACCAACTATACAAAATCTCAACACTCCCTCTTAGCACGGAGAGTGCTCTAGCAAGTGTACTCTAGTAATGCATCCACACCATGCACTACAAGATCTTGAAGTTGGATTTTTTGTTGTTGATGCTTGGCCTGATGCCCTTCATCCACTGCACTCCTGCTCTCTGTACTGCTGCCCATGCCACTAACACTGACACTACCAAATATGTACTGCAGCTCCCTCTCAAATTACTCCAGCATGTTTCCAACACCCTTGCTATGCGCTAATACGCATCTGAGTTTAAAGTAAGCAAATAAATACTTCTGACAATTGTGACGGATAAGTCAGTTTCAATATATTTGGCTCACTGGATGTTCATTTATGTTGTCCTCTGGAGGCACGCCATCTTGGCTGCCCCTTGGCATGAGCGAACCTCTCACTGCCCAGTACAATGAAAGTCCAGTAAGCCCCTGCTGCCACTGCCTCCACCACGTGCCTGCATCTGTCTTGCTCCTATTCATCTCTTCAAGTCCCTGCCATTTCAATGTGCAACCATCTCTTGTTAAGTCCCTATATTAAATAGTATAGCCCCTTATTATGTTAGTGTAGCCCCCCTTATTATTATTATTGTACCCCTGTAACCCCCATATTGTTATTATTGTGCCCTTAAATTATTATTGTTAGGTCGGCTAGGATTACATTGTGGCCCCACTAAGATTACATTGTGGCCCCATGGACTCCTATATATAGAAAGGAGGTTTTGTAATTTTAATCATCCAAAAATTGTTCATTCATGTAATGTATTGGAGGTTGCCCCCTCAAAGTGGCTTATTTCTAAGGCGTTGATATCTCTTTTCTTCTATTTTTGGAGCTAGTTTCACAACATTTGGTATCATAGAAATGAGTCCGACCATATCGTGTAATGCATTGGCAGGAATTACCACTCCTCAAACTCCTAAAGGACAACACTTTTTTGAAGGAGGGGCATCGTGGGTCCTATACTTCTCATATAGAACCTTATTTTTGGTAGTGTGTTACCTCTTATTGTTATTATTGTGCCATATATTTATATTTATTGTTGCTATGTAAATTATTATTGTTGAGTGGAAATGAGATTACATTGTGGCCCCATGGACTCCTATGTAGAAATGAGGTTTTGTAGTGCATGTCATCCCGGTGTTCATTCATATAATCCTTGTTGAGTTCACCCTAAAGTGTTGTTATAAGGCGTTGACATTCTCTTTTCTTCTATTTTTGGAACTAATTTTACAAAAATCTCTTCGGCCTGAATCTCGGGTCTTAAGGATCCCGAAGGTCGTATGTGATCCAAGAGTAGGGCTGACTCAAGGATCCCGCCAATGTTTGTAGATTCTCTACAGATCCATGTCACCCCACCTATTCTCTCGAGGCACATGGGCACTCATGGTTGCATCATCATTAGAGCCATCATCCTTTGTTGTTGCAGCCTTGGAATCGGGAGATCATTTGTCCTTCTTCTTAGGAAAAGTGCTGGAAAAGTGGTCAAGATCACTACAGTTAAAGCACTAGGCCTTGGAAATGTCCTTCTTCTTATTCCCTTTTTGTTTCTTTTCCCTTGATTCAAGGGTTGCATCCTCCTCTTCCTCCTTGACTTTGGACTTTCCGCTTCCTCCACTGATGTTCTGCCACTTGGTGACCCTCCTGATCTCCTCTTGGCAGAGGATAGCCCACATGTCAGCCCAAGATGGTAATTCTTCCCTTCCCATAATGCTCTGGACAAACGTTTCCCAATATTCCGAGACTGCATTCAGAGTAGTCCTCACTAAGATCCCCTCATCGGGAGTAGCACCAATTCCAACCAGCTAATCTCGGATGGCTTGAAGCCTAAAGAGGAATGGATCTATCTCTTCACCCTTCATCATTTAGAACAACCACGTCTGTTTCGCCAGAAGAATTCTTATTTGGTCGGAGCCTCCTTGGTACATCATGTCCAAGGTTACCCACATGTCATTTGTTGTAGTCTTCTAAGAAATATGAGGAATCACATGGTCCTTGACTCCGTCTATGACCAAAATCTTAGTTCGCGCTTGATTTTCTTCATACTTCTTCAGAGAATCTGCATCGGTTGGTACAAAAATAACCTTATCTGCATGATCTTCGAGACCATACTCATCCAGAACTAAAAGGATTCTAGCCCTCCAGATAGCATAGTTTGACATGCCGTCTAATATATCTTGATCCATCAATCCATGTCGAGCCATCTTGCTCAAATATGATAGAAAACATTACTTCTTCTCCCTCTGGATGTGGGTTTCTTTGTGACTAGAAACCCTCTAGTAACTGCTTCTGCTGAAGACTGATTTCCCTCCTAGAAATCTTTCACCCAAACACAAACGAATAACACTCTCCGATCTTCTTGATCGAATCTCATATTTTTTTGGCTAAGATCTGGTGAGTAATTGTCTTCCTCCCTCCTTTTTTGTCTTATCTAGGCAAAATTTTGCACTTGTTGAATCTCCACCCCACCAACATTTTTGAAGATCTGAAGCACTGCTTCCGGATCTTGGAAAAATTCTTCTGCAACTGGAGAAATGATTGGACTATGTCTCACTGACTAGCCCAGTGTAGCCTCAGCGATGCTCAGAAGTGGACTGTGTAACCCCAGACTGGGTGATGCAATCCTTATGCTGCCCAGGGAAGGGTTTGCATAAGCCTGAATGCCTTCTCCGCTTCAGCGTTGCCCTCTTATGGATTTGCGTTCTCCTGTTGTCAAGATGCCCTTTCCAAACCTGTTGCTTCATCTACCACCTTGCAGAAAAATATTTCTTTAGCTGATTGCTGGAGATTCATCTTGATCTGCTATCGCTTTAATACCATGTGAAAATTTTGCTGCACTATCTTGGTTTATTTCTCATACTTGATTGAGATTAATACAAGTTATTTTCATAAATTAGATTCAAAAAATATTGAAATAAACACAACTATAGCCTACACATGAAGATCATTTACTGAATAGTACGCTCATACAACAACGTGACACATGGATTTTTGGACATAAGTCCTCGGAAAAACCAAAAGTGGGAAAATTGGTTCAACATATATGAGGGTTTATTTATTAAGTAGATTATGAGTACAGTAAATCTAGGTTCCAGATCTGGAAAACCCAACAGAGAATAAAAGAAATCAAATCTGCAGCTACCATGATGTTCTAGTGCCAAATGTCTGACTGATCCACACCCTCAAATCGAATTTACAAGACTCAGCCTGGATCTGGCCCTAGAAACCCTCAATGCTACCCTTGAATCCCCAGCATCAGCCCTTCTAGCCTCAGAATTCCACTGTGTTTCCTAGAGAGGGACTGTGTAACCCCTGGAAGGGTGACGCATGCCTTACGCTGGCCCTGGAGACCCTCTGCATAACTTCTGAAGCCCCCTGGAGCCTCTGTGTTATCCTGCGTAGCTGCTTCTCTGCTTCTTTGTGATGTCCTTGTTGTTGCTCCTCTGCCTCTTATTGAATCTTCACTCCGGGATCAGATCATCCCCTTATCCAATACTACCCCTCATTGCAGAAAATTCTTAGCAAACCTGCCCTAGAGTTCCAGATCTAATCCTCAGCTCTACAATTGTGTGTCACTCCCAACTGACCCTCAAGCCTTTCTCTTATAATTTTTCATTCATCTCATCAATGGTCGAGATTAAAACATCCATCAACGACTGAGATTAGAAGATTTATTTATTCGTGTCTTTTAGAACATTTCATCACGTGTGCTAATTAATTCACTTTAATTATTTAATTTTCCTATGTTTAGACTTAGGAAATCCATTAAAATAATTAATTATTTGAATAACTTGAACACCAACTGAAATTTCACAAAACACTTTCTGGGTTTTGGATATCAAGTGTGTCCTAGCCCCTCAAAAAAAAATTAGGCTATATCACACCCAATGCTACACCAACTATACAAAATCTCAACACCTATATATACCCAAGGGAATGTGGAAGCGCAGTCCATGGTAGTGTTGTCTAATGTTTAATTGTATGATGCGATCATTACTATATACTCATAATATGTGGAGAAACTTCCTATATACCCAAAGGTACATGGTATAAAAATCCTATATACTCTAAAGTACATGGAAAACCGTCCATCCCCACAATGTAATGCAGACGGTTAATGAAAACTCCTATGTTTAGAGACGTGAGAACATGTCTTCTAACCTAGACCAACTAGATGTTTTTATTGTTTCAAATGCTACTTAGATTCATTAGTAAATTTTAAATGTTTCGCTTATATTAAGGTTTATGTTTTACCATAAAAGTGAAACATTCCCTTGAATTCTTAAAATGCAGCTAATACGAAAGACCTAATTTCAATTCGATGAAGATATGACTTGAGAAAACGAATAGGTTTCAATTAAACAATGCAGAAAACAAATCTTCCAAACAAGACCTTCAAAGACACTATTCAAATTTCACAATTGTAAATCCCTAATGCACAAGAAGAAAAAAAATTTCCTTCCTTTTTTTCAGTGTAAAGAAAATTGAAACTGTGACTAGATTACTGAAACAAAAAGGTAATTTGAACAAATAATTATTGTAACATGAAATGTCCTTTAACGGATCAATAATATAACCAAATTGTAAAAAGATCTAATTGACAAGAAAAAATCAATTTCCGACCAAAAATCAATCAAACTTAAATTTCACACAAATGTTGGCATTATAGAGAGTAAGACAAACCATAGACCCAGAAAAACACAACAAATAAGGCAAATTTCAAAGCAAGATAGGGAAGCACTAGTTTTTTTCATTTTATAGGTATCATCATAGGTAAGTTATAGACACAAGTGTCATGGTTCACACTTAATGAATAGAAAAATTTCACTACAATGCACTATCATAGTTTTCAAGGAATAAAATTGCATTAATTCACACCTAATACAAAGGAAAATTGCACTAAGTCGCATTGTCCCAGAAGGACAAGTGTGATGGGGCTAATTCGAAAAAAAAAAAGAGGAAAAAACCCTGATCAAGCTAGACATCTAGTTTTCTGAAGTCAAATTACAGTCTAAACAATACAAAAAAAGGTCGACTACAGAGGTCTTAAAGGGCCATGGCAAATAAAACCACCAAAGAAAAACTCGATCCCCAACGGAGTCACCAAGTTATTTTCTGGACAAATCCCTTCTACAGACATAAGTGATCTCCCTAGGTTTAGTGGCTTAGCCTAGAAAAAACCAAATAAACTACACTATCTTTCCCTAGATATATTTGAAATATAAGAGGAATACCTACCTAGTGTTTAGTATAAGCTTCCTTCTTCTCTTCACCTACTCACTCCAACTCCAACTTTAATTCTCGAAAGCATAACCTACAAATTAGTCAAAGTGAGCAAAGAGATCCAAATATACAACATGCTATATTCAAATAAATCTAAATAATAGATCAAGGAACCTCATTCTACACATTTATAATCAAAGACATGATGTATGGGAAAAATAATACAATTTGTATTAATGATAACATAGAAATATTACAACCCTTTTTTAGCTCTTAATGTTGCAAATATCTCCTAGCCTTCTCGTCCTTTCTTTTCCACAATGATAAAGCCTTCAATATGGATTATGGACCTCCAAACGCAAACTAACAACATAAGGGAAAAACCAAAGTCTCCAAAATCCAACCCAGACTCTATAGCAGGTACTTCTTTTATAGAAAAAATGAAGTAGTTTTACATCGACCATATTAGGGCTAGATCCACTTTGAAAAGAGGTATGTTCCATGAGATAAGGCATAAAGCCTCGTTAGTAGGAATTTGAGATCATATTAAAAAAATATGGATGAATCTATTCCTGAAGCTTCTATAAGGGGATGCTTCCAAATTCTATTTTATTTTTCCTCATTTCCAAGTGTCATCGCACTTTTAGTATAGGAAACTTGTGTTGAACAATGCAAGTTGTTTTTGTGTAACATGTTGTTGGGCGAGGGATAACTTGGTCCAATTTTGGTCAAAAGACTCTGCAACTCAAGGAGCAGAGTGCATGTTCCAACAAGGATAAATAAACCGCATGAAGTTTATTTTTTTAGTTTTGAGTCTTCCCATGGTATGTGGACCATGGTATTGTAAGATGAAAAGGATATATAAAGCGATGTATTTTCAAGTCATGAGAGATAGAAAAGAATGAATAGATAGATCCATGTATTGAGTCTATAATTTTGCGTTATTTTATGTGTTTGGGCCAAAGGGAAGACTCTGCAGTTGTGTGCGTGGAGGCCTTGGTCTGCACACACCCCGTAGTTGTGTGCACGGGTGAAGAAGGATTGTACTAAAAGATTCATCATTAATAAAAGAAGGAAGGTGTTGAAGTATCGCTGTGTTATTTGTGCAATTTGTATGTTATCTATTTTTGAAGTTGTGTTATGCATCGTGAAGTATTATAGGTTTTTTTATGTATAGCGAGCTCTATTATATTGTTTATATGCTTTATGTTGAATATTGCATAATATTGGTAAAGGTGTAGTGTGCCATAGTATTAAGTTATGAATAAGGCATAAGTTGTGAAAGTATATAATTGCCTTTGTGTAGCTCAGGAAATCATAAGAGAGAATTTTAGCAATAGATCCACATCCTATTGTCCCTCTAGATGCAGAATCCTAGTTCCGAACATCTCCCAATATTTCCTCGGGTGAGACTGTGATCTACGCAACAGGTCGTTGCTGAAAGGGCCAGCGATAGAGGGTTTTTGTTGGTTGTGCAACAACTTTGAACTTGGGCAGGGACACCTTTGAGCCAAAAAATGGTTTTGTTTCTGGGACCATGATTTAATTGAGGGATATTTTGATGTGGAATCCAACCAAGAAGGAAATACAAGATTGGGTAGAATTGAAAGAACAAGAATTCACAGCTCAAGAAAAAAGAAATTCGTGATTGTCGACTAAAGCTTGGTTTTAGAGGTATATTTTTATAGAACAACATGATATTTTCTTTGTGACACTTGATAACAAGCTGCATGAATGGTTATCAAGGCTGACTGAGAAAAGGACCTAGTTTAATAATGACGAACCTACTATGTGGAGCCTTACATTGTTACAGCAACTCAAGGAGACTGATAACAAGATCTCAAGAACTGTTGATTTTTGGATCAATAGTATCCTGGGAGGATTTATTAATGAATTCGCAATAGAAACATTTGTGTATTACAACAAAGTTGAGCAAATATTTTTTAAGGGTCCGCGAGGTAAGTATCTGAAATATTTGAAGTTGTGGATTAAAATGATTTTATGTGAAAAGGGTGTACTTCGAATGCAGTCAGATTAATATTTGAGATTAAGTCTGGAGGCGGATCTACGCGAAGTGGGAAACGATATAGAGTAGATAACAAAAATAGCATTGAGACCGATTACAGTTCGTTGTTAAGTGGCTCTAAGAGTGAAAGAGAAAGAAGTATCCCCACAACCCCTAGAGGTGCGTCACACTCAGGAGCGGAGAATATTCAGGGAACCTTTGGGATTCCCCATCCCGCAACGCCCCTCACCCCACATCCCAATCCTTACACTTTCTCTCGACCTCCACCTCCACATACCCCACCCCTAGGAAACATGGAGAACAACATCAAGCTACCGATCTTTATAGGACTCGGATTAGAGGATCCTGAGAAATTTTGGTTTGTAGTTGAAGCCGTATGGAAATCTAGACAGATTAATTATGATGATGTGAAGAAAGTGCAGCTTGTCACAACGTTGCAAGAATTTTTTTTTGTATGGTACATGAAGTATTCTACTAGGAATCGGGCTACTTCATTGGATGATACGAAGAAAGCGTTAACTGCAGAGTTTAATAAGCCAAAATCGTAGTTGCAATGCATTACAGAACTAAAGGAGATTAAGAAAATGGTAACTAAGTCTGTTTGGGAATTAGAACAAAGGTTCAATATGTTAATGGGTCAAGTAAGCTTTCAAATCCCTGAATAACAACATAAGGAGTGGTTTACAGATGTGTTATTGCCATATATCAGGCTACCTTTGACTGTAATATTCTCAATTAGCAGCAGCTAATTGGAAATATTAATTTTTGGCCAGTTTACTTTTATAAAGTTAAAGTCAGTTAATAAAGTGGGTGAGAGGACACTCAGTCTACACTTAGGAAATAAAACATTCCCTAAAGTCACTTGAGCACATTTATTTGACATCGTGGGGCCTAGGGGTCGAAGTGGCAGCGTGGGGACAATGGCAACATGGGTAGCGTGGGCCCATGATAGCACAGAGAGAGAGGGAAAACGCAGTTTTGGTGGGGCCTATGGGAGAGAAAGGCTCTCCCAGCATAAAGAGAGTAAGAGGCTCCTCATTCCCTCATTCGATTATGCATCTATGTTTTTTCTTTTGACATCGAGCATGCTTTTGCTATTGAGGAAAGTCTGCAAGTATTGTTTAGCACACTGAGTGTCTCCGAGCATAGATCCCATCCTCAGCCTCGGGGGAATTCGAGTGTCTGCTTGGGTGAGGAGTTCTATCCTTTTATTTTCAGTTGGGAGCCATAGCATCTTCAGCAAGGACTACGCACTTTATTGGACAACGCAGTCTTGAGGAGAGACCATGCAATTCTTGGAGGAGGTAGTGCTGGGAGCAAAGATTTATCAAGGGATTCAACCCAGGATAGTGAGAAGGGATCAGTCCTTATCGATCCCTTCACTTTTGGTAGAGGAGGAGGCCACCATTTGCAGAGACACATTCAGGGCCAGCATATTCCACTAGGATAAAGTTATTTCTCAAGGGAGGTGATTTTTCGGGATCATCCATTCTGAAAAATCTTTCTAGGCTTTTCTGGGTATTAGGTGGGGAGCTCATTTCTAGAGTCCCATATTTTTCTAAGCAAGGGAATAGCCCCAAAGATCCATCCTATTCCAATAGTAGTAGCAGTCCAACAACAGTAGTAGCAGTAGTTTGGAGATAACGCAGTCATTGTGAGAGCATCCATTCTGGGATATTTATGAGAGTATTTCCAACTTGCCTTGTGTAGGCCAAGGTGCCACCATTCTGATCACCTTTGTACTTATTGTATCTTTAATTTATATAATAAAATGGCTCAGCGTTCTCCATGTTTTTCATTATGTATGTGATGCTCTCTATTTTCCGTAGTTTCATGTTCATGTTTATGTTTCTTTATATTATTGTTTATTTTTACTCGGAATATTATAGTGGTATCAAAGCTCATAGACTTGGCTCAGCCTGTGGAGCATATTTTATATGACACCAGCAGTAAAACCATACATCACTTACCGGGGAAGGAGGTATAAGGACCAAGAGAGGAGGCTTGAGGCCACTTTTGGAGAGGGTGACCGCATTCCGGTAGTGGATGCAGAAGAGGAGGAACCAATGGTAGAGGAGACAGATGAAGGGAAGGATTTTGTGCAACTTCTCCTAAAGTCTGTGCAGGAGTTGTTGAGGAGGATAGAAGAGATGGGATAGAATTTTACCGCAGACCAGAGACAACGTGAAACCCCAAGGGGTTTCCACACCAGAGAAGGGTCCGACACCTCCCATCACTTGCAGGAGCATCTCACAGCACAGTAGATGGCATCACTGACTCCCCCACATTCCATGATGCCCATGTTTCTAGCTACGGGCACGGGAGCAGGGGCACCTCAGGAACTGGAACTGGTTCACATGGGGGATTATTTTGCCGAGTATCGATCCTACGGGTGAGATTTTGGTGAGGCTCTCACTTTCCATGACTTTTTCCAACTCAAGAAAGATAGCAGACCCCGCAACCATAACAGAAGGGGTAGATACACACAAGATGGGGATGTACAACGTACAGTGGTAAAAAATTTCCTGCCGACATTTTACGGATCCTCCAAGTGTTCGGAAAAGTCTTGGGTAGAGAATCTCGATATCTATTTCCATCTCAATCAGATGGCAGAGGGAGAGGCCATCAAGGTGGAAGTGCTGCACATAGAGGGCAAGGCCCATGATTGGTGGTTCCACGAGATGGCCATGCTGGGTCACTCAGCAGTGACAATGTAGATTTTACATGGACGTTGGTAGATCGGTTTGATCGAATGGATCTGGAGGAGCACTTTTTTGATCTGACTAATCTCAAACAGACCGAGAGCCCGGACACCTACATTTCTGATTTTTTTACTATCCGTGATGGTACCCGACTTGTCTTCAGCCAGGATGATATACATGTTCATTAATGGGTTGGAAAAAACTCTACGGTGGCTAGTTAGATCGACAAGGCCGGCTACACCTCATGATGCGGTTGGGAGGCCCAGGGATTTGAAGGATGCCCTGCCCAAGACCAGAGCTCCTTTCCCCAGAGACCGTAATTTCAACCAAAGGGGAAGGACACGAGGGTTCCACCTCCGAAGGGGAACCAACGCTGGGGGCCTTTGGACGATGAGACCCAGAGAGATCTCATACGAAAGAAGTTATGATTTACATGCCAGGAGCCATGGGCACCAGGACATCATTGTGTCGCTTGGAAGGCACACTACATAAAGGTCTTCTCCGGCAATGACGGGGAAGAGAATTCATATGAGGAGATGGAGGCAACAGGCAGTAGTGTAATATAGAGAGGAGATCATCCACCACCTCCACCACCAGGAGCAAGAGGAGTAGTGTTTGCACCTACCGGGGGAGTCCTTGCTTCTTTGCGAGGGGTTCCCAAATACTTGACACTACGTGTCCGGGGTATGTGCAGGGACAATGTGTTTTAGTATTAGTGGACAGTGGGGCTACCGAAAATTTTATTGATGCACAGTTGATAGAGTGGAGGAGCATACCAACGAAGAGATTTGGTGGGTTTTCAGTACTGGTACCAAGTGTCAGAACCATCCAATGTGCTAGGTATGTGCTAGCCTTGGCAGTGACTATGGGGACTTACAATATGATAGATCATTTCTTTGTGGTGGACATTCCGGACACCAACGTGATACTGGGAGTTTCGTGGTTGATCACGCTGGGAAGGTCACCACAGATTAGGAGACCTTGGAGATGGAGTGGACGGACAAGAAGACTGGGAAGCATGAGATGATTTGGGGCATGCACACTTATCTACCACAAAAAATTTTAGCACACCGCATGGAGGCGGACTTCCGAAAGGGAGACATAGAGTGGGTAGTAGAGTTGTGTGTTTCGAAGGAAAGTTCTACAGGGCAGGTTGTACACCCATATGTGCATTCTATCCTTGACATATATGCCAAAATTTTAGGAGATATACCACCAGATCAGGGGTTTGAGCACACCATCAAGCTGGAGCATGGCATCCAGGCTATGATTAATACACCCTATAGGTATCCTAAATCCTACAGGGATGATATTGAGAGGGTTATTCATGAGCTCTTAGCACTAGCTCATTTGCTTCTTCTGTTGTACTAGTGAAGAAGAAGGATGTGCATCGACAATCGAGCTCTCAACAAGAAGACCATGAAAAACCGATACCCCATCCCATGGATTGATGATTTGATGGATGAGTTGAGGGGATCGAAGTTCTTCTCGAATATTGATCTAAGATCAGGGTACCACCAGATTCGCGTGAGGGACCAAGATGTTCCCAAGACCGCTTTCAGATGTCACTATGGCCACTTTGAGTTTCTGGTGATGCCCTTTGGGCTAACCAATGCACCAACCACCTTCCAGTCCTACATGAACCACATATTTCATGGTCAACTGAGGAATTTTTTGCTGGTATTCTTCGATGACATGTTAATATACAGCCAGAGGTGGGAGGAGCACCTACAGCAAATTGAGGCTATGTTGCACATACTGGAGGACCAACATTTCTATGCTAATCTCTCCAAGTGTGATTTTGGATTGATGGAGATGCTCTATTTGGGGCATATCATTGGTGTGGATGTAGTGAGGGTCCACGAGGAGAAAATTGGGGCCATCCGGGATTAGCCAGAGCCAAAGAATGTGACAGAACTTCGAGGGTTTATAAGCATTTTCACCTACTATCGGAAGTTCGTCAGGGGATTTTCCCAGATTGTTGCACCCTCAAAGACCTTACGAAGAAGGGGGAATTTAGTTGGACAGATACAACACAAAGGTCCTTTGACGGGCTCAAAGAGGTGATGATCAGTTGTCTAGTTCTTGTGTTGGCATATTTCACGTAGCCTTTTTTCCTTGAGTGTGATGCATCAGGAGAGGGGTTAGGCGCAGTCTTGATGCAGGGGGGCCAACCCATAGCTTTCGAGAGTAGGAAGATATTTCCGCATGAGAGGTTGTGTCCCATATATGACAAGGAAATTCTGGCTATCATGCATGCACTGGCCAAGTTTCGGCAGTACTTGGTGGGGAACAGATTCAGGGTGAGGACTAACCACAACAGCCTTCGATTATTTTTAGAGCAGAAGCAGTTGTAGGAGAGGAAGCATAAGTGGGTCAGCAAGATCTAGGCATATGATTTTGACATCGAGTATGTCAAGGGGAAGAACAACGTGGTGGCCAATGCACTCTCACGCAGACCGGCAGCGTTTTCCATGATGATTTTAGACACGGATTGGAGGGCTCAGTTGTTGGTGGAGTACTCCAAATACCATTTTTCCTGCAAGATCTTGGACGGATAGGTCACATATGAAAGATACAGGGTGATGGATGAGGTGACATACTTCGGGGATCAGATCTTCTTGACTGGGGGTTCTCATCTCAAGGAGAAGGTACTATGTGCCTCACATGACTCACCATTATCAGGCCACCAGGGGTTCACCAAAACCTACATGGCCATCAGGGAGAGGTTCTCCTGGAAGGGCCTCAAGGAGGACGTACTCCGGCATGTCAGGGAGTGCGAATTATGCTAGCGGAAAAAGGGGGAGATGAGCCATCCAGCAGGATTACTACAACCTCTTCCCATTCCAGAGGGGAAATGGGAGAGCATATCGATGGATTTCATCATAGGGTTGCCCACGGTGCAGGGCAAGGGTTGTATATTTGTAGTTATTGATCAGATAACAAAGTACGCACACTTCTTTGCTATATCAACACGGTATATAGCAGCTCAGGTGGCGAAGTTGTTTTTCAGGGATGTTTTCAGGTTGCATGATCTCCCAAAGACCATTGTTAGTGATCGAGATAGCTGTTTCATGGGCGGATTTTGGTAGGAGCTCTTTCATTTGGTGGGTACATAGTTGACTCCAAGCACCAGTTATCACCCTCAGATGGATGGGCAGACAGAGATAGTGAAAAAGTGGTTGGAAGACCACTTGTGAAACTATGTTACAGGGCAGCAGAAGGCATGGTTACGTTGGTTGCACTTGGGGGAGTACTACTACAACACTACTTTCCACATGTCCATTGGTATGTCTCTGTTTTACGCTTTATATGGATATCATGCTTTGTATTTTGCTGACGTGATGTTTGGTGCTAGTAAGGCCCCCAAGTCCAAGGACTAGATCCAAGAGAGTTAGGATATACTCTGGGCCCTTAAGGACAACTTAGCTACAGCACAGAACCAAAAAAATAGTATGCTGACAGAGGACGGGTTGAGAGGAAGTTTGAGGTAGGAGACTTGGTCTACCTATGGCTGCAGCCATACCGGCAGTCCACGCTGAAGCAGAAGGGGGCTGACAAGCTCAAGCCCCACTTCTATGGACCATACAGGGTGATACGTAGGATCGAGGAGGTTGCATATGAGCTAGAGTTACCCACAGGTAGCAGGATCCATAACATCTTCCATGTGTCTTGCCTGAAAAAGGCATTGAGGTAGCAAGTGAATGCAACAGAGAAGCTTCCACCAATAGATGATGAGGAGAATCTGGTGCTATAGCCAGAAGCCATCATAGATACTAGGGAGAGGCAGCTGCAGAGCAAGACGGTCAAGGAGTATTTGGTGAGGTTGAGGAACTTTCCGGGTGAGGATGCCACTTGGGAGAGTGAGAATATTTTACAACATCCATCATTGTAGTTGCTTGAGGACAAGCAAAATTTTATTGGGGAGAAATGTAATATTCCCAATTAGCATCAGCTAATTGGGAATATTAATTTTTGGGCAGTTTACTTTTATAAAGTTAAAGTCAGTTAATAAAGTGGGTGAGAGGACACTCAGCCTACACTTAGGAAATAAAGCATTCCCTAAAGTCACTTGAGCACATTTATTTGACAGCGTGGGGCCCAGGCGTCGAAGTGGCAGCACGGGTAAAGTGGCAGCGTGGGCAGCGTGGGCCCATGACAGTGCAAAGAGAGAGGGAAAATGTGGCCAAGAGGGACAACGCAGTTTTGGTGGGGCCTAGGGGAGAGAAAGGCTCTCCAAGCATAAAGAGAGGAAGGCTCCCCATTCCCTCATTCAATTATGCATCTATGTTTTGTCTTTTGACATCAAGCACGCTTTGATGTTTAGCAAATTCTGCAATTGATGTTTAGCACACTAGGTGTCTCCAAGCAGAGATCCCAACCTCATCCCTGAGGGACTTCGAGTGCATGCTCATGTGAGGAGTTCTATCCTTTGATTTTCAAGCAGGATCCATAGCATCTTCAGTGTGGATTACGCAATTTCTTGGACAACGCAGTCTTGAGGAGATACCATGCAGTTCTTGGAGGAGGTAGTGCCGGGAGCGGAGATTTATCAGGGGATTCAGCCCGAGATAGTGAGAAGGGGTCAGCCCTTAGCTATCCCATCACTTTTGGTAGAGGAGGAGGCCACCATTTGTAGAGACACATTCAGGGCCATTGTATTACACTGGGATAGCGTTATTTCTCAAGGGAGGTGATTTTCCAGGGTCATCCATACTAGAAACCCTTTCTGGGCTTTCTAGGTATTAGGTGGGGAGCTCATTTCTAGAGTCCTGTATTTTTCTGAGCAGTGCAACATCCCCAAAGAGCTATCCTATTCCAAGGGTATGATGATATTCTAAACCCAATGGTACATCCCAAATAACATTTGGAGTTAAGTATTTACTTGTAAAAGAAATTTTTCATCATAATCCCAAAGAGCCAAGTCAGTTGACATAGGCTTAAGGGGATATAGCCCACGATATTTGGGTGAACTCCTTTATTAAAAAAAAATTTATATGTTGATGCTTATTTTCTGCACTTTATGGTTATGGTACATGCTTAATATCAGCAAAAACAAATCTTCTTAAAGCACTTAAACAGTTAAAAAAATTACACATGTTTCAAGCATTCAATTCCGCACAGTCAAGAATAAGCTAGATATTAATTTGTTTAAATGAATGGGATGTTCTTGAAAAGCATAAAAAGTTATCCAACCATTTTTTAGGTCAGATGGTATCATAGCACTAAGTTGCTTGCTTGACGGTGCACTAGGTTGCTTGTTTGACTTGAAAGGTGTTTAATAGTGCAAAGAATTTTACTGTTTGCAAATTGACTGAAGCATACAAGTTTAAGTTTGCTAGAGGTGAAGGGAAGCTACTGTTAGCTAAGTCCAGAAGAGGACAAGAAGGAAGAAGGCTGAAAGCATCCTCCTTACAGAAAGGACCTCAAGGCAACCCTTGAAGCACAAGAGGGTTTGTTTGCAAAAGGCTATTTGAAGAAGAGATTGACTCTATAGCCATTTTGTTCAGAAGATTTGTCAATTTATTTTGAAAGCTTTGTGAATTATTGTTGAAGTTATTTAGTTCATTGACATAATGATGACAACATCATCAAGTGAGGTTTCAAAATCCTCCTCCTTCACAATATTCTTTGATGAAGACATGAAGTGATACTTCTACATCCTGAAATATAGGGTGCAAATTCTGTTTGAAGATAGAAAGGAAAGCACTAGAATTCATGAGCAATTGGTTGCTATGAAGCAAGAGAAAAAAGAAATTCTTCAAAGAATGTATGAAAAGGAGATGTAGCTCCATCATGCCCAAGAGGCCTTAACCAAACACATGCGTGAAGCATAGGTAAAACACTCAAATTTGTCTTCAAACTCCTCTTCAGATAGATGTGTAGGTTCATTTTAAAAGCACACTAGAGGTATAGGGTCCAAGTTGATGTTAAAAATGGGCTATGAAGGCAAGGGTATAGGAAAACATCCACAAGGCATGATTGATCCTATTTTAGTTGAGGAGAGGCCTAAGAAGTTTGGTCTAGGTTGTTATCACTCCAGTAATTCTCTAGTTGTGAGATTTTTACTTTTTAGTTGAGAAAACTAGAGGTAACCACAGACCAACTTTTAAACTCTAGGATCTAACCTTCCTAGGGTTTAGAAAGGGCTCTCTCTATAAAATTGAACTTTGTTTTGTTTTATAAAATATTAGGCTAGTTATGATTGTGCAATTGGTTTTGGTTTTGATTGGTTTGGTGGGAAAAATCACTTGAAGATATGGATAGTGGGAAATCTATTTCTCCATTGGGTTGAGTAGTCAAAAGTCAAGCAGATAGAACTAGGATCAAGGCCAAAAATTCAAATTTTTTAGGGCAAGATAGATAACCATTGTAGATCTTGGAAAGTTGTTTTGTGAGATGGTATGATCGTGATAAAGAGCAATGAAGGGTTCTTTTATCAGGAAAATGGAAGTAGTAGGTAGAGGTCAAACAAGAGAGGGAGCAATTAAGGGTTCCCTACATTGGAAATCAGACGAAAACATAGAAATCACAAATAGTTAAGACATGGTGCTTTTCACAAATCCTGAAGTAATCCTCCTATTCATTCATTCAAATTTAGAACACATAGTGGATTTTATGTAACAAAGAAATATAACAATGACAAATTTAGAAAATACTTCACTCCAAATAGCTCATCACATGAATCCTGAAACATGATGCTAGTTGATCTAATCCAGTCTGCTACTTGAAATTTGAACACAAAAAGCCTTCAAGTGCACAAAAATTACTATAGAAATCTTCAGCAATTTATTCCACAATAATAATTCTAAAGATGAAGTATTTATACATAATTGTTTACAAAATATCCTACAATGCTTCTAGGAATTATCTAAGGGAAATAAAATATCTTTATAGCAATAATAGAGACAATTGCTTAACAAATCAGCAAGTTGTCCTATCTATACAAAAGAAAAAGAAACTTATTGAGGATAAGAAGCAACTGGCTGCCTTGTTGTCTTTCTAGCTAGCTTTAGATATTTCAAGTCTGTTTAGAAATCTGATCTGATTTAACTGATACTCTTTCACCTCTGATACTCTTTAAACTCTATAAAAGATCTTTACTATTGTAAAAATTTATTTGACTGTAAATTTAAGAAAAAAAATTTCACTGTTACCTTTCTACCTTTTTACCTTTTAAAGTAAATCTATTAATGTTTGCCAATCTTTTTCACTTGGAATTTGTATTTTCTTCAGCTTTCTAAAATTTTCATCTTCTTTTGTGTAGCTAGAGAAAGTTGGTTTGATTACAAACAAGTGTTTAATTTCATGCTGTAAATAGAATAAGTTCTCAAAACTTCTAAGTAGGACTTTTCCTATTGGAATGCCTTGTCCACTTCCTAATTTTTCAACTTGTTCCTTGGCATATTCTCTGATATTTTTGTTATAATCCTCTTGAGACATCAATTTGTCATTGATGACCAAAATATTAGGCAAACTTCTTTGCCTCAAGTTCTCAAATTTGACCATAAACTTGGTTATGGAAATGTTCATGTTCTCACACTTTTCTTCTAACTGCTTCATCAGGTTATTTTTGGTTATAACCTTCTTTATCTCAAGGATGGTTTCAATTCTATCAGTAATTTCAAGTTCTTCCAATTTTTTCTTGTCCTTGCTGTTGAGGAACTTTATCAATTCTAGAGCTTTCTCTAGTTTGTTATCCTGTTCTTCTTTGGTCTTTTGGATCTCTTCTAATGTTGCTTTTAATAAGTCTCTTTGTTCAAAAATCACTTGGATGGAGGGCCATACATCATTGATGGCTTCTATGATTTTGTTCCACAAATGATTTTTCACATAAGAAAGTTGTTCCTTCAAGGTCAATTCCTTTTGCAATTTCTTCAATTCTTTATTTAACATGATGGCCTTTTTCTCATGAGCTTTTGCATTTATTTGAGCCAATTTGTTTGAATTCTCAATATTTTCTACCATTTGTTTTAATCTGCTAATTTCACTTGTCTTAAGAGACATTTCTTCCATGGCCTTTACCAGTTTGTTGGCTTCATCTATATGGTGCACTGCTATTGTAGATGCTTTTGTAGCTAAGGTTGTGGATGAAGTTATTGGCATTGCAGTAGCCAGTGGGACTATAGGTGCCAACTCTGCATCTAGAGTTGATGGCACAACTGTAGTAGCCATAGGGATGATTGTAGGTGCTTCCTGTGTCTTTGGTGTTTCTTTTTCCTGGAAAAGCTTGTCCATCTGAATCTCGATTTCCTTGATTTGGGTTGTCAACTGAAAAATCAAATTCATCATGTCACCTTTTTCTTTCTGTCCTTCTATTATTTCCTTAGTTTGAGGATGTTCACTTTGAGGAAGTCTGTCTATGGAATTAAATCTGATCAAGAGCATGAATCTTTTATGTTTGGACTTCCAAATCAACCTTCTTATAATCTACCACTGCCTTTGGGGATTTGACTATAGGCTATAATATTGACATAATTAGCTTGTTGTTTGAATAATCAAATGCAGACAGAAGCTTGTTTTTCACACTTGGTGTTTGCTTGAGATATTGAGAATAAATATTGTTTTTGATCTCTTCATTTTTTAACTTGATCTGTTTATACTTTTCTTTGATGTCCAAATATTTCTCCTCAGCTGCCTGTGAAGATGAAGCTTCCATGCTCTGTTGCTTTATTATTAACTGTTCTTTTCCATTGTCAACTTGTTCTTCATTCTAATTCTTAGTAATTGGCTCATTGATGATGACAGTGGCAACATCTGTGTTGGTATCTATAAGATCTGTTTCTTCCACATCAATGTTTACTTTATCTTTTCTACTGAAACAGTTTTGAGCCTTTTATTGTATCTGATTTTGAACCTTGTTTCAGTAGTAGTTTCAGCAACATAGGTACTTTCTTCCCTTACTCTCTTAGTGGATTTCTCTATTTGATCAGCAGTCTCTAAAGTGTGACTAGTATCACTTTTATTCACTGCATCTATTAAGTTATTCTCGGTCCACTCAGTCTAATTTGCATATTTTTCTATCTCTGGCTTTGTTTCATGAATGAAGGGAGTTAAATTACATTTAACCCTCAGTTTAATCAGGATCCCTTGTGGATCATAATTCCAAGGAAATCTTTCTTCAAATATGAATTCCAATAGCTTCTTAGCTGCTTCTTTCTCTGCATCCCTATGATTGCATATGAATGGCCCTATCTGATTCTTTAATTTGAACTGTGTTTTCATCTTTGCTGCCATGAAATTTATAGAATCAGAGTTTAGGATTTTCCTGATATACTCCAAGGCAAAGATCCTCATTGAAACATGTTTGGGTAACTTGTAAAGGTAACAAATTTGACCCAAAAAATATAATCTCAGTATGTTTTTCATATAAGTACCAATCACCAACTTTATTATGTTCTGGCAACTGTAATATCTTCTTCATTTCTTCATTTATCCTTGGCTGCTCTATTTTTGTTAACATTTTGATCACTGGATGTATGAATAATTCTGAAATTCTGCATAAGTGAAATCTGTACACTCTTTCCTGAGCAAAGTAGTCCAGAAAATGACAGAAAGAGGATTTCCCTCTATGTCAAGCTTTTGAAGAGTAACTAGAAAATTATCTGATTGAAAATATAAAAACATGTGGAAGATGAAGGATGTGTATCTAAACACTCCAATTGGAAAATTGATCAATTGATAATGAATATTGTCTGCAATGTAACCAGCATAATCAAAAATTACAAGATGGGGGTTGTCTTGGGGTAAAAGTGGATAAGAAACCCAAGATGGATTCATCTGTGTGTTCATCAGTAAAGTACCCTAGAATGAAGGAAAGCATATAAATCACATGTCTTGAACATTCTGGGAATCTAGAAGTGGAATATGGGGGATTTATTTGAGGAATTTCTACATGCAAAGGCATAAATGTCTGAAAAATCATGAATCTCTTGGGAAAATCAAGGCCAATATACAACTTGGTGAGGGCCTCTATAGACAAAGGGACTGCTTGAGGATCATGTTGAAGTTGTAGCATTTGGTTGATGGATTCAGTAGTAATGGTGAGAAGCACTTCTTTGTTGGCATTTACTATGGCTCTCTGTTCAAGAAAATAATACTGTTGACATAACCTAATGACTTCTTGGCATGGATGAGTAAATGAAACAACATATTTGGGCAAATGGGATTCCCAAATATGGACTTCTTCTTGATTATATAAAGACTTCTCATAGCTCCAGTTATGAATATCTAGCAGATTAAACTCAACAATTGGGTCTGCTATTTTATAATCAATATCAGCTAATAGAATGTGTTCAATGTCTATGACAGGGGGATGTAAAGGATTTACAACAATAGCAGACTTAGAGGTCATGGCTGGAGTTGATTTTGGCAATTTGGAACCTTCAGGATTGCTAGAGCTCTGCTTGTTGAGAATTTTGGCTACTTCTGCAAGTTTAGACAATTCGCAGAAGTAATTTTTTTTTAGCAAAGGTTTCTTGGATAAAAATGGGCAAAATATGGGCCTCTCTTGGGTTTTTCTCTTTAATTTTGGATTCTCAATAGGATTTGTAGGCTTTTACTAGTTTAGACGTAAGAAACAGGGGTTTCTTGGGCTTTTTTAATTGGGTAATTGGGCTCAAAATTACTTAGAGATTGGGCACAAAGGCTTTAGGATACCTTCAAAGGATTTCTGGCTAAATTTGGAGTTAAAATAGTTTATAGAAACTATAAAAACTCACAATTTCTCTTTAAAACAATGCGCAACAAGAAACAGGGTTTTTGGAGAAAATTTGACAATGTTTGGCCTATTTTTTGGGCTTTTTGATAAAGTTAAGTGGTTGGTTTTTAAGCTCTGAATGAAATTGGTCTTTTTTTTAAGAAAGGCTTTTTCAAATTGAAAAAGGTTTAATTTGGAAGAAAAATATGTTATTCGCAGGTGCAGGGTTTCGAAGTGGTTTCTGAGGTCTTCGAACAGGTTGAACAACTTCTGTCTGATTTTTGGAGAAATTTCAGAGCTCCTCAGCAATCTTCAATGGCTGTTGGTTGAGTTTTGCAGGATTTTGACATAGAAATGGCGGAAAAAAGGTTTGTTTTACAGTCGGGCGGCTTATACAGGGTTAATGAGCAGAAAACAGGAAATGTAATGCATTTCCAATATTTATTGTGCATATTATGGCAAACAGCGCCAACAATTAATGAAGGTCAAGTCAGGCGAGAAAATGGTTTTCGAGATCAAAAGGAAAAAACCACAAGCAGTTTATCGCGTGCAGTTTGGGCAGTAAGCATTTTTGGAGCAAACCAACGCGATCCAATGAGAAATCACCACGTGGAGGAGAGAGGAAATCACAATACTCCCCATTTCACGCAGAAATGAAATGGGGAAATACACGCAAGTTTATTTGCGAAAATGTGTTTCCGTCATTGGATCTTTGGGTTTGATTGTGAATGGCCCAGATTAATCATGGAAGTTGTATCGGTATTTGGAGTGGGGCCAGGGTCTAATATAAGTGGTGAGGACAGGTTTTAAACTTTAGAAATAAACGTTTAAATAAGTTTTAAAACCTTGGGTTTGAATGATATGTGGAGAAGTAAGGTTTATGTGTTAATTTAAACATTAGCCAATGTTTAAATCATTCATATAGGTGCAGGTTTAATGTTATATATTTTTTCAACCTTTAATAGTTGTTTAAAAACTATAGGGGGTGGGATAAGCTCTTATAGGTAGGTTTAAACCAATGGGATGGGGCGGGGTTTTAATATTGTGCACATGGGGTATTAAGCATTGGTTTAAAACTTAAAATAGAGGGTTTTTATGGATTTATTAAATTAAAAGGGATTTAATAATATATGGGTGGGTGTAACTTAGGGAATTAATATATATAGTTAGTAGTTAATATGAAATAAAGGGTGAAGTGTAGGGGATATAAAAAGATATATTTTAAATATAAGTAAAGTGAAAAATGATAGAAAAAATAAATCATTGTTATTTCTCTTGTTTTTTCACACTCTTAACTTAGGTTAAAAGGTATTTCATGGGTTTTGAGCGTTTTGAAAGTAAAATGGGATTAGTTACTTGGGGTTTTACTTTCACTAAGTAAAAATGGATTTTTACTTAGGAAAAGGGGATTATGATTGTGAATGAAGAGTAATTGTTGATGAATGTGGGTCTAGCGTGGGAATTCCATATTTTTTAACCAATCAGTCATTGAGCCTTGGGTCTGATCCCAGCAGAAGTCAAAGAAATGCTTTGAGCCTTTTTTATTGATATTTTAGAATACTGAATATTTGTAGGGAAGGGGAAATTAGTGATTTTTTCCTAATGATGCCTTATTACATGCTTTCACAACTGCTTTTCTACCTACCCATCTTTATTTCTAACATTTTTTACTTCATTTTCATGGGTACATTTAAGCTTGCAACCCTAAATCATTTTTTCTTTTCAAAGCATAAATCTATCTAAGTATAACCTTATTTCATCTAAGGGCTCAGATTAAACTATTGAGCTCCTCTTTTATTCTCTATCTAACACATGAAATTCAAAGCATTAAAAGTTAAGATTCAATTGTTTAACTAATCATGGATTATGGAATTTATTGACAATCTGCACATAATCATTATTCTTGTAGTAAAAGTAAATGGTAGTGGCATTATGAATTGCTCACTTTTAGGTCTTTTTTTCATCTCTTTTTCTTTTGGGGTCTATATTTTTCTAAGTCCTTTGATCTTTCTTTTAAGACTTTTTACCCTCTTTTCATTTTTTATTATTTTTCATTTTTCAAAATATGGGAAAACAACTTGTAGAAAGCAAGGTATGTACATATTTACAAGACTATCAAAATCAATTCAAAAATTATGAACCCTATTATTATAGGACCCTAACAGTGGCTCCACTTGGGGATGGAATTTCCTTGTGAAATGTCAAGAACTTTGAGACTAGTAGCCTCTGAATTTTGACTGTGATGACCCCGTAAATGTCTTCTGATATTTGCAATTATTCATACTTATGATTTTTACCTCTCAGCTTAGGGCCTTCTCTTCGGGCTTCAACTTTTTTAGGAAAACATCCAATCAAATCTAAACATCTTCAATGTATATGTACAATGATCAAAATAAATGAAACTAACTATTTGTTAACTTGGGAGAGTAGTAGTGCTTCAACATTCTGCCATTTACTGCTCCTTCCAGCATCTCTGATCCATCTATTTCTTTTAGAAAGAAATCATTATTACCTCTATAACCATAAATGAAATAAGGTCATTTCCATAGAAAATAAAATTTTCCATGTTTGCCTTTGTCTTCCCTTCTTGAATCCCATTTTAATACTTTATCTCCAATGTAGAAATCATCTTCTTTACTCTTTTTATCAAAAAAATTCTTGATCTTATCCTGGATGACTTGAGACTTGATATAAACTTCTTCGCTTGTTTTTGCAAGTGAATAGTTTGATTAATCCTCCTTTGAATGTCATTTGTTCAACTTGTAACTCTTGGATAATCTTCATTACTGGTACTCCTAGGGAGGATGGAAAAACAACATCAATTCCATAGACAAGTTGGTAAGGGGAGGTACCAATGGATTTTTTGGTAGTAATTCTATCTTCCGATAAGGCATTGACTAACTTGTTATTCCAATTCTTTTTATTATCTTCAAGTAAATTTTTGATGATGTTTAGAAGGCTCTTGTTTGAGGATTCGGCTAGACCATTACCTTGAGGGTAATATGCAGTAGAATGACCTAGGGTAATATGGTATTTGTGGCAAAATTAAATCATTTTCTTGGATTTGAATGTTGTTGCATTGTCAATAATTATATTTTGGGGACATCCAAATCTTGAAAGAATGTTATTTCTAGGAAAGAGATAATGACAGTATCTGTGGCTTGCCTTGAGGGTATGGCTTTAATCCACTTGGTAAAATAGTCAGTGGCTGTCAGAATCCAGTTATGTTGTGCTGATAATGGGGGGTGAATTTCTCCAATGAAGTCAAGACCCCATTGTTGAAATGGAATTTTAGTTGAGATGGGTTTTAAGGGCAAGGGTAACATCTTTTTCTTACCCTCAAAGATTTTGTATTTGTGACGGGAGGTCACATATCTTTTTACATCAACAAATAAGGTAGGTCAATAAAAACTAGCTCTTAGAATATTTTCTATAGTAGTCTTCCAGTAAATATGTCCTCCACAATCACCTGCATGAAATTCTTCTAGTATTTTGTCAGCTTCTTCTTTTAACAAACAATTTAATAAAATCCCACTATGATCTCTCCAAAAAAGTACATTGTCTAGAATACAAAATCTTACTGCCTTAAGCTTTAGAAATCTTGCTTTTGTTCTTGATAAACCAGGAGGAGCTTGTAAGTTTAGTAATACAAATATAATATCTGCATACCATGGTGAGTCTAAAAAGGCTGCACTGATCTCTGGAATCACCATCTCTTCTTGATCATCTACTTGGGCAATAAAATTTATGTCTAGGGCATTACAATTTGATTCAGCAATTAGTCTGGCTAGACCTTGAACTTTCATTAACTTGGTGGGTTTTATGTCTATGTCATATTCTAAGATAGTGGCAATCCACTTACCTCTTCTTCCATCAGGACCATCCTGAGTAAGAATGTCTTTTACTACAGCATTTGGGACATAGGCAATGATGTGAGAATAGAGAATGTAAACTCTGAAGTCTTTAATGGCCTTTACCAAAGCTAAGGCTTGTTTATCCATAATATTATACTTCAAAGGTGCATCTCTAAGTGTTCTACTAAAGAAATCTATGGGCTATTCATAACCTTGGTCATTTTTCTGTAGTAAAACTGCAGCAATGGTGTGTTCTGAAGCAAATGAAAAAATGATGAAATCTTTTTTAAAGTCGGGACTTATAAGGGCTGGAGTTTTGGTTAAGGCCTGTTTGATAGATTAAAATTACTATTTGGCCTCAATAGTCCAGTTAAGAACTGAATCTTTTTTTATCATGTTATTTAATTCTCCAATTATCTCAGCTAAATTGGATATAAATCTTCTTAAAAAGCTAATCTTACCTAGGAAGGCTTGTAACTCTTTTATGTTTCTTGGTGGACTGATGTTAAGAATTGCTTATATCCTAGCAGGATCTATTCTGATTCCTTCTTTTGATATTATGTGTCCTAGTAACTTGCCTTCTTCTAATCCAAATAAGGTTTTCTTAGGATTTAATGAGATGCCAAACTTTCTGCATTTTATAAAAACTTGTCTGAGATGATCCAAATGTTCATAATCAGTTTTAGAAAACACATTTATGTCATCTAAGTAAATTACTAAGAATTCACGAATTTCCTCTGCAAAGGCTATATCCATAGCTCTTTGAAAGGTTGCCCCTGCATTCATTAAATCAAAAGGCATTTTTGCATACATAAAATTGCCCCAAGGAGTAGTGAAATTTGTTTTGGGTTGATCCTCTAGTTCGACTAAGATCTGGTTGTATCTTGGAAAACCATCTAACAGTGAAATCCTAGAAGAACCAACTACCCTTTGTAAGATGTGATCCATTTTTGGTAAAGGTTAATTATATTTTAAGGATACTTTGTTTAGATTCCTAAAGTCGACAAATAATCTAATCTCTCCTGTTTTCTTTCTTGTTGGAACTAGGTTAGAAACCCAATCAGAATACCTGATTGGTGCAATGATTTTTCTATCATACATTCTTTTCACTTCTTTTTCTATTAAAAGCATCAACACAGGATTGATCCTTCTTAAATTTTGTTTAAATGGTTTTTTATCTTCTTTTATAGGGATTTGGTGTTGAATTATGCTGGTGTCATAGGATTTAAGGTCCTCATAACTCCAAGCAAAAACATCTTGGAATTCCTTAAAAAGAGCAATATATTTTTCCTTTTCTTGTTGAGGTAAAGATTTTGAAATTTTGATCATTTCGGGTTTTAGTTCCGTACCAATATTGCATTCCTCAATATCAGATCTAACTAGCTCCATTTTGGTTTTTATAGCAACATCATTGGAGTCAAATAGATCTTCTAAAGGAGTTAAACCTTTGGGTAAGAAATTGTCTTTGAGATTTAATATTTCATATTCTTCATCAATTATCTCATAAATTTCTACTCTCTCTAATTTATCTATATCTGATTGACTAAATTTAGTGGGTTTAGCAAACTTTGCTTTATTTACATCTACATTATTTAAATTAATTTCAACATCTAAATCTTGATCTATGGTACAATCAGTGTTTATCTTACAATTCTGAAATTCTCCTTCATTATTCAAAAAATGATAAATTTGTTGGTCCTGTGAGAAAATTTGCCACTTCTGCAGTATACATATGATTGGGCTGAAAAGATAAATTACAAGTACTAGCAAAGGTTGCTAAAGAATGTGCTTGTAAGTTTTGTCTTCTTGGTATTTCAAAGAAATTACATTCCAGTAAATCATTAATCAAATATAATACAGTCTCTCTATATCAGCTAAGTCTAGGATTGTAAACAGAATAATCACCTTTAATTTGTTTAACAATAAATTTTGAGTCTCCCATTATTGCTATTCTTTTACCTCCTAAATTTCTTATTATTTAGAGTCCTAGAATGCGGGCTTCATACTCAGGAATATTATTTGTGCATTTGAAATTCAATCTGAAAGCATGGACTTCTGCATGATTCTTCTCTATATTAGTTATCCATACTCCTGCTCCTACTCTTAACTTATTTAGTGAACCATCAAAGTCTAAATGCCATAAAGATTCATGAGAAATATTATCATTATCTGGTGTTTTCTTTTCTTCTCTCAGTTTAGTCTTGATTTCATTATCAATTTCCGCATTACATAGGATGAAAGAGTCTAGATCAGTAGGTGTGGTATAAATTGGGTAATTTATTGACCTTTCAGCACTACTTACCATATATTTCATTAATGTTTCCCTATATAACTTCTTAGGTTGACCAAAAACTGATATAGTAGTATAAGACATGTCCAATTGTAGAGATCCCTGTAACTTTTCTCCCCATGAGCGAGATAGTAACATTCCATATTTAGGTGGGATATCAGCTACTACAATGTCCATTAATATACTCTTACCAAGATATTGAACTAAAGTTACACACAGATCTTTGATTAAACCTAGGCATTTCACTTTACTTGAGTCAAATGAAAATAAATCTTTATAGGGCCTTGTGATGTCTAAGTTCAGGGTTTCCATTATAGATTTGGGCATTAAATTATGTGAAGCTCCTGAATCTAGCATTGCATTGTGTAGCATTTGATCATGAATAGTTAAACTAATGTAAAATGGAGGAACTTCTCCATCTAAATGCTTTCCATTCACATCTGGGCCAAAAATCAACTCTAGTTGATCATCCTTCAGATTTATGGAATCTTCTCCATCATTTATGTTTAATGTTTCAGTTATAGTTGATTTATACAAGTCATGTTTTACCAATTTTGCTAAAGGAATTGGTATTTTTAGCTTAGCAATTTCAGATTGTATGTTGAATGAAGGTTGGGATTTACTTATTTGAATCAATTCTTCTTTGGTAACTATAGTTTGTGCTGGCTTATCTTGTCTTTCTACAGCTATCTTTTTAGTTTCAGTTTGAGTATCTTGAGTCTTACTGCTTTTTATTTTCTTAGGAGTGGTTTGTGAAGTAGTAGATGTTTTTTCAGATTTGGAGTTGTCAAAATTTGTTTTTGCAGTGGCAACTTTTGGATCTGTTGATTTTGGATCAGCATTAAGCATTTCAGTTTCTAAGGTTGTTGTTTTATCAAAATTAGATGCTTTAGGAGCAGCAGATTTTTGTGAATATTTTGCAACTTGAGAAAATTCATTAGATATGTCCACAATCTTAGGGCTTGGTGAAATCTTTGGGCTGGAAACCTTTTGGGAAGAACCATAGTTTTGCTTATTTTCCCTAGGGAGAATTTGCAGAACTTTTGTTTTGGGAGCTTCTACTGTTTTCTTATTTGGTGTTTGAGATCTTTTCTTAGTAGAAGACTCATTTTTTTTCTTACTTCTTAGGTTATACTGACAATGTACTTTGTTAATGGAAAAGTCATAACCTTGTTTGTAATCAAAGGATTCCCCTGAATCTAACTGGAGTTGTTGGAGTTCAAATAACTCTTGATATTCCTATGTGAGAAAGATAGTGTTATTATCATCTATTCCCATTAAATTAATGGTATCCTCATCATCATCATTTTTTTGAGGACTCTCATCATAGTTCTCCTAAAAGGGAGGTCTTATTGTTTGGTCTGGGGCTGAGTCTTTTGATTTTCCTGAATTTGTGTTTTTTCTAAAATTGGGATTTTTTATTGTTGTTGATTATCCAATTGAGGTCTTCTTTCTATGTTATCTAACCTATCCATCATCCTTTCTAAGGTTTTAGCTAACATATCTATTTTTGTGTCTGAACTAGAGGCTTCTTCTTTCATAATCACTCTCCTCTCATTTCTTAATCTTGCTTTTTTAGCCAGAATGTTTACTTCTACACTTACAACATTTGTTTGCATTCTTTCTAATGTTTCTACATTTCTTTCTCTTAACTGATATGCTATGTCAGTGTCAAATCCATCTGGGAATTTGAGTAGGACAGAGTCAAGATTGGGCTTTATATTTGTAGGAATTGAATTGTAAACATTGTTATATCTAGTGCAATAGTCTTGTACAGATTCATTTGGAGCTCTTTTCATTGCATCAAATTCAGACAATATTTGTAAGGGGTTTTTCTTCTTTTCCCATTTATTTAAAAATAATCTATGGAAAACCGCTAAATCAGCTATACTACCTGCAATAAAACCTTTAAACCATTTCTTTACTTCTCCTGTTAAATTTTGTGCAAACAACCTCATTTGAACATCTGATTCATCTATCTCATGGAGTTCAAAGAAATCTGTCATTTTGCTTATGTGTTGTTGTGAAGTATAATGTGTAGTAGCATCAAACTGTGGTATTTTACTTTGGTACTCTTGGAGGATGTCATAAAGTTGTCCTGGAAGAACAAGGGGAGCATACCTAGCAACCATAGCTTGAATTCTAGCTTGGCAAGGAGGTAAAGTAGAGGTACTTGGAGATGAACTAGAAGTAGTGGCTGATGAAATTGGATTATGAGGTACTGGGAAGTGAAACTGGAATATATATGGAACTACTAGGAAATGAAAATTATGTGTTTGAAAAAGCAGTGGTGAAGCTAGTGGATGAAGTGGATGTAGGGGATAAAAGAAATAAATTTCTAGGCTGTAAGAGTACTCTAGGACTAAATGGATCTGTGGATTGAATGGTAGTAGAAACTATAGATGGAGTAGTGGTTTCTAAATGGGGAATAGAATGTTTAGATGCATAAGCTAAAAATTGAGCTAATTTTTTGGCTTCATCAATTTATTTAAGAATAGTAGCATTAATTTCTTCAAGTCTGTTTTGATTTTTAACTTTCTTTAATTCAGAATTTGTTGCAATACTTTTTTTTTTATTCCAAAAAAGAAATAAAAAAAGGGTCTAAAATAGCAATACTTAAATTACTTTCAGATATGGTCCTGAATAAAGAATGTTCAAATTCTAAATCAAACTCTATATCCTGCAAACTTACTAATTATTGGGGTAATGAATTGACTCTTATTAATGAAACTTTAGCATCTAAATCTTCTCTCTGTTTTTTCTTTTTTCCTATTATGTCTGGATTGTCTACTATAACAGCAGGTTAAGGGTCTGGATTAGACCTGGTATAATAAACTTTCCTAGAAGCCAGAATTACAAATTTTTATACTCACAACTAGTTAAACAATCTTTAAAGGTAAAAAGATGATAAGAAATTATTTCCTTTAAGGTTTATTTAACAACTAAGGATTGGTTAAATCCCCAGTATGGTCGCCAGTATTTTTTCACTCCAGTAATTCTCTAGTTGTGAGATTTTTGGTTTTTAGTTGAGAAAACTAGAGGTAACCACAGACCAACTTTTAAACTCTAGGATCTAGCCTTCCTAGGGTTCAGAAAGGGCTCTCTCTATAAAATTTAACTTTTTTTTGTTTTATAAAAAATTAGGCTAGTTATGATTGTGCAATTGGTTTTGGTTTTGATTGGTTTGGTGGGAAAAATCACTTGAAGGGATGGATAGTGGGAAATCTATTTGTCCATGGGGCTAACGAGTCAAAATTCAAGCATACAGAACTAGGATCAAGGCCAAAAAGTCAAATGTTTTCAGGGCAAGATAGATAACCCTTGGAGATCTTGGAAAGTTGATTTGTGAGATGGTATGATCGGGATAAAAAGCAATGAAGGGTTATTTGATCTGGAAAATGGAAGTAGTAGGAAAAGGTCAAACGAGAGAGGAAGAAATTAAGGGTTCCCTACACTGGAAATCAGATGAAAACATAGAAATCACAAATAGTTAATACAGGGTGCTTTTAACAAATCCCGAAGTAATCCTCTTATTCATTCCTTCAAATTTAGAACACATAATGGATTGTATGTAACAAAAAATATAACAAAGAAAAATTTAGAAAATACTTCACTCCAAATAGCTCATCACATGAATCCTGAAATATGATGCTAGTTGATTTGATCCAGTCTGCTACTCGAAATTTGAACACAAAAAGCCTTCAAGTCCACAAAAATGACTATAGAAATCTTCAGCAATTTATTCCACAATAACACTTCTAAAGATGAATTATTTATACATAATTGTTTACAAAATATCCTAGAATGCTTCTAGGAATTATCTAAGGGAAATAAAATATCTTTATAACAATAATAGAGACAACTGCTAAAAATTCAGCAAGTTTTCCTATCTATACAAAAGAAATAGAAACTGATTGAGGATAAGAAGAAGTTGGCTACCTTGTTGTATTTCTAGCTGGCTTTAGATATTTCAAGTCTGTTTAG
Source organism: Pinus albicaulis (assembly GCA_034641835.2). Taxonomy (NCBI): domain Eukaryota; kingdom Viridiplantae; phylum Streptophyta; class Pinopsida; order Pinales; family Pinaceae; genus Pinus; species Pinus albicaulis. The sequence goes on from CM076574.1 coordinate 1,031,243,726, forward strand.
AAATCTGATCTGCTTTAACTGATACTCTTTCACCTCTGATACTCTTTAAACTTTGTAAAAGATCTTTATTGTTGTAAAAATATATTTGACTGCAAATTTAAGCAAATTGTTTTCACTGTTACCTTTCTACCTTTTACCTTTTACAGTAAATCTGTTAATGAATGTCAATCTTCTTCACTTGGAATTTGTATTTTCTTTAGATTTCTGAAATTTTCATCTGCTTCTATGTACCTATAGAAATTTGGTTTGATGACAAACTAGTGTTTAATTTCATTTGTAAATAGAATAGGTTCTCAAAACTTCTAAGTAGGACTTTGCCTATTGGAATGCCTTGTCCACTTCCTGATTTTTCAACTTGTTTCTTGGCAAATTCTCTGATATTTTTGTTATAATCATCCTGAGGCATCAATTTGTCATTGATGACAAAAATATTAGGCAAAATTCTTTGCCTCAAGTTCTCAAATTTGACCATAAACCTGGTTATGGAAATGTTCATGTTCTCACACTTTTCTTCTAACTACTTCATCAGGTTCTTTTTGGTTATAACCTTATTTATCTCAAGGATGGTTTCAGTTCTATCACTAATTTCAAGTTCTCCCAATTCTTGCATATTCTTGCTGTTAAGGAACTTTATCGGTTCTAGAGCTTGTTCTGGTTTTTTATCCAGTTCTTCTTTGGTCTTTTGGATCTCTTCTAATGTTGCTTTTAATAAGTCTCTTTGTTCAAAATTCACTTGGATGGAGGGTCATACATCATTGATGGCTTCTATGATTTTGTTCCACAAATGATTTTTCACATAGGAAATCAGTTCCTTCAAAGTCAATTCCTTTTCCAATTTCTCCAATTCTTCATTTAATCTGATGCCCTTTTGCTCATGAGTTTTTGCATTTATTTGAGCCAATTTGTTTGAATTCTCAAGATTTTCTACCATTTGTTTTAATCTATTGATTTCACTTCTCTTAAGAGACATTTCTTCCATGACCTTTACCAGTTTTCTGGCTTCATCTATATGGTGCAATTCTGTTGTAAATGATTTTGTAGCTGAGGTTGTGGATGAATTTACTGGCACTGCAGTAACCAGTGGGACTTTAGGTGCCAACTCTGCAGCTAGAGTTGATGGCACAACTGTAGTAGCCATAGGGATGACTGTAGGTGCTTCCTGTGTCTTTGGTGTTTCTTTTTCCTGGAAAAGCTTTTCCATCTGAATCTCGATTTCCTTGATTTGGGTTGTCAACTGAAAAATCAAATTCATCATGTCACCTTTTTCTTTCTGTCCTTCTATTATTTCCATGGTTTGAGGATGTTCACTTTGAGGAAGTTTAAGCTGTTTCCTCAAAGCTGCAATATCCTCATTATTTTTCTTCACTAATAACTCTGTTGCTTTGACATTAGCAGGGTCATATCCCACCTGCAAAACTACTTCTTCCAAGGATTTTATCCTGAGATATTTAGCATACAAAGATGTTTTGTCCATTTTCATCTGATATTTCATGTTAGATATGGTGTTCTGGAGTTTCTGAGCACTCATGGCTTTAGTTCTAACAATAGAGTACAACATTTCTGAAGTCTGTCTATGGAATTCAATCTGATCAAGAGCATGAATATTTTTTGTTTGGACTTCCAAATCAACCTTCTTATAATCTGCCACTGTCTTTAGGGATTTGATTGTAGGTTGTAATACTGACATAATTAGCTTGTTGTTTGAATAATCAAATGCAGACAGAAATCTGTTTTGCACACTTGGTGTTTGCTTGAGATATTGAGAATAAAAATTGTTTTCGATCTCTTCATTTTTTAACTTGATCTGTTTATAATTTTCTTTGATGTCCAGATCTTTCTCCTCAGCTACCTATGAGGATGAAGCTTCCATTCTCTGTTGCTTTTCTATTAACTGTGCTTTTCCATTGTCAACTTGTTCTTCATTCTGATTTTTAGTAACTGGCTCATTGATGATGATAGTGACAACATTTGTGTTGGTATCTATAAGATTTGTTTCTTCCACATCAATGTTTACTTTATCTTTTTCTACTAAATCTGTTTTGAGCCTTTTATTGTATCTGATTTTGAACCTTGTTTCAGTAGTAGTTTCAGCAACATAGCTACTTTCTTCCCTTACTCTAAAGTGTGACTAGTATCACTTTTATTCACTGCATCTATTAAACTATTCGCTGTCCACTCAGCCTGATTTGCATATTTTTCTATCTTGGCTTTATTTCATGAATAAAGGGATTTAATTTACATTTAACCCTCAGTTTACTCAGGATCCCTTGTGGATCATAATTCCAATGAAAGCTTTCTTCAAATCTGAATTGCAATAGCTGCTTAGCTGCTTCTTTCTCTGCATCCCTATGATTACAGATGAATGCCCTATCTAATTATTTAATTTGAACTGAGTTTTATTCTTTGCTGCCATGAAATTTATAGAATCAGAGTTTAGGATTTTCCTGATATACTCCAAGGCAAAGATCCTCATTGAAACATGTTTGGGTAACTTGTAAAGGTAACAAATTTGACCCAAAAACTCTAATCTCAGTATGTTTTTCATGTAAGTACCAATCACCAACTTTATTCTGTTCTGAAAACTGTAATATCTTCTTCATTTCTTCATTTATCCTTGGCTGCTTTGTTTTTGTTAACATTTTGATCACTGGATGTATGAATAATTCTGAAAATTCTGCATAAGTGAAATCTATACACTCTTTCCTGAGCAAAGTAGTCCAGAAAATGACAGAAAGAGGATTTCCCTCTATGTCAAGATTTTGAAGAGTAACTGGAAAATTATCTGATTGAAAATATAAAAACATGTGGAAGAGGAAGGATGTGTATCTGAACACTCCTTTAATTGGAAAATTGATGAATTGATAATGAATATTTTCTGCAATGTAACCAGCATAATCAAATATTACAAGATGGGGGTTGTCCTGGGGTAAAAGTGGATAAGAAACCCAACATGGATTCATCTGTGTGTTCATCAGTAAATTACCCTAGAATGAAGGAAAGCATAGAAATCACATGTCTTGAACATTCTGGAAATTTGGAAGTGGAATATGGGGGATTTATTTGAGGAATTTCTACATGTAAAGGCATAAATGTCTGGAAAATCATGAATCTCTTGGGAAAATCAAGGCCAATATACAACTTGGTGAGGGCCTCTATAGACAAAAGGATTGCTTGAGGATCATGTTGAAGTTGTAGCATTTGGTAGATGGATTCAGCAGTAATGGTGAGAAGCACTTATTTGTTGGCATTTACTATGGCTCTCTGTTCAGGCACATAATACTATTGACATAACCTAATGATTTCTTGGCATGGATGAGTTAATGGAACAACATATTTGGGAAAATGGGATTCCCAAATATGGACTTCTTCTTGATTATCTAAAGACTTCTCATAGCTCCAGAATATCTAGCAGATTAAACTCAACAATTGGGTCTGTTATTTTATAATCAATATCAGTTAATGGAATGTGTTCAATGTCTATGACAGGGGGCTGTAAAGGATTTACAAAAATAGCAGTCTTAGAAGTCATGGCTGGAGTTGATTTTGGCAATTTGGAACCTTTAGGATTGATAGAGCTATGCTTGTTAAGCATTTTGGCTACTTCTGCAAGTTTAGACAGTTTGCAGAAGTAATTTTGCTTTAGCAGAGGTTTCTTGGATAAAAATGGGCAAAATATGGGCTTATCTTGGGATTTTCTCTTTAATTTTGGATTCTCAATAGGATTTATAGGCTTTTACTGTTTTAGACATAAGAAACAGGGGTTTCTTGGGATTTTTTAACTGAGTAATTGGGTTAAAAATTACTTAGATATTGTGCATAGAGGCTTTAGGATACCTTCAAAGGATTTTTGGCTAAATTTGGAGTTAAAATAGTTTATAGAAACTATAAAAACTCACAATTTCTCTTTAAAATAATGTGCAGCAAGAAACAGGGTTTTTGCAGAAAAATTGACAGGGTTTGTCATGTTTTTTGGGATTTTTGATCAAGTTCAATGGTTGGTTTTTAAGCTTTGACCAAAATTGGTCTTTTTTTTCAAAAAGGTTTTTTCAAATTAAAAAAGGTTTAATTTGGAAGAAAAACCTGTTGTTCGCAGGTACAGGGTTTTGAAGTGTTTTCTGAGATCTTCGAACAGGTTGAACAACTTCTGTCTTATTTTTGGAGCAATTTCAGAGCTCCTCGGCAATATTCAATGGCTACTGGTTGATTTTTGCAGGCTTTTGACATAGAAATGGTGGAAAAAAGGTTTGTTTTACAGTCAGGGAGCTTATACAGGGTTAATGCGCAAAAAAGAGGAAATATAATGCATTTTCAATATTTATTGTGCATATTAGGGCAAACAGCACCAGCAATTAATGAAGGTCAAGTTAGGAAAGAAAATGGTTTTCGAGATCAAAGGGAAAAAACCACATGCGGCTTATCGTGTGTAGTTTGGGCGGTAAGCAGCTTTGGAGCAACCCAACATGATCCAATGAGAAACGACCACATGGAGGAGAGAGGAAATCACAATACTACCCATTTCGCACAGAAATGAAATGGGGAAATGCGCGCAAGTTTATTTGTGAAAATTCGTTTCCGTCGTTGGATCTTGGGGTTTGATTGCGAACGGCCTAGATTAATCGTGGAAGCTACGTCGGGATTTGGAGTGGGGCCGGGGTCTAATATAAGTGGCGGGGACGGGTTTTAAACTTTAGAAATAAACGTTTAAACTTTAGTGTGGGAATTCCATATTTTTTAACCAATCAGTCATTGAGCCTTGGGTCTGGTCCCAACAGAAGTCAGAGAAATGATCTAAGCCTTTTTTACTGATAGTTTAGAATAATGAATATTTGTAGGGAAGGGGGAATTAGTGATTTTTGCCTAATGATGCCTTATTACATGCTTGCACAACTGCTTTCTACCTACCCATCTTTATTTCTAACATGTTTTACTTCATTTTCATGGGTGCATTTAAGCTTGCAACCCTAAATCAGTTTTTCTTTTTAAAGCATAAATCTATCTAAGTCTAACCTTATTTCATCCGAGGGCTTAGATTAAACTGTTAAGCTCCTATTTTATTCTCTATCTAACACATGAAATTCGAAGCATGAAAATTTAACATTAAATTGTTTAAATAATCATGGATTATGGCATTTATTGAAAATCTGCACATAATCATTATTCTTGTAGTAAAAGTAAATGGTAGTGGAATTTTGACTTGCTCATTTTCAGGTCTTTTTTTCATCTCTTTTTCTTTTGGGGTCTATCTTTTTCTAAATCCTTTGATCTTTCTTTTAGGACTTTTTACCCTTTTTTCATTTTTTTATTATTTTTCATTTTTCATTTTTCAAAATATGGGAAAACAACTTTCAGAAAGAAATATATATACATATTTGCAAGACTATCAAAATCAATTCAAACATTATGAACCCTATTATTATAGGACCCTAACATAGGGTATGTTCAATCTTATGGCCAAAACTCTACAGCCATGAAGGCATTTGAGACAACTTCAAAAATAACTTTTTTCGTAAGTTCTAAACCACAAACATGTCAAGTTTGTTTTCAAGTTGATTGCCATTGTTTGAAGCCTATGTTGCAGCAAGATGTATGTAGATTTGCAGCCTATGGCAAGCAAGATAATTTCGATAGCTATCAAGACATAAACACTGATGTTAGTCTTCAAAAGAAAGCTGGAACTTCTACAAATTCATCTCCTCATGAAGGTAAAAAAGATGGACATGCAAAGCAGAATTTGAGGTATAATTCTTCCCATAGTCAAGTTGATTATGTTTCTGATAAGAATGACAAATATGCATACTTGAATGGAAGAAAGAGTTGTTGTTCCTATTGTGTTCTGTGCAAGCATGATGTTTCAAAATGCTGGAAGAGGTTGAAGGCATACAAGAAACAGTTGAAGCGAAGGAAACTTGCTCAAAAGGTGAAAAATACTTGCACACATTGCCACAGAAAGGGGCATGTTATTGCCCAATGCTGGACATTTCATCCTACTAATCATCCCAAAAATTTGAAGCAAGAGGATAAAAATACTGGCGAAATTGGAACCAAATATTCCATCATTGATGTGAGAATAGATGTTTCACAGGAAGAAGATTTTCAGCAGCAAAAATCGCCATGGAAGTGGCTAGGTAAGAAGTGGTTTCACTTCTTAACCCAGTAAGACATACATTCATTTGTACATATGCAAATTTTAGTCATGTATGCATTTCTGTTGTAATCTCATGTTTGTTTGAGCCACCTTGGATAGATGATCAAGGACATGATGTTCAGCTACCTTCTATTGAATATTTCTCGCCAGAAATTTCTGAGTGAGTTCAGAGAAGACACAGTTCTTGAAAGGAGGACAAGAGCATCCAAGAAGGGAAGTGTTGACTACCTTTGAGTTGGGCTCAAAGGCACTGATCCATGTAAGGTAAAGTGTATGGAGGCTAGAAAAGTAAGGGTGTTGTACTCTCATCTACTGAATAGATCAGGTAATCGGTCTTTTGGGGTCCAAAAGATTCCTAATGGGGAGGTGTGATCAGATTTGGATCAAGGACCTAAGTGATAGCTCAAATTTCAAATTTTTCCAAAGTGTGCCAAACCTGAGCGACCGGATAGATCTCTTCTTCCTAATTCTAGTGCTGTGAATGATTCAAAAAAACGACACCGTATGAAGAATATATCGCGATTTGAAAAGTCCAGTAAACTACAATTTTTGACCTTTGACAAGGTTTGACTGGGCATTTGATTATTCAGCAAAAATAATATACCAGGGAATATTCCTAGAATATTCCTCAAAATATTCCCTAAAATATTCCTTTCGAGCTAGTCAGATCATGCCAAGTGGCAAATGTTCATTGGTTAATGGGTTGTACATTAGTATGTAGACCAATCAGAAGGTGCCACGTGGCCATCCCTAAGGCCGCCACGTGGCCCTTGAATCGTGTATCAAAATTTTGGTGGAGCCGAATGGAGTCGACCCCGTGACCTCCTTTCCATCACTCCCACATCTTACCGATGGGCTATCAGTGTGGCTTAACCATAATGGTTCAACGGTATTTTTTAACGTGAATAGAAATGATGTTTTGGGGAGCAGAGGGGCCAGCCCCTCCCCATGTGGCCTTCATCAACGCCCAGGGGCTAAACCCCAACCGTAACTTCCAAGAGACAGTTCCGGTTAGCCTGTTCACATGCAACGTTTAATCAAACAGTTAATTCAACCGCAAATTCCAACCGTTAGCCTCCGCTGATTTCAGAGTGTTCACATGGATAAGATTAAATTCCATCCCCGAAATTTACGGTTAGACTGGAAGGATTAATAGCGTGCCCTTAAATTTGGGGTAGTTGGCAAGTTTATCTCCAGTTAACTGAAGTGCTCCATTTTTAGTGGAGTTGATTTAGGTGAAACTGGACAAAAGTTGTTGAGGCTCTATCTTGAGCTAGATTTGACCATTATGAGAGTGTGATTAGTAAATTTCGAATATCTCATACATTCTAGACCCATTTTTTATGGTTTCAGAGCCATAATATAACTTCTTTGCGTGATTTTTCTTCAGAGAAGTTCTAGGGGTCACTAGGGCCACCAGGGGCCAGCAACAGAATGAGGCCTAGCTAGGGCAGCTAAAGGCCTTAATCAGGAAACCAATAGTAAATTTTTTATTTTTCAGACATTCTGGATCTAATGGTGAGGTTTTTAGAGCCAACAGAGGAATTTTGAAGGCCAATATACTTCAAGGAAGTTCCAAGGGCCACTAGGTCCAGCAGGAGAATGAGGCCTATCCAAAGCAGCCAGTATCCATTCTCAGCAAAAAAGTAGTCTATTCTGACTATTTTGAGCCTTCTGAATCCAATGGAGGTATTTTCAGAATATTTTGAAGACTTTTGAAGGCCGAGATGCTTCAGGGAAGTTTTCAGTGAACCTAGAGCCAAGGGATGCCACCAAGTGTTGGGAGCGTAACCGGAGCAGTCGGAGGCCAATTTCATAAAGTGAATAGTCTATTATGACTATTTTTGACATTCTAGATCCATTGAAGGGATTTTTAGAGTCATTTGGAGACTTTTTAAGGTAGATAAGCCATAAGTAATTTTGGGACAGCCTAGGGCCAACAGTGGATGGAGGCCTAGATTGGGGAGCCAGAGTTCATTTTGAGCAAATTATCAGTCTATTTTGGAGGTCTGATATATGATGGAGACAATAGATGAGGTTTCAAGGACAGAAAATGATTTTGAGGGATTTTGTGCCAAAGAGAAGCTCAGGTAAGCTTAAGGGCATTGATAGAAGAATTTAAGTCAAAGGAAGCCTAGGCCTATCTTTAGAGTGATGACAGCCATTACAAGGGTATGATTGTATTATAAACCCAATGGTACATCCCAAATAACCATTGGAGTTAATTATTTAATTGTAAAATAAATTTTTCATCATAATCCCAAAGAGCCAAGTCAATTGACATAGGCTCAAGGAGAGGTAGCCCACAATATTCGGGTGAAATCCTTTATTAAATTTGCTATTATGTGTTGATGCTTATTTGTTGCACTTTATGGTTTTACAGTGAAAATAATTGTCAAGAATAAGCTAGATCTTATTTTGTTTAAATGAGTGGTAGGTTCTTGATAGGCATAACAAGTTATCCAACCCATTTTCAGACCAGGTGGTATCAGAGCACTTGGTTGCTTGCTTGACAGAACACTAGGTTTCATGTTTGACAGAGTACTAGATTGCTTGTTTGACTTGAAAGGTGTTTAACAGTGCAAAGAATTTAACTATTTGCAAATTGATTGATGTTTACAAGTTTAATTTTTCTAGAGGTGAAGGGAGAGCTATTGTTAGCTAAGTCTAGAAGAGGACAAGAAGGAAGAAGGTTGAAAGAATTTTCCTTACCCAAAGGACCTCAAGGAAACCCTTGAAGCACAAGAGGAATTGTTTGCAAAAGGCTGCTTGAAGAAGAGCTTGACTCTACATCCATATTGTTCAGAAGCTTTGTCAATTATTTTTGAAAGCCTTGTGAATTTTTTTTGAAGTTAGTTCATTTACATAAGATTACAACTTCTTCAAGTGAGATTTCAAAATCCTCCTCCTTCACAAGATTCTTCGATGAAGAAATGAAGCAAGACTTCTACATCCTGAAGGATAGGGTGCAAATTCTATTTGAAGATAGAAAGGAAAGCACTAGACTTCGTGAGAAATTGGTTTCTATGAAGCAAGAGAAAGAAGAAATTCTTCAATGAATGCATGAGATGGAGATGTAGCTCCATCAAGCCCAAGAAGCCTTAACCAAGGAAATGCTTGAAGCAGAGGTAAATCGCTCAAATTTGTCTTCAAATTCCTCTTCAGATAGATGTGTAGGTTCATTTGAAAAGCACACTAGAGGTATAGGGTACAAGTTGATGTTAAAAATGGGCTATGAAGTCAAGGGTTTAGGAAAACATGCACAAGGCATGGTTGATCCTATTTTGGTTGAGGAAAGGCCTAAGAATTTTGGTCTATGCTATGTTCAATCTTATGGCAAAAAATATACAGCAATCAAGGCATTTGAGACAACTTCAAGAAGAACTTTTGTTCCAAGTTCTAAACCACAAACATGTCAAGTTTGTTTTCACGTTGATTGCCAATGTTTGAAGCCTATGTTGTAGCGAGATGTTTGTAGACATGCAACTTATGGCGAGCAAGAGATTTTTGACAGCTATCAAGACATGAACATTGATGTTAGTCTTCAAAAGAAAGCTGGAACCTCTACAAGTTCATCTCCTCATGAAGGTAAAAAATATGGACATGCAAAACAACATTTGAGGTATAATTCTTCCCATAGTCAAGTTGATTATGTTTCTGATAAGCATGACAAATCTGCATGCTTGAATGGAAGAAAGAGTTGTTGTTCCTATTATGGTCTGTGTAACCATGATGTTTCAAAATGTTGGAAGAGGATGAAGGCATACAAGAAACATTTTAGGCAAAGGAAACTTGCACAAAATGTGAAAAATACTTGCACATATTGCCAGAAGAAGGAATATTTCATTGCCCAATGTTGGACATTGCATCCAACTAATCATCCCAAGCATTTGAAGCAAGAGGATAAAAATACTGGTGAAACAGGAACCAATGATTCCATCATTGATGTTAGAACATATGTTTCACATGAAGAAGATTTTAAGCAGCAAAAATTGCCATGGAAGTGCCTTGTTAAGAAGTGGTTTGACTTCTTAACTTGTAAGACATACATTCATTTATACATATGAAAATTTCATTCATGTATGCATGTATATTTTGTTGAAAACTTACGTTTGTTTGAGCCACCTTGGATCGTTGATAAAGGAAGCGATGTTCAGTTACCTTCAATTGAAGAATTCTCGCCAGGAAATTTTTGGATGAGCAAGGAAGACAATTCTTGACAGGAAGACAAGAGCATTCAAGAAGTGGAAGTGTTGACTACCTTCAAGTTGGGCTCAAAGGCACTAAGCCATGCAAGGAAAATTGTATGGAGGATGGAAAACTAAGGGTATTGTACTCTCATCTACTGAACAGATTAGGTAATCAGTATTTTGGGTCCAAAAGATCCCAAATGGGGAGGAGTGATCAGATTTGGATCATGGACCTAAGTGATAGCTCAAATTTCAAAGTGTTTGAAAGTGTGTCAAACCTGAGCGACCGGATAGATCTCATCTTCCTGATTCTGGTGCCGTGAATGGTTCGAAAAATCGACACTGTAAGAAGAAGATAACGCAATTTGAAAAGTCCAGTAAACTGCAATTTTTGACCTTTGACCAAGTTTGACTGGGAATTTGAATATGCAGCAAAAATAATATTCCAAGGAATATTTCTCGAAATATTCCCCAGAATATTCCTCTCGGGCCAGTTACAGGATGAAAAATGGCACAGTTATATTGGCATATGGACTGTATGTGGATTGTTTGGGCCAATCATAGGTTTAAAATTTTTATGGTGTGGACCGGAGTTGGCCCCGAGACCTCCGAGCACGCATACACATGGCTTAACTAGCTCCACCGGTGATACTTAACCCTTAAGGCAACATGTTTATTATAAAGTTTGCAATCGGAAAATATGGGGACCCGGAGGGGCCAGCCCCGAGGGCCAACTCCTTCCCATGTGGCCAAGCGCCGAGACCGAGCATTAATCAAAACGGCCAACGATCTTGATACGTGATCACATAGCGTTGTTTCTCCGGCGGTTTTCACAACAGTTGACCCGCAAACTCTGACAGTTATTGTTACACCTTGTCACATGTGCAGAACCGTGTAGTTAATCTGCCGGCGGTTTCGGTTAATCCAACTTCCAACTCAGTTTTAAACTACGTTACCACAGTTCAAGCCTATGGTTCCGCTAACCACAAACGAGACCGCAGGTTTTTGGGGTGACATGTGCCCAACCACCCCAATGGTTAAGTTTAATGCGTGGTATTTTAGGCAAAGTTTGGAGCACCCTTAATTTTTGGGATTTGGCCAAATATAGTTGGTTTAACTGCAGTTTCTCCATTTTTAGTGGAGCTGATTTAGGGGTCACTGGACAAAATTTGTTTAGGCTCTATCTTGAGCTAGATTCGACCATTTTGAGAGTGTGAATAGTCAATTTTGACTTTATTGGACATTCCAGACTCATTGGTGAGGGTTTCAAAGCCATCAGAGAACTTCAGAGCATGATTTAGCTTCAGATAATTTCTGGGGGCTAGTAGCATAATGAGGCCTAACCAGGGCAGCTAGAGGCCTTATTCAAGAAACCAATAGTCAATTTTGGATGTTTCAGACATTCTGGAAATAATGGTGAGGTTTTTAGAGCCAATAGAGGACTTTTGAAGGCCTATATTCTTCATATAAGTTCCAAGGGCCACTAGGGCCACTAGGGCCACCCGGTGCCAACAAGAGAATGAGGCCTATCTAGAGCAGACAGTATCCATTGTCAGCAAAACAGTAGTCTATTCTGACTATTTTTAGCCTTATGAATCCAATGGTGGGATTTTCAGAAACTTTTGAAGACTTTTGAGGGTCGAGATGCTTCAAGGAAGTTTTCAGTGAACTTAGAGCCAAGGGGTGCCACTAGGTGTTGGAGGCGTAACCGGAGCAGCCGAAAGCCAATTTCAGCAAGTGAATATTCTATTATGAATATTTTTGAAATTATGAAGCCATTGAAGGGATTTTTAGATTCATTTGGAGACTTCTGAAGGTCGAGAAGCCACAGGGAAGTTTCAGAAATCCCAGGGCCAACAGTGGATAGAGGCCTAGATTGGGGAGACAATGCTCATTGGGAGAAAAATATTAGTCTATTTTGGAGTTATGATATATGCTAGAGATATTAGGTGAGGTTTCAAGGACAGAAAATGACTTCTAGGGAGTTTGTGCCAAAGAGAAGCTTAGGGAAGCTTAAGGGCACCGACAGATGAAGTCAAATCTAAGGGGAACCTAGTTCTATCTTCAGAGTGATGACAGCCATTCTAGGGGTATGATGGTATTCTAAACCCATTGGTTCAATTTATATAACCATTGCAATTAAGTTTTTACTTGTAAAATAATTTATAAATCATAATCCCAAAGAGCCAAGTCATTTGACATAGGCTCAAGGAGACGTAGCCCACGATATTTAGGTGAACTCCTATATTAAATTTGTTGTTATGCGTTGAAGCTTATTTGCTGCACTTTATGGTTATTGCACATGCTTAATATCAACAAAAGCAAATGTTCTTAAAGAACTTAAACATTTACAAAAATAAAAACATACACCTTTTTCAAGTATTCATTTCCGCACATGCAAGAGGAAGCTAGATCTATTTTTTTTAAATGAGTGGGAGGTTCTTGAAAGGTATAACAAGTTATCCAACCCATTTTCAGATCAGGTATGAAAAGGAGGATCAAGTTCAACATGTTGGTTGAGAAGGATTCCAAGGATGAGAATGAGGGTGAGGAGGAGGCGCTGGTTGAGGATGTGTCTAGCTCATTTGTTACAACTACGGCGAATTAGGACACTTCGTGCAGGATTGTATGAATCCTACCTCCACTTGTAAGTATTGTAAAGCTTTTGATCATTTGATAGAATAATTTCCAGTCCTTATGAAAAATATGTAGGAGAAAAGAAACCAGCAACCTATGCATAATTTTCAAATGATGACCATTAAACCAAGGGAAGATGATCCATGCAACAACATCATCACGCGAAGTGGCGCAACAATAGGAGATGATATAACCGAAGGTAAGAAGCCGATGCAAGACACATGGCTTAGTAAGACTACAAAAAGATCCCCTAGGTTCAGTATTCAGGTAGAAAAAAGAATCATTCCTAAAGACGAAGTTAATTTTCATGGATCCAAGAGCTTTGACCTCTAGCACGTAACCACAGCAGACAGTGCTAAAGTAACTACTCAGCTAAAATATTTTATCCAACTATATGGAAATAATTTTTGCAGACCTGTATGAGGTTGGTCTTAGATCAAAAGGTTATTAAAGGACTTCAGGATCTGCTTGACTCCTTTTTTGAAAAATATGAACCATGAAATGAGTCGCACGTAGTCAACAAGTTGAATCGACATAAGAAGAGAACATGAAGGGAGATGACACTAACTGCACAGATTGGGGAATATGACATGGATCAAGAAATCCTAGATCTAGGATCCGATGCCAATGTATTTTCTAGGAAAACTAGGGATTGAATGGGAAATTCGAGGTTTTAATGTTCATCGATCTAGTGGAGAATGGCCAGATAGCAGAAGATCATTCCTATGGGAAGGCTCTTAGGCATTGTAGTAGATATTGAAGGAGTGCGTGTTATTGCATATTTTGAAGTAATTGAAATTGTAGATAATAGAAATCCATATCTGGTGTTGCTTGGATTGGATTGGGACTTCGATATTTATTATATAATCAATCTGAAAAGGAGATAGATGGTGTTTGAAAAGGGTGATCTACGGGTCATTGTGCCTCTAGACCCATCAGAAGGAGCGCAGTATACAGAGCTTGTACGCGATGAGTACTGCGATGCAGACAATAATAATATCTACAAGATTGCAGCTAAGGAAGAAGATTCGATTAAACCCAATACAGATGGAAGGATAATCTGGGAGCAAGACAGTTCCTATATTTCAGATTCTGATGAAGAACTAGAAAAATGGAAAAATAGGTTGCATGAATTCTCTACAAGAAGATGTAACAATATCACAAGATAACTTCGCTGCATAAATTCAGAGGTATGTAATTTGCCTTATTATGATGGGATAAGAGATGTTTGCGTTTTTCTTGATGAATTTGAAAAAATAAGTTCCAGAAGAACAAAGGTTCCAAGCATTGGATGTATCCCTCAGATCTACACCTACCAGATGGTGGGGAACTCATAAAGCAAATATCGAAGGTTGGAAAGAGTATTGCATATTGATGAAAATTAGATTTAGCCAAGTAAATACCAAAATCAAAGAAAAATATGATGGAAAATAGGATCCCCAAGCGAATATGTCTCGTTGGACTAAGGCTTGGAGCAAACAACCAGAGCCAAAGTGGGTACATATATTTTTCCACACATTGGACCTGATACCTATGAACTATTATCTTTAGACATAGTTGCATAATGGAATGGCGAGCTGGACAGAAATGGTTGAAGGCTCCTACTAACATTTAATTTTGAGGATGATTGTCAAAGCATTGATGAAGCCTTCAGGAAGTCAGAGCAAGGATTTTTACAACTACCACTGCGCCAACTTGGACACAGCCAGATTGGGCCGTGTAGTTGGAGCACGCACTGGAATGTTATAATGTGACAATAGAAGAGGAGGATGAGGATCCATGCAATATTAATATCTCATATCCATAAGGACATCGCGAAGTTGCTGGGCTAGAGCCAGAAATCCATGGCATAATGCAGCCCATGAAGATGCGGAAAGTGAATATTGGGTTAGAAGAAAAGCCAAAGTTTGTGCTGATTGGATATTATTGGGACGAAGACACAGTTAGCAAAGTTGCAGAGCTATTGCATTAGTATCAAGATCTCTTTCCCACGAAGTTTTATGAACTGAAGGGGATAGTATGAGACCTCAGAGTTATGAGGATTACTCTGAAACCATAAGTGAATCCAATAAAACAACGGCCATATAGATTCAACCCAAAATACAAGGAAAAAGTGAAAGTGGAGTTATAAAAGATGATCAAGGCAGGGATCATCGAACTGGTTGAAGAATTTGAATGGGTAAATCCTATGGTAGTTTAGGAGAATAATACAAAGGGAGAAATTTGAATATGTGTGGACTTGATGAAATTGAATGATGCATGTGTACATGACCCTTTACCCACACCATTCACCGATGAAGTGTTGGATAATGTAGGAGGATAGGAGGCTTACTCTTTCACATATGGTTTTTTGAGTTACCATCAAATCAAGATTGTGTCGGAAGATAGACATAAGACCACTTTTTCTACAAAGTGGGGATGTTACCAATATATCGTGATGCCTTTTGGGTTGAAGAATGCTCCTACTATATTTTCTAGAGTTGTAGTCATAGATTTTAAGGAGTATATAAACAAATTTCCGGAGGTTTACTTTGATGATTGGATTGCTTTTTGGTTGCTTAAATGCATGTATCGAGCTTGATATTGATGTTAGACACTTGTAGACAATATCAGATATCGTTGAATTTGAAGAAATGCATATTTTGTGTACCTTTTGGTATACTATTGGGGCATGTTGTTTGCAGATAGGGATTGATGGTAGACCCCACAAATATATTTGCTATTGTGAACCTGGAGCCACCTAAGACAGTGAAGCAACTGCGCACAACACTAGGACATACTAGATACTACAAGAAGTTTATAAAGGCATATGTGCAGATTACTGCGTCGATGGAGAAGCTATTAAAGAAGGATGCTACTTTTTGTTGGGATGAATAATGCCAAAAGAGCCTCGACATACTAAAGGAAAAGATGGTAACTACGCTCATTCTAGTTTTTCCAGATTGGAATAAAGAATTTCATGTACATGTATATACCTCTTGAATAGAATTGGGTGGAGTATTGACGCAACCAGGATAAGGAAATATGGATCACCACGTATCTTTTGAAAGCATAAAATTGTCCAAGGTGGAGAAAAACTATTCTACAACATAAAGAGAGGGATTGGCCATGGTTTATGCATTACAAAATTTCAGGCACTATTTTTTGGGAGCGCACTTCAAGATGTTCACTGATCACTCCACGCTGAAGTATTTATTGAATTATAATTTTCTAGGAAGAAAGATTTTTCAGTGGTTGTTATTGTTTCAAGAGTATTATTTTGAATTTATAATCAAACCAGGGAGATTGAATGTTAAACCTGTTCATCTTTCAAGGATCGAAACAGGCAAAGTACCCACGATCATTGAGAAGAACCTTCTTGATGCGCGACTATTCGCTATCAGGTTTGCAGATGATCAGTTCATGGATATTATTCAACTTTTGGCTGCGGGAATGGCGCTCGCAGATTACACTACGTAGTAGAATAAGGAGATGGTAATCAAGGCAGTTGATTTTTCATTGATTGCAAGACATTTGTATAAGATGGGACCAGATGAAATATTGTGGATATATGTCTCTGAGCATGAAAGGCAACATATATTAGCATAAGCTCATGGAGGATTTGTAGGATGCCATTATGCAGGGAGGCCACTGCGTAGAATATTTTAAGAGTTTGATTACGGTGTCCCATGTTGCATAAGGATGCCAAGGAATATTGTAGAACTTGTGATGCATGCCAAAGAATAGTGAGACTATCTAGAAGGGATGAAATGCCCTTTAATCCCAAGTAACGTTGTAGGAATTTGATAAGTGGGAAATTGATTTTGTTGGACCTATCAATCCACTAGGAAAGAAGACTGGAGCAAGGTATATCATTAATGCAACAGATTATTTGACGAGATGGGTCAAGGAAAAGCCGGTGAAATTTTTCACCGCAAACACTACCCTGAAATTTATATTTTAGTATATTCTGTCCAAATTTGGGTGTCCGGAGATCTTGATGAGTGACAAGGGTTTGCATTTCTTGCACAAGACTATTGAGGTGCTAACTGAATAATTTTAAATGCACCATTAGAAGATTACACCATACCATCCTCAAGCGAATGGGACGGTCAAAGCTTTTAACAAGATTTTGGAGAATGCACTCACCAAGGTATGCAATGTGAACATAAATTACTGGGATCTAAGAATTCCAGCGGAGTTATGGGCATACAGCACAACATGCAAGATGTTGACTGGACATACACCTTTTATATTGGTCTATGGACAAGAAGCAGATATTCCTATGGAGTATATTGTGCCCAGTTTAATAATTGCAGCATTTACAGACATGGAAGACCACGACACAATGGAATAAAGGATGCAGCAATTGCTCACTTTGGAGGAAAACATATTTATTGGGGTTTATCAACAACAAGTGCAAAAATCAAGAGAAAAATCCTAGCATGACAGGCATATTAAGCAGAAAAAATTTGAGGGAGACCTTGTACTATTGTATGATAGCAAGTTCGTGAAGTTCCCTGGGAAGTTTCAAACACATTGGTTGGGGCCATATATCATCAGGTGTGTCTCTCGAGGAGGCAGAGTTGAGCTCGTGAATTTGGATGGTCAGCTAATGCCACAACAATTAAATAGGAGCATATCAAATATCTACATGGATGACTTTGTCCCTATAAATTCGCATTGACTATATTAATGGAGGAAAGTATTAATGTTAGATGTAGTTGCAAGTGGGAACGGGACTCTAAAATACTTTACCAAAGCCAGACTTTGCTGAAGAGGGATTACTGCGTGACACTCAAGAGGCTGAAAAAGTTTGAGGGAACTGCAACGAGGAAGGAATTGATGCGATGGAAGGGAGGATCCATCGAATTCCACTAGAAATGTGACCATTGGAAGTGAAAAATTTGATTTGATAGGGAATTTTTCATTAAAAGGAGTGGCGTAAACACATTTATTGATCGTATCTGGATAAATATATCGCCAAATATGCATTTATGAGATGAATCTGAAGACAATCATAGGGTCTGAAATTAAAATTTTTTTTAAATATCACATCCTGCTCCACATTTTGACACTTTTCTCACTGAGAAATTGACTTGTGATTTTGCGCCTAAGTGTGAGCCGAGATTTGAGTTGCATGTCTGAGAGGAGTTTTGAGTACATTGCCAGGGAAGTTCTCAAGAGAGGATTAACTCGAATCATGACTGTTACACCACCACCGAGTGTGATAGGGCCGAGGTCACCTAGGAAGCAATCGACTGCAGGAGAAGCAACGCAACCAAAGCAGAAGAAGGTTAAGAAACCAATAGCGTCCCCATTTGTACGACAACCACCCAGAAATAAGATCACCAAAGAGAAAATAATTAAGGAATGACTCGATAAGAAAAAGGAGCCTATGGAGGTCCAGGAGAGTGAAGAATAGGAGGTTGTAGCAGACATTCTGCAGGATGTGATAGAAAAATAAGTGGAACCTATTTCTAGGTTGTCATCGTATATACCACCTCGGAATTCGAGTGCAAAATCAGTGAAGGATCCAAATGCAGTGAAATTCGTTGTATTTACACCATTGTTGTCAAACAATGTTCTGTTTGAGGGAGAGAAATTGGCAAAAGTCCCTCATCTAATGATGGAAGACTGGGATTTCGACGACAGAAGCAAGTATCCATAATTTGAGCCCAATTGATACTTACGTGTGATGCACTACCAGGAGAATGATGTCACAAGTTTGGAGCCACATAGGTGAGTTTCAGGAATCCAGCAGTCAGGATTACTCAATATGTTGTATGTTCTGCATTTTGGGTGCAACATTATCAACACAATTTGTGTGCGCAACCTTTGGTGTTAGTGCATGACGGGGGCCTTTGGTTGGGTGAGAGGATACCTATTGATGATATGTTGATTCGCAGAATTACTACGTTGTCCTTCCAAGGATAGAACCATGTAGTGGATTTTGTAGGGAAGAGCTCAAATAAGGCAGTCGTAGAGGCTATGAAGTAAAAATATGGTATTATAATGAAGACCCGTGGATATGACATCGGCTCCATCAATGACCCAGTTGTGTGATTCGCCACACACATCTTAGCTATAAAAATTATGAGTAATTTCTGCGTGAATGAAGTGCCAGCACCTGCCAAATATTTAGATGAAAAATGTAGTAAAGGGGTCTAGTATAAATGGGTAGGATATCTGTGCAAGCTCTTTCTTGATGACCATTGCAAGGCACAGGGGGGAGGAAAGGAATTCCACTATGCATGGCTATTGCTTCTTATAGAACTCATGGCGTGGAGGGAGCTCGAGGAGTCACAGTTCTCCACTATGGATCCAGATATCTGCGAAGCTGTGAGGTACGCCTCACTATGGTTTACCAAGGAACCAAATCGTGCTGGAGATGGATCAGTGCACTGTGGTGAGTCAGTGTCCCACACTCTTACCAATTTTATTTGAATATTATCGTTGGATAGATTATTTTAAGGTGAATTTTCACCGAACATATATCTGCGCGTCGAAGGACCTTGAAGAAGTATGATACTCTTTATCATATTTGGTCATTGAGGTTGATATTGCATAGGTCGCAAGCCGATGGACGATTGATTTTTTGTCTCCACCAACTGAGGGAGCGGAGACCGAGCAGGAAGGAACTAGTGGGAAATATACTACCACAAAGAAAGAGATCGTGGAAGAGAAGGAATTAAAGAAAAATACCCAAGCTGGAAGAGTCACAGGAACATGCCAAGACATAGAGAAGGAAACAAGAAAAGACACTGACAAGGCCACATGAAAATACATAGAGCTGGAAATGAGAAAACATGCAAAGGCAGAAACTATGAAGGAGACAAAAAAGGATGTCGAGGAGACTGAGGATATAGAGCATGACCATAGCGGTTAGGATCCTTTCACGGATACAGAGTAATTAATTGTGAATAGATGAATACTGTAAACAAGAGGTGCATAAAAAAAGCATAAATCATATAAATCGCAGGGCGTGGAACCAATGATCCTCACTTACGGGGACATCGATGATATTGGTGATAAGGTTCGGGATGTCATCGAGATACCTAGAATAGGATAGAAGATCAATACAAGGCTATATTGGCAGAGGTGCGACAGGGCATGAAAGAACTACAAGTGCTAGCACAGACAGCAAGACAACAAGAAAAACCTGCCACTCAGACAGTTCAAGCGAGCGAGGTTCAAGCGAGCGTGGTTCAAGAGAGTGTGGTTCAAGCGAGTGTGGTACAAGCAAGCCACCAAGCACAACCACTGCACCAATTAGAGATGATAACTAGAGTTCATGTTTTTCAGGTACCTGGAGGGGCACTGCATTTTGAGGATGGAGAGGATGGTGGGTGCGCCAAGCATTGGCACAGCCTTAGTTTGAATCTCTCTACGCTTCCCATCCATATGGTGCATGACATCCACTCGAGGGTCATAGATCAGAGTTGAAGGTGCGCGAGTAGCGCACCTTGAATATCACTAAGGAAATAAAGCAGTACAACCAAAATATCTTCAAATACATGAATAAGGTGCTCTGGGATTGAGATGAGGCGACCCGGCAAAGACGGAGTTGGAGGAAATTGTCACCAAGACTTACAGTGAGATTCCAGACCTCAAGGTTCAAGCTAAGGATGCTCAAGCAGAAAATATTATGAAGCTTTCAACTGCAATCAAATAGTCCAAGAATGGAATGGACAAGGTAAATTTTGAGCTTCAGATATAGATCACTGAGCTGCAGATGAGGCTACAGCCAACCACACCGCTAGAGGTGTGCAAGCAGCAGGAAGCAGATATGAAGGCAGCACTAGCAAGTATCTCCACCATAGTCAAGGACTATGGAAAATTTTTCAAGGACACCATGGTGATTTGGACCTTTCTAAAGGATGATCCAAACATTCAAAATATTGAAGAGGAAGTCCTACAGAGACAGAAGCAATTGGATGAGATCAAGACCAGTGCGAGGACGTTAGCACCCGCACAGCAGCTCGCTCAGATTACAAAAGGGAAAGAACTGCAGAGCCAGATCAAGGATCTACGTAGGAAGGAGCTTTTGATCACAACAAGAACACAACCTTGGCAGGATGAAGCCATTCAACTGTCTCAGATAGTTGATGTGAAGCTGAAAGAGATGTGCAAGAAGCATAACGATATGCTTCACAAGGTCGTAGGGCCAACATCAGAGAAGTTGCTAGAGGAGGTGCACCAAGAAGAGAAGTTGTTCAGAGAAATTATTCAGCCTTTGAAGAGAGCCTACACCAAAATCGTAGAAAATATTCAGGGTGCACCAGCTGAGTGACTCGTGATGAGTCACATGTGAGTATTGGGGGCATGTTGGGCGAGGCCAAACTTGGTCCAATTTTGGTCAAAAGACTCTCCAACTCAAGGAGCAGAGTGCGCGGTCCAGAAAGGATAAATAAACCGCACGAAGTTTATTTTGTTATTTTTTATTCCTCCCATGGTATATGGACCATGGTATTGTAAGATGAAAGTGTTATATAAATCGATGTATTTTCAAGTCATGAGAGATAGAAAAAAATGAATAGATACCATGTATTGAGTTTATAATTTTGCGTTATTTTCTACATTGGGGCCAAAACAAAGGCTCTGCAGCTGTGTGCGTGGAAGCCTTGGTCTGCAACTATGTGTGCATACCCCCCGCAGTTGTGTGCATGGGGTGAAGAAGGATTGTACTGAAAGATTCATCATTAATAAATAGAAGGAAGGTTTTGAAGTATCTCTGTGTTATTTGTGCAATTTGTCTGTTATATATATTTGAAGTTGTGTTATACTGTTAGTGGCTTTAGGTTGTTTGTACATATTATTAAGTGATGGTTGTGAAAATATATAACTGCCTCCGCGCAGTTCAAGAAATCATTAGAGAAAATTTTAGTCGTAGATCCACATTTTATTGTCCCTATGGATGCAAAAACTTGTTTCTGACATCCCCCAATATTGCCTCAGGTGAGACTATGATCTGCGCAGTAGGTCGTTGCCGAAAGGGTCGGTGATAAAGGGTTTTGTTGGTTGCACAGCAACTTTGAACCTGGGTCGAGACCCCTTTGAGCCAACACATGCGCCATTATAGTTTGAAATGAAGATAAGTGCGATGGAGTTTTAAATTATGGTTTTGAGCCAATGTAACCTAGGATTATTATAACTTTTAGGAATAGTTTTTCTTTTGGCCTTGCAAGGTGTCAATGCAAAGTGTAACGGATGACGAGAGATTTGGGTTTGGGGACTTTTGCTTAAGTGAGAGAAAACGGTATGTAACATTATTCTTGACAGGTGGAGATCCTCTTACTCTCAAGTGCAAGAGGGGTTTGGCCTCTGAATTTGAGATGAAATACCTTGGATTTATGTATTACTTCCAGGGCTTAGAGGTGTGGTAAAGGCCTAGTGAGATTTTCCTTTCACAAGGAAAATATGTTGTGAAGCTGCTGGAAATATTTAGAATGGTAGAATCATTAGGGGAATTTTGAGGTCTAAAATGGGCCTCCTAAGGAAATTATAAAATAATAGTGGAAATAATAAACTAAGATTACATTACATCATCAAATTTTAGAGGGAAAAAATAAAACACTATTTTTTCAACTCGTATTTTCAACTTATCTCCCTATGCGTTTACTCAAATTTCGGGCAGAAATAATCGTTGGATGCATAATTTGATTCCCCATCCAAGGAGTATCCATGTTGCATACTTTCAATGGACCCTGCTATACGAAAAATGAGAAATACATGGAAAAACGTGATTACAATCACATTTTTTCATGTATTTCTAATTTTTCGTGTAGCAGAGTCCGTAGAAAGTATGCAACATGGATACTCCTTCGATGAGGAATTAAATTTTGCATCCAATGAGTACTCCCACCCAAAATTTTATTATTTTATTATTTTTTAATCTTTTTACTTTTTTACTTCAAAAATGGTGAATCATCTCCCATGGTTGACATCATCATCTTGAATCCTATTAGTTCTTATAAAGTTTATTTTGGTTGTACATTTTTCTTAGGAGGCCCATTTTAGACCTCAAAATTCCCCTAATGGTAATTCCATGGCCACAAAGATGGAGATGAAATTTAAGAACTTATGTGGAGAAGTTGCAAGATCGGATTTGGTGAATTCCTCTGAGTATCAATAGTTGATTTGGGCACTAATATTCCTTGTGAACACTCGAATGAACATGTGGTTTTCAGTTAACGCTCTTATTGATGGCATTTAGTAGTCACAACTATCTGCCAATTTTCCTCCTCCAAATGCCAACTTAGTCTCCACTTCACTGATGATGTCATAATACAAAAAAATTTAAATGTTTAGTATTTTATAATTTAAAAAAATGGAAATCAAATATTTTTTCCATAATTTATGTTTACACAAAACTAAAATTAATTAACCCATCCATTAATTGATTTTGACCCTATAGTCATCGATTTGACTTTTTTACCTATATATTCATCATTCCTAATATATTTATTTTTTCAATTGTGGTCCAAAATTGGGAATTTCACCCCATTTAAAAACTCCTCCTCCATGGTCGATTCTACAATCCATCCTCGATAATACCATTTCTGAAATGACATTTTTCTAACTCTATGTTTCTAGCAAATTAAGTTCTACATATTATCCAACCATTCTTGATATCTGGTCAAATATTTGAGAATTTTCCAATTACCCTTCCACAAGGAATTTTTTCAATAAATTGTTGTGCAACCTATAACATCCCTTTATAAAGTGAATACTAAACCATACATATCAAGTGTTGTAACCATTTCTCTAATACTACTTCGTAACATCCCCTAGTAACCCATTGGGGTGTTTTACTATATTTATAATCTGACCTTTCGAAAAATTCCCTTGATTCTACTAAATATACTTATGATACCATAACTCTTCCCTATTTTACATGCTTAATGCACATTATTATGAAATTCATCCTATAATTAACCATTGTTGCATAATTAAACATGTATAAACACATAATTTGTAAACAACAATTAATTATTATCACAACAAAGAGTAGATAAATATAACATAGCATTTATCTTTGAAAAATGAAACCAACTAGTTGTAAGCCTCAAATGTTCTACCCAACCATAGACCATGCTACTGATAATCTCTTAGAAGTGGGTCACGCCCAATCTTGAGCTAATACTCCACCAAGAAAAACACCACCTAAGCTAAATATGGTGCACAACTACACCAACATGATAACAAACCAAGGTATGAGTATTGCAGCCTCCAACCAACAATATTTCATCCCCAATTAGCCTATACAACCCAAGCTAGTGGACACCCTTCTCTACACCCATAGTTCATTGAATTGTGTCGCTACCCTGCCAAGGTTCCCAACTCAGGGCGATCAAGGATGTCTTAGAGCCATGTTGTTACTATGAGTTCTAGTTGCTCTCAAGAATCTCTAGTTCACACTAAGGAAACATATCCCCATACCCAAATCCATCGATGATTAATAACGTAATGAAATAAAAGGGTCATACCCCCTTTTTCCACCAAGAAACTCAGTAACTAGTCATATTCCCCTCATAGAATGGAGTGATCATAATGAATAGAATAACACTAAAATTCCCCCTTTTATTCGCATGTTCCATTTTTAACAAGTGGTACCTCATGAAGCCACTTTTGGACATAGGATAAAAACATGTCACTTTGGAATTTAGTCTCATTTTAATAATGGTTCATCCCCCTAGGTTTAAGCCCCCCCCCCCCCCCCCCCCCCCACCCCATCACTTATCCCTTGGCCTCCTTTCCACTCATGGAGTCATAGCCCCCATACTCTTTTGCCTAAATTGGTCTACAATACTAGTGTATTTTATTTATATGTATGTGATTACATATTTACAAAACTAGGATATCTATCCTTTAGCACATAGACTCACCTATTTACAATTTCACTAGAATTCCATCCTAAAAACATATGAACATAGGCACATTGGCCTAAGATAAATATATACATGGGCATGCAAGCCAAAATTTATTTCCCAACTCACCAACCTAAACATGATACGTGCAATACAAATAGGGTTCATCCTTCGGGTTTTACATAAGTGGAAAAATCACTATCAATTAAAACACAATGGTGATGGATTTGTAACGGTGAAGAAAAACAAAAGATGATGTATTTTTCCCTTGGAGGCTTCATAGGACCCAACCAGAAAAACACATGGAAAGGGTAAAACACAACATAGGGTAACCTATAGTAACAAATAAATCCTACTAGTGGTATGTTTTCCCTTAGAGGCCTTATCATATTTTCCACAAAATAAAAAAGGCATGGAAGTAAAAAATGCAACATAAGGGAAGAAATAGTGACCAAGAAAGATAGCCCCCAATGGGTAGCTCATTTGGAAAAGCATGTTAACTTGTTAAGTAAAATATTATGAGGTCTTTGGTATTATCCTCCCAATTAACATGTGTCCACATTAGGGTTAAGCATGGTGCACCTAGCAGTTATAGTGGTAGAGGATGAAATCAACCTTGTGTCATGTGAGTATGAGACTGCCCCAGTTGTTGATTTTACTAGTCACAAAAAACAAGATGGTATATAATGCATTTATCCCTTGGGGGATCCTTTGAACCCCACAATGAACCAAAAGATGCATGATGTAAAAAAACACTATTTAGGAGGCTAACGAAGCAAAATAAAGAGACAATGAGTGTATTTTTCCTAAGAATTAATGTCGAGCCATAGGGAAGCTAAAAAAATGCAATAGATTTTAAAACATAGCACTTGGTCACCTACAACAACAAAACAAGGCAATAGGAAATGTAGTTTTCCTTGGAGAACACATGTCAAGATCCAAACAAACTAAAAAATGCATTTAAAAAAATGGATCAATAGAAGAGTTGCAACATGTCAATTAAGTACGTGATTCATTTTATATTTAGAATAGTTTGTGTAGTGCTTCTTTTTCATGCAAAGATTAGATGCCAAGATCTTACTTATATATCTCAACTCAATGATGTTAAGGCTTAGACATGCATTTCCATGCTTAAGACAATCCTTTCTTGTTATTTATATAGGCCATAACAATCAGGTAAGAATGTTGGCATGCATGCATAGAGAGGATTTTTTCCATGTTTACTCTTTCTCTCATTAGACTAAATAGATTGGTTTGTTCATAGTAAACTATCTCATTCTTGGTATCCTAAATTATTCTAAATTCTCAAAAGTGGCTTCGATAATATCTTCTATTTCTCATTCTATTTGAAAGTTTGCATTTACCCAAAATTTTCTTGCTATCATTTCCACTTCCATATTCTAGAGGATCTACGTACTACTACTTTTCATATATATACACCATGTTTTATGGCTCTTCTTTGATAAATGCTAAACTTTTAATTGTATAATCCTTGTTTTTCCCAAAGTTAAAGTTATTTATTGAGTATTGTAGGTGAGAACTTCGTCTAAAATCAACGCAAAATGTTGAGAGATAACCAAGTAAAATCTAAGCATAAAATTACACACCTTATGCCCATTCACATATAGATTCACATATAAATTAGCCAACTGCAAAGCATTCTCGATTGTCAATTCATTATTTTTATAAAGAACTTATTATAATTTTAATTAGCATACAAATTATTTTAATGGGAAAGAAAAAGACTCCTCTACATTTTTACAATGCCGAAAAAATTAAATTTAAAATTGAAACATTTTTCCTCATACTTGTTTAACCCAAATGAACTAGTTATCTACCTACTTTTACACGTATGCCTTAATTATTCACTTGTCAACAAGAATTCATTAAAAAATAGATAATTTACATGAAGATTTTAATGGATGAACTAAGCATCGTTTCTCCCTTCGTGATTGAATAAAAGTTGCCAAGATGTCATTGAGCATGTGCAGCTAGGAATGCAATCTCGTGTTTCTCTAATTTATCATTTACATTTATGTCGTTTTCATCTTTTTCTGGGCTAATAAAGCACTTATTTCTCATTAATTAATTATGCTTATTTATTAATATGATCAATTCGATGAGTTATCAAGGATTTTGAGGTAATGTATTATCATTTCTCCTATGAGTGACACAATCCAAGAATGGTTTCATGATATTGACTTATTGTCATTGAGCATAATTTAATAAATAAAAAGATTCACATGTGAGGATGGAGATAATGAATCTAGGATCAAAGTCAAAGTGTTATTTGTTGAAAATATTTTTTTATTGATGTTAAAGGTTATCTAAATGAAAGAGGAAATTATATAGTCAAAGAGTATATTTTGAGACCTTTATGACTATATGCGGCCCACCTTTTAACTCTTCATGGTTGATGAGAAATTAAGTTTTGAATGTATTCATGTATATGTTCATATATTCAACTAGCTACACAAATCAACTCAGTCGTTTGAAGAATAAGGTTTGAGATAGACCACATTGCCGAACTGAAGGAGGAATGTCGATTTTGAAACAAGATATAATCTAAGAAAAGAAAATATAGAGTCGAGACAGGGCCAAGTTTGAGGAGCAGCGAGTAGATAGACTTAAAGGAAGCGGCGAGTTGAGGAGGGTTTTGGCATAATATTTGGGAAACGGTTTTAGTCTGTTTTGAAGTCATGTTAAGATTGAGTTTAGCTATGTGTAGAGGACAAGTTTAGCTCTGTTTTGGGGCTGAGTTTCAGCCTTGTTTGAGGCATATCTCTATTTAGAATGAGGTTTTGTTAAGGAAGTCGAATGTTGACAGAAGCTAAGTTTTTGTTGAGAGGTCAAGTTTTGTCGAGGAAGCCCAGTTCTATGTGTTAGGTATTGAGGGAGGTCAAGCCCTACGCCAACAGAAATACTTGTGTAGTTGTTGGAACAAGCCTTGTAACAGGCCTGAGTTAGCACTCTTGATGCAGGTTGAAGTCTCTCTTTGTTGCAGACTAAATAAAAACTTTGTTGCAGTGCTCATTCTAGGTTAGGACCTGAGTGGTGTTGCAAGTCGAGTATAGTTTGGTGCTGCAAAAATCAAGCGGGGTGACCCGAGTGGGGATTCACATTTTTTTTGGGTTGGATTGGGAAGCCATACTTAGGTATAAGGTGGTGCACATATTGTATTTTATTGTGGGGTGACTTGGGGAAGCCTGACACAAGTCTTGAGAAGGATCACACTTAATACATATTGTTGCATATTTGTGAGAGAGTTGGTTTGAAAAACTACACCTAAACTTGGAGGAGACTACAACCTCTAAGTGTTGGTACAACATAATTAGAGTGGTGTGCTTAAAAGAATGAGGTTTCCCCTTTAGAAAGATATAATTCCTTCGAACAATAAGATACAAACAATGACAACCCTACTACGTGGTATGTGAAGCCTAGAAGAGGATAGTGAAAGACCAGCATAATGAAAGATCATTGTATGATCAGCATAATGGAATACCAATAGTGAAGCAAAGTTTTTTGTTGTGAATATTGACCATGGTATGCCATCGAACAAAGGAAAACGAGAATTATTGTTGATAAGTTCAAGGAACAAATTGAAGAAGTAGGAGAATTTGTGAAGTAGATTGGCACCTACAAATTCCTAAGTTGGGGAGATTGGAGTATCCTATAAGTTGGTACCTATAAATTTGTTGACTTTGTGCTCAAATAGGGGACTAAAATCTCCTATATGATGGTTCCTACAAAAACTCTAAGTTTGTGCTTACTTTATACGAAGAAGTTTACAAAAAGATTAAAAAACAAATGTGTATAAGTGTTTCTTGTATAAAGATCTATGTTTTATGATTTATGTGCATCAAATGTTTTAAAAATCTTCAAAAGGTTAATAGAAACTAAATATTAACTCATACCCCCTCTTAGTATTTCCAGCATTTGGTATCAAAACCATGCTCCTTTAAACACTACCTAACAGCTCGAAGGTGGACCTCATAAAAACAAATGAAAAAGTTAAGAAGGTGTGAGTCCAAACCCCTAAAAGAAGTCTCCTCAATAACCATGAATACATAACCTTTTAAAGAAGATGAAGACATGATCAGAAGAGATAGATCCAAAAGAAGGTTACATCATTGAAGTGGATTTCAAAGAAGAATTTTTGGATGCACAAGAACAAATAGTCAAGCTCAAAAAATAAAATATATGGCTTGAAAAGAAGTTACAAAATATTGAGAAGAAGAATCATAACATTGATAAAACTGAATTTGTCCTCTTGAGACTTCAAGAAGCGCAAAAGAGAGAATAAATGTTGAAAATCCAGTTAATGGAAAAGGTCGAGGATTATGAGAAGCTAGAAGAAAATGTTGATAAAAAATAGAAAGAGAAATAGCAACAATTTGAAGATTCGTCTCCTTGAAAACTTAGCTAGAAGTAGCAAAGAAACTAGAAGAAGTGATGAAAATCCAATTTAAGGAAAAAGAAGAAAAATGTGAGAAGCTTGAAGAAAAAATTATCTCATTAAGGAATGAAGTATACAAACTCAATAATAACTTGAAAAGTTCTAAAATGTTGGATGATATTATCCGCAGTCAAAGATCACCATATGCCTAAATAGGTCTTGTTTATGTGGGTGAGACATCATATAAATAAGATGCAAGCCTTAAGTCGCCAGAAAATAAAATTGAAGAATATTTTGAAGTTCCTGCTAATGTTCTTCAAAGCCCCGACAACAATGGAAGTGAAGGAAGAAAATGGGATGAGTTTGGAAGAGCCAATACACCTAGAAGCTATGTTGATGCCCTCACGGGATCCCTACACAATACAAGCAGCAATGAAATAAGAGACTAGGATCAACAAAGATTTGAACCTTCTCCGAAGAAAAACAAGTTCAAAATAACTGCTTCATCAAGACAATCATTTTCAGCTAGGTATCAAACTATATGTCTCGCTCATTGTTTTTCATGTACAATAAAGCAAGGGATTGTAGAGCATATGACAAGGATGATTGTACAGACCCTTATCATAACTCTAGAAGAGAATTTGCAAACAATCAAATAAAAGGTCCTAATGGATACATCAACAAAAATCATACTTCATTCGCTTCTTTATTCAAGTACAATATATAATGCTACAAATGCCACAATTTTAGGCATATATCACGTGACTGTAGAAGCCACATGAGATGATTTCTTAGAAAAAATAAGGAAGGATATATTTATACCATACATAAATAAAAATACACGAAGGAATGAAAGAGAATAAAAAATAAAATAGATGTGTTGAGTTGGCCACTTGAAAATTTCCCTGCATTTGAAACCACGAAAGTAAGGAAATCATGTAGCATCAGTTACAATGAAAATAGAGTATGGAAGTAGGTGTGTGGATGACAAATAAACTAATTATAACTTTGGGAGGAACGAGATAGAGTGTATACATCAGAGAAGTGTGCAGTGGAATAAGGAAGGCTACATTAACAACACAGTTACTTGTCAAGATAAGCTAAACAATTTTGTACAATGATTGTGGAGGTCTATTTTTTGTGGCTCCACTCATACTGGTTATCACTCTAGTGATAGAAACTTTTCCTACTAATGTACGGACCCCTCCACGGTTTGAAGCCTAGAAGAATATTTTGGAATTTACTCATTTTTCTACCTAGATTCCAAATATCATTCAAGAATTTAACCCATTGCTTAGAGAGCCTATTCATGATACTAGAAGTGATCTCCTAGGTAATGAGAACATGCAACATATCCAACTTTCACTTGCTTGGTTCAACAATATAGTGAATTGGGCTAATCATATATAGTGGATATCAATCATGGAATAGGGAACTGTTTATTGAGAATAAGGTGGATGAAATGTTTAAGAGAGAATATAAATTTGAAGGATGAGATGGATCAGTCCTCATGGTACAAACGGTTTCATCTATAATATTTTATCATATCCAAGAAATGGGATACCAGGAAAAGGAATTATGGACTCCATAGAAAGTGTTGGCCGCTCAGCTATATTGAATTACCTGAAGGATGGGTATACTAGTGCATTAGCAGGTTATGGAATTAGTTTGGAAAATATCAAGATACTTAAAGGTGTAGGATATTTTATATGAGTTTTTCAAAGTGGGTAGGGGTGTTGAAACCAAGACTAGTTCCAAGAAAAAACTATACATGGGGGTCAATGTTATTCCTAACAATTTAACTACCAGAAGTCGTGAGTTTGGTGCATTACCCGAAAGAAGATCTTCAAATTTTTGAATGTGTAGAATCTAATTTACTTCTTGAAGAACAAGAAATTGGGCCTAGATTAGCCTCAAATTTAGTTTTTGAAAGGTCATCCCTTCACTAATTATATGATATTAGCTAGAAAAAACAAGAGGATAAGACAATGTATGGCATCACCATAGGTTTCCAACTATGCATATCTCATAATTAATATTTGAAATTTTTAAGTGGTAGATTTAATTTGAATGTGATATTTCCATTTAACCTTGCATGGAATACATTGTGTGGATGTTAAAGGCGTTACTAAACATATGAAATGATATTATTCAATAGAGGAATTAGCAGACTACAACAATGGTGAATTGGGAATCTTATCTCAGAAAGCCTAAAGAAGGATGGAGAGAACAAGAAGGCCCCTATGTTCTTTCTCTTCATCCACAATACTCCTTGGCAAAACTAATCTTGGAATCAGATCTTCTTTTGATGTAGAAAGTTATTTGGATGACAACTTTAAGCTACTAGAAACATGTAGTATCTTCAATGGGATATTTGTAGACTTGAGGCATTACCAAGGAATGCATCAGTAGGAAGAATTTGATCAGGTCTACAAACAATATTTGTGAAGGAATGAACTTTGAAACCATAATGGAGAAAAATGAAGAGCTTGATAGAAAAGGGCAGCAAAGATCCAAGCTAAAGAGTTGTGGTCTCATTATTAGGATAGAGGGGAAAACAAATTTGTTTCCCTAGATGGGTCAAATTCTAGCTCCCTGTTGGCTTCTATATGGAATCAATGTTGTTGATATTTTTATATGTGGGGTTCTTGTTATTCACCCTATTGGTTAAACCAAGAAATTCCCAATTTAGTCTGCATTTGTCCCTGCATTATTCCTCTTGGGTTTTACTTCAATGCTTAGTTTATAAACCAAAGGTTTTATGGAAGTGTTTGATAAGAGGAAGGTGAAGATCCTCCTCTATTTTGATTCATGAATTGGATAGTGTGCATAGAGTATGGTGATGACAAAAGTGAAAACTATGCCTATACATAATCAAAAGTTGATGATGAAATTACAACATCCATGAATGGCCAAAAACCCCCATATTTTCTCTTTGAAATACTTCAAATGTCCCTAAGAAGCATAATGTCATGGGGAGTAGTCCTGAGTGACAGAAAAAAGAGGAACACCAAACAAGAAGTGTTGAAAAGATGTTGATAGGAGGAGCACCCTTTGTTATTAATGTCAAAGGGGGAGAGAATGAAAATAGGGGGAGAAACTGAAAATAAGTATGGAAAGGATGCAAGCAAGGTGATAAATCATCATAAGAAGCTAATATCAAAGTGTTGTCATCAATAAAAAAGGGGGAGATTGTTGAAAATAGTTTTTATTGACGTTAAAGGTTGTCCAAATGAAAGACAAAATTATTTAGTCAAATAGCATATTTCGAGACTTACTGACGATATGTGGCATGCCTTCCATTTCCTCATAGTTGAGGAGAAATTAATTTTTGAATATATTCATATATCCTGCGAGTTGGCCCAACTAGTGGATAGGTCGGCCCCAAGACAACCTGACCTCCATCTTATTTAGCATAAATAAGGCCACTCATGTGCTCATTAATAAATAAAATTGGTTGTGTGAGGAATAAGGTCTGAGACAAACCAAAGATCTGAACTAAGGAGGAATGTCGAGTTTAAAACAAGATCTGAGTTGAGAAAGGAAAAGACCAAGTTGAGAGAAGGTTGAGTTTGAGGAGCAACAAGTAGACTGGCATAAAGGAAGTTGAGATGAGGATGGTTTTTGGCATAATTTCCGAAAAGGGCTTCAGTTTGTTTTAAAGGCATGTTGAGGCTGAGTTGAATGCTAACATAGGTTATTTTTTTGTTCTGATCGAATGGTTAAGTTTTGTCAAGGAATCCTAGTTCTATGTGCTAGGTATTAAGGGAGGTTGATCCCTAGGCCAGGACGAATCCTTGTGTAGTTTCTTGAACATGCCTTGTAATAGCCTCAAATTATCCCTCTTGATGTAGGTCAAAGTATCTCTTTATTACTCGCTAAAGAAAAAAATTGTTGTAGCACTCATCCTAGGTTGAGACCTGAGTGGTGTTGCAGGCTTAGCGCAGTTTGTTGTTGCAACAACTCTGATGGGGTGACCTGAGTGGGGATTCACATTTTTTTAGGGTTGGCTTGGGAATCCATACATGGGTATGGGTAAAACACCATGCACACATTGTATTGTGTTGTAAGGTGACTTGGGAAGCCATACACATGTCTTGAGCAGGATCACATTGAATACATATTGTTGCATATTTTTGAAAGAGTCAGTTTGAGAAACTACACCCGATCTTAGAGTAGGTTAAAAACTTTAATTCTAAGTACTAAAAAATTAGAGTATTGGCTTAAATTAATGAGACTTCGCCTTTAGCAAGACATTTCCTTGGAGCAGTAAGATACAAATGATTACAACCCTGCTACATGGTATGTGAAGTCTAGAAGAGGACAATGAAAGACCAACATAATGGTAGACTGGTAGTGAAGCAAATTAAAGTTTTTTGTCATGCGTATTGATTGTGATAGACCATTGAACAAAGGAAAATGAGAATTATTGTTGACAAGTCCAAGAAACAAATTGAAAAAAGTAGGAGAAGTTGTGAAGTATATTGAAGTATAATTGTGCCTACAAATTGCTAACTTGGTTCTTAGGATAGGAGATTGGAATCTCATGTCGGTTGGTGCTTAGGATAGGAGATTGGAATCTCATGTCAGTTAGTGCCTATGAATTTGTTAATTTGGTGCTCAACTAGGGGAATGAAATCTCTTGTAGGTTGATGCCTATTCCACCCATTTTGTCACAAGTCCAAGGAAGCAATTGTGCAAAAAAATTCAAAGTTCAAAATCATCAGTCAGTCGACTCTTATGACATTGTAAACCTAATTTCTACAAGTTGTAATGTAAATGATGTTAGTATGATTGTTTTGTTATGTAAAAACCTAGGTAAGCCTATGCTTTTGGCAACGAATTTCATCTTAGGAGGTTTTTCGTCTCACCGCATTATGTGTGTTTCTAAACACGAATAATAGGTAGAGTTTTTCCCTCCATCTTAAACCCCAAAGCTAGGATGGAATTCATTGACAAGGTATTAGGTGAGTCCTGGTGTTATATCAAGACTTTGTAAAAGTGGTTTTGGAATGATTTAAGCTATTTAACCAAATTATTTTATTACATATTACTTGGTCTACTAGATCATATTGTGTCGCAAAACTGGGTAATTATTTTGAGGGTCTATAATGAATGGGTATTCTCCCTTTGAGGGTTAAGTTTGTAATTATCTGATGTAAAAAATATTTTAGTGCATAGTCCCTCGCAATCAGACACCATGGCTAAAGTATTTGAGGTTGGAAAAATAATTAATCCCATATTGTGTCAATTAATTAATTTTTCTAACAAAAATAAAATTAAATCCTAAGCCAGAAAATTAATTAATTTACAGTCAAAAAATTAATTTTAGAGAATTTAATTTCTCCAATTGGAAAATGACCAAAAAATTTGTGGGTAAAAAAGAAGTTGATTTTTTTAGGCCCCCACCAAGGTAAAATTGGATTTTTTAAGAAAAATTAAGCCCTTAGACCTTGGTGGTTAGGTCGAAGTAAAAAAATTTAGGAAAATAATCCAAAAAAATAATTATTAGATTAATAAAAATTGGGTTTTATGAGAAATTCGAAACTTCCTCAAAAAATAAATATTTTTTATGGAAAATATTAAAAGATGATCAAGTATTTATCAATGTTCGAGATTATTTTGACAAGGATAAATCCAACTAGCTGTTATTTTCCACTTGGAAGATTTATCTATAAATTATAAGTCATTTTGCTTCTCAAGTCATGTTGAAATTTTTTTACTCTGGTCTATGTAATTTTGTAACGCTAGTATTGATCCACTGATATGCTGGTATCATTTGAATTTCATAATAGAAATACTTTGGGGTTTCTTTCATGGTGTTATTTGTGTGATGATATGTGGTATGTGCTGGTTATGTGTTTTCCTATATTGTGCTTAAATTTTTATAAGCTTGTTTATTCATTTGTCAGTGATAAGAAAATTCTTTTGGTAGATTTTGGGTCTATCTTAAGTGATTTGATTCACCATATTTTTAACAAGTTTGCTTGAATAAATATATAGAGTTTGCAAGGACACCGGCCCTTGGGCTTTGTTGTGGTAAAAACACAACTCCCCCTCCCCCCATTATTCACTTAATTCTCATTATGGGGACACTTTAATTGAATATTGGTCATGTCGCTTTCTAATTTTCTGATTTTGGATTACTTCAATGAGTTCAATCCATTCCAATCTTCCTATCATAACTTGTTTGATCTCATTTGGACATTTGGTTTGAAAATAACACCTAATTAAAGATTGGATGTTTTGCATAACATTGGCCTTATAAAATGTACATTAGCTTTTATTTTATAAATTTGTTTCTTTGTAAATGATTAAATTTTTGTAAATATTTATTAGTATTTTGTAAATAATTTGTTTTTTTTTTTTATATTTCCCCCGAGACCAAGAATTATGCATAGGCTTTAAGCCTTAATCATGAAACAAGTGGCACATTGATTTAATACCACATATCGGAGATTTTGGGCATCATACTTTGGTTATCGGAAGAATCCTTTTGGAAAGCTCTGATACCCAAAATCTGACCAATATAGAGTGGCTTAATATAACATAAATCTAAAGTCATGAGCCTTGTTAAAACAAATGTATTAAGAATTTTAACTTTTTTTTATCCAAGGTTTGATCCATATTAATATGCCTCTGTTTTGATAATCAAACAAATAATATAAAGCCAGATAGAGCCAGACAGAGAAGAAATCTGTCCCATAGGCTATTTTTAGCCTCGTGGACATTAAAAATAATTTCTTTCTTTATTTCTTTCTTAAAGTGGAACAAACGGCATAAAACATATTAAAACGCGGATCAGATAAATGGTTATATCAGGATTTTTATAAGTGACATAGTTCAAGACCAACGATAAATCCAATCTTCAATATCTGTTGGACCGACATGCCATGCAGTTACACTCTGCTATTGTATATAGGAGTTTACGAGTTTTGGTTGGTGACACAACTTAAAACTTACAATATGGTAAATTCCATAATTGTCGATATGTCGATACCTGCTCCTTCTCATTATTCCACTTCCTCACCATGTCATATTGAAAGTCCCAACCTTGGGATTTTTCCGATATAGTCACATCTCGAGATTTCGTCAATATGTTACCCGACTAAGAAAAAATGGGCAGGATCAAATTTATTAAAGCAATACTGGTTAGCTCTACAATGAGAGACTACACCAGGAGGGACTGCATCCGCAGGTCGTTCTACATTATCATTACAATACAAACAATATATAGCTTGCATGCATATATGGAAGTTAGAACCAATACCTAAGAAATAGGAAGAAACTTCTAATCTAAGGTTTTGGTGAACCAACTCTCTCTAATTAATTTTCTCCATTATCTTCAACACTCCCCCTTAATGGAGAAAGGGTTCACAAATATTCCTAACATTTCCCTAAACATTTCAAGTTTAATTCTACTAAGAGGCTTAGTAAAAATATCAGCAGCAATATCACAAGTATTACAATATTCGACAGCAATTTCTTTTGATTGAACTTTCTCCCTCACGAAGTGAAACTGTGTATCAATGTGCTTAGTGTTTTTATGAAACACCAGATTATTTGCAAGTTTGATGGAGCTATGGCTATCACATCTGATAATTGTTGCTTATTTTTGTTCTTCTTTGGCATCCTGGAGAAGTCTCCTCAACTAAATTGCTTCACATGTTGCTGCACACATCACTTGATACTCAGCCTCTGCTTAAGACAAGGATATTATGTTCTGTTTTTTTCTTCTCCATACGATGACCCTGGACATAAATGCTGAATGCATAACATGTTATGGATATCCTGTCATCTACATTTCCATCCCAATCGGATTCTGAAAAAATTGTCAATTTAACATCAAAAGAATCAATATATATAATTCCATAGTCTAAGGTTCCTTGAAGATACCTTAAAACAAATTTTTATGTAACCCAGTGACTCTCAAGTGGCTTGGACATAAATTGGCTCAATACACTAACTGTATAAGCCAAATCTGGTCTAGTAGCGGTCAAGTAGATTAAACTGCCAACCAACTGTATGTGCAATGTTGCACCTGCCTCCTTAGAACCATCATCACTCTGAAGTTTGGTATTATTTTGTAACAACACTACTGCAGCTTTACACTGATCCATATTAAAAAATTTCAGTATACTCCTGACATATTTACCCTATGATAGAAAAGTATGTCCTGAATCTCTCCAGATTTCAAGACCCAAACAGTAGCGAAGGTCACCGAGGTCTTTCATCTCAAACATTTGTGACATCTGCTCTTTGATTTCTTTAATGTGTATCTACATTTCCTGTAATGATAAGATCATCTACATATAAAGAAATCAAAACAATTCACCCTTTTTTCATCAAACACAGTATACAGATTGGGATCATTTTTGCTTCTATTATAACTGTGTTGCAGGAAAAATGAATCAATTTTATCATACCACAACCTAGGAGCCTATTTTATTCCATATAAAGCTTTCTTAAATCTATAGACTAAATGTTCCTTCCCTTGATTAATAAATCCCTCAGGTTGCTCTAAATACACTTCTTCTTTCAGCTCCCCATTTAAAAATGCAGATTTTACATCTGGCTGGTGCATCATCCAGTGAGTTTTAGTAGCTAAGGCAATTAACATTCTGATTGTATTAAGTTTAGCTATAGGGGCGAAGGTTTCCTCATAGTCTATACCTTCCTTTTGCGAATACTCCTTTGCAACCAGCCTAGCTCTAAATTTATATATTCTCCCATATGCTTTAAATTTGGGCTTGTATATCCATTTGCAAACTATGGTTTGTTTTCCCTCGGGTAATTCAACTAACTCCCAATTTTTTTTTAAGTATTGATTCATGTTCCTCTTCCATGGCTTCCATCCATTCATTATATTGATTAGATTATTTATAACTAGAGGGTTCAAAAACATTTAGCATGTTATTTATAAAAGCATTTTCCCTATATCTTGCTGGCAATTGAGTTTTCCTACCTGATCTCCTGAGTGTTGGAGTGGCATCAAACCTGTTTTGATTATCTCTTAATGGCCTTGGCTCAATGACTGTATTTATACCTTCTACTTCTTCCTTATTTTTTTTCTGTTGCTCATGGTTGTCTCTATTTTCATCACTCCCTTCTTCCACGAACAAAGGAATTTCCCATTCTTCATTGTTGTTATCATTGTTTCCATCATGAACCTGCTCATGAAAAACTACATCTCTACTCGCAAAAAATTTATGAGTAGAGGGATCAAACAATTTGTAAGGTTTAAATTCAGTACAATACCCAACAAAAGTGCATTTTATGGCCTTTGAATCCAATTTATTTCTATCCTCCTTTGGAACATGAGGGCTTTGGATCCAAAAATTCTTAAATTCTTAACTGCAGGTTTAAAACCTAATAAGGCTTCAAATGGAGTTTTAAATTCAAGACTCTTTTTTGGACTTATGTTTTTCAAATACACTACATTATTTATCGCTTCAGCCCAAAATCCATTAGAAATATTCTTACCTTTTAGCATGTTGCGAGCACACTCCACAAGGGTTATGTTTTTTCTCTCTAAAACCCCGTTATGTTGAGGAGTGTGGGGTACTGTAAAATGTTGCAGTATTCCATGGTCTTTGCAATATTTGTTGAAATAAGCCTTCATATATTCTCCCCCTTAGTCTGAATAGAGAATCTTGATGAATTTACCTGTCTGCTTCTCAATCATGCTTCTGAACTATTTGAAATATTTAAAAGTGTGACTCTTTTTACTAAGAAAATATACCCACGTGAATCTTTTACAATCATCAACAAATAATAAGAAATAATAAGCACCTCCCAATGATATTAACTACATTGGTCCACATAAATCAGTGTGGACTAACTCTAGTATATCTCTTTGTTTTCTATTTACATTAACAGGAAATTCATCTATATGCATCTTCCCAAGAGCACATGCTTCATAGTCAACATGAATATGCTTTAAATCAGGGATACCATTGACCATACCTCTTTTCTGAAGTAGCAAAAAATCATTGAAATTAATATGGCCAAATATTTGATGCCATAAATCTTCTGTAGACATCCCTCATGATGTCAAAGCTTGATGTGGCACACTTCTCACATTCAGCTTGTAAATATCGCCCACTCAAATTCCTACTGCAATTGTCTTCATACAATCCAGCAAATCCTTAACAACACAATATGACTTGAAAAATTCTACCTTAAGGTTATGATCTGTTATCATTGAAATAGAAATTAGATTCTTATTAATTATAGGTACATACATCACGTTTTGAAAGTGCCTAATATTTCCATCAGGTAGTATTACGAGAACATTACAATCTCCTTTGATTTGGTACCCTCTGTTGTCGTCGAGGTAGATTTTTTCTCCATTGTTGGTTTCTTTGAAGTCTTCAATTCATTGTTTGTTACCTGTCATGTGGGTGGAAGCTCCTGAATCCACATACCATGTATCTGATTCATTATTCTCATCAAAATCAGCCATAAATAGTCTGAGGTCTTGGTTATGGTCATCATCAGCAAAGTGTCATGCATGTCTTTTGTATCTCTGCTAACCTTCATCAAACTTATTATTTTCGAAATGTTTAACCATATGGCCAATTTACCATAATAGAAACATTTTAATTCTGAATCATTCTTATCTGATGACATACCTTGAGATGGAATCAGCCTTTTTTTTGGTGTACCTCCACCTCTTTGTCCTCTATTTTACTTTCCTCTGAAGGGCTTCTTCTTCTCCATTAAAGAAAGATTTGAATTCTGGGGTTTCAAAATCATCTGCCTTTCTTCCTCTTGCATTAGAATCCCTGTCAATTCTTCAAATTTTGTGGCTTTATCTCTTGCATTCAAGCCTATGATAAACATCTTATTGTCGTCATTCATACCATTCACAATAATTGTTACCAGATCAGTATTACTTACTACCTCTCCTGTGTCACCAAGCTTGTCTTTGAGGTCCTTGATGCGAGAGATGAACACAACTACTATTTCATTCTCCTTCATTTTAATGGAAAGAATCTTTCTTTTCAGGAACAGTAGGCGATTTTTATTTCTGATTTCGTACAGATCCTTGAGAGTTGTCTAGATCTCTTTTGTTGATTTGCAATCTCTGATGTGAGGGACAATGCAGTCTTTGACTGCCATTTTCAACATCGTTTTTTCCTTTTTCTCCCTCTTCTCCCAATCATGTATTGTCTCAGTTGTTGTGCCTCTTGCAACTGTAGGTTTTAATTCATCGCCATTCAAGATCCCCCATGCATTGTGCCCTTCCAGCATAGTCTGTAACTTGAATTTCCAATTAGAATAATTGGAACCGTCAAGCTTGTTTCTCTCATTCAAGTATACCTCCATAAAATTATTCATCTTAACACTTCAAAAAAAATGACTTCCAGCAATTGACAAAAAAAAAATGGATCTATAAATGGATTTACCCCAAATCCACAAAAACAATGTCAAGAAACATATCTACCTAATCTTCGACCACTCTAGTAGGGCTCATAGGCTCCTCTACCACAACCTCTTCTGTTGCGAGCTCATGGGCTCCTCTGTCACGGATCATGCTTGCAGTGATCCTCACAATTTACTAGTGATCTTATACTGCCTTTGTTTCCATGGCTTACCAGCTCTTCTGGCATGATCTCACTGGATCTTCAGGCAGGAGCTCTCTGGCTCAACAGGCACAAGCTCTCTAGCTCAATCGGCACTCCACAGCACGAGCTCTCTGGCTCCATGGCGCTCCATAGCATGAGCTCTATGTCTCCTCCGACACAATCACACTAGCTCCTCTTTCACCTTCACAGTGAAGTCAAAAGTGCTCGATTTCCTTTCTGATGCAGCGTTGGTCGATTTGGGAAAAATTCTCGTAAGTGAAAGATGGATCAGCACTGGTTTTCCAAGTGATTTCGTGTTGATTTCAGAGATTAGTGATGTTATCTAGCACGGGTCTGCGTTGGTCGACGCTTTTGTGCCTCCAAAAAATGATCGGTGTTTCCTTAAAATAAAAAAAACAACCTCACTCAGCCTCACTCAGGCCACTAGGGGATTCTCTTCCGTCGCTTGGACACTCAAAGGGATCAAAGTACTCTGGCTTTGATTCGACCCTAGAGCTCTGATACCATGATAAAAAAAAATAGCAGGATCAAATTTCTTAAAGAAATACAGGTTAGCTCTACAATGAGAGACTACACCAAGAGGGACTGTGGTCGCAGGTCGTTCCACATTCTCATTACAATACAAACAATATATAGCTTACATGCATATAGGGAAGTTAGAACCAATACCTAAGAAATAGTAACAAACTCCTAATCTAAGGTTATGTTGAACCAACTCTCTCTAATTAAGTTTCTTCATTATCTTCAACACTCTAGATCCGATATAGGGTATTAATGTTGGTTTATTGATA
Organism: Pinus albicaulis; assembly: GCA_034641835.2. NCBI lineage: Eukaryota > Viridiplantae > Streptophyta > Pinopsida > Pinales > Pinaceae > Pinus > Pinus albicaulis. The sequence goes on from CM076574.1 coordinate 1,031,285,325, forward strand.
TGTTGGGTCTGTTTCAATATTGTAACTATTATGTGGCAACGCATCTAAAATCCATGATATTGCAAAATTTGCTAATACAATTTTATGCCCATTTTTGTAGCACAATATGGCCCAACCATAAGGTCAAATATTTTGAAAGAAAACTTTAGCACAAAATTCCACTTCCATTGATTTGATTGGCAGATCTATTCATCAATTATTTGGTAATAGTGATTAAAATAGTAGTCGCACAATTAAATTTGTTCAAGTAGTTGAGACTAAGGCTAGTAGTAATAACACATCTATTTCTAGATGTAATCTAGTCGTGCGTTGTAATGATATTTTAAGCATTAATGATGACCAAGCACCCTTGGAACAATCTAGTGAATTAGAAATTTATGTTGGATATCCAATTGTCTTAGATATTATAAACAATAAGGGCATTGTCTATGTTGCTAGTGAATGTAAACGTGGGACAATATCTGACGCAAAGGAGTGCCAAATTTATATAATGTTGGTTATTGAACAAGTTCAGTCAGCAGAAACATAGACAGTGCAAGTGGTATAGGAGGTGACTCATGCAATAAGATAGTGAAAGTTGTTGGAGGTAAGAAATATGTTAGAAGCACCTTTAGGTTGGGAAGCTCCTCAAGTGCAAGCAACAATAGTTATGGTATTGTAAATACACAAAGAAGGGATGGGAAAGAGACCAACCATTCTATTTGGAAGAGGAGGCATAATTAAAAACCTAGAAAGGAGACATAGGAGGGGTTCCAAGTTTTTTGACCTCGGAAGGAAATATTTTTGAATTTTCATCTTTAAGTGCATTTAAATAATTTTTTTCACAGTGATTCCAAATTTGTTGAGTATGATAAGTTTTCTTTGTCACATCATTTGTTAAAAAAAATATTCCTAGAAAAGAGTAATGAAGTTTTTGGGCTTTGATTTTTCAGTTCTGTGAGTTTGAGTTCCTGTGAATTAAAGTTTAAAACCCTTAATGATGTGTTCCTCTTCTCTAAATTCCATTTTGTACTAATCATATTTTCCTCTAAATTTGAAGATAAAATATTTTGTGTGAAGCAGCCTGTTATCTAAGACTTTCCACCATCACTTCTTGTTATTCCCTTTTACAATTGTATTCAACACCAGAAGGCCACATTGTTGTGAAATTTTTTGAATATGCTCAAACAGAAACCCTACTATTAAATTTCTTATTTACTTCTCCTTCTTACATTAAGTTATTAATCTGAAATCTTCAGCATTAACATCGAATTAAATACATTAACGGCCTACACATGCAGATCTAAAATGAATAACATTCACGATGACAAAGTGACACACAAGGAATTTCTGGACAACTGTCCCCGAAAAATCCCAATGAGGGAAAACCAGTCTTCTGGCTGCTTGAGGGTTTTTATTATTAAGCAGAATCTAAGTACAAAAGATCTGGGCACCAAACTGGTTAACCCGATAGAGAAATAAAAAACTGCATCTATACCTCTATTCTTGAGACAAAAAACTGACTGATTTACACCCTCAAACGGGATTTATAGAACTCATCCTTTTTCAGCCTCTAGAAACCCCATTGCTACTCTAAAGCCCTCTGTGTCAACCCTGCTGGAATGTGTTAGCCTTTGCGCTTCTCAGGAAGGGCCTGCGTCACCCTAGACTAGGTTACGCTGCCCCTGCGCTACCCTAGTTGGCCAGCGTCAGCCCTCTTGGCACTGCATCAACCCTCCTGCCCTCTTGTTGCCTCTATGCTGCCCCTGCTGGGCTATGGCTGCTCTATGTAGTTGTTGCTTCCTTTGCACTACTCTGGTCTGCTGCTTCTCTACCCTTGTTGCACTCTTGGCCTGGGACTACACCATCCCCATCACCGATACTGCCCCTCACTGCAGTTGAAACACTTCTGAAATTCTTAGCAAACCATGCCCTATAATTCTACTTAGTTTCAATGCTCTGCCACTGTGTGCCTTCTCCAACTGACCCCAAGCCCTCTTCTTATACTTTTCTCATTGAAATATCAACGGTCGTGATCTAATCTTGAATCGACAGCTAATATTAGAAGATGCTTGATCCACGTGACTTAAGTCATTTTCATCACATGTTTAATTTAATTAACTTTAATCTTTTAATTTTCCTAAGTTAGACTTAGGGTCCTTAATTAAAAAGATTAATTAATTATAAAACTCTTCAACAGGATGGAATTTCTTAAAATGCTTTCGAGGTCTTGGAGATCTCATGTACTGTATTCCCTCCACAAATTTTGGGAGCTAGAGCACATCCGATGCTACCCTAACACCCCAACATCTCAACACTCCCTCTTAGCAAGAAATGTGCTCTAGCAACAATACTTCGCCCCGAAGTTCTACACTGATCTCTGGTGTGGGTCTCTGCGTTGATGCTTGGCTTGTTGCCCTTCATCACTACGTTTTTGTTGCCCTTCTGTACTATTTCCCATGATGTTGCCAGTGTCATTGCTATATTCGTACTACAGCTCTCTCTCAAATTTTTGCATCGTGATGCTCATAGCACTGCTACTGCTAACTACTGCACTGCAACTTAGTTGATGAGAGTAAGAAACTAAACGACTCATACCCAATCTTTGATAGACAAGTCAGTTGGGCTACATATTCATCATTGAATCTCCATAGGCTTCTGCTCTGTGCTATCCTCTAGAGGTTGTTGCGTTGCTGCAGCTCTACACTAAGTAACTAGACCTCCTCTGCGTTGAAGTCCCCTACGTTGTTGTTGTGTTGCGATGTCCTCCTGAAGCCTCTGCATTGCTATATCTCTACACTGCATGAGAAAGCATTCTCTTCGCTACTTCTGCTACATCTGCACTGCGTTTCTCCCTCTCAGCATCTAGATCTGCCTCTACTCCATCCATGATCTTCTGCACCCACTGCTCCATTTGTCCCACTACCGTCTTAAAGCTCCCGTAGCGCGTATGTGATCCAAGAGTTGGGCTACTCAAGGATCTCGCCCTTGCTTTGTAGCTACTATATAGATCAAGCTCGCCCCACTTTCGTGGTTCATGAACGCTCATGGCTACGTCATATTCGGAGCCATCATCTGCTATAGTAGCCTTGGAACTAGAAGCTTCCTTGTCCTTTTTCTTCTGAGAATAATTGCTAGCAAAATGTCCAAGTTTGTCGCACTAGAAACATTTGATCTTCAACAGATCACACTTATTTTTCCCTTGTTGCCTCTTTGATGCCAAGGTTTCATCTTCCTCTTCTTCCTTCTTCACTTTTCTCTAACCGGTGATGTATTTTCTTTTGGTCATCCGATGGTTTTCCTCTTGTCGGAGGATAGCCCACATGTTGTCCCAGTTGGGAAGGTCTGCTCTGCCCCAAGATACTTTGGAAAAAATTTTCCCAATCCTCTGTGACTACATTGAGAGCAGTCCTCACCATGACATTGTCATCTACCTTGACTCCCATGCCAGTCAGCTGATCCCGTATCGATTGTAGTCTGGATAGAAATCAGTCGATCTCCTCTCCCTTGGCCATCTTGAATAACCTCAGTTGGTTCTCCAGCAACATCTTTCTCTAGACAGATCTTCCTTCATACAATGTGGTTAGGGCTACCACATCTCATGAGTCGTTTCTTTCTCGACTATGTGTGGTACCACATGATATCTTACCCTGTCCATGGTGAAGCGCTTGGCATCTGTCATTGCTTCATTATGCTCTGCCAGGAGTTTCGCATCGGTCGGTATAGCCAAGACTTTCTCTACGTGCTCCCTCAAGCCGTATGCCTCCATGACTACGAGGATTCTATCCTTCCATATTGCAATGTTGGACAGGTTGTCCAACCTATCCTGATCACGCAGTCCATGTGGCACCATCTGCTCAGATATTTGTCAGAACTGATCCTCCTCTCTCTGCTAGAGACTCTGATCTAGGGTCCTTGGTGAGAAAGGCACCCTCTTCTCCCTCTGAAAAATGACTCCCTCTCTTGGAAGCCTGCCAATCACAACGAATCATCTCTCTTCGATCCTCTGACCAGTCTTCAGGCTTCTTTGGCAGGAAATCTTCTAATAATTTGTTCTCCTCCAACTCTTTGTCAACTTAGCTTAGGCTAAATTCTGCACCGACAGAATTTTCAGCCCACCAGCAACTGCTGAAGGTCTGCAACTTCAGCTTCCGGATCACGGCACTCTGCACAACAATCAGCCTTTGGACAGTGTCATCTGGGTTACTTTATTGCGTGACGCGGACGGCGGCTGGCCTACGTGCGGTGGCGCACGGCGCGAGGGCGCTACGCGTCCCTCTGGGTGGTTATGCGCTACCTCTGTCTCACCCAGTAAAGACTACGTCAGCCCTCTGCGTGGCTATGTTGCCTTTGCATCCCTCTGTTGTCACTTTCTCTGTTGTTTTCTGCAGCACAGACTCTTCATTCTTTTTGTTGGAGATTCAGCTAGATCTGCAATCGCTTTGATACCATGTGAAAATTTATGAATATGCTCAGACAGAAACCCTACTGTTAAATTTCTAATTTACTTCTTTTACTTACATTAAGTTATTAATCTGAAATATTCATCATTAACATCGAATTAAATACATTAACAGCCTACACATGCATATCTAAACCAAATAACATGCACAATCACAAAGTGACACACAAGGATTTTCTAGACAACTATCCCCGGAAAAACCCAATGCGGGAAAATCGGTCTTCTGACTGTTGGAGGGTTTTTATTATTAAGCATAATCTAAGTACAACATATTTGGGCACCAAACTGGTTGACCCGATAAAGAAATAAAATATTGATGCTATACCTCTATTCTAGAGACAGAAAACTAACTAATTCACACCCTCAAACGAGATTTACAAAACTCAGTCTTTTCCGACCTCTAGAAACCCTAGCGCTGCTCTGAAGCCCTCTGTGTCAGCCCTACTGGCCTGCTTCAACCTCTGCTCTACTCAGAAAGGGCCTGCATCACCCTAGACTGGGTTACGTTTCCCCTGCTTTGCCCTGGCTGGCCAGCGTCAGTCCTCCTGGAACTGTGTCAGCCCTCCTGGCACTGCATCAGCCCTCCTGGCCTCTTGCTGCCTCTACGTTGCCCCTGTTGGGCTATGGTTGCTCTGCATATCTACTGCGTAGTTGTTTATTCCTCTGCGCTTCTATGGTCTACTGAGTCTCTGCCCTCATTTCACTCTTGGCCTAGGACTACACCATCCCCATCACCGATACTGCCCCTCACTGCAGTTGAAACACTTCTGAAATTCTTAGCAAACCATGCCCTATAATTCTAGCTTAGTTTCAATGCTCTGCCACTGTGTGCCTTCTCCAACTGACCCCAAGCCCTCTTCTTATACTTTTCTCATTGAAATATCAACGGTCGTGATCTAATCTTGAATCGACGGCTAATATTAGAAGATGCTTGATCCACGTGACTTAAGTCATTTTCATCACATGTTTAATTTAATTAACTTTAATCTTTTAATTTTCCTAAGTTAGACTTAGGGTCCTTAATTAAAAAGATTAATTAATTATAAAACTCTTCAACATGATGGAATTTCTTAAAACGCTTTCGAGGTCTTGGAGATCTCATGTACTGTATTCCCTCCACAAATTTTGGGAGCTAGAGCACATCCGATGCTACCCTAACACCCCAACATCTCAACACTCCCTCTTAGCAAGAAATGTGCTCTAGCAACAATACTTCGCCCCGAAGTTCTACACTGATCTCTGGTGTGGGTCTCTGCGTTGATGCTTGGCTTGCTGCCCTTCATCACTACGTTTTTGTTGCTCTTCTGTACTATTTCCCATGATGTTGCCAGTGTCATTGCTATATTCGTACTACAGCTCTCTCTCAAATTGTTGCATCGTGATGCTCATAGCACTGCTACTGCTAACTGCTGCACTGCAACTTAGTTTATGAGAGGAAGAGACTAAAGGACTCATACCCAATCTTTGATAGACAAGTCAGTTGGGCTACATATTCATCATTGAATCTCCATAGGCTTCTGCTCTGTGCTATCCTCTAGAGGTTGTTGCGTTGCTGCAGCTCTACACTAAGTAACTAGACCTCCTCTGCGTTGAAGTCCCCTACGTTGTTGTTGTGTTGCGATGTCCTCCTGAAGCCTCTGCATTGCTATATCTCTACATTGCATGAGAAAGCATTCTCTTCGCTACTTCTGCTGCATCTGCACTGCGTTTCTCCCTCTCAGCATCTAGATCTGCCTCTACTCCATCCATGATCTTCTGCACCCACTGCTCCATTTGTCCCACTACTATCTTAAAGCTCCCGTAGCGCGTATGTGATCCAAGAGTTGGGCTACTCAAGGATCTCGCCCTTGCTTTGTAGCTACTATACAGATCAAGCTCGCCCCACTTTCGTGGTTCATGAGCGCTCATGGCTACGTCATCTTCGGAGCCATCATCTGCTACAGTAGCCTTGGAACTAGAAGCTTCCTTGTCCCTTTTCTTCTGAGAATAATTGCTAGCGAAATGTCCAAGTTTGTCGCACTAGAAACATTTGATCTTCAACAGATCACACTTATTTTTCCCTTGTTGCCTCTTTGATGCCAAGGTTTCGTCTTCCTCTTCTTCCTTCTTCACTTTTCTCTAACCGGTGATGTATTTTCTTTTGGTTATCCTATGGTTTTCCTCTTGTCGGAGGATAGCCCACATGTTGTCCCAGTTGGGAAGGTCCGCTCTGCCCCAAGATACTTTGGAAAAAAATTTCCCAATCCTCTGTGACTACATTGAGAGCAGTCCTCACCATGACATTGTCATCTACCTTGACTCCCATGCCAGTCAGCTGATCCCGTATCGATTGTAGTCTGGATAGAAATCAGTCGATCTCCTCTCCCTTGGCCATCTTGAATAACCTCAGTTGGTTCTCCAGCAACATCTTTCTCTAGACAGATCTTCCTTCATACAATGTGGTTAGGGCTACCCACATCTCATGAGTCGTTTCTTTCTCGACTATGTGTGGTACCACATGATATCTTACCCCATCCATGGTGAAGCGCTTGGCATCTGTCATTGCTTCATTATGCTCTGCCAGGAGTTTCGCATCGGTCGGTATAGCCAAGACTTTCTCTACGTGCTCCCTCAAGCCATATGCCTCCATGACTACGAGGATTCTATCCTTCCATATTGCAATGTTGGACAGGTTGTCCAACCTATCCTGATCACGCAGTCCATGTGGCACCATATGCTCAGATATTTGTCAGAACTGATCCTCCTCTCTCTGCTAGAGACTCTGATCTAGGGTCCTTGGTGAGAAAGGCACCCTCTTCTCCCTCTGAAAAATGACTCCCTCTCTTGGAAGCCTGCCAATCACAACGAATCAGCTCTCTTCGATCCTCTGACCAGTCTTCAGGCTTCTTTGGCAGGAAATATTCTAATAATTTGTTCTCCTCCAACTCTTTGTCAACTTAGCTTAGGCTAAATTCTGCACCGACAGAATTTTCAGCCCACCAGCAACTGCTGAAGGTCTGCAACTTCAGCTTCCGGATCACGGCACTCTGCACAACAATCAGCCTTTGGACTGTGTCATCCTGGCTGGCCTCTGCGTGAGCAGACTGGCCCAGCACAGCCTCTGTGCAGTGACTGCACAGCGCAGGCTGCTCCTGCGTCCCTCTGGGTGGTTATGCGCTACCTCTGTCTCACCCAGTAAAGACTACGTCAGCCCTCTGCGTGGCTATGTTGCCTTTGCATCCCTTTGTTGTCGCTTTCTCTGTTGCTTTCTACAGCACAGACTCTTCATTCTTTTTGTTGGAGATTCAGCTAGATCTGCAATTGCTTTGATGCCATGTGAAAATTTATGAATATGCTCAGACAGAAACCCTACTGTTAAATTTCTAATTTACTTCTTTTACTTACATTAAGTTATTAATCTGAAATATTCATCATTAACATCGAAGTAAATACATTAACAGCCTACACATGCATATCTAAACCAAATAACATGCACAATCACAAAGTGACACACAAGGATTTTCTAGACAACTATCCCCGGAAAAACCCAATGCGGGAAAATCGGTCTTCTGACTGTTGGAGGGTTTTTATTATTAAGCATAATCTAAGTACAACATATTTGGGCACCAAACTGGTTGACCCGATAAAGAAATAAAATATTGATGCTATACCTCTATTCTGGAGACAGAAAACTAACTAATTCACACCCTCAAACAAGATTTACAAAACTCAGTCTTTTCCGACCTCTAGAAACCCTAGCGCTGCTCTGAAGCCCTCTGTGTCAGCCCTACTGGCCTGCTTCAACCTCTGCTCTACTCAGGAAGGGCCTGCATCACCCTAGACTGGGTTACGTTGCCCCTGCTTTGCCCTGGCTGGCCAGCATCAGTCCTCCTGGAACTGTGTCAGCCCTCCTGACACTGCATCAGCCCTCCTGGCCTCTTGCTGCCTCTACGTTGCCCCTTTTGGGCTATGGTTGCTCTGCATATCTACTGTGTAGTTGTTTATTCCTCTGCGCTTCTATGGTCTACTGAGTCTCTGCCCTCATTTCACTCTTGGCCTAGGAATACACCATCCCCCTCGCCAATATTCCCCCTCGCTGTAGCTGAAACACTTCTGAAATTATTAGCAAACCACACCTTACAATTACATCTTAGTTTCAGTGCTCTGTCACTGTGTGTCTTCTCTAACTGACCCCAAGCCCTCTTCTTATACTTTTCTCATTGAAACATCAATGGTCATGATCTAATCTTGAATCGATGGCTAATATTGGAAGATGCTTAATCCGCGTGACTTAAGTCATTTTCATCACATGTTTAATTTTCCCAAGTTAGACTTAGGGTCCTTAATTAAAAATATTAATTAATTAAATATCTCTTAAACAAGATGGAATTTCTTAAAACGCTTTCTAGGTCTTGGAGATCTCATGTTCTCTAGTCCCTCCACTAAGTTTAAGAGCTAGAGCACATCCGATGCTACCCTAACACCCCAAAATCTCAACAATTGAAAGATTGTTCAAACACTAGTAGACTAATAAGGGATTAAATATCTGGGGTTAATAACGTTGAGACAACAAAATATTTTCATCGTGAATTTTAATAAATGTCTTCGACATTGACCTCTTTCAGCCGAGGGTTATCTCCCAAGGTACAACACCCACTACCTCTCAGCTTCATGTCTCCACCTCCAAGACTCGATGTAGTTATTAAACATGCCTAATTAAAATCCCGGTTCCATTATTTATCATGAGTTTTGGTTATTGATTTACCTCGAAACTTTTGATATCTGATATCATCCATTTCTCTAATCTTTGATCTGATGGTCAATATTAAAACCGTTTAAATGAATTATGAGGTCCGCTCCATATCAGAACACTTATATATGGTAAGTTTTATTGTTTCCATTCTTAGAAATCCCCATATCCATTTCCCCAATACTTATTAACGTCTACCATTTGTCACCTCTAGGGTCAGTTGTTATATTAATCGAAAAAGCCCTGATTTTTATTGACTTTCGGCATAAAAATAAAATTAAAATAATAATAATAATAATAATTTTCTAAAATCTCTTTATGTAATAATCACATGCAATGGAACATTGTCGACGTGTTTCGAACCAACCAGTGTGGTTCATCATCAAGACTAGGTGAGAGATCAGATCATGACATTAAGTTTAAATAGATGTAGAGATGGGTAAACTAGACACACACACACACACACACATATATTAATTAAAATAAATTAATTAGTCAATTAATTAACTGAATATATCAATTAAATATTTTAATCTATAAATATAATGAAACTAGCCATTAATATATATATATATATATATAGTCAAACTAGTCGTTATCATAATGACTAGTTTACCTATCTCTACATCTATTTAAACTTATTGTCCTGATCTGATCTCTCACCTAGTCCTGATGATGAACCACACTGGTTGGTTCGAAATGCGTCGACAATGTTCCATTGCATGTGATTATTACCGAAAGAGATTTTAGAAATTATATGATGGATCACAGAAACTTAGATTCTAAAAATAATAATTATGTTTATTTCATTGGTTATATATGTTTTCCGCCATTTTTGGCTAATTCTGATTTTGTTTTGTTCTGTTATAACAGAGAAGCTTCAGTTATAAGGCAATAATGATACAAGATCTGGTCAATGATATGATCGCATACAAAGTCCCTCCCAGTGGCAAATTGATGTTTTAATAAGCAAAAGCTTGTTCAATCATATTACCTTGCCCGTGAATTCTTCCTATATATTCGAAACAAACATGATAATTTTAGCACTACGCAAACCAAATTGGGAAATTTGTTCCACTATGCTCATCTGCATTTTTTCCAGAATTCCAATTGAAGCCATCTTTGTTGTAATTAACCTTTTGGTTGAGAGATAAGGGAAGTTTGTTGTATTTTTCCATTTTGTATAAATACTCATTATTGGGTTGAGTTTTTGGAGGAGAATTTGAATCCAAGAGAAGAGGCAGAATAATATAGGAGCTTATATCTTGTTTATAGAGGGAGTTCAGTGCTCATGTGCACTATTGTAGTGGGATCCGAGCCTTTCTTTGCATACAAAGAATCCAGTTTTCTGGCAGCAGGGGATTTGCACTTTTGTAATCTTCTGAGGTTTATGTAACTTGAATCATATCCATAATAAGATTTATTTATGTAATTGTTTGCACTACTGTTTGCATCAATTATTGTAAATAAATTCTTCAACTTTCAAATACATTTCTGGTGTATGAGTAGATTAGTTGGATTTAGCACTATTATTGAATGTTACTTGTTATCTCATTTAAAATTTGATCAAGCTATCTTGTAGTATTAATCAAAAATGTGTCTTGAAAATTGGAAATTGTATAAGAACGGACTTTTATTTCTTTAGGCTCACTAACTATTTAACAAGTTTAAAGTTATAGATGTCTTGTTTTTCTACATGTCATTTTATTAGAACTATTTCAGTATTATGGCATGGATCTTTCTTTTCGTATGCATATTTTTATTGGGAGTTGGAGTATTCTACAGTTAAGTGTATGATAACTATTTATTAGGAATTTAGTTGTTTATATCTGCTTTAACAAGGATTAGATCTTGTGAACTATTTCCTTGTTCTATTTCCCTTATCTCATTTCAATTCCAACATGCTTCTATTCCCATCCTTTTAGCTTGTTGTTGACTGAGAGAGAGACTACTCCTTTCGATAAAGATAGAAATAGGTTTAATATTTGTTTTTTGCACATTAGAGTAAGATTGCTTTTAGATTTATATATTGCTTTAAATAAAGTCCTCTTTTATGGAGGAAAAGCATTTTAGTTTGACCTTGATCTTTCATTGAAATCATTAAAAGATTAAGCTAAATAAATTGTATAATTTTGTACATAATTAGTGATCTTTAACATATGACATTTTAACATTTAGTTATAGAACTAATTTTAACATTTAATTACTAATACTAATTATATTTAGACATAATAACATATACCTTAGAGTAATATTATATTTATAGTATTTAATAGATTTTAGATATCATAGTATAATATATTTAATGGTATGTTATTCTTTACGGTGATAATAATATTATAATATGTTATCATAAGTGCCAATTATATCATAGAGATAAGATTGTAAAAGTGATAATATGTGGTATAATATAAAGTTACTTATCATAGTCTAATATAAATGTACATAGTTGGGATAGTATTTAATATTATATGATAGATTATATTAGATCTATTTAATATCAAGAATATTAATATAATCTTTCTTAGGATTTATATTGACATGATTTGGGATTTATATTAACATTAGTATTAGAAAAATATTAACACATATTAATATAGTTATTCATTATTACTAACAATTAGTGTTAAATTAATATAGTAATGCATATGCTAGTATAATACATATGGGTTAGACTAACATTTAGATTCACCTAAGCTAACATTAATTGTGGCTTGGTTGAGCCCCATATCAGCTCAAGGATCACTTTTTTGCTTGATCAACAAGAAGAGTTGATATAATGTATTTTCTCTATTGGTAGGTGAAAGTCATACTTTAAGCCATTAAATATAAAGAGAATGTAACTGGACCTAGTTTAACCAGTCGGAACCACCATTTCAACGGAAAATGAGCTGCATTAAGTTCTCGACCGGGTGGTTTCCCTTATAATGTTGAGATAAAGAATTTTAAGCCTACAACAAGCTCCAAGTTCATAGAATTTGGAGAAGAGTCGACCTTGTTTGAGCTCTGAGAATTTTTGTTTTATTTTCTTGCTTCTCTAAGGTTGTGGACAATACCCTAACTTTCGAAACACATTCGATCTATTCTCATTATCATCTAAAAAAATATTTCTCAAAAAATATTTTAATTTTCACAAACATTGTATATTTGTATATATCTTGTAAATTATTTTCGTAGAATTATTTTTTAAATAAATTTTCTAACCCTTGCTTTGCAGCTATTGGGGTCTGAGGTTTATTTTTTTAATTTTGGGCTCTTGGGTATTTTTATTTTCATTCGTGCAGGTGAGTTTCAATAAGATTTGTTGGGGTTTTGAGCTAGATTTAGGCCCTTAAAGGTAATATCTAGTCTCCATTTATTTTGTAGGGACAGCATCAAAGAACTTGCAGTGAAATTGGAAAAATTTGAAGATCTAAAGCAAACAAAACATTTTTGGCAAGGGTTTGAAATTTTTCTTAGGGCCTCTAGGCACTGTGCTTTCCTCCTAGCCCTAGCTGCGACCCTTAAGGGCCACAACCTTCCTTGGTTACCCTTTTCATGAGCCAAGAGAGGCCTCAACCTCCCTTAGGGCTAGACAACAACCCTTCTAGGGCTTGTCGTTGGCCCTTTTTAGGCCTTTTAAGCCTGGACGCAGGCCTTAGCGGCCTTCTATTCCCCTTGAACTCCCTCCATTCCTCCTTCATTTCCCTCCTTCCCCTCTGTCAGCCCTCCTTATCCCTTCGTTGTATCCTCCTCACCTAGTCGCAAGCCCTTTAGGGTTGTTCCCTCCTTGCCGCAGGCCAAGAAAGACCTCGACCTTCTGTTGGTTGTAGTATATGTTTGACTAATGGACCAACATTTAATGTCAATCTGGGGTCCGTGGACTTTGAGACGCGGCTCTTGAAATGCCAAAGAAAGACTTTCGGAACCTACAAAAAAAAAACCTATACTACCTGCTCATACCTTGAGTTCCTACACTTAATCAATCTATGATCTAATCCTGCACTCCAAAACAATATTTAGAAATAAAATCATAAACACTGATCCTGCAAAACCAAACTCTATCTTCAATCAATTAATCAATCTCTCAAGTTCTAAAAAAAGAGAAATGAAAACCCTCTTGTGTTGTTGATTCCTGTTGTGTTGTTGATTCCTGCACTACTACTTCTCATTTCTTGTACATTCAAAAGTACTCCATAATCTTGCATAGACAAAAAGAAAAAAAGATATCTCTTGTAGACCATGAAAAACTCCAAATCCAAGTTTACTGCAATCCTGTACTCAATGCATTTGCCAAATACCTTTGGTAAACAAAAGAAAAGTTTTGAATCTGCCTATGGCATTACCGGTGTACTAACTATATAAGCAAATCCCAGTCTAAGTCTGCAGACTATTTTATGCTAACTACTCTGTATAAAATGAGCAAAAGGAAGGCTTTGAATATGTTTTAAGCAACACACCAATCAAACGAGAATAAGCCACTATATAACTCAGAAATCATGTACATAAATGACTGTCTCTATTTGAATTTAGTTATTCAATATCTTCTCAAAACCAAACTTCAAATCCTTTGAAAGAAATATACTCAATCGTTTAATGAGATACAAACCCTGGAAATGAACCAAGCTACGAGAGTATAGGCATTACTTTGTTTATAAGTGCTTGTAAAAGTCGGGATCATTTGTGTGATGATGGTCTTCATTCTAGAACTTCGATCCATGTACAATGAATTCTCATCAAAGTATTAAGGCAATAAAATTGTATATACCCAATCACCATTGATGAATCCACAAATTCTCTACCATGCAAGCAATATAAATACAACTACAAACTTTGTTCCAGTATTAGGATGCAAGCAGATTGTTGCACTATTTTATGGGAATCAATAGATCTATTAATTTATATATCACATATCAATGAGACAACCCATATCTCTGTTGTACTTTATATTACCAACAGATGCCTCAAAATTAAGATGCACAAATTAATGTAATGCTCCAAATTATAAGATACTTAATGCATAAATAATGAAAAGACTTCAATCTTAATACGTGAATTAAAGAAGCATTTCCAAATCCATATATGCAACACTTGGGAGGAATAAAGCAGTGCATCGAAATATGCTTGAGACGTGGTAGATTTTATTAGGTAAGAAAATTCTGCTATATGTGTTCTGTTGTGGATTTTTCATAAAAGGAATTGGATTATTTTCGAAGTACTAATACACACACACCCTGCAGCCACAATAACTCAACAATGATTTGTTAAAATCATGAATTAAAGTTACAGTTTAGACTATAGGTGTGTATTTTTCTTCACAACTTTCATATGTAACAAAATAGCGGAGTATGAAGTACAAAAATAAAACACCATGTATTGTAGGCACAAAACCACTCAAATCAGAGGACAACAAGATTGATTAGCACACAAAACAATGAAACATCAAACACAGATGGCAGATCCAAAATATATATATATATATGGGAAAATAAACACAGAGGGAATGCAACAAGCTTGGCTGGCAGGCCCAACCAACCAGCTCGTGCCTCTGGTAAGCAATTTAAATCACAAAGAAATTATTAGACAACAAGTGCACAAACAATTAAGATAAAACCTGGCATGGAGTCTTCATTGATCACACTTTTTAGTCTTTACATCATGAGAGTAGAGTCCAGAACCCAAAAGGGGTTGTCCTGAAATCTAAACCAACAGCAGAAGGTTGTGTCAATAGCACTCCAATATTGTTCTAGCTTGGCTTGAAACCATGGCTTAATTTATATGAATCCTTACAATACAATTTTGGCTTGAGACAGGAAAATCCATTACAATCAAGATGAGGGACTGAATCCCAACTATTTCCCATTGATGGATACCCAATAGAACCATAATCTGATCAAGGAAATATAGATCTAATACGTAATTTTCCATTTTTTTTTGCAAATCTGGGCAAGATCTTTGAATTCTGGAAAAACTGCATTTTTTTACAAAACTTCCTCAAAGAACCTCGTGTATATTCCTAACTATATCGAATTTTTGGAAATGGTCTGGGTTTTAGATAATTTTCTGTATTGTAAAAAACCCATATGCTCATATTGTTTATATTCGCCTCCATCTACATGAAAATCGAGATCAAAGTTGGCAGTTTGAAAAGTGTGCGAATTTTGAGCAGATTTGTTGATTTGCTTCAGTAAACCCACACATTCAACTTGGGTGCATTCCAACTCATTTGGATGGGTTAAAAACATAATTTTGGACAAAAACCAGTTAGAAAATTATATATTACAGAGCAATGGAACACATAAAAATATGCAGAAATACAAACACAGAAAACATATAAAACAAGAGAGACAGATATATGTGGTTCACCTAGCTTGGGCTACATCCACGGAGAAACATCCAGTCCTTCCTTTATATTATCCAACAAAAAATGAAGAGACGCAAACTTTAGCAGATCCGTTGTAATATCCTCTACTCTCTCACACAGTGCCCCTTTCTCTTTCTCGCTCAGAATATACTCTCAATACACAGTCGCAATACAATTCCCTCATAGAATAGAGGGGTTGTCTTCTAGGGAAAAAAACCCTAAATTAAACATAACTTCTACCTTTAGATCATCTGCCTAATGAACAGCCCAGATTGACTATGAAATTACAATATTTTACAAAGCAATTTTACATCTATTTTTAGCTTCGAGGGACCGCTGGCCCGCGGACCTCCCAGTGGGGGGGAAAAAGTCCACCCCCCCTGCACCGCCCCGCGTGGAGGGGTGTAAAATATTCCTGGGGTATACATCCGGTTGAAACAAAGACTTCTAAATCATGATGATAATCAAACTCTACACCCAACAACCTCCAACTTAACGACTAATTGTAGCAACTCCACCACTGCTTCATTTGTTGAACAACGACTCCACTTTGGACCTGGATGTTTCTCATATTCATCACCATACTTGAAGACCAATTGAAACTGAGAAAAACCTCAGTTTCTCCCTAGTTACAACTTTTGTTAACATATCTGCAGGATTCTGACTAGTGTGTATCTTTTCCAACTTTAACTTTCCATCTTCCAACACTGATTGTATGAAATGGTACTTTGAATTGTATGTGTTTAGTCTTGGAATGAAATGTTGAGTTCTTTGCAAAATGAATGGCACTTTGGTTGTCACTGTATAACCTGCCCATCTCCTGCTTCTTACCCAATTCATCCATAAACCTTTGTAACCAAATCATTTCTTTACTAGCCTTTGTAGCAGCAACATATTATGTTTTTGTTATTGAAAGTACAACAACAATTTTCAATTTCGAAACTCAACTGATAGTTGTTCCACCTACATTAAATAGATACCCTGTAGTGCTCCTCATGTTATCTCTATCACCTGCCATATTTGCATCAACATATCCCTGTAGAGCAATGTTTGAACCACCAAAGCATAATGCTTGCTTTGTGGTACCTCTAAAATACCTGAGAATCCATTTCATTTACCATTCAATGTTCTTTTCGTGCATTGTTCATGTACCTGCTTACAACTCCCACTGCATGTGCAGATCATTGCATGCATTAAGCTTTCAATTTTTGATGCATATGGAACTTTAGACATATAATCCATTTCTTCTTGGGTCTTGGGGCACATCTCCTTACTAAAATTGAAATGGCTAGCCAAAGGTGTACCAATTGGTTTTTCATTTTGCATATTACATTTTTCCAACACCTTTTGTATGTACTCATTCTGAGACAATGTTAATTTGTGATTTTTCCTATCTCTAGTTATTTTCATACCAAGGATTTTTTTTGCAGCTCCCAAATCCTTCATTGCAAATGAATTTTCCAATCTTCCTTTGAGCACATTTATTTTCTACATGTTAGACCTTGCAACAAGCATGTCATCTACATACAATAAAAATATAATATAGTTGACATCATTTTGTTTTTTCAGATAAACACAATGATTAGAGCGACATCTAATATAACTTTGTTCAGACATAAACCTGTCAAATTTTAGATACCATTGCCTCAGAGCCTATTTTAATTCGTACAAGCTCTTCTTCAACTTGCATACTAATTTTTCTTTCCCTTTGACCTCATATCCTTGTGGTTGTTGCATATAAATATCTTCCTCCAAATTTCCATGGATAAAAGTTGTCTTTACATATAACTGTTCAATATGACAATCTTCCACTGCTACAAGACTTAAAATAGTTCTGATTGAAGTCATTTTAACAACAAGAGAAAATATTTCATCAAAGTCAATACATTTCTTCTGTGCAAACCCCTTCACCACAAGTCTAACTATGTACCTTTGTTTTCCTCCATCTTCTTCCTTTAACCTGTAAACCCATTTATTCTGCAACGTTGTTTTACCTGCAGGAAATCTGACATTATGTACCAAGGAGTCCGTCTCTTCTTTCATGGCTAGCTCTCACTTCTTCCAGGTTTCTACCTTCATTGCTTCTTCATAACATTTTGGTTCATCAAAATCAGTGAACAATACATAATATAATGAAGGAGAGTATCATTCAGGGGGTCTACTTATGATCCAGGTGGATATTGGTGGCCACCCGCCTATTCCACTTGAGGCCCCACCATTGCCTCTTTCAGTTTTTCAGTGTCGGCACAACTTACTATTTTTAGCAGTTTTTCGGGTCCTAGACTTCCGGAGCCGTTTTGAGGCCCTAAACGACGTTTTTTGGGCATCGCACTTCTAGCGAAAATCATTCCATTTTGAAATGGATATTCATGGTGAAAGTTGTAGCCCTCGGATAGATCTTTCTAATGATGTACCATGTGCGTCAAAAGGAGATAGTATGCCAAAGTTACGTCCCTGGGAAGTTGAAACACCAATTTATCCAAACGGGGCCCATAGTTTTGGCGCTTCATCTCCTAGGGTTAGGTTTTTGGATGTTTAGAGTTCTCCATTGTTTCTCAATAATAAATAGACCCTTGAACCTCATTGTAACTCAATTCAGAGGCCTATAGCCGCCACATCTCTTCTCAGAGATAGCTACCAGTGCCCTAGCTAGTTTTATTTCCATTCTGTCTGTAAGCAAATTTCAGTTCTTTGATATTAATTAAATGAAGTGTTATTTCCGCTGCATCTCTGTATTTATGGTTATATGTTTATTCTGTTGCATTCCTGCATAAATCCGGATCAACTTATCCTGGTAGATCTTCCGACGCCACTTTCAGGTGTTTGAGGTGCCTGTCACTATTGTGGTGGTTGTTGTTGTTGTAACTGTTGATTATTATTATTTTCAGACACCTTTACTTTTTATGTGATCTCATCAAAAACTGTGTATTCTTTGTTTTATTTTTCACATTTATTTTCCTGCAATTGATCATTATACAATACCTTTTCCTTGAATATTACATCTATGTTCCTAATGATTTTGTGATTTTCATAATCACATAAGCGATAACCAAAATCATTAACACCATATCCAATAAAGGTACATTTCTTTGATTTTTCCTCAAGCCTTATTCTATTTTCTTTATTAATATGGACAAAGGCCTCACATCCAAAAGGATTTAAAAAGAGTAGTTTACATTTTTACATGTCCATGCCTCCTATGGAATACCACCATCCAAGGAACTTGAAGGCCCTCTCTTTATTAGATAAAAAACATTATCTACAGCATTTGCCCAAAATTGTAAAGGCAATCCTTCATGCAATCTCATGCACCTTGCACATTCCATGATTGTCATGTTCATCCTTTCTAACACACCATTTTCCTGTGTTGTTCTTGGAACTGTCTTCTCTCTGCGAATTCCGTGCTCTGAACAATACCTATCAAACTCTTTGCTACAATATTCACCTCCATTGTCTGATCTGAGACACTTTAACTTATTTCCTATCTCAATCTCAACCAAATCTTTTCATTTCTTGAAAGTATCAAATACATCAAATTTATTCTAAATACAATAAATCCAAGTTTTTCTAGTTGCATCATCAATAAAAGTAGCATAATAACAAGAACCACCAAGAGATGATACCTGAGCAAGTCACCATACATTTGTATGCACAAGATCTAATTTTTCGCTCTTCTTTTCTTTCCCAACTCTAAGAAATTTGACTCTAATTTGTTTTCCATAAACACAATTATCATAGAAATCCAAATCAATATACTTCAAACCTGGCAACAAATTTCTTGAGTGAAGAATCTTCATCCCCTTCTCATTCATGTGTCCGAGCCTATGATGTCATAAAGTTGCATCTGCTCATGTGGAGTTTAAAGCATTAACACAATTAGAAATACCATTGCATAAATATAGTGTACCAACATTTTCTCATTTTTCTAGTACCAGAGCTCCTTTAGTGACCTTCCAGGTTTTATTTGTAAAAGTTGTCACACAACCTTCACCACCTAACTGCCCTGTTGAAATCAGATTTTTCTTTAGATCTGGAACATGTCTTACCTCCTTTAATAACCATTGGTTTCCATTCTGTTTTTTTCCAATAACTTTACCCATTCCAAATATTTTACAGGGTTTATCATCACCCAAATGAACCTGTCCAAAATCTCCTTGAACAGAGTCATGAAAATGTTTCTTATCAAGTGTGGCATGGAATGAGGCCCCTGAAACTACCACCCAGGCATCAATAACATTTTATAAATAAAGAATCAAGTCATCTTGCAACACATCACCTGTCACATTCGCTTCATGATTGTTTTCTTGTTGTGTGTCTCCTTCTTTTCCCTTCTGAGACGTAAAGTCTTTCTTCAGGTGTCCTTTCTTCCTGCATTTCCAACACACTATCCCCGATTTGGACTTGGATCTGTCTTTCCTTGATTTACTGTGATATCTTGTGCTCTTTCATCTTTTCATTTTTCTTCCCCTAGTCTATGTACTCAAATCATTACCCGATGTCTCACCAGAGCTTTTCCGTCGTATTTCCTCGCTAAGGATAGCACCGACAACATCATTAAACTTTTAAGTACTAGATCGAGAGAGAGTTACTAATGGCCATAAATAAACCATTCCAACTTTCTGGCAATGAGCATAGAAATAACAGAGCCCTAAATTTATCATCAAATTTTATCCCTACATAAGTTAACTGATTGGTAACCATATTAAATTCATTTAAATGGTCAGCAACAAATCCACCTTCCGACATCTTCATACTAAATAAATGTTTCATAAGGAATACCTTATTTGATATTGAGTTTTTTTCATATAGTCTGGCCATTGTCGTTATTAAACCCTTTGTTGTCGTTTCCTTCGAAATATTGAAGGCTTTCGACGTCGCGAGGCACATTGGTATTGTTCCAATTGCCTTTCTGTCGAGAATCTCCCATTTTGCGTTTGTCATACTCGACGGATTCTTTATTTTTCCACTCAATGATAGGTACAGATATTTCTGATACAAATAATCTTCCATCTTCATCTTCCACAACGAATAGTTTCAGCTATTAAATTTCTCGACCCTAAACCTACCATCTTCCGCCATTGCTCCCACTCAAACCAGGAACCCTTCTTTCCTACGCGTTTATCATCAAAATAGACCTTCGGCTCTGATACAAGTTGTTTGAAAATTATACATTACGGAGCAATGTTGAATGGAACACATAAAAATATGCATAAATACAAACACAGAAAACATATAAAACAAGAGAGACACAAATATATGTGGTTCACCCAGCTTGGGCTACATCAACAGAAAAACAGTCAGTCCTTCATTTATATTATTCAGCAAAAAATGAAAAGACACAACCTACAGCAGATCCGTTGTAATATCCTCTACTCTCTCACACAGTCCCCCTTTCTTTTTCTCGCTCAAATTACACTCTTAACGCATTGTCACAACAAAATTCCCTCATACAACAGATGGGTTGCCTTCTAGGGAAAAAACCATAAATTAAACATAACTTCTGTCGTCAGATCATCTGCCTAATGAGCAGCCCAGATTGACTATGAAATAATAATATTTTACAAGGAAATTTTACATCTATTTTTAGCTTCGGTGGCGTTGCCTCTAAACCCCCAGACCCCCTAGCCGGGGGAGATGGCCACCCCGAACCTCTGCGGAGGGGACAAGTCCCCCTTGCATGGATGGGTGTACAATCTTCCTGGGGTATGCATCCGACTAAAACAAAGACCTCTAAATCAAGATGATAATCAAGCTCCACACCCAACAAAACCTTCCTCAGTTTTCTTTGAAAGTGTTCCGAGATGTTGAATCCCTAAATTGGTTGCTCTTTAGTGCAGAAATGATGCTCTTTAGTGCGATAACAGGTCAATGAAATATAAGTGCACCTCTGACCATCAAAAATGATCCAAAATAGTTCCAAACGTGTGTTTGTACTATCAGCTAGCATTTTCCTTCGTGGCAAGCTTGAATGATGAAGTGGTCCACATATACTTGGTACATGATCCCTATGTGATGTAAGAACAAGATAATCTACATTAACAACATTTTAATGAGCATTAATCCTAGAAATGAATATAACGAAGGTATTCTCATATAAAATACAACCCATGTGTGAATTTTTGGTATTGCATTAAAAGGATGTAGAAAAAGTTGATAAACTGGTAAAACAAGGGAATAAGTAGGGAATCATATGAATAAAAAAGTGCATTAAGTACAATAATTATGGGACTTAATACCTCATTTCTAGCCAAACGGTAGCCCTTGAAGGGCCTGTCGTGAGTCTCCAAGAGGCCTTCCCTACTGTCGCAGGCCTCCAAGGCCTCTTAGCCCTTAACCATGGGGATAATTTCCATTTTTAGCCTAAGTTGCAGGCCTAATAGGCCTTGTTTCCCTCTCACCGAGCTATTTCCTAACCGCTTTAGCCCTTTTCAGTCATTGTGGGTTATCATTTGATTTCTAGAGCTAACATTTCAATATTTGTTCAAATATTTTGGATCAAATATTTATGGTTGCAGGTGGTTTCTCCATTGAAGAAAAATTGGGAAAAATATCCATCCATTTCCAAGCCCAAAGCACTCATTGCTTTGTTATATTCTAACCCTATTGCCTCATTGTTTTTCTACAACACTCTGATATTTTCCTAACAGTGGTAAAATCTCATGAAAGTGGCTAAAATTAACTCATAAGGTGTCTAACATATTGTCAAGTCACTTGCTCCATTTGGGCATTCATTGTTTGGCTCATCTCATCTTTTATTGTTGACTTTCATAAGCATAACAAAGTCTGATATAAAACAGTGACATAAGCATATTTTCATGATTTGCATCCTCATCTAAAGTGCTTTTGTTTAGTCAAGTAAAAGAGATAATTTTTGGCTGGCTTTGGCGCACTTGGCATTGATTAATCTACTATTGTCATAAGAATTCTAATAGTTGTTCATTGAATGTGATTGGAACACAAATAGTATAAGGCTTTCATTTTTTATCCTCATAAAATATTAATTACTCATTGAAGAAGAGATTGCATACATTGTTTACATTAAGTTCCCTATAAGTGGTTTAACAATTGGTGAAGTATTACATGTGCTAAAAAGACACTAACACATTGGTGTCTCTTATGAGTTGTATAAGCTTCAAAGTTTTAATTTTTGCACTAAGCTCACTCATACAAGCATATAAGCACTTGATGTGTTAATCTCATAATCCAATAATATTGTTGAATGGTTGCTTAAGTTGATAAATCTAAGAATTCATTGGATACTGATATCTCTTGTTCTATTACACATTAGCATTAAAGATCTAAGTGTTCTTAACTTGAGGACTTGCTAATCTAATGTTATATCTCTTGAATAATTGTCATTAGCATCTCTTGTTGGAATTGAAGAATCTAATTACAATATTGGCACTATCTTGTTGACATGATTTAAAAAGCTCCTAATTGTTTAATGAACATTAATCAACTTGAGAAATTATATCTTGGTTATCTCTTGTATCTTGTTGGCACTTGTGATATTGAGCACTTCATCTTGCGTATAAGAATGTCCTTTCATCCATTGATTAAGTACTTTTTTCATAAAATTAACCATAACTAAGTACTTAAGATCAATTAGCAATCTTAATCATCTTGCATTGTGTTCTAAAACTATTCTTGCATTAATAATTTACCTCCAAGCATAAGCTTGGTTGGTAGAGAAAAGAACCACATTTCTCATCTAGCGTGAGGAGCTTAGCACCTCTTTAGTGGTTAACACAATGACCTTATAGACGTTAGAGCCACAGTCTTTGTAACGTTGGAGGCATCGGGTGGTTAGAACCTAAGGGGAGGTATCGTTAAACAAGTCTTTGCTTGCTTCCACTTGGCTTCTCTCTCACTGGCTTCTCTCTCACAACCCACTATAGATACTAGCTTCAAAATAATTAAGAGGAAGGATACACCTAGAATGGGAATATAAAGCAAGTAGTTGAATACATAAGCCATTGGTCTCACAAACAATTTAATCTAATCTTATAACTTGCTAAAATCAACCAGGTGACTAGGTCATTCATTCGTGTTCCCTGGACTTATTGGTTGACAATAAGTCTTGCATTTCCATCTTCCATAGGAACTACCCCCCATAGTCTGTCATTGGGAAACAACTAGAACAGAGTGGGTGGGGATCAGAGTAACAACCCCCGCCCTGAGTCATTGTCACATCATGCATGTAAAATCTAAGTGACAACAATGCCTACAGAAGTTCTAAGTTGGTGCTTACTTTGTACAAAAAAGTTTGCAAAAATATTTACAAAGATAAATTGTATAATTGTTTCTTATATAAATATCCTAGTTTTATTATTTATGTGCATCAAATGCTTTAAAAAGCTAAAAATTGTTAATAGCGACAAAAAAACATAGTTTTACCCAAAATATATTGTAAGGAAGTAATGAATTGAAGTGAGATAACTTCTAAACTTGACATTTAATTCACAACCATTGCGATTGAAATCTAATGGGAAATTCTTCATGACTTCCATTTTTTTTATTATAATGCAGTCATATGATTTGAAATTCAGACAATGTTCAATTAAATTTTTAATTTTTAACTACTAAACTCAATAGTTTTTAATCTCTTCTCATATCCCATTTGGTGATGGGAAGTGCCTAGATAAAACATTAAATAATGAATAAGATATAAATGCTAACAAGGTAAAATATTACAATAAATAATGCCTAAAAAATCATAAACACTACCTAGATGTGAGTGTTGGCTACGTATGGGTCCCCATGCTAGCCAGCATAACGGCCTTGGGCTCTCAATTAATGGCAAAGGCCAATAAATGCCAAGCCCCGCACCAGTCACCTCCTTGATCATTTATGGCAAGGAGCTTCTCGTGGGAGTTTAAACTGATGGAGTGGTCTTTTGGTCATTTTGTGAGGAGACGCAAGGGAAGAAAGTTCTGGGGCATTAGTGGATCGCAAGTCGTCTTTTGGAGTCTAGTGTGATTGCAAGGGATGTGAAGAAAACTACATAGATATTGACCATGTGTATGGTCAAGTATAATGTGTTGTCTTTGTCTCTGTTCATGTGCTCAATTTGTCATCTAGTCATGCCTTGTGGAGATTTTGGTTCTCCTAGTTTTTTCTAGTTCTATGTTTCAGTTTGGCAATATATAAACAGTTATGTTGGAATTAAGCCCAATAGGGCTAGTTTCTGCAATGATGAAGCCTAGATCCTTATGGACTAGAATGTCACTACAATGTGTGTAATGAATGTATAGTTTTAATAGATAACGCAAAAGTTACTTTACAAAAAAAATCATAAACACTATTATACATAAACGAACTATTATTTATTTATATAATAAAAAATAAGCCAATGCTCAAGTGAATCAAACTATTTTTATGAAGTCATTATTGCATTAGGAATGGTTATACCATTTTAAACAAACAAAACAACTTAAATAATATAGAAATTTCTCGTAGCATGTCCCTTGTGGAAAATGGAAATAGCTAAGTTAAACAACAATGTGTTATGAGTTATTTATTACTCTTGTAAACATTTTAAGAGGTTAGATCAATCAGTTATCATCAATGTCAACATGTGCCCAGTTTGAATCCCCTTAAGTGAGGCATGTTGCAATGATAACAATCATCAAATGTAGTGATTTATGGCGAAGCACTCTCTTTATTGTATTTTTTATATCTAGTTAGACCTAGTCACCCTCTTGGGGTGTGTGCCTTTATTATGTGGGCCCAAAATCACCTCCAAGGATGCCTCCCTTGCTTAAGAGATCAAGCTCTCATTTGTATCATCTCATCATATGGATTCATAATGATTGATTATTTAGCCTATGAGGACCATTTCTCATGTTTCTCTTATTCATGGATTCATATCCTCTTCTCTTTATTATGTGCATATAGTCGATTTATTGGCGCTTTCATTCTCTCTCCCTCTCTCTCAAGATAGTGCTCTAGTCTATGTTTGATGGATTTACTAGGATACCATCCATGAACACAAAAAAGCATCCCTTGTGTTAAACTTTTTTTCAAAGAAAACCTCGTGGAATTCTCCCTTTCCCTTAAAATATCCACGTGTTGGATGGCTCAACCAATAGTCGAAATAGTGAACAATAACAAGGCGAAACTCAATCGAACTTAAACAGAAGACTTCATGACAAAGTTTACCTTTAAATAGTGTGTTCAAACCAATTAAACTTACATGACAAACTCTCACGCACAACCTATTATACAACACCATACCACCAAGCAAAACATGAATTTCTTAACAGTAATAGGTAATCTCTATTCCATTCAATAGATAGATAAAGAATTAATAAGGGTGAAATAATATCCTTTTTCCTCATTAACATGTTATTTTATAGCCATTAAGAAATCTTGTATTCATAATCAATATTATTACACTCTAGGTGCTCATGAATAGTATTATGATACATCGTACCACATATCAAAACGTTCATTCCACTCATCTCTTTGCATTTCAATGTTGACAGCATTAATCACTAATCATCATATATACATAACATCACAATGTGATCTCAATGTTTTTAAAACGTGGATATTCAGCACATTAAGGCACTTTAAAGCTAGCAAGAAGAAAAACCTTTCAGGAGCTAATAAGAGACCATTTTGAACTTTGCTTGAAAAGGCAAGTCAAACGATTTATCATGTACATATTACTACCTCAAATTGCCAATACTTGATGAAGCATAGTGTAATTTTAGAGACACCTTTTTGGAAATGTTGGATTTTCCACTGCCTAAGTTATGAAAAACAAAAAAAAAAAGTATTCCCATGAAACTTCACGCTAATCGACCAGTGGTGGCAAAATTGATGCAAATCAACTTTCCATGCCCAACCTGATATTTTTTACCGCATTTCTGAGTAGCATATAGCAAGAAAATTGTTCACCTTACGACCAAATTTGTATACAGATTGATCAATCTTTCAAATCCACCTTTCAAGAAAATTCTAAACTGTGAGCCTTTAAAAAATTATTACACGTCGAGACGATATAGTAATTTTTGGGACTGCAACTAACCCAAAGTATGAAGGGCTTGTTATATTTTGCAACGCAAATGAGTGGGCTTTTCCAGGACTACAATTAGCCTGCCTTATGAAAGGTTCATTCTATTTTGCAGCATTAGTTAGTAGGCTATAGGTTAGTTCCCTTCTCTGAATGTAAACATTGAATCCAACGAAAAACACATTTCAAAGCTATTTATGTGCCCAACCAAAACTTTCTTAGAGCATCCTACAGGAATAATACTTTCAATCACAAAGTAGTAATTAGCATGATGGTGAATTAGCAAAATTTAATTTGAAATGACCAAATCATCTGTTAATCGAACATATCCTACATGAGAGAAAAAAGGACTAACTACGAGAAAAAATGGTATTTACTATTTATTTATTCAAAGCCTCAATAGCTGAAGTCGACCTCCATGACAGGCTCTTTAAAATAAGAGCCAAAACTTAAGATTTAAAACTGCTAAAAGAAGAGTCTTTAATTCTCAACAAAATAGTTATGCTGATGACAGTGGTAGATTTGAAACTGCGATCTCAGAAGTAACGTATAACATCAAAACAAAAGAAATTATGCATACTCTAGTATACACAAGGATTGAAGCTGAGGAACAGAAACTATGATTCTCTGCATCAGAAGAGCATAAATGCACAAACTCTGGTTCATCCATTGAGTTCATAGAATGCCAAAGATATGAAATCAAAAGCTGCAAATCAATGAATAATAATTGATTTGTTTGGCAATGATTGTACCTGAGACTTCCTTTCTAACACAAATGAAATCAACCACAGTCGCTATGCAAGCATTTTACAATACTTTATGTCTATTAAATCCATCATATCTGATGCAGGTAACTACACAAATATATGGAGGACTTTCCATGTTTCATCCATGCTACTAAAGCCGCACGTCACATAAATATCACTAGATATGGAAACATCATGAAGAAATTTAACTTGCCAGCATTCCAAAGAATGCAGTTCAAATTTCCATAATAATTATTAAGTCTCATGACATTTCCTGTGATTTCCTGACAATGCGACTGACCTTCCTCCTGAATTCATCTCTATGATCCCGCCATTCCTTCTACAAAAATGGGAAAACACCACATACAATTGTCAGTAGACTTAGGATTTACAAAAAGATGTGCATCTAACAAGTAGAAACGATAACAGAAAATACAGCTTAACATTCAAGGCATAGTAATATATTCTTGTTCTTCTTGTTCTAAAACTCAACTCCTTTATCGAAAGAATTCATGATGTTATGACCCCAAACTTCTTCTAGAGATCATAAACCCCCATGTAGGCAATCTACATGGCAAACCTACTATTACACACATTTCATCCCATATAAACCCCCATTATGGCCATAACACGTGCAATTGGTCTAACATAATATAACTCAACTATCACCCCCTTTCAACTCAACTTCGAAAGATACCATATTACCAGAGGGTGCATCAAGAAAGTTTATGAAATTAATAATAATGCTTATCTACGTGAGCACGATAAGAAACATTCCAAAAGGTACATTAATTCCATGCACTTAAAAAAAACAAAACAAATCCATGCCCTGACCTAATCAAATTCACAGTTTAAGATATGATTTATAATATCTGCAAGATAAGAAGTATATTATAGCTTTGTATGTCAAAATAAAACCAGAGCCCCGAATCTAAAGTAGCCATTACCGTTAATGCAAACAAAACACTAAATCCAGGCAACAGTAAGAAACCAAGAATCTTAACCTCCTGACAAACTCTAGATACAAGTAAAGTTTTAAAAAACAGTCAATTTACTAAAAAACATAAAATATGAGAACATATCAATGTTATCAGAACCAAACTGTTGACTAAACCAGTCAACCCCAAACCAGGAACTGGTCAGAACCAAACCAGAACTGGTAAAAAAACAGGACAAAAAAGCCGGTCACCAAAAAATACATAAAATAATCAAATTTAAAAAAAAAACCTATATTTCATTTGGATCCATATGAATCCAAACCAATTATACACAAATATGCAAAAAGTTCTCATTTATATAGCATGCAAGGAGGCATATAACCAAAATAGCATCGAGTGCAATCCATCTCTAAACCAAAAATATGTCAACAAACAGGGTCTAAATGGCCTCTAGCATCCAAAAAAATCATGCTACAACATTACAACGATGGAGATTACAACTACATCACTAATGTAAATTCTTTACATGTTATTAGACATTAATCAACTCACTAATAAAAGACTCTTCACTTTAATACTTGAACTTAATTAAAGTGAATTACAAAATAAAAAAGACTTTCTTGAATGGCATCCACACGTTTGACACTAGATCTATGCAGAAGTTCTTGTTTGATGCTACAAAGATCAACACTCCCCAGTGAATGCTTCCTATAGTCTTGTCCCCCAATATCCTGTGGGGACTCCTATTCTAAATATATATTGCCATATTACATGCCTCTACCCAAAGAAAAATAGGTAAATCCTAGTCATGAATCACAAGGTTGGCAGCTCCGATGATGGACCTATTCTTTTTCTCTGCAACCCCATTCTATTGTGGGTTGTATGAGATTTTCAACTTCCTCTTGATCCCTACCTACTTGGAGAAATCTCTGAAGTCGTTAGAAGTGTATTCATCTCCATTGTCAAATCCCAAGAACTTGATCTTCCTTTAGGTCTGATTATCCACCTAAGCCTTAAACTCCCAAAATTGACTAAAACCTCATCCTTAACTGCAGGCTTAAATATTTTCCTTTGTTTCATTTTCATCCTTTTACTCAAATTTTTAACATTACCATTAACTGACCGAAGATGTTTGAGAGTGATTCCGACCTCATTGGATTCCATATGGAGAAAGTCGAATTTTAAATCCCACTCAAAATCCAGCAGACTTAAAAGTTTTTAGGATTTTAGGATTGGAGAGATTGAAATGTTTCTACAACATTTTGTGATGTACGAGAGTATGGAACTAACATTTAATCAAGATCGCCAAGCCCTCTATGTACCTTGATGTTGGTGGCATTGACTGTTGAGCTCCTCCTTCATGACCCTAGTAAAAATGTACACTTCACTCAATTATCAATGACCCTAGTAAAAACATACACTTCACTCAAGCAAAATCATTCATTAGGATGCTAAGATTTTTCTATCCTATTTTAATGCTCGGAGGGTGATCTTGATGAGAATGATCCCAATATAGGCAATGATTTGATGTTATGTAGTTATTTGTTGTAATGTGGTTTTCTTTGGATTTTAGAGGCCACTTAGAGCCTCTTTATTGATCTTTGTTAAGTCTGAGATGGCTTGCACTCAATGATATTTTGATTATATGCACCCTTGATATATACATGAGGAATTTTGCATATTGTGTATAATAATTTGGATTCATAAGGATGCACATGAATTACATGTTCTTTTCAAAATTTGAAAATTTTATGTATTTTTTGGTTGACCAATCTTTTGGTCCAATTGAGGATGTGACGATTTTCCATGAATCAAACAAGGTGAGATCCGTTGTTTTCATTGCCTTAATTCATCTCATGAGATACATTTATTTTTGTTTTGATATGA
Organism: Pinus albicaulis; assembly: GCA_034641835.2. Taxonomy (NCBI): domain Eukaryota; kingdom Viridiplantae; phylum Streptophyta; class Pinopsida; order Pinales; family Pinaceae; genus Pinus; species Pinus albicaulis. The sequence continues at coordinate 1,031,315,429 of CM076574.1, forward strand.
TTTTGTATCATTCTATCAGAACTTATGACTCAGGAGAAATATCATATTTCAATATCGATATCTGATGTAACACTTGACATCTTACATATTGATTTTATTTTCATATTTATGTAGCAATGTGTTTTTTTGATGTTGATGTTGTTTTAGAAGTTAAAAATTTGAGAAAAAAAATTTATTATTTTTGTATTTTGTAAAGTTTCCTGATATTGCTGATAATGTATGTTGAAAATGATAGCAAGAAAGGGTTCCTTGATTTGTGTCTTAATCAAAGGAACCACAACGATTTTTTCCTTGAGCATGCACGAGTTCCTATGATTTACGAGTTAATTCCTAAAAATAGGACAAGTTCCTAAAATTCAGGGCAAATTCCTAAAAGCTAGGAGTGCAAGAAGTAGTTGGCTAATGCTAATTAGTGGAAGGTCGAGTTTATTGCCTTCTAGTGCGATTTATTTTGGGTAAAGGACGAGTTGATTGAATCAGGCTCCTAATTTCTAGGAAGGACGAGCTAACAAAACCAGTGAGCTTTTGTTAACTAGTCAACCAATAGTTCGACTTTCCTCAAATATAACTTGTCAGTGATAGCCTATTCGAAGTGCTTAGAAGGACAAAGGCACAATTTGATCATTGTCTTGTGAGCACTGTTGAGATTTTGGAGTAGCATGGAATGTGCTCTAGCTCTGAAATTTTGTGGAGGAGCTAGAGTACATGAGATCTCCAAGACCCAGAAAGCGTTTGGAGAAATTCCATTTGGTTTGATAGTTATTCAAATAATTAATCTTTTTAATTAAGGACCCTAAGTCTAACTTAGGAAAATTAAAAGATTAAAGTGAATTAAATTATGTGATGAGAATGTCCCAAGTGACGTGGATAAAACAGCTTCTAATCTTAACCGTTGATTAGAGATTATATCATGGTCGTTGGTTTGCCAATGAGAAAAGTATAAGAGAAGGGCTTGGGGTCAGTTGGAGAACACACACATTGGTAGAGCAATGAAGCTAAGTCGAAATTCTAGGGCGGGGTTTGCTAAGAATTTCGAAGCGAGTTTGCAGTGCAGTGAGGGGTAGAGATTGGCAAGGGATGATCTGATCCGAGGCCAAGAATACAACAGTGGCAAAGAGGAAGTGTACCAGGCAGCGCAGAGGCTAGCCAGAGATACGCAATTCCGCTAGAACCACGCAAAGGTCAGTGCAGAGGTAGCAGCAACACTTCAGGGGCAACGCAGGCCCAGGCAGGGTAGCACAGGGACAGCATAAGCCCAAAGAGGCTGACGCAGGCCCAGTCAGGGTAGCACAGGGACAGCGTAAGCCCAAAGAGGCTGACGCAGAGGGCTGAGGGACAGCGTTGGGGTTTCCGGTGGGCCAGAAAGGGCTCGAGTTCTGTAAATCCCGTTTGAGGGTGTAAATTAGCCATATTTTTTGTCTCCAAGTGAAAAAGGTACTATAGTCATGTAATTTCTCTATAGGACGAACCATTTTGGTGCCCAGATATTGTTTTATTCAAATTCTACATAATAATAAAACCCTCTAGAGCTAGTTACATCAATTTTCACACATTGGGTTTTTCTGGGGACATTTGTCCGAAAAATCTGTCACTTTGTCCTGTGTGCGTGATGTTTAGTAAATGATCTGTAAATGTGTAGGCTACAATTGTGTTTACTTTGTTGATTTTGCTGAATAATTCGGAAAATTAACTTGTAATCTAAATCAAGACACTGCAGTAAGATTTCTATTTAGAATTTTCACATGGTAACAGAGCGTTGCAGATCAAGCTGAATCACCAGCAAAGCGGCTGAAGATTTTTTTTTGTAGGAAGGGCAGCTAAAGCAGCATAGACCAGAGAAGGCAGCGTAGCATCAAGAGGGGCGCAAACCCAGCTGAGAAGGACGCAAAGCCAGTATGCTCACGCAGAGGCTGACGCAGCACCACCAGGGTGACGCAGAGGTGGATGCAGCACCAGTAAAGGTGACGCGGTGATGGTTGGAGGTACGCTAAGGTGACACAGTGGCTAAAGCAGACCCTAGAGGGTGATAGAGTCCAATTTATAGCGACATTGTGCAATTTGTCGGGGTTGGAAGTGTAGCTTTCGGTGTTCAGAAGTTGTTGGTGTGGCACAGGTTTTGTCGGTGCAGAACAGTGCCTAGAGAGGTTGAAAAAGAGCGAGAGGAGAATAGCCACCAAGCAGATTTTTGCCAAAGAAATCTGAGGATCGACCAGGAGGGTGATCAAAGAGGGCTAATTCAAGGGATTGGCAGATTTCCGAGGAGGATAATCAATTGTCAGAGGGAGAAATTACTATAAAGGGTTCCTTTTCGCCAAGGACCCTAGATTTGGGCTTCTATTGAGAGTAGCAACGGCAGCAAGGAGAGGAGCATCTACTTCGACAAATTGTTTTGAGCTAGAAGGCGTCGTAAGGACTGCGTGATCAGGATAGGTTGGACAGCTTGTCCAACTTTGCTATCTGGAAGGCCAGAATCCTGACGGTCCTGGAAGCATACGGACTTCGATAACATGCAGAGAATGTCTTGGCTACACCAATTGACGATGCTCTTCTTGCGAAGCATAATGAAGTGGAGGCGCATAATAAGTGCTTTATCATGGACAGGGTCAAGGATCATGTGGTCCCACATATTGTCAAGAAGAAGATGGCTAATGCTATGTGGACAGCTTTGAACACAATGTATCAAGGAAAAATCGTCCAGAAGAAGATGCTTCTAGAGAACCAGATGAGGTTGTTCGTGATGAATAAGGGGGAGGAAATCAATCCTTTCCTCTTCAGGTTGCAGACAATCTGGGGTCAACTGATTTCCATGGGGGTTAAAGTGGAGGATGATGTCATGGTGAGGACGGCTCTAAATGCAATCTCAGATGAATGGGAAACGTTTGTCCAAAGCATCTTGGGCGGATAGGACCTTCCAAGTTGGGACGACATGTGGGCTATACTCCGATAAGAGGAAATCCGTCGGATGACCAAGAGACAAAACAACACCGGATTCAACAAAGTGAAAAAGGAGGAAGAAGAAGATGCAGCCCTTGCATTCAAGAAGCAGCAAGGGAAGAAGAAGAGGGACCTATCGAAGATCTGATGCTTCAGGTGTGGTGAACTTGGACACTTCGCCACCACTTGTCCTTTGAGGAAGAAGGACAAGGAAGCTAATTCCAAGGCTGCGGCAGCTAAAGAAGACGATGGCTCTGATGATGATGTAGCCATGAGTGCTCATGAACCTCGAGAGAAGAGGTGGGGCGATGTTGAGCTGTAGAGTAGCTACAGATGGGAGGCAGGATCCTTGAGGTGCCCAACTCTTGGATCACATACGAGCTGCGGGAGACTTAAGACAATAGCGAGACAAGTGGCGCAGTGGGTGCAAGAGATCACAGTGAAGTGGAGGGTAGAGCTGGGACGCTGAAGAGATGAGCAGCGCAGCACAGTGGCAGCAACAGCGTGGAAGCAGCAGCGCAGAGGGGTAGTGCGTACGCAATGCAGAGCAGTAGCAGCGCAGTGGCTCAGAGAGACAGCGCAGAGCAGCAGTAGAGGGTGCTTCAGTGATGAGATGCAGCCTAACTCACTTGCATGTCAATGATTGGGCAAGGGTCCTTCAGTTGCTTACTTCTCAACAACTGAGTTGCAGTGCAGCAGTTAGCAGTGACCGTGCTATGGGCAGCATGATGCAGCAATTTGAGAGGGAGTTGCGGTACAGATGTGGCAGTGATTGTGGCAGAGTCATGGGTAGTAGCACAGAGAGCAGAAGAAGTGCAGTGATGGAGGGCAGCAGGCCAAGCATCAGCACGGGGACCGATGCCAGAGATCAAGGCAATGCTTCAATGTGGAAGTATTGCTAGAGCAAACGCCTCGCTAAAAGGGAGTGTTGAGATTTTGGGGTAGAATCAGATGTGCTCTAGCTCCCGAAAATTTGTGGAGCAGCTGGAGAACATGAGATCTCCAAGACCCAAAAAGCGTTTGGAGAAATTGCATCTGGTTTGATAGTTGTTCAAATAATTATTCTTTTTAATTAAGGACCCTAAGTCTAACATAGGAAAATTAAAATATTAAAGTGAATTAAATTAAACATGTGATGAGAATGTCCTAAGTGACGTGGATCAAGCAGCTTCTAATCTTAGACGTTGATTAGAGATTGGATCACGGTCATTGGTTTTCTAACGAGAAAAGTATAAGAAAAGGGCTTAGGGTCAGTTGGAGAACACACACATTGGCAGAGCACTGAAGGTAAGTTGAAATTCTAGGGCGGGGTTTGCTAAGAATTTCGAAGCGAGTTTGCAGTGCAATGAGGGGCAGAGATTGGCAAGGGATGATCTGATCCGAGGCCAAGAATACAACAGCGGCAGAGAGACAATGTATTAGGCAACGCAGAGGCCAGCTAGAGATACGCAGTTCAGCTAGAGACACGCAAATGGCAGCACAGAGGCAACAATAACCCTTCAAGGGTGACGCAGGCCCAGTCAGAGCAGCGCAGGGACAACATAATCCCAGAAAGGTTGACGCGGGCCCATCTAGGGAAGCGCAGAGGCTGACGCAGTGGGCTGAGGGGCAGCAGTGGGATTTATGGTGGGCCAAAAAGGGCTCGAGTTCTGTAAATCCCGTTTGAGGGTGTCAATGGACAGCATGGTATTTGGGTATAAATCTCTGTGTATAGGCCTCAACAAGACATCTTTGTGTCATCAAGAGAGGCATAGTGTTTTGAAGTATTGTGCAGAAGATAGAAGAGTTGGCTAAAAGGAGGAACAACACAGTTCTCGAAGAGATTTGAAGGCCGAGTAGGTGGGTTGTAGCAGCTGCTACAGGCAGCCCTAATTAGGGTCGATATCCCAAAATATTAGTGCACATGCCGAGGGTTTCAGACAGCTAGAAGGAGGAGCCATAAAGAGGCATGTATGCCATTCTAAGTTGATGATTTTGCTAGGTGTTTGAGTCTAGATTTAGGATAGTTTTGGTGGCCATCTTATGTACTATTTGGAGGGCAGTTAGAAGGTGTCTTTGGTTCCCTAAGTCCAGCATTTGAGAAGGACATCAAATCTGGTTGGAGTGGCAGAATTGTTGAAGCTCAGGGTTGATCCTTGAAGGGACAAAGGAAGTAGCCAAGAGGGCTTAGTATTCAACTCTATTTCATTGCGTAGAGATGGACTTCTACAGTGAGAGTGGGCAGCCTCCATTCCCCTAAGACTTGTCTTTTGTGGAGCAGCAATGAGGCAAGTAATGGGCAGGTTGAAGACCCTATGGGTTGGCATCCTTGATGGAAAAAGGAGCAGTTAGAGGGCAAACTATTTCGGCCAAATATTAGTGACCTAAAGGTGTTGCGTTCACTGATAGTGGCAGATTGTGGAGTTGGAGATGCATGCCTTCAAAGGGAGCAGCCTTGAGCAACAAGGCAGGAAGTGCTCAAAATAGAGAAGTGATGGACTCACAGAGTACGGTGGGAAAGAACAAGTCTTCAAAACAGGTTCCGCAGAAAAAAGCAAGGAAGCCTTTTAGTTCAGAGGGAGTAGTTGTAGCAGCGGAGAAATTGGTAGTGTTGGAGACAAATCCAGGTGGACGAGGTTCTTCCAAGAACACCTTCCTTGCTAAAAGGGAGTGTTGAAAATAATAGCGAGAAAGGGTTCCTTGGTTTGTGCCTTAGTCAAAGGAAACACAACGAGTTTTTCCTTGGGCATGCACGACTTCCTATGAGTTAGGAGCTAATTCCTAAAAAGTAGGACGAGTTCCTCAAATTTAGGGTGAATTCCTAAAAGTTGGGAGTGCAAGAAGCAGTGAACTAGTGCTAATTAGTGGAAGGTTGAGTTTATTGTCTTCTAGTGCGAGTTATTTTGGGTAAAGGACAAGTTGATTGATTTGGGCTCCTAAATTATAGGGAGGACGAGTTAACACAACCAGTGAGCTTTTGTTAACTCGTCAATCAACAGTTCGACTTTCCTCAAATAGAACTTGCCAGTAATAGTCTAATTGAAGTTCTTATAAGGAAGAACGAAGGCACAATTTGATCAGTGTCTTGTGAGCACGAGCTGGTGAGACAAGACAATAGAGCTCACGGGTTTGTGAAATGGTACCACAAGGAAAGAGTGTGCAAGAGAAGCTTTTGCACAGATTGATAGAAGGCAACAGAGATCAACAATCTTGCTAGGGTTTCAAGCTTAGATCAAGTGTGTTTTTCATATTGAAACAGTTGTATTTGTAAGAGATCAATTGCTCAGTTTCTATCAATAAATTTCTCAAGCAAGCAGAGGGTTTTCCCAGTTGGGTTCCCTAAAAAAATTATGTTTTGAATTGTATGACTGTGATTTATTTATGTTCCTATTCCGCTGCAAATTTGAAGTAGAGAAATTTTGTGTTTTAGTGAAAAGAAACTAGTTTTCAGTTTTCAGATTGTTCACTATAGCAGATCAAAATTTCGTGGATTTTCTACAATTTAAATTTTGGACCCCCAATGATAAATTGTCGATAACAATAAATGTAACATTGTCATAATCACGAATTTTCAAACCAAGATCCACATCATTAGGGTTTCAAGTCAACACCAAGGAACTACTACGTTCCAAAGATCGATATGAGAAAGTTTGATGGCAATGATCCTACAACATGGATATTTTAGATGGAGTGATACTTTGATCTACACCAAGTGGCATCCTTAAAAAAGGTAAATATTGCATCCATATCTTTAGAACAAGACCAACATGTATTGTATCAATGGCTTTGTGAAAGGAAAAGGATTATGTTAAATCTCGGTCCATTTTTAAAGAGGAATTGATAGCACATTATGGGGATATTAAGAACAATAGATTCCTTAGTCAATTGGTAAATCTTCAACAAAAAGATCCAGTTACAAAGCACATTCAAAAATTCCAAAAGTTGAGTTTCAAAGTAAAGAATATTTCAAAAGATAATATTTTAGACACATTTATGGGAACTTTAAAGGAAAACATTAAACATGAAGTGCATCTCTTTGAACCTAAATCTCTAGAGCATACTTTCAATATGGCAAGGGAAGTTGAAAGTAAAAATATGACCACCAAAAACTTGGTCACTAATAACTATAGGAAAGATTATGCTCCCTGTCTTAAATCGACAAGGTTGACTCCTCGGCAAATGGATGAAAGAAGAACAAAGGGACTATGTTACAGCTGTGACAACAAGTACAGTAAAGGGAAAATCAAGAAGTGGAAACTTCACAGGATGTAGAGCTATAAAAGACTACTCCAACAATCTCTTGCCATGCATTGGTTGGCATTAATACTCCACAAACACTCAAGCTAGAAGGATAAATCAAAAAGTAAAAGTAAATAGTGTTGATTAATTCGGGAAGTATCTGTAACTTTACCAATTACAAATTAGCATAACTTCTCAGTTGTTTCGTATATCCAACATCAGAGTTTCAAGTAATGATTGCAAATGGAGGCATAATAAATTGTTCAAGGAAGTGTCATAGTATTAAGCTTAATATGGGGGAGTATTTGTTGGACAGTCCCATGATTGAAATATAAATGGGTGGTGTTGACGTTGTATTAAAAGTTGAATGGTTACAATCATTAGGAATATCTAATGGAATCACAAAATTACTCGAAAAGGGCATCAAGGTGTAATGGCACAATTATGCTCACTAAATGTTCAAACCCCTAATTAAGCCCTGTTGTTGCACAAAATGTCTAAGCACCACGACAACGGCTCAGATCGAGGGTTGTCACCCTGATCCCCAATCTCTCTATCTAAGTTGTCTCCTTGCAAGCTAAGGGAGGTAGACCCTGACAAAAATGAAGGAATAGAATTGGTTGCAAGTCAACCAACTCAGGAGACACAGTCAAATAACCAAGTACTTGATGAGATTAATGAGATTTCACAGATCCAATTATATTAAAACTAGTGCCTTATGGAGTTAAAAGATCTCGTTATGCAATTAAAGCCAAGTAATTGATGTATAACTGCTGCTATGAAAAACACAAATGACCACAATGATATTTAATAGAACGCACCACAACTATGCATTAAAATAATCTGAATCCACAGCAATGCTATCATGAGACGACTATCAAATTAAAATGCCAGATCATTGCAATATTTCTAAATTTATGATGTTCTAAATAACCCAATCCAGAAATTAAAATTTTATATAGTCAAACTTAGAATAAAATTTAAAAGCTCACTTGACTATGAAGATTTTTGAAAAAAAAAATTATTTTTAATTTTTTTATCATTTTTTAAACAAAATATAAAAACTAACAAAATGGACTAAAATCTAAAATTAAATCTAAAACCAAAAAATTTAAAACTAAATAAAAATTAAAGTTAATTAAAATCTAAAAGAAAAAACTAAAAAAAAATCGAATTAAATTTTGAAACTAAACTAATGCTACACATTAAAATAACGCTATCCAACTAGACTAACTAAAGTCTACAAACTAAAACTAAAAGTTAATAAACCAAAATCGAACTAAAAAATTAAAACCTAAAGCTAAACTAAACTAATGTTAATGAATTAAAAAATTTAAAACTAAAAACTAACAAATTTAAAACTAAAACAAAAAAAAATCGAAATGAATTAAAACTTGACTAAACCCTCTATACAAAAATAAATCCGAACCAAAATAAAAAATTAAAACGCGGGTTTTGAATTTCTGAGTTTACTGGTATGCATTGTTTTTAATTGAATGCAGGTTGACAGCGAAGGAAAATGCGGCGTAATGGCAAGGAGCACGACGGCAGCTAAGGGAGGTCGACGGCTCAACGGCAACAGAAAAGTCTGCGGGGAAAGGGAAAAGGCAAGATGGCAGAGATGGAAGTCGACGGCTGAGAAGGTAATGGGATGTCGAGGGCAGAGGAGATAGGAAGGACACATAGAAGCAGAGAAAGACAGCGGAAAAAGGAGGAAAGGGATAGAAAAAGGGACGGAGAATGAGGCAGCGTAGAGGACAGCAAGGGCAGAGGCAGCATACAGCGACAGGAGCAGCGTTTGCAGAGAAAGAGGGAGCGGAATGGAACTGTGAATGGCTTTAGGAAGAGATCAATGACTGCAATATGCAAAGATGCTTCAGGAAAAACCCAGTACAATCAAAATCGTCCAGTAGATTAAATTTTTTCCAACACTACTCAAATTTTTAGAACCTGAAATCTTCTTTTTACACTCAGATCTGCCAGCGAAGCGATCCCGAGGCCAGATCTTGCCCTCTGGGGGTTAGATCTGGCTCAGATATAAAAAATCCTGAGAAATCCCCCTGCAAACTTGCAAAACCAGAACAAATCCAAAACTATGCACAAAATTTATTAAACCCTTACAACCTATAGAATATTTACAAATTTACAATGCTAATTTACAGATCATAAACCCTCTTGGCCAAATTTAAAACAGTTCAGCACAATTCAGAAAATAAAAATTTTTAAGAGAGGCACAAGCCCTAGAAGACCCTGTAAAAACACATTTTCATTAGATAGCTTTGAGAATTAGAAAACAATGGGCTTTTTCAGATTTACGAAATCTGAGAGTTGGCTAGTCCAACTGAAGACTTTCCCAGACGCTCAAACCTTTAAAAAAAAAAAATTCCCTGCACACTTAGATCTGATCTTTAGATTGATAGAGATTTAAGAAAATAAACATGAGATCCTTCAGAAAAATAGATAACTAGTCTTTCCGTTAAATCAAAAATGTCATTTTATGAACTCAGAAAACTGCACAAGATACCTGTATGTGGATTAATCCATGAAGGCCATCAACCATAAAAATGCCAAAAAAGTAGCAGAGTTTAGAAATAAATCACCACATAGATCTAGAAAAGGAACACCAAAGTTTGTAACTCCAAAGTCTTTATGCTTTATTCATCAAAAGAAATCACAAAAGCTTCCAAGACAAGTGCACGATCCAAAAATCGAATGATTGAAACACTGACAGAGACCTCTAATTTATAAAATAAAATCTCCAACAGCTAGTTCAGTTGATCCATGTCAAAATAATCTCGACCGTCAAAAAGATTTGATCATCTTTTAATCTGGACCGTTGAAATTATAAATTTGAGGAAAAAACGAATTTATCATTTAATTCCATTTTAATTAACTCAAAAATACCATTTTTGAGTTTATTACCTCAAAATTTTGACCTTGACTTAACCACCTAGGTCCAAGGGTCCAAAATTTCTTGAAATTCTCAATATTCTCTTGGCATGGGGCCTTTAAATTTTCATTTTTTAAGGACCAACGAATTTTGCCTTTGAAGGATTTTATACTCACCTAGGACCTAAAATTAATTAAATTTCTGACTTAAGATTTTTTAATTAATTTGACTAGAAAATTTAATTAATTGACTGAGAGGAGATTTTAATTATTTTTTTTTAACCCTCTTTACATAAGATAAATACATTTAGACACATGAAGGGGGAATACCCATTCATATAGACCCTCAAATAGATACCCAATTCTGCGACTCAAAACATGATCTAGTAGACCAAGTAGCTTGTAATAAAATAATTTAGCCAACTAGCTAGGATCATTCTCAAATTACTTTTACAAGGACTAGATAGAAAACACTAGGACTCACTTAGCATGCTGATGACAAAATCCACCCTAGCTTTGGGGTGAGGCTGGAGGGGAAAACTCTGCCGATAACTTGTGTCGAAAAACACAAGTAAATCAGTGAGAGAAAAAACCTCCTAGGATAGAAATCGTCACCAACATACTAGGCTTACCTAGGTTGTTACATACATGACGGTCTTACATAGATCATTTACATCATAAACATGCAGAATGGGTTTACATCATTTGTAAAAATGTCAGTTGTTGATGAAATCTGGATGACGTGAACCTCGAACATGATAAGTACCATTTGAAAAAATGGGAGTGTACTGCTATGGGGTTGTTGACAAAGTGTGGTCAACAAGCCCTAGATATTGAGTGATTACATTTCTACTGATGTAGGTGGGAAACCCTCATGGTCATATTTTATTATAATTGTACCCCTTGTCTCCTATATATATATATATACTAAAGAGACATAGTCTTAGGATCATCAAATATTGTTTCCCCATCGAAGAGGAATATAATTATTGGTTTCTTATCATTTTTAAGGTGCAAGGATCATAACAGTCAAGGCTAAATTATTTCAAACAAATGAGTACTTTCCCTTTCTAAAACATAATGGCAAAACCCCTATCCTCCATAGTTGAGACTAAGAGTAAATTCTCCCTATGTCCTGGAACATATAGCACATCCTTGGCTTCCAATGAACCACCTAACTCAGGTTGGAACAAAATTGTCCTCACTCCTTTCATTGCATACTTGCTATCATTGCTAAGCTCCACATGAATACCTGAGTAACATCCGACAGATTGCTAAGTAACTCTCGTGCTGCTATCATGTGATGAAATGCACCATTGTTTATGCACAATGCACTCCTAGTGATTATGCTAGGAGAAAGGCAAGAAACTAGAAAGAAGTTCTTTTTTAAATTTCGCAACAGACTCATTCAACAAAGTTTTTGTTGATGTTGTTACTTGCTGTGATTTTCCCTTACCCTTCATCTCCAAACACTAAGATGCATAATGTCTATTATTGTGGCATGTGAACACTTCTCCTTCCCCAGTTGTGAGGATGAGCCCTCACTTTTACCCATTTTGTTGGAACCCTTTCCTCTGCCTTTTTTCACCTAACTAACAAGCAACAGGTTTTCGTGATCTCCCTGCTTGTTGGCTTAGGACTCATCCCGAGTCTTTTCTGTGAAAATTCCTAGATCTAAACAATCTAAGGAATCCTACTTCGACCAACTGGAATACTTCTTCTATTATGTAATTTACTTTACACAATTATTTTTGAATCACACATGAAATACTGAAGCAATCACTGAAGCAGCCTACACTATAATACTCATGATTCTGAAACAAGGAAATTGATCATATATGAAACCTTTCTTTTGGACTAAGTCCCCGGAAAAACTTAATGCGAGAAAACCGATGCAACAGATCTGAGGGTTTTATTATTTAGCAGTAGCAATGTCTAAATACATCTTTGAATACCCCTAGGGTGATTCAGTTACAGAGAGAAATACTGGCAGAAGAATTTGTGAGGATTTACCTCACTCAATCACTGAGTTTCCAGCTAATCCAAATGAAGAAAAACCTGCCCTGGGGAGCCTCTGCGCAGTCCCAACCCTGCAACTTGCAGCCTCTGCATCACCCCCTTCCAGGCTCAGCGTTCAGCCCCAGCCAAGTCATTTTTCCTCCTTGGACCCTGAAGAATAGCGTCCTGATGTCACTTCCCAGATCCCAGTCTCCGAAACTGATCCACCAGCAAATTTCCGAAAACCCTTCCTCTGCCTATGCGTGAGCCTACGTAGTCACTGCGTCAGCCCTCTTCCTTCAGCGCTGACTTTGGCTAGATCTCTTTTGCCTCTCTCTGACTGATACTCCACCGGCTGAGAAAATCTCTTCCTCTCCGGATGTTATCTCTGCCCCTCACTGCTCAGATCTCTAACTCGAATTTCTTAGCAAACCACGCCCCAGATATTTCGATCTTAGATCAATTCAATGTCTCGGTGTATTTTCCAAATGACCCTCAAGCCTTCCTTTAGAGTCTTCTTTTTAACATATCAACGACTCAGATTAGATGTCCAATCAATGGCTAAAGATTATAACATGACTTGATCCATGTCCTCTAGAAGATTCACACTGTTATATTTAATACCCTTTAATTATTTAATTTCCCTAAGTTTAGAATTGGGGTCCCCATTAAAATAAAATTAATTTTTCAAATAAAACAAAATCTGAGTGGAATTTCCACAAACGCTTTCTGGGTTCTTTGGAATACAAGTGTCTAAGCCTCTACACCAAATTTGAGACTTAGATCACTTTCTGACGCTACAAAAATCAACATTTTCATGGATGTAATCATCCCAAAGTCTTTCTAAAGTGGGATGTTTCTCCTGAGCATAAATATGCTTGACAAATGGTTCTTAGAGCTTTGAAAAACCATTCAATATCGTATTAACTAGCTTTGATCAATCACCTTCTCCCCAACCATTGCAAGCTAATTAGGAATCTTGGTGATCCTCATGAGGTAACTGGTAACACTATTAGATCTAGACATCTCTACGAACCTAAGTTTATTTCTCAATATCATCGTCATGTTCATGTTGTCACTGTGGAAGAGACCCACTAGGGCATTGAACATTCCCTGGCCAACTATTTCTCAGACAAGTGAGGAATCAAATGATCCTTCACTACATCCAAGATCACCCACTGGGCTTTGATCTCCTTCTCGTGAATTGTCAATGACTACTGATCTGTTAGTGAAGGAACTACTTGGTTGATAATTTCCCAAAGATCATTTTCCTTCAAAAGCAAAGTAACATTTGTTTTCCAAAACAAGGAATTGGATGCTCCATCCAATCTAATCTTTGAACCTGAGACTTGTTGTTGCCATTTTTTTGATTTGGTCAACTAACGTGGATTTTGTGCTTAGTCCTTCAAGTTTGTACTGCAGATCACAACAATAGATTTATTAATCAATAATAAATCTTGGCAAATTACTTCTAATTTGTGCTTAGTCCTAGTAATTTTCTTGCTAAAAAAATTTTAATTATAGCTTACTACGTAAAATGCGCTACTAGTATTTTTAACTAGTAAATAAAATAATAAGTGGAAGCAAATGAAACCAATTTCCACACCTGCATCTAAGATATTTCTGCCCCTCAAATCTACGTTTCATTCAAACAATATCAAAGCTTATAAAAGCTCCCAAATTGGGAAAATAGCCCACTGAGAAAACAAGAAAAAATTTATGCAAAACCTAGCTATTCTCGTGCACCATATAGTCGATATGGCCTTACCAAAATCTATTGAAATCTATCGCAAAAATTTGTATGGCCACTCTTCTCATTTGTTGGGATGTACAGTGTCCTAAAGTTACCTCTACACCTGTTGTGTATGGTCTCTTCAATTTCTAAGAGCAATGTTAATCTCCTTTTGCTAGTCACATTGTTTCCTCTTTTCTCCTTTGGACTTGCACTTTGAGTGAAAGTCCTTTATCACTCTCTCAATTGTGATTTTCTAACACTTTTTGTGTCTTTTCCTTCTACTTTGTCTTGAGTTAATGACTTCGTCTCCATAACCCTAATCTCTCTCAATGAAATTGATGGTTGAGATTAAATCCCAATCAATGGTGGAGATTACATCTAAATCACTAATGTAAATACTTTACATTTTATTAGGCATTAATCAACTTACTAATAAAACTTTTTACTTTAATAAAAGTGAATTGCAAAATAGAAAGAACCTTTTCGGACAACTTCCACATGTCCAACATAAACTTCTGCAGAAGTTCCTATCTAATGCTACAAACATCAACAAGCTATACAAAAGCAATCATTAGGTGAGAACATCAACATGGCCCTAATTAGAATTATTCCCAAGCTAATGGACCCTAAACTAATTACCAATATGAGACCTATTACTTGCTTGATGTGTCATACAAGATTTTAGTTAACACCCTATGTCCAAAACTGAAGACGGATTTTATAAGAGACCATTACACTTTGGATAATGCTATGGTTGTTTGGGAGAGTATGGAATGAACCAAATGCTTGGCACTGAATGCCATTTTTATAAACATAAATTTCAAGAAGTCTTATGACACAATGGAGTGCTCATTCATCTTGCCCATAATAAAAGCTTTGGATTTTGGGCATTTTCTCTAACAGATGTACACATGATGTTTTTTCATGCCTCAACCTGCCTCGCCATTAATCAGGCTACAAATCAAAGGAAACCAACCCCTTTAGATCACTTGAGAAAGGATGTTCATTGGCTCCGACATATTACAAAGAAAGGATGATAGGTGGTTCTCCAACTAATTACAAAGAAAAATAATAAGGGATTACCAAGCCTATGTCTCTAACAGTGAAATTTCAAATCTGCAATAAGGATGCCATGCTCATGGACTACTCTTCATGATGGATCTCATCTATCAACACTTATTAAGAAACTCCCTTCATATTTCTTTGGGCCAACTCTCAAGGAATAAAAGGAATTCACAAAGTCAATTGAAACACTTGTTACTTGCCTAAAGACTAGGGGGATTGACATCATTGGGAAACATACACATGCTTGATGCTTAAGCACAATGAAGAGTCATAGGGGCATAGAAGGACTAGAGGTTTAGAAAACCCTTTACAACTAAATTTGCAAAGGTGACCCCTTTGGTGAAAAAACACCAAAGTAACCTAGAATTTTAAACTATTCTACTCAATACTTCTCATATTAAGGCTAAGGGAGTATTTGTGGCCAAGGGCATTTGGAAGGCTTGAGAAAATATTAAACCTAAATCGGTCTAGGAAAATAATTCCCAAGTCTAGCTTGTCTTTCAATGAGCATCATATCCAATGGTTAATGATGTTATACTAAGGAAAGCCACTAGCTAAAACCTAAGTTACCGAAAATGCCTGGAGTAAGGGCCTGAAATTTCGTTCCCCATTTCTGAAATGAAACCGTGTACAATCCTCTTCCAAAACGCCACGAAAACATTTTCCTGTCGTTTCAACAATTTGGAAACTCTGGTTCTGTGTGTGGATACGTATCCAGGGGGTTTTAATTTTTTTTTATCCATTTCCAAAAATCTAGAAACAGATCCACAAAAATCGTGATCCATTTCCAGAAAATTTCTGGAAATAGAGCCACCTTTAATACGTGAAAAGCGTCAGGAACAAGGTCTAGTTTTTAGGTTTCACTTTAACGACGATTCCCCAATCGACTGCATTCGAACTGTTGTTGGAGCCTAGAGCAGCCATCGTTGTAATCGTTGTCCCACCACTGCCATAGAGCCTGATTCCCTGTTGTTAGAGCCGCTATGACCACTGACCCGTTGTCGCCATAGACCAAGTGGCAAGCACCTGAGCAGAGTCTAGAGTCCAAACTCACAGAGAATTGTTGTGACATTGTCACCATAGATCGAGCAGTGAGCACCTGAGCCCTCACTGAATCAGTCTCTCAGCCGCCATGAGAGGAGTCGTCGTTACCTGAGGTTGGAGGCTTCAACTTTTTAAGTTTTAAGTGTGGAGTCTAGAGTCAAAAAAATTGATTTGTTTTAAATTTTAACTAGTTACCATTGTGTGTTATTATGAGGTGCTTTAAAATTTTAATAAATCCTTGTTTACAACTTTTGTGACTAGGGATGCCTATTACTGTATTACTAGATGTAATCAAAAATAAAGGAATAGAATAGATCACATTTATGACACAAGATTCATTCTTCAAATTGTCCATCTCTTTTCATACCTTTTGTAATTGCTTGACAAGATTAGGCACACGGTTTAAAACGTTTGGTTCTTATACTTTCTTCATCACCATTCACCACTTTCTTCACAGCCAACTACGCATCTAATTGTAATTTTTAAAATGTTTATGAACATAACTCTCTTAATGGTTGCACTAAGCACTAAGTTGCAAGTTGGCTTAAGAGTTGGCAATCTTGCTTTCGTGGTGGTTTTAACTTACAATTAGTAGCCTACAATCATTAGGTCTTATTAAACAAACTCCAGTCTCTGATATGTAAAAACTACACCTAATCTAATATGAGTAGTGCTTGAAAGAAAATTTAAATAACATATGTTGCAGTACCTATAATGTCATGCTTAACAGAGAAAAAAAAATGAGTTTAAAATTTTACTCTAGTTTTAACTAGAGCAATTTGTAATTGTCAATTTTATTTTGTAGTTTCATTTACAACATCATCATGGCAACTTCAAATTCAGCCATTCAAGAGGAAAATGAACAAGAAATTGAATTTGTCTCTAAAGTCGATCCAAAGTCACTATTTTGGAAATATGTAACTGTTGTAGAGAAGATCCAAGGAAAGAGATCATTGGCATGGTTTCGCAGTGTGTCAAAAGGAGTTTAAGGGATCATACACTCGAGTTAAAGCAAATTTACGTGTGTTAAGAGGCAATGGGATTCGAATATACATTGGCCCACCTAAAGGGAATGGGACAGAGGGAAAAGGTTTAAGCAAGGAAAAATTTGTAAAATATCCAAAAGAACAAGATGAGGCAGATGTTGAAGCAAATGAGGCAAATCTTGTCTCTCAATTCAAACAACCAACAAGGTTGGGATCATCTTCATCAAAGCCTCTGCTTCCCTCTTATGGAATTGGAAACCCTGGTTCAAAGCGGTCTAATTTGGGGCCACTTGAAAAGAGTTTTAATAATAATACTCGAGAGGCAGTGGATGCAACTACAGGTCAATGCATTTTATGTAAATGGCCTTCCCTTTAACCTTGTGTGATCTCCTTAATGGGAAAAGATGATCAAAGCAGTGAATGAAGCCCCAAAAGGGCATAAGAGCCCTAGATATGAGAAGGTTTGCACTACAATGTTGAGTGATGAGAAGTTAGATTTGAAGACTAAATTAGGCTCCATTCGTAATTCATGGTGCATTTCAGGGGTGTCCATCATTTCTGATGGATGGAAAGATCAAAGGAATAGGATTTTGATCAATGTGATTACTCAGAGCCCAAAGGGGGCAATGTTTTTGAAGGCAGTGGATTGTGAAGGGCAGCTAAAAGATTCTCAATTCATTGTTGACATCTTGATTAAAGCAATTGAATTGGTGGGGCCAGAAGATGTCGTCCAGGTAATAACTGACAATGAAACAGTGTGTCGAACAATAGTCCTAATTATTGAAAGAAAATATCAACACATATTCTAGACCCCTTGTGTTGTACATTCATTGAACCTCATGTTGAGCAAGAGGAGGAAGCAAATTGAGTGGATTCGAATTATTTTTGAAGAGGAAAAAGAAATTCAAGCCTTTATCACAAACCACCAAATGTCCCAAAGCATCTACAAAGAATTTGCGAAGTTGGAGTTCCTTAAGGTGTGAAAATTCAACTGCAGTGTATTGGTTTATTTCCTCCTACTTGGTTTAATTAATACAAGTTATTTTCAAAAATTATATTCAAAAAATACCAAAAATAAACACAACTACAGCCTACACATGCAGATCATTCACTGAATAATTCACTAATGCAACAAAGTGACACATGGATTTTTGGAAATAAGTCCCCAGAAAAACCCAAAGCGGGGAAACTGGTTCAGCAGATATGAGGGTTTTATTATTAAGTAGTACTGAGTACAGCAAATATGAGTTCCAACCTTGGAAAACCCGACAGAGAATAAAAGATATAAAATCTACAGCTAACCTGAAGATCTAGTGCCAAATATTCGACTGGTCCAAACCCTCAAACGAGATTTACAGGACTCAGCTCAGATCTGACCCTAGAAACCCTCACTGCTGCCCCTGAAGCCCCAACGTCAACCCTACTAGCCTCAAATGCCACTGCGCTGCACCAGAAGGGACTGTGTAACCCCTAGAAGGTTCCCATAGCTTAACGTTGGCCCTAAAAGTCCCTCTGCATGATTTCTGAAGCCTCCCAGTGCCTCTGCGTTGTCCTGCGTAACTGCTTCTCTGCGCTGTCCTTGTTGTTGCTCCTCTGCCTCTTACTGACTCTTGTCTCTTGGAATCATATCATTCCCTCAGCCAATACTACCCCTCACTGCAGGAAATTCCTTTAGAAATTCTTAGCAAACCCGCAGTAGAATTCCAGATCTATTCCTCAGTTCTACAAAAATGTGTCTTCAACTAACCCTCAAGCCTTTCTCTTATACTTTTTCGTTGAACCCTTCAACGGCCGAGATTAAATCATCCATCAACAGGCTAAAATTAAAAGACTGATTGATCCATGTGACTTAAGACAATTTCAGCGCGTGTTAATTAATTCACTTTAATTATTTTATTTTCCTAAGTCAAACTTAGGAAATCCATTAAAAATAATTAATTATTTGAATAACTTGAACACAACTTGAAATTTCTCAAATCCATTTTTGGGTCTTGTAGATCAAGTGTACTCTAGTCCCTCCACAAAGTTTGGGACCTAGAGCACAACTGATGCTACTCCAAATACACAAAAACTCAACACTCTCTCTTAGCATCAGAAGTGTGCTATAGCAATACATCACACCATGTATCACAAGATCTTGAGTACTTGGTTTGTGTTGTTGATGCTTGGCCTGCTGCCCTCCATCTACTGCATTATTGCTCTCTATACTGCTGCACATGCCACTGCCACATCTGTACTGCAGGTCCCTCTCAATTTGCTGCATCATGCTGCCCATAGCACTGCCACTGCTAACTGTTGCACTGCAACTCAGCTGCTGAGAAGTAAGCAACTGAAAGACTTTGCCCAACTGTTTGACAGACAAGTCAAGTTGCCTTCCACTACTAAAGCTCAATGGATGTTGAATCACGTTGTCCCACTGGAGACACTGTCATGTTGCAACTCTGCACTTCATGAGCCCAGCTTCTCTGTGCTACTGAAGTCCCATCAGCCTCTCTACATTGTTGCCTCCACACTGTTACTGCCTCTGCATCATGTAGCTCCCTCTTCAGTTCTACAGCTCCTTCTTGCTCTTCAATGTGGTCATCTGCAACCATCTCCCAACTCATCCCGCTACCATCTTAAGGCTCACGTAGCTCATATGTGATCCAAGAGTAGGGATGACTCAAGGATCGCGCCATCCGTCTATGGATATTCTATATATCCATGTCACCCCACCTCTTCTCTCGAGGTGCATGAGCACTCATGGCTGCATCATCATCAGAGCCATCTTCATTTGTTGCTGCAGCCATGGAATCAAAAGCTCCTTTGTCCTTCTTAGGACAACTATTGGTGAGATGACCAATATCACCTTAGTTAAAGCACCAGACCTTGGAGAGGTCCTTCTTCTTCTTCCCTTGCTTCTTTTCCCTTGATGCAAGGGCTGCATCATCATCCTCTTCTTTCTTTACTTTGGCTGATCCGCTTCCTCCACTAAAAGATTGTTTCTTGGTGATCCTCCTGATCTCCCCTTGGTGGAGAATAGCCCACATATCTGCCCATGATAGTAACGTTGCCCTTCCAAGAATGCTCTGGACAAACGTTTTCCATTCTTCAGAGACAACATTCAAGGTTGTCCTCACTAGGAGCCCTTCGTCTGGAGTAGCACCCCTGCCATTCAGCTGGTCACGGATAGCTTGAAGTCTGAAGAGAAATGGATCTATCTCTTCGCCCTTCATCATTTGGAACATCCGCATCTGATTCTCAAGAAGCATTCTTCTTTGCACAAAGCCTCCTTGGTACATCACCTCCAAAGCCTTCCACATAGCATTTTTTGTATTCTTACCAACAATATGCAGAATCACGTGGTCCTTGACTCCGTCTATGATCAACCGCTTTGTCCGAGCTTGATTTTCTTCATACTTCTTAAGTGGATCTGCATCAATTGGTACAGTAAGTGTCTTCTCTACATGATCTTTGAGACCATACTCATTCAGAACTGAGAGGATTATGGCCTTCCAGATGACATAGTTGGACATGCCATCCAATCTGTCTTGATCCCTCTGTCCATATCGAGCCATCTTTGCTCAAATCTAAAGAAAACGGTACTTCTCCCTCTGGAACTGGGTTTCTTGGTGACTGGAAACCCTCTAGTAACTGCTTCTCACTCAAAGCTGACTTCCCTTCTGGAAATCTTCCACCAAAACTCAAACAGACAGTATTTTCCGATCCTCCTGATCGAATCTCAAATCTGTTTGGCTCAGATCTGCTGAATGACTATCTTCCTCCCGCCTTTGTTGCCTTAGCTAGGCACAATTCTGCACCTGCAGAATCTCTACCCCACCAACACTGCTGAAGATTTGAAGCACTGCTTCTAAAAGTTGGTTGAATTCTTCTGCAACAAGAGAAGTGACTAGACACCATCCTCCTGGCTGGCCCAGCGCAGTCCCAATGTGGCTCAGAAGTGGACTGTGTAACCCTAGACTGGGTGACGCAATCCTTACGCTGCCATGGGAAGGGTCTGCGTAAGCCCAGAAGCCTTCTGCAACTTCAGCTCTGTCTTCTGGATCTGGCTTTCTCTTGCTGTCAAGATACCCTTTCCCGATCTGCTACTTCTTCTGCCACCCTGCAGAAAAAATAATTCTTCGATTGATTGCTGGAGATTCAGCTTGATCTGCTATCGCTCTGATACCATGTGAAAATTCAACTGCAATGTATTGGTTTATTTCCTCCTATTTGGTTTAATTAATACAAGTTATTTTCAGAAATTAGATTCAGAAAATACCGAAAATAAACACAACTACAGCCTACACATGCAGATCATTTACTGAATAATTCACTCATGCAACAAAGTCACACATGGATTTATGGACATAAGTCCCCAGAAAAACCCAAAGTGGGAAAACCGGTTCAGCAGATATGAGGGTTTTATTATTAGTTCTAAGTATAGCAAATCTGGGTTCCAACCTTGGAAAACCCGATAGAGAATAAAAGATATAAACTCTGCAGCTAACCTGAAGATCTAGTGCCAAATATCTGACTGATCCACACCCTCAAACGGGATTTACAGGACTCAACCCGGATCTGACCCTAGAAACCCCCAGCGTTGCCCCTGAAGCCCCAGCGTCAGGCCTGCTAGCCTCAAATGCCATTGCGTTGCACCAGAAGGGACTGCTAGCCCTAAAAGACCCTCTACGTGATTCCCTCGGCCAATACTACCCCTCACTGCAGGAAATTCCTCCAGAAATTCTTAGCAAACCCGCCTAGGATTCCAAATCTATTCCTCGGTTCTACAAAAATGTGTGTCTTCAACTGACCCTCAAGCCTTTCTCTTATACTTTTTCGTTGAACCCTTCAACAAAAAAGATTAAATCATCCATCAATGGTTGAGATTAAAAGACTATTTGATCCATGTGACTTAAGACAATTTCAGCACATGTGTTAATTAATTCACTTTAATTATTTTATTTTTTTAAGTTAGACTTAGGAAATCCATTAAAAATAATTAATTATTTGAATAACTTGAACACAACTTGAAATTTCTCAAATCCATTTCTAGGTCTTGTAGATCAAGTGTACTCTAGTCCCTCCACAAAGTTTGGGACCTAGAGCACAACTGATGCTACCCCAAATACACAAAATATCAACATAAGGTACCTAAACTTTAAAGTTTATTTCAGAAATTCTAATTTCTATGACTCTAAACTCAAATATGTAAATTGGATTCTCAAATGTCATGATTCGTGAATCATAACAGTTATTCAGTCAAATTATGATTTTTAATTTATTGAAACATTGGCAATTTGGCACTTCCAGGTTGTCGAGACTCATTTTGCTTCTCACGCCTTAACAAGGCTTATGCAGGTGAAAGAAGCATTACAATCAATGGTATGCAGTTCTATTTGGAATCAATCGAGGCAATCCCAATCTGAAAGAGCACGAGTGGTGAAAATGTTGGTTGTTGATGATGAATGGTGGGATAGGGTGGAGCACCTCTTGGCATTTATTAAGCCAACTGTGGATTTGCTCTGCCTGTTTGACACAGATATGCCTAATTTGGGAGAGGTGTATGAGGGCATTGATTCCATGATAGTGAAGAGAAGGACCCAAAGGAATTCTTTTACAAAGAAGTAAAAGATATATTGACCAAAAGGTGGAACAAGATGACCACCCCATTGCGTCTTTTGGCCTATGCAGTGAATCCAAAATATTATTCTGCAGAGTTGCTAAGTGATCCAGAAATAATTGCACCAAAGACCCACTCACAAGGATTTAAAAAAGCTTATCCTGAAAATGGGATTCGGATTCATTCAGAGTTTGCTAATTTTGTGGGATCAAAGAGTTGGAGTGTTGATATTGATTGCATGCGGGACAAGACCAAATTAAGTCCAATTGATTGGTGGAACTACTATGGTGGGGAACTTCCACATATCCAAAAATTGGCCATCAAGATCTTGTCACAAGTTGTTAGTTCCTCTTCAGCAGAAAGGAACTGGAGTACATATGGCTTCATCCATTCGGTGAAGCGAAATAGATTGAGCTCCAAAAAGGCTGAGGAACTAGTGTATGTTCATTCGAACCTTCATCTTTTGTCACACAAGAGTGACGAATACAACTTGGGCCCACCAAACTATGGGATGTGGAACCAGAGTTGCCTAACTTGGATATGACATTGAATGCCAAGTCTCATATGACTTTGTTTGATGACGAGGCACTAATAGGTGGATCTTCAAGGAGATGGCAGCAATGCTCCCACTTCTAGAGAGGATGTGGTTCTTAATGATGTGGATGAAGACATATTTGATGGCATATGTAAATGTAATTTATGATGGTATTTTAAACTTTTGAACAATGAACATTGAATACCATAATATGCCATATGAATAATGATGATAGTAGACTGACAATCATAGTTCATTTTGTACATTGTACTATCATCTATGTAGTGTGCATTATTAATTTTGGTGATGATGTTGTCATGTTGATGATTGAAATTTGAAACAGAAACTCGATGATATGTTGAATCATGAATGTTGTAATAATCATTAATGATGATTACAATGTTTATGTTGAATTGATGATGATGATTTGTTTATGGCATACACTGAATTGATGATGATGATGATAATTGGTTATGTATTTTTAGATCAAGAATCTAGATTCTAAAAGATGAATGGTAATATGAAATTCTTATTTTGTTATATGTGTGTGTGTGTGTGTGTTACATATAAATATGTGTCGTTTCCTTGTTGTATCGTATCCAGATTTTTTGAAAATTTGTCATATCTATTTCAAATCCCGTATCCGTATCCATTTCAGTGCAACTTAGGCTAAAACTACATGGTCCTCAACCATGCAGTGATACAACAAAGGAATTTAGAAAGCTAATGATCTTTTTGACTCCCAAACTACAGATTGGAAGGCTTGGCAAAATTTCACCTTTTGAATTCTAAGCCCCAGTGACGTAATGGAGAGACTAGGGATGGAATTGTGCCAAGATCTTTAGGAAATATCGCCTAGATAATGGTTATATATGCTCAGGTAAGATTGTCTTGGATGTCACTTAATGAGCTTTGGAGGCTAAAATCTAAACAAAAGTCATGCCTCTATAGCTTCAAGTTAATATGGAAACCATTTGTAGATCCCAAGAAAGCCTCCCTTCACTGGTCTTTGATTTTGTGTAGGTTAGCTCTTGAGCAATAATTAAACTACGCCTCAACCAAAATTCCCCATTATGGTAAAGATGAAATTGTCAAACACCTTTTCTAGTACTGCAAGTTTTTCAACTCTCCATACAACTTTGACTATAGTTTTTGTTGTCAACTCCTTCCCTCTCCCATATCCTTGAAAGTCGCCTTACTAGGGGATCATCTTCCCTAGGCCATTAAATTTAATGCGACATGACAGCTTATTAGGATTGAAAGTCTTTATTCAATTTGGAATGGATGTGTTTTCAAAAATGTGCGTCATGATGACATGTGTAATCGGTATGATGAGTCCCTAATATGTGCCAGCCTCCATAAGCAAATTCAGGGCCACGCCTGCAAATGTGAAGATAGAAATGACCCATCTGATGCAATTGCTAGAGCACTTAGGAAGTGCACCATGCATTGTGAGTAGGGACCAACATGGAGCTTACTCTTCCACCGATTCGGCCCAACTCGAACAATATTAGCGACACCCTCACCATGGCATTGGCTAAGTAGTGAGTAAGCATCATGAATGACAACAAAAAGGGCCTTCCCCTCTATTTCTAAAAATGATAAGTACCGATGCTTGCCCCTTGCCATTTCAGAGGCTAAAAAGCCTATTTATATTGCAAAGGCTAAAAGGCCTCATTAAATTGCACATGAGGAGAAAGATTGACAGAAGCAAATTTTGGTGGATCCAACACCTCTTGTTTAAGGCAGGGGCCCAACCCCAAGTATAAAGATGACCCCTGTCTTGATGTCGGATCTTTACCTTTCTTTTCCAAGGAAAACCTCACGAGAAAATCCAAGGGATGCTTCCCCAAATTCGCTGATGTTATCTAATCTTTTTACACGAAAAAACTTTTGGGATCCCGCAGACATTCCCCAAAGAATCTAGATGGAGGGAAGCTCAACTACCAACAACAATAACAGTTGGTAACCCAGTGGGACTGAACAGAACTCAAACCTCAGCCAAACTAGAACAAGAGAACTTAAGGCAAACTCTGAAAAAATATGTTTGTACCAATTCACCTAGTCCATTAGGCTAGGTGTATTAGCTCTTTTTGTGTGGTGCATGCTCTATGTAGCCCAATTTGTATAGAATGCTCTATACATATAGGTTTTATTCATAGATAAAAGGGTAAGAATTTTATCCAAAAAAATTATGATAAGACTGGAAACAGTGCCAATGTGCTGCCAAAATATGTATGGTAAGACTGGAAACAATGCCAATGTGATGTAACTAAAATGGGAAATTTTGACTAGAGGTCTGTTAAAACAAAAATAATTTTAACGAACAAAAAGAAGAATCAAACACAAGAAAAGGGACCACAAGATAAATTTCCGCTTGTTTTGCTGTTAGTGAAGAAGTGCCAGCTTTTAAATCTTCTTAAATTCAGTCTCTCAAGCCTACAAATAGAGCAGTAAAATGTTGGCATATATAAATCAAGAAATGTATATCATGCATCCTGTCTGGTAAATGATGAAGTAACAAGTCTAAAGTCTCTTAAATACTGCTTTCCAAGCTTACACATATACATATTGTGTAAGTAAACACTGTCAATTAACAATTGAAGATGAAAAACTAGCATTTTCAAGTAATTTTTGTTACCGCTGCATCAATGTTGGCAGGCGATTCATCATTTGGACTAGAAAGCATTGATATGATGCTCAAGAGAATGGTTTCAACCTGCAATAAAGATCCATCCATGAGTCTAAGGTTGTAAAATAACTCCATTATAAAGACCAAATACCAAGACAGCCAACAGATTATTTTAGTCAGTTGTATTTACCGTGTGGACAGGCATCCACCGTTCACTTGCCAATTCATAGCCATTTGGATCATCACCAGGTGGGTGAAGGATAGAAATGCAAACACGTCCATCTGGATAAACTGGAAACAACAAAACGTGTTACCAGAGATTGCTAAAAATATCACAGGTAGACGGCCCAAAAAACAGACTCAGAGACAGAAGAACTGTAACCCTAAAAAATTAGAATAGAAACTGAAAAGTATACTCTGATCAAGCAAGATTACAGGAAGTTACAGTTGACCAAATATTTCAGATGAATGGGAGCCATTTTAGGGTTTGAATCATAATCATCAAGCTTGTGAAACTAAACTCTGTCTAATAGAACTTGGGAGAGAATCAAACCATTTGGATGCCACATTTCTGATGTAAACCTGACTGTTGGTGGACTGTTTGGGTAGTTAGGCGGAAAAGACATGATCGCATTATAATATCCACCTTCACTGTAAACAGAGACCAGAAAACATAGTTAGAAACATGCATGCATGTGCAAAATGGCTTCTCACATTCACCTAACCATGTTAAGAATAGTTAAAAGTGTGTGGTGTTAATATCAAAAGACTTTGCCGGTCAGAATTTGCAACATCACCCAGAATTAGAAAACATTCCAGGGTGTCAATGTGCATCATTTGTACTTGAGGTGCAAATCTGATAAACATTTCATTAAAACTGTAATGAACATAATTAATATAATAAACCTCATTATATATAATTAATTAATAGTGTTGATCAGCGGTTGTTATTGATGTCAACCCAAGCAACACCAGGGGCTAACCCAATATTGCATGGGAATTTTGACCTACCAAATTAATATATTCTGGGTCAATAATGCTTTTGATGGTTTCTACTTGTCGAGATGTTTCCGTTGATATATGGCACGCCATGTAATTCTTCACGATTTGAGAGATATTCATGTTTGAAGTTTGTAACCCCAGTTAGTGGGCTAAAACCCCATGGGGTTTGGGCATGGGTCATTGAAAAGTCATAATTAATATTTTTTAAGCTCATAAAATTCCTCCCACGTTCACTTGTTGAAGCCCCTCTCAACTTAAGCATTGATATAAATTGTGATCTTTATTTCCTCCTTAGGCAAGGGATTCGGCCATCTGAAACAGATCATCGTGGCATTTGCGCTCTAACCTTTTTTCTACGAAGGTTCGGAAGCTGAAATTTTTGTGAGGCGAAGCCGAAATCCTGAGGAAGCTGCTGTAAAAATTTCAGATCAAGGTGCACAATATTTTTGGAGATATGATCTGTGGAAGTCAGGGTTTTTGCAGGCTCCTGAAATTAATCTCAAAGAAGTGACCTTGGTAAATTCGTCATAACTCTCTCTCTGAGTATCGGAATGGAATTTCGTAAAAAGTGGCAGACAGTGCACAGTCTGTAGTTTTCGCTCTATCAATTTCAGAGCCAAATGAAGAAACAGTGACACGTGGCACACCGTACAAGTGCGTTTTGCTGAAACAGTGCATAATTAGGGCATTGTGAGAGATTGGGTATAACTCTCTCTTGAAGAATCCAAATTGGATCACCATGGTTCCATGGTATTGGAAAGACGAAACGAGAGGAACATTACAAAGATTATAAAAATCGATATTGAGGATCTGAAATAACAAAGATACACCAGATTCAATATCGAGCTCCTAGAAGGCAAGAAAAAGCTAGATCATGTGTTGTCAAGGGTTGCAAAGGACCAGACTTTCTACGGCAGAAAAGCAAAGCAAGGTGCAGCAGAGGGTAGCATAACAAGAGCAGCAACCAAGATGCATAACAGCAGCAAGAAGTTCACCATATGAAATCTTCAAGTGGGCAGCACTGCATACAATCATTGTAAAGATATCTTTGTACTAAGTCATTGTAAATACATTATTGTAAAAATTGTACTAGTGTCTATCTACCAAGGGTTGAACAGGCAGTGTTGGGAGGTCTAGGATCATCATTAGGTGGTTGTGTCAAAGTTGGGGTTATGGTCTAGTATATCGTCTTCTTCTACATCATTCTATATCATTGTAAAGTGGACCATTTTCCCTGGTACGGGAGTCCATTCTTATTTTATTCTTCTATAGGGTGGTAGGGTGGTGCTAGGGTGAGTTGTAGCTCATTAGGTGTTGGGGCATCCATTCAGTTGACTACTAAAGAATCTTGGGCATTGGAGCATCCATCCAGCGGGAGCTAGAGAACAATGCTTTTCTAGATTCTAGGAAGTTGGAGCTTTATTTTCAATTGGAGTTGAATATTAAAGAATTATTAGAAAAGCATTAGGTGGTTTTTGTCCCGGAGTGGGTTTCCACCTTAAAAACTGTGTGCATTTGCATTCCTCTTGTTTGCTGCTATCATTGTACAAACATTGATAATAATTGAAGATTAACTAATGCTCTAATTGAAAAGAATACTGATTCACCCCCACCCACCCCCCCCCCCTCTCTCAGTATTTCCAACAAATAGGTCAACTTCCACCTCAAAGGTCAGGTCTATTCAACGCGTGACTATCAATGTGTATATATAACATCACATGTCAATGTAATATCATCTCATCGCATCGTCATTCATATACTATCAGTTATTACTTTTTAGACTTTATGGATTCCAATATTTTATCCTATTTATTTTGGATATTAGAGTTAATGGAACAACTGGTTTTTAACATAAACAACCATGTGCAATAAATTGGGATCAAATGTTTTCACCTTACTGTAAATGTAACATTTACATCCCTGCTAAAAATCAATCTGCACTAGTTTAGGATTGTAGTGTTAATGATTCTTCACTTGTTGCAAAAATTGTTAATTTTGGACAACTAGGTCCAAACTCCATGTTGTGATGCTCAGATGAAGATGCCAATATTTTTATTGGACTTCTCTTTCGGAGAGGTGCAAGATCAATCTAAAGATCATCTTAATCCGATGAGCAGAACATTTATTTTGAATTTATTCAAAATATGTGCAGGTCGGCCTTAAGGATTTGTGCCCCAGCAGTTGTGTCACACACCCTCACTAATGGATATAAATTGGTCAATGTTGGAGGACATTTTCACTCATCTCATCCTCACATATTTCTCTCTCCTCATCTGATTGGTTTGATGACCTTGGACGCTCTTCTCTCCACACGTGGGAAATTTCAACAGCAGCTATTTTCTGTTTTCGGCCTAGGGTTTCTACAGCAGCTTTGACCAGCGTTGACTTTAGTCAACGCAAGGTCAAACAGACCCGAAACTCTTCCAAAATTTCGATCTTTCAAATCCGCATTTTTTGGCACTACTCCCAAGGCTAGAAGTTGACTTTGACTTTGCTGCGTTGGCCTAGCTGCTGCTGCTGTTTGCGTTGACTGTTGACTAACAGCATTGACTTTTGTGTTGACCATTTGGGCTGTCCTAGAGGGTTGTGTGACATTGCTGGTTCGTTGACCATATTAAGACTTTGTTGGTTGAAGCATCCTGTTGATCGCCGTAACGCACCAACACACTTACATATTTTTGGCTTGTCTTCTGTCGATCTACTGGTATGTTCTATCAGCGTTTTACTTTGTTGTTTATGTGATTGTTGACTGATATTGGGATAAAAAGTAATGTTGCATCAAGCATAGAACATCTACAAAAATTTATATGGTATCAAAGCTGAGGTGAAGACAAAGCCCTAATTTGTAGCAATCACCGAAGAAGAGGATGGGTTCCTCAAACTACAATGGCTTTAAGGCTGATGACAAATTGACTGGGAAGGATGACTTCCATGCTTGGAAGATGACATTGGATCTTAACTTGGAAGACCAAGATGTCATAGACTATGTGCAGGGTAAAATCCAAGAGCTTCCATCCACTGCAACTGCTGCTGCCAAAACAAAGTATGAGGGGGAGATTAAATCAAAGTTGATGATCAGGGACTCAATTCACAAGAGTCAGGAATAATCTGTTGGCCATTGGGGAGACAATAGTTGATCGAGAGATGGTACTCACCGCACTTGGAAGTCTCTCATCCGAATGGCATGTGTTCAACACTACCATTCTCAATAATAATGTGATACCTGACTTTGATGAAGTACTATCGAGATACGTACAAGAAGAGACAAGGATGAAGAAGTATGAAAATTAAGGAAATGCTGCCTACGTTGCTCATTCTAGAAAGAAGAACTTTGGTGGTCCAAGGAACAACGGAAGAGCAGGGGCCCAAGGAAAGAAGGGAAAGTGTTACACTTGTCACAAGCCAAGTCACTATGCTAGAGAATTCCCTTTCAAGAAGGGTTCTCCCGATGATGATGACAACAACAACAACCAGAGGAACGACAATCAAAGGAACAGCAAGTTCAAGGGAAAGAGGAAGGCTCCCTCCGCCAGAAATGGTCAACCTTTCAAAAGGTCGAAAAAATCCAGGTATGAGGAATCAAATGTTGTTGATAAAAGAAATGAATTCATTCTTGTATCTGCTCTCTCTGCAGTATCTCCACCCGACACTACGGATGTCTGGTTGATAGATAGTGGTGCCTCAAGGCACATCACTGGGTTCAAGGAAGCACTTTCTGATATGGTTGAGAAGGATACTAATCTAGAAATTATCCTTGGAGACAATGCCACATATCCCGTGAAAGGGACAGGGACTGTGACCCTCCACTTGTCTCAAGGTCAAGTCCTCCACTTGCAGGATGTACTCTATGTACCTAATTTGAAGAAGAACCTTGTGTCTATATCGGCCATGGAAGACAAAGGTTTCAATGTGGCATTCATTGATGGGAAGGTGTGCATCTGGAAGAAGAGCTTCAAGGAAGCTATCGCGATTGGGTTTAGAGTTGATACACTCTCCTAGGTTGGAGGAAGTCCACTGGGAGCGATGACATGTGATACTATCCGACAGACAGAACTATGGCACCGAAGGTTTGGACTCCTTCACTACAAGGCCCTTCCCGAAGCAAGTAAGGTGGTGACGAGGATGCACGAGTTCTCAAATAATCATGAAGGTGTATGTCAGGGTGGTGCCGAAGGAAAGCATACAAGGGGACCTTTCCCCTCAAGTGTCACAAAGACATCTGATATCTTGCAATTGATACATTCTGATCTATCTGAGATGCTACCCGTGACATCCTTGGGAGGATGTTCTTATCATATGACATTCATAGATGACTTCTCTCGCAAAACCCAGATATACTTCTTGAAAAAGAAGGATGAGGCTTTCATGTGGTTCCGTACCTTCAAAGCCTTGGTGGAAAATCTGATAGGGAAGAAGATAAAGATATTGAGGACTGATAATGGCACTGAATGAGACGAACGAGTTCAAGAACTTTTGCAGAGAAGCTGGCATCAAGAGGGAGACCACAACTGTCTATACCCCTAAGCAGAATGGCGTTGCTGAACGAAAGAATAGAACCATTGTGGAAGCTGACCTTGCCATGCTATGTGACCAGGGTCTACCGAAGTTTCTGTGGGGAGAAGCTGTGAAAACTGCTGTGTACATACAAAACCAATGCCCGCATTCCGCTCTAGACTCCAAAACTCCCGAAGAGGTTGTCACTGGTAAGAAACCTGACGTCTCACATTTTAGATTTTTTTGATGTCCTGTTTATTTTCATGTGCCGAAAGAGAAGAGGAGCAAGCTGGATGCTTCTGGGAAGAAGGGAATGTTTGTAGGCTACAGCGAAACTTCGAAGGCCTATAGAGTCTATGTGCCTAGTCAAAGGGAAGTGGAGATATGCCACAATGTCAACTTTGACGAAGATGCTTCCCTGAGGAAAGTAGTCAATCTTCCGAGATTTGAGGAAGATCATGAAGCAAGGCCTGGAAATCAAGAAGAAACCGAAGGATGAGACGATGCCCAATGCTGAAGGACCGATGGACCCGATTGATCCACCTCCTTCAATAGGGAAGAGACCATCATCGCTCAGGGACACTCTCGAGTATGCCGAGGGACATATGGCCCCAAGGGGGACATTTCGTGAAAGCAAGAAGCCGAATAGATACCAAGGGTATCTAGCAGCCATGAGTACTATTGTACAATCTGAGCCTGGATCTTTTGAGGAAGCCGTAAAGCATCAAGTCTAGAAGGATGCTATGCACGAAGAGTATGAGTCCATAATGAAGAATGATGTATGGGATGTGGTTCCAAGACAGAACGACAATGCAGTTGTCACCTCGAAATGGCTCTACAAGATCAAGCATGGATCTGATGGAAGTGCTGAAAAGTTCAAGGCAAGATTCGTTGACCATGGCTTCTCTCAAAAAGAAGGCGTAGACTGTGATGATATATTTGTACCCATGGCCCGATATACCACCATCCAATCTATCATAGCCCTTGCTGCTACGCAAGGATGGTCTTCATCAGATGGATGTGAAGACCGCATTTCTACATGGTGCGATAAAGGAAGAGGTGTATGTGGAGCAACCTCTGGGGTTCGAAGTCCAGGATCAGGACACCCATGTCTGCAAGTTGAAGAAAGCTCTCTATGGGTTGAAGCAAGCACCCAGAGCTTGGTACGAGAGGATAGATAGCTACTTGATGAAGTCGGGCTTCACTCGTAGTAATGTTGATCCAAACCTTTACTTCAAGGTTGATAGAGAAAAGCCTCTCATTCTAGTGTTGTATGTGGACGACCTCTTCCTGACAAGTGTTGACCCTCTCATTCATTAATGCAAGAGGGAGCTCGTTTCTGAGTTCGAGATGAAGGACCTAGGACTGATGCATTACTTCCTAAGCCTAGAGATCTGGCAGAGACCTGGCAAGATTGTCCTTTCTCAAGGAAAATACATTGCGAAGCTTCTGGAAAGATTTGGTATGGTGGACTGTAAGTCCATGTCGACACCGATGGAGCTCAACTTTAAGAAGTTGAGTGGCAGCGCTGCTGGGCACGTTTTAGCAAATCCTACTGAGTATCGTCAACTCGTAGGGGCCCTGATGTTCATAGTGAACATCTGTCCGGACGTATGTTTTGCAGTGAACACTTTGAGTCAACATATGGTTGAGCCTCATCACACTCACTGGGTTGGTGCCAAGAATCTTCTGAGATATCTTTGAGGCACGATAAACCATGGGCTAAGATACACTGTCGGGAGCGTGACACTCCTTGGATATACTGATGCCGATCGGGCTGGCAGTGTGGTGGATCGTAAAAGCACATCGGGATGCTGCTTCACACTTGGATCTGCTTCGATATCATGGATGAGCAGGAAGCAGAAGTCGGTGGCTTTGAGCACCGCGAAGGCCGAATACATTGCAGCAAGTATGGCCTGTTGTGAAGCAGTTTGGTTGCGAAAGCTCTTCAGTGAGCTATTCGGGGCATGTGCTAGATACCACCGTGATACTCTGTGTGGGATTCGGTTGTCCGATAATCTCGTGTTCCACGATCGATCCAAGCATATTGATATCAGGTACCACTTTATCCGAGATATGGTACAGCGAGGCGTCGTAAGGCTCAATCATATAGGAACTGATGAGAAAGTCGCGGATATTCTCACAAATCCCCTGGGGAAGTTCAAGTTCCTAACCTTCTGTGAGAATATTGGTATCGTGGAACAACCCTATGCTGAGGGTCCTGTTGGACGATGAGCTCTGGGAGCTCTAGGGGGCTTTGGGGATAGCTTCTCGAAGCTATAAGCAACCACAGGGCTAGGCTTGCCGAACCTTGTTGGTGTGCTTCTGCCCCACCGTTATGATGATTGAGTTGGTTCACCTCTCATTATTTGTGCCCCGTATGTATCCTACCCATTGAGTTCAGGGCCCATGGGAAGTACTTCTCATTTGGCCAGTGAGGGGGGAAAAGCTAGAGACTAGTAGCAAAGACTGATGGATGCTTCAAAGATTGTTGTACTCTCTATCTAGGATGGCACAGTCCAACCACTTGATCTAGGATCAAGTATAGTGAGGTTTCGAACCTCCAACTGACTTTGGGTCAGGTAAACCAACTTCGGGTTGGTATGAGACTCTTTGTGAGTCCAATAGACGTTTCGGATCTCTGGGCTGAATCTGTCAGCTGGGAATGATGTCTTTGTGACTGACCCACTTCTGTTCTGAAATAAAGAAGTCAGCAAAGCAAGTTACGGCGGGATGACGCACGATGTTTGGATTGCACAGGTGGATGGAGTTCTCCCTAGCTGAGAGGGAGTGTTAATTTTGGACAACTAGGTCCAAACTCCATGTTGTGATGCTCAAATGAAGATGCCAATATTTTTATTAGACTCCTCTTTCGGAGAGGTGCAAGATCGATCTAAAGATCATCTTAATCCGATGAGCAGAACACTTATTTTGAATTTATTCAAAATATGTGCAAGTCGACCTTAAGGTTTTGTGCCCCAGCAGTTGTGTCCCACACCCTCACTGATGGATATAAATTGGTCAACGTTGGAGGACATTTTCACTCATCTCATCCTCACACATTTCTCTCTCCTCATCTGATTGGTTCGATGACCTTGGAGGCTCTTCTCTCCACATGTGGGAAATTTCAACAGCAGCGCTTTTCTGTTTTCGGCCTAAGGTTTCTGCAGCAACTTTGACCAGCATTGACTTTGGTCAATGCAAGGTCAAACGGACCCGAAAGTCTCCCAAAATTTCGACCTTTCAAATCCACATTTTTTGGCACTACTCTCGAGGCTAGACGTTGACTTTGACTTCGCTGCGTTGACCTAGTTGTTGCTGTCGTTTGCGTTGACCGTTGACTGGAAGCGTTGACTTTTGTGTTGACCATTTTTGCTGTCCTAGAGGGTTGTGTGACATTGCTGGTTGGTTGATCATATTGAGACTTTGCTGGTTGAAGCATCCTACTGACCGTCGTAACACACCAACGCACTTATATATTTTTGGCTTGTCTTCCGTAGATCTACTAGTATGTTCTATCAGCATTTTACTTTGTTGTTTATGTGATTGTTGACTAATATTGGGATAAAAAGTAAAGTTGCATCAAGCATAGAACATCTACAAAAATGAATCATGCAAAAAGCTTTGGCAACTCCATCGTGATTTCCTGCATTGCGAGAGAAAAATTGTTCCCAACCTGCTTCCCGAAAACGTTGTTGAATCTCTAAATAGACTTCAAGCAGGTCAGGTGCTTTGGGCTCACCTCTGTGTAGTTTTTCGCTCCTTCCCATAGTTCTCACCGTCAAATAGTAGCACCAGAAGTGAGATTGCGATTCGATCCAGGGTTTCCGGGAAAACTTAACAAGAAGTCCTCTTTTGGCATAAAAATACAATAGATTAATTGTGTGTTATACGGGTCTTACCATATGAAGTAAATTATTTCAAGGTGTGCCAATAGGTACATCATATAACGAACTGACAGGTGATTTCAAAAAGTCTTAATGTGCAATCATGACCTTTTAACCAAACATTACCTCTTGGCAGCAAAACCCGAAAACGCATCACGTCACATCACCATCTGACTCATTAGCGCTCGCTTGATAAATGATTGTTCATCTGCTAATGTGTGCTCCATCAATGCATTATTTGGGCATAAGACAAAAATTTGAATTTTTCCCTTTGGCATTGATACTCCAGTTGTTGGAGTTTTAACTGACCATTTTTACACATGCATTGCTACTCTGAATGTCAGCGATTTTTATTTTCAAAACTTACAATAACGTTGATATTCTATCTGTCAATGTTTTAACCCTGTTTATTACAAATCGGCATTGACACTGAAACTATCAGCACTTTAAAAATTATTAACTAAAATTGTGATAACATAGTCCAAGGAAATGAGCCACATAAGCATCAAGACAAGGTCTAGCAATCAATGAGTGAGCTAACTCCAACACTAACACTGCTTTACAAGCAAGTGTTTTCATTAACACTAATCAAATCCCTCTACAACTCAATCAAACCTACCATTTGCAAATCTGACCTTGCTACAATCTCTAAATCGACTACTATCCTCCAAAATTCACACATCACCTCCCAAAAACAATTATAAGGCCCATCAATGGAATAATCCATTAAGATAATGTCTAACAAGTGACCATAAATAGGTCAATAGGACTACTAGGTACAATTATAAGAGATAGAAAGTGGGAGAACCAAGGATGCTACTAGAAACAAATGATATAACTTATAAGCAAAATGAGCCTATGTTGTAAAAGACCTAAAGTCTACAACCTCAAAACATGGAGGGGAACAATTCAATAGTGTAGGTATGTGCACGTTCTGCAGAGAATTGAAGAAAAATGCCAACACTATCAAGGGGGTTGGCTCGCCTAAGGGGGCAATCAACCTCCCCTCACTCGATCTCTCCTACCAACCAGGGCCATACAGAAGAAACTCTTGATAGATGTCTCGTCTAACAAACTAGAAGAAAAGGAAAATTTGGTCTGAAATACATCTCTTTATCATTGTGCTGCAACCCACAACTAAGTTCAAGGGATGTATACCAACAATTGTTGCAATATAAGCTATCTCATGTCCATAAGGGTCCCATTGGTCAAGCATGAAAGGCCACCCAAAGTCTCACAAATTTCTTGGTTGATGTAGTGTTGTTGTATGCCTATCTCTTGATATCTCTATATGGTAGAAGCATCAAAAAGAAAGCTATAACGACTGAACAAGGTCTGGTTTGGGTTGGGTGGGAAAAGTGAACAAGATCTAGGTCCAAAAGCTTGCTTCATGTAAAGTGCCAAGCAAATCTAATCCAATAAGAGAAAGAAAGTGGACAGAGAATTCTAAGAATCCTTGAAAAGACAAAAGAATGTGACTTTCAACTCATAATAGATATGGCACTTGAAGGTGAGGTGTTCCTCTTACTCCATCTCTGTCTCATGAAGATGACAGAGCTAGAAAATCATATCTCCTCAGGTGATGTGGTGGTTGGTTTCAAAATGAAGAAGATGAGAACCAAACCAAAACTATGATCCCAATCAACGAGGTATTTGCAAATTGCCAATCCTAGTGCAAAAGGGAAACCAAGCCAAATATGTTTTTAATCCTTAGGGGGTGCTACAAACTCAGTTTGCATAATGGCCTAAGGAACTATCCTCTTACATCCGATGATGTGAATCACAAAAGTCTTAACTCTCTATATCATAGCCTAGTCAAACTCCAGTAAACTAAGTCCCCATAAGCCCAAACCATAAAGAAGCATTGCCCTAATAATGTTGCACATGAGATTCATCTTGCATTGAATGTCCTATAAATGGTTTTGAAAACAGTAGCACTCAAAAAGAGTGAGGTAGCCATAACCCTTGTTGATATAAGGCTAGAGGGCTTTCCCCAAACCAAAACAAGGCCGAAAACTAAGGGCTTACCTTATCTTATCTTATTGACATATGTATAACTTGTTGAATGTGTAAATTATTTCGCTTACCTTATCTTATCTTATTGACATATGTATAACTTGTTGAATGTGTAAATTATTTCAAGTGATTTCAAATCCTATCCTTCTAATAATTTGACAACTCACACATTGCAAAGATATCTATTGGAAATCAAGATGAGACATGAAGAATGCAAAAGACCACCAATAATTTGTATATTTCTATATGTTAGATGGCATTTATTCACTTCTATTTTTCCTCTCGCACAATCTATTTGAGTTTAGGAAAGTATTCTAGCATGAAATCATTTGTAACCAATGCAATATATTTAGAATATCTCCTAGGAGGTATACTCAACTACACTAAACATATGGGCACTCCCCCATATTTCTATGCATCCTATAATATTTTAGTAAGCGATCTTGAGTTCTTGCACCTCAAAGCAGAAGGTGAGGACATATCCATCCACAATCTCACCTCATCCACACCAAAATCCAACTCTAATCTATCTCTATATCAACCTATAGAATAGCAACCTCCTCACACCCTCTAATCACTAAGGGAGATATACCTCACAGCCTCAATAAACTTCACATCTCAACTAAACACAATCTTATTTTGTGTTAGAATATAGATCTTGTAAGTTGTGGAGGTCCCACAATATCCAACAACAAAAGCTATTATCACAACATCTCAAACCTCCAACAAGCACTGATCACGTAAAGGCAACATCATGGGCCAAAATCTTTGGACACCACATAATGTGAGTTGTCTAAGATGTCCAACAAAGATACTCACATATCCATACAAGACCAAGACAAGTAGAACAACTCAAACAAAATCACAAGCATAGACAATTGCATAAATCCCATCCATCTTAAAATGTCATGCTCATGGTACAAGCAACAACCCACACAAGGATATCAACAACCTATAATCATGGGCATCTTTCCCATGCACCTCAAAACCTCTAGCAACTGAAGTAATAAGCTCAACGAGGCCACCTCCCACTTTTTGAGGGAAATCTAAAGTAAGAGTAACATCAACGTCAACTCCTCTTCGTGAGAGAAGCCAACAACCATGCCCTCATTCTCTACAACACTCCCATTAACTTCAAGTTAGGAATCAACCAATAATCCCACAATAAGTTTTGAACATATCTCCATGGCATCCTACCATACATACTTTATATATACCACAAACTGAACAGCCAACCTATAATGACCACCAACTCACATACCTGTAGCCAAAGTCCTCAAATTTTTCTAGACCATGATCATTAACAATGCATTGTTGTCCTTCAAATGCAACTCTTTGCTTAAGCTATGCCAGACAAGCTATGTCACAAGGATCATGTTCAATTTCAAGTTCAAAACAATGAG
Organism: Pinus albicaulis; assembly: GCA_034641835.2. Lineage (NCBI taxonomy): Eukaryota > Viridiplantae > Streptophyta > Pinopsida > Pinales > Pinaceae > Pinus > Pinus albicaulis. Next base: position 1,031,353,869 of record CM076574.1, read on the forward strand.
GTTTGATTCGAATTCAAATTTTTCGATAAGGTTCAGTTTAGGTTCCCCATTAGGATCATGTGTGTGTAAGGCTAATTAGGCTTATCTCAGGTGGTTGGGAAGAATGATTATTATCCTCCCCACGCAAGTTCAAATCCCTACTAGTGATGTGTTGAGATTTAATGCCTTGATGAATATTGCTGAAATGGCTTAGAGAAGCATCTCTCCTAATACTATGTGCGATTGCATGCCATAAATTGTACATTTGGGCCTTGTACCAAGATGAGTTTAATAAATCAACCAAAGTGTCATATATCAACTCACTAATCATATTGTGAGGAGTGAAATGATCCTTCACCAAATTCAAGATGATTTTCTCTACCCTTCAGTAACATGAGCAAACAACTTTGTTGGATATGTAGGTGCAATGATCTCCTTATTAACATGCTCCTAAAGCTCAGTGTCATCCAAAAGCATTTATAGCCTACTTCCAAGGTATGAGATTATAAGCACCCTCCAACCTATTACACTCTCTAAAAGATGAAGAGTAATCAACTACCCTAGAAAATAAATATCAATGAAGTGTATTTCAATGCAACATAGTTTCAACCCTAGGGCACACTTCCAAAGCTAATTACAAATCTAAAAATGTCTTACAGTTGGAACACTTCTCATATATATAAAAGTACACATACACAAATCTTATCAGTATACAAGATAATCCCATAAGTATACAAGATAATATGCTCCTCTCTTCTTTGCAGCAAAAATAGCAAGTAGCACCAAGGTTTCCAAATGCCAAAAAACCCTAGTATTTGTCCCTCATGAGAGCTACAACATCCAGTGATTCTTTTGCTCCTATAGGGTTTTCCTAAACCCTAAATCTTCTATCTCTCGTCAAAATGCTAACCTTAGTCTTCCCTTCAAAATTACTCCAAGAACACTAGTGCACAAGATAGAGAACAAATAAACATAAAGAAGAGTACAAGAAGATAATTTTGCCCTAGTTTCACATCTTTAACTCGAAAATGTAATTACATGAGTGAACAAGATAAAGTGATAAAAAGACTCTCTCCTCGCTTTATATATATGAACAATGAGGGAGGTCTACAATCATAAAGTGGATCAAGTCCGAAGTAGCAACCTATCTAATCACTAAATAGGCCCACAAATGGAGCACTCCAACTCAAAGTGACACATGTCAAGATCCAAAGCAAGGCAGCAAGGTTGAACACCCCACAAGATGTGTCCAAAACTGCTCCAAACAACTCAAATGCTCTCTCCTAAGCCATGTGTACCTCTAAGCCCACCACACCTGTACGATCACTCATAAATGCAAGCATCCCTCAACTAATGTACAAGCCTCGTTGCAAGCAACCAAGTGTCCCCATGCCATCTAGGGTTCAACACCCTCATCTAATATGCCCAATGCTCCTTCAAGACAACTCATCTTCCCTAGTAACCAACCAACCTCCATCTGCACAACCGTTGAAGAAATGCACTAGCCACATAGGCCTCCAATGCTAAAAGGAAATAAGCCACATAAGCATGACAACAAGGTCTAGCAATCAATGAACAAGATAACTCCAATGTGTATGTTCATCGTATTCACCAAGGGTTATCAACATACCATGCACCCCACATCACATGAATCACCCTCGAGCATGGTGCAAACACCTATAGACTGACCCCAAAAGCAAACACATTATTCTCGTACCACTCACTAAATCTCTTTATTATATTAATTCTTTGTTTTGGACCTCTTCTCTGATGTAGTGATGATGAACTTCTACATGTTTCATTTTTTAATGTAACATTGGATTCTTTCCTATCTTGATTGCACTCTGGTCGTCACATTGTAGAATCATTGATTGCATCTATTGAAGTTTCAAATCACATAAAAGCCTGCATAACCACACTCCCTCACAAGTTGCTCCAACCATTTGTAAATTTCCGTAGATGTTCTATGCTTGATGCAACTTTTACTTTACCTGATATCAAATAGCAATCACATAAACATGAAAGTAAAATGTTGATAGAGCATACCAATAGATCAACGGAAGAGAAGCCAAAAATAAATTTAACTTGTTCAGCAAAATATGTGTTGTGGTGCGTTACGGCAGTCAACAGGATGCTTCAACCAGCAAATTCTCCTCACGGTCAGCCAACCAGAATGTGTCACACAACCCTCTTGGACAGCTTCTACAACGGTCAACCCAAAGTCAACAAAAGTCAACATTGTTGAGTCAATGGTCAACGCAAAACAGCAGCAGCAGAAAGTCAACGCAACCAAGTCAAAGTCAATGTCCAACCTCAGTTTTTGTGCCAAAAAATGTGGATTGAGGAGATTGAAGTTTAGGGAGATTTTCGGGTCAATTTGACCAAGCGTTGACCAAAGTCAACACTAGTCAATTCTGCGTTGGAAACCCTAGAACAGTCTAAAACCCTAACTGCTGCATTTTCCCACATGTGAGTGAAGAGAGGACTCCAAGATGATGATCGAACCAATCAGATGCAGAGAGAGAATGTGTGATGGGTGACGGTGAAAGGTGATCTTCACATCCATCTGATGAAGATTCCATCCTTGTGTAGTAGCCAGGGCTATGATAGATCGGATGGTGGTATATCGGGCCACAGGTGCAAATATGTCATCATAGTCTATGCCTTCCTTTTGAGAGAAGCCACGCGTAACGAATCTTGCCTTGAACTTTTCAGCACTACCATCAGATTCATGCTTGATCTTATAGAGCCATTTCTTGGAACTACATCCCAGACATCATTCTTCATAATGGACTTGTACTCTTCGTGCATAGCATCCTTCCAAAGTTGATGCTTTACGGCTTCTTCAAAAGATCCAAGCTCAAATTGTACGATTGCACTCATGGCTGCTAGATACCCTTGGTATCTATTCGGCATCTTGCTTTCACAGAATATCCCCCTTGGGGCCATATGTCTCTCGGCATCTTCGAGAGTATCCTGGAGCCATGAGGGTCTTCTCTTCATTGAAGGAGGTGGATCAATGGGGTCCATCGGTCCTTCAACATCAAGCATCATCTCATCCTTCGGTTCTTCCTAATTCTTAGACCTTACTTCATGATCTTCCTCAGAGCTCAGAAGATTTATCACTTTCCTGAGGGAAGCATCTTCATCAAAGGTAACATTTCGGCGAATCTCCACTTCTCTTAGACCAGGCACATAGACTCTATAAGCCTTTGAAGTTTCACTGTAGCCCACAAACATTCCCTTCTTCCCAGAAGCATCCAGCTTGCTTCTTTTCTCCTTCGGCGCATGAAAATAAACGGGACAACCAAAAACTCTAAAATGAGAGACGTCGGGGTTCTTACCAGAAAAAACCTCTTCAAGAGTTTTGGAGTCCAGAGCGGAATGCGAGCATCGATTTTGAATGTACACAGCAATGTTCGCAGCTTCTCCCCATAGAAACTTCGGAAGACCTTGGTCACATAGCATGGCACGAGCAGCTTCCACAATGGTCCTGTTCTTTCTTTCAACAACGCCATTTTGCTCAGAAGTATATACGGTTGTGGTCTCCCTCTTGATGCCAGCTTCTCTGCAAAATTTATTGAACTCGTTCGTCTCATATTCAGTGCCATTATCGGTCCTCAAAATCTTGATCTTCTTTCTTGTTTGATTTTCCACCAAGCCCTTGAAAGTACGAAACCACATGAAAGCCTCATCCTTCTTCTTCAAGAAGTATATCCAGGTCTTGCGAGAGAAGTTATCTATAAACGTCATATAATAAGAGCATCCTCCCAAGGATGTCACAGGCAGCATACCAGACAAATCAGAATGTATCAATTGCAAGACATCAGATGTCTTTGTGACACTTGAGGGGAAAGGTCCCCTTGTATGCTTTCCTTCGACACAACCCTGACATACACCTTCATGATCATTTTAAATTCGGGCATCCTTGTCACCACCTTCCTTGCTTCGGGAAGGGCTTTGTAATGAAGGTGTCCAAACCTCCGATGCCATAGTTCGGTTTGACGAATAGTATCACATGTCATAGCCCCCAATGGACCTCCTCCCACCTGGTAGAGTGTGTTAACTCTAAACCCAATCGTGATAGCTTTCTTGAAACTCTTCTTCCAGATGCGTACCTTCCCATCAACGAATGCCACCTTGAAACTTTTGTCTTCCATGGTCGAAATAGACACAAGGTTCTTCTTCAAATCAGGTACATATAGTACATCTTTCAAGCAGAGGACTTGACCTTGAGATAAGTGGCGGGTCACAGTCCCAGTCCCTTTCACGGGATAGGTGGCATTATCTCCAAGGATAATTTTCAAATTAGTATCCTTCTCAACCAAATCAGAAAGTCCTTCCTTAAACCCAGTGAGGTGCCTTGAAGCACCACTATCAATCAACCAGACATCCATAGTGTTGGGTGGAGATGCAGCAAAGAGGACAGATACAAGAATGAATTCATTTTTCTCATCATCAGCAACATTAGATTCCTCATGCCTGGAATTTCTTGACCTTTTGAAAGGTTGCCCCTTTCCATTGCGACCAGAGGGAGCCCTCCTCTTTCCTTTGAACCTGTTGTTCCTTTGATTGCCATTCCTCCTGTTGTTGTTGTTACATCATCCCTTGGAGAATCCCTTCAATTAGGGCATTCTCTAGCATAGTGGCCAGTCTTATCTTCCTTTCTTTCCTTGGGCCCCTACTCTTCCACGGTTCCTCGGATCACCATTGTTCTTCTTCTTAGCATGAGCGGTGAAGGCAGCATTACCTTCATTTTCATATTCCGTCATTCTTGTCTCCTCTTGAGTGCATCTCGACAATACTTCATCAAAATCAAGTATCACATTATTATTGAGAATGGTAGTAATGAATACATGCCATTCAGAGGGGAGACCTCCAAGTGTGGTGAGAACCATTTCTCGATCAGTTATTGTTTCCCCAATGGCAAGAAGATTATTCTTGATCTCAGTCAACTTCAGAAAATAAGATTGAATGGATTCATCCCTGCCTTTCTTAAGATTCTTCAACTGGTTCTTAAAGAAAATGACTTGATTTGCGTTGTTGGCCTTGAACATGTTGACCAACTTATCATACATCTCCTTAGATGTGCGCAACTCAGAGATGTAGGCAACAGACTCTTATGGATGGAATCTCGGATGATCAGCTTTGCTTTGATTTCCCCTTTCTTACACTTTGACTTGGTGGCAGCAGGTGCAAATGATGGAGGCTCTTGGATTTTACCCTGCACATAGTCCATGACATCTTGGTCTTTCAACATTAAACCCAAAGACATCTTCCAAGCATGAAAGTCAGCCTTGCTAGTTAACTTGTCATCAGCTTTGAAGCCATTATAATTTGAGGTACCCATGGGTCCTTGACAAATGCTACTTCTTCGGTGATTGCTCTCAATACAAACTTGGGATTTGTCTTCACCTTAGCTTTGATACCATGTAAATTTTCGTAGATGTTCTATGCTTGATGCAACTTATACTTTACCCGATATCAAATAGCAATCACATAAATATGAAAGTAAAATGTTGATAAAACATAACAATAGATCAACGGAAGACAAGCCAAAAATACATTTAACTTGATCAGCAAAATATATGTGTTGTGATGCGTTACGACAGTCAACAGGATGCTTCAACCAGCAAAGTCTCCTCGCGTTCAGCCAACCAGAATATGTCACACAACCCTCTCGAACAGCTTCTACAATGGTCAACCCAAAGTCAACAATGTCCAGTCAACGCAAAACAACAGCAAAAGTCAACACAGCCAAGTCAAAGTCAACGTCCAGCCTTGATTTTTGTGCCAAAAATGCAGATTGAGAAGATCGAAGTTTAGGGAGAGTTTTGGGTCAATTTGACCAAGTGTTGACCAAAGTCAACGCTGGTCAATTCTCGCTGAAACCCTAGAACAGTCTAAAACCCTAGCTGTTGCTTTTTCCCACGTGTGAGTGAAGAGAGGCCTCCAAGATGATGATCGAACCAATCAGATGCAGAGAGAGAATGTGTGATGAGTGATGGTGAAAATGACCTCCAACGTTGACCTATATATATCCCTCAATGAGGGTGTGTGACACATATGTTGGGGCTCCAAGCCTACATTATAATTTTGGCCGACCTTGCACATAAGTGGAATTAATTCAAAATAAATGTTCTGCTCAACAGATCAAGATGATCTTTAGATTGATCTTGCACCTCTCCAAAAGAGGAATCCAATAAAAATATTGGCATCGTCATCTAAGCATCACAACATGCAGTTTGGACCTAGTTGCCCAAAATTAACACCATTGCTTTGTACTTTGCTCTTGTTGATAATAGGCCCATCAAAGTTTGCTTTTTACTTGCCCATGAAATCACTCTGCCACCAAGATTAAAGACATAACTTGTTGCACACTTTCTTCCATCAACATCACTTGCCTAGTGTGCATCTAAAAAATCACTAAACCTGAAGTCTTATAATACAAACATATAATGTACCTTTGATATAACTAAGCACTCTTTAACTACATTCCAATATATCTCCTTGGAACAATTTAATAACCTTGACAACATACCAATAGCAAGCTTGCCTAGTTGGGTTGTTGTGAGATCTATCAAATTGCCTACAAGCTAATAATATAATGGTTCACTAACACCCTCTAATCTATCATCCTTTGAAAGGACTAAGTTTACTTGAATTGGTATTTTGTTAAAATTACAATCTTCTTATTTTAACAATTCTAAGTTGTACTTTGTGAGATGAAAGCAAGTGTTGTGTTGCTAGAGTTCAATACCCAAATGGTAATTTATTAGTACCAAGTCTAACATATCAAATGCTATATCAAAATTAGTTTTTTATTCAATAATGTACCTGGTATTATTTCCTATATTTACTAAATATAGGACATATACAACCATAAAGATAATATCATCTCCGTTTAATTTGATGTGCAAGTTAAGATCAAAATTGCTTCTCTTGAAACCACTAGATCTAAGATATTGATCATCTTTTCATATCAAGCTTGTGGACTTGTTTTAATCCGTACAAGACCGGTTTTTGGAAAGTACATCATATATTGCATAGGAAAAATTTAAATAGCAATTGAAAAGAAAAATGAAAGGCCATATAAAATGTGTAGAAATTCCATGAAATTCTGCAACTACTAATATGAACAATCTAAAAGCTACTTACTTTTCATATAGACACGAAATTTCTCTAATGAATTTTGCAGCGAAATAGGAACAGAAATAAATACACGATCCCACAAAAGAACAACACAATTTTCCTAGGGAACACAACTAGGAAAACCCTCTGCTTGATTGAGAATATTATTGAAGAAGAATGAGCAATACATCTCTTACAAGCAATCTTTGTTTCACTAGAGAATGTTGAAGAATGTAATTAGTGTCAGTCTTCATTATTGTATTTGCGATGTGATGTAATGTATTTGTCAAAAGTAAGAAAAAGAAAAATTATTATTAAGCATGGGTTTCATGCTTTATTTATTTGTTTCTAGGTCAAAGCATCCATTGAAGGCTTCTAGGTTTATGTTTTAAGTCATAGACCCTTCTTGGTCTTTGTATGTCAAGAAATGAAATTATTTTGTTGTAATTGAGTCATCATTTCCTCCACCATCAAGTCGGCCTTCCCACAATACAAGTCAGCCTAATAAAAGAGCTTTGAACAACTATAAATAACAATGAATTCGACCTATTTGAGATACCAAGAAGACAAGTTTGATCTGTTGTTTGAACAGAAGAAAAGGAAGTGCGAAGAAGTTAAGAAGGAGACTTTTATCATCACAATGAAGGGCTAATCATAGCAAAGGAAGAGACCTTTGAAAGTCAAAATTTTCCATGTTTCTACCACACGTGTGAAGGAGTCTAAGATAATTGCAGGGTCGAAGATGCAGGTCGAGCTTCAAGACTGCAGGAAGGATCGAAACCCTTGTTGTCTTATGATGAAGAGTCGATTGATGTTTTGAATAAAGTTTGACTTAGAGGCTGACTTGGTGGATGGAGCAGAATCTTTGTTTTGGTCAAAAATGTCTTGGTTGTCTCAATTTGAATTGAATCTACTAGTGGAAGAGTTTGATTGGGTTTTCCCCTTCATAGGGGTTTTTCACTGGTTGAGTGCCTACATCTTGAGTTCTCCTATTGTCTTTGTGATCTTCATAGTTTTGGCAATTGTCTTGAAGATGAAAATATAATAACAAAGAAGAAGTAATAACTAATCACAAGAAATTGTCAAGTAAAAGAGAAATCAAATCAATAAGAAACCCTAATGTCACCCTAATGAATTTCTCAACAAAGAATACAATGTTTCTCGCTTCCTTAGACCAAGATTGAAACACTTGCTTGATCCTTGATCTTGCCTCCAATTTTTATGTGCACTAATAACCCCTATTAAATGGGAAATGCTCCTATTTCTATGCACACTTACTTGAGGAATTGCTTTCCTCTCCAACAATTCGAACAAGATCTCTTAGCACCTTTCTCTCACAAGCTCACACAAACTCGTGCTCAATTATGATACAAATTTTGCATTCGTTCCACCTTTTAAAGCAATTTGAATGGCTAAAGTTAGCAAGTCTTATTTTTAGGAATCGAACTGGTGATTGAGTGGCTCATGTAACTTGTCCTAAGTCTCGATCTAGAATTAGAGACTTTCACTCGTCTTTTTCGAAATCAACTCACACTAGAAGACAGTGAACTTGACCTTCTACTTTTAACACATCAGTTAATTGCTACATAGCTCATCCTAATTTTTAGGAAATCTCCTATTTTTTAGGAAATCAAGCATGCCAAAAGAAACTCAATTTGACTCCTTGAATTAAGGCACAAATCAAGGAATCAATTTCTCGCTACTATTTTCAACACTCCTCCTTAGCTAGGAAGGGATTTTGTACGACTCCCAACTTATCCCTATGATGAACAAAAATGCTTCTTGCCAATGCCTTAGTCAAGATGTAAGTTGCTTGCTCCCTTGCTAGAATTGTGATAGCTTCGCTATCTTATTCTGCACACAATCTCTGAGATGGTGGTACTTGATCTCGATATGCATTAAGCGATCATGAAAGATTGGGTTCTCAAAGAGCTTGACCCAACTTTGATTATCACAGTATCACGGTAGCCTCCATCCTCTGTCTGAAAAGTCCCACAAGCAACTTCCTCATCCAAATAGCCTCAAATGTTTCCAAACTAGCAGCCATGTACACGGCCTCTGCTAAACTAAGTGCAACTGATGTCTACTTCCTGATATACCAATAAACAGTGGTTGACCTAATGTTGAAGACGCCACTTCAAGCACTCTTCTTGTCTATGGAGCACCCTGCCCAATCTGCATTTGTGAAGCCCTCAAGCCTCATTCCATCAACTTGTTTGTACCACAATCCATTGCTCATTGTGCCTCTGAGATATATCAACAAAGCTTTGCAGCAACCCATTGAACTCTGGTCAGTTCCACCATGAACTGACTCAGTTGGTTGACTGCAAAACAGATATCAAGTCATGTGTTGACCAAGTACATCAACGACCCGATGAGCTACCTATATACTGTAGGATCCACTCACTCTCCTCTATTAGCATCCACCTTCCTCCAGTTTGTGACTAAAGGCGTGGCCATGGACCTGCAATCCTACATATGAAATCTCCAAAGAATCTTTGTAGTGTACTTCTCCTGTCCCATGAAGATCTCACCATCACCCTGCCAAACCTTAAAGCCAAGGAAATAATGCATAAGCCCCATATCCTTCATCCCAAACTCCTTTGCAAGGTCCTCCTTGCAATCCTGGATCAAGTTGTTGTCTCCAATTAACATAGAGCATTAGAATGAGCAGAAGCCCTCCAACCATGATGTAGTACAAGTTAGCTACCGCCTCACTCTCAGTGAAGCCCAATCCTCGAAGGTAGTTGTCAATATGAGTGTACCATGCTCTCGGAGACTACTTGAGCCCATAAAGAGCTCTCTTCAACCTACACACATGTGTGTCTCTGCTGAACTGCTCAAACCTTTATGGTTGCTCCTTATAAATCTCCTCCTCAACCACTCCATTGAGGAATATTGTCTTCACGTCCATCTCGTGGATCTTTCACCCCTACTATACTGCAAGTGTCAGAATAGTCCTAATGGATGAATATCATGATACTGGGGCAAGAGTCTCATCATAGTCTATGCCCTCAATCTGTGAGAAGCCCTTCACAAACCTGGCCTTGTACTTCTCCACACTCCCATCTGCACCATGCTTCACCTTATATGCCCATCTCGAGCCAACTATTGAGTTGCCCTCAGGTCGAGGCACAATCTCCCAGACATAATTCTTCATGATGGAGGAATATTCCTCCACCATGGCATTTCCAAACTTGTTGAGAAGTTGCCTCATTGTAAGAAGAAGGCTCAGTGTCCACCAACTCTATCATCAATGTCGTATAACCTGTGCACCTCTATGGTTGCCTGCTCTGCCTGAACATGGTGTTAGGAGCTTAAACCTGCTCCCGGGCCTCCTAAATCAACCTGTCAACCCACTTGGCCTTCTTCCTCTCTCTGTGCCAAGAGTCTCCATCTAAGTAGTTTGTCTACTTTGTGTAATGTCCCCAATTAAATTAATTTTGCTAAGAAGAATTTCCATTTTTGCAATTGGGTATTGGGAAATATTTTGGCATGTAAACTTAGGAAAAGTGGGTGGAGGGAGTCCCCACTTAATTTTTGGAGAGATGGAGGCCACCAACATTAGAGAAAAGGAAAGATTAAATTGGTAGTGGGATGTGGGGCCACCCAAAAAGGGGAATTCGGGCCCCTTAGGAAAATCGAGCTAGGGAGAAGGAGGTCGAATTGGTGGGGCCCACAAGGAGAGAAAGGGGGCAGTAAGGATAAATAGAAGGAAGAGGCATCATTTTGGGGGGTTTTGACAACTTGAATTTTTTATTTAGAGTACTCTTGAGTTGCTTAGCCAAGACTACCAGTGTTGCTTAGCACAAGGAGATTTTCGGGCGGAAATCTCAACTCTTTCTTCGGTGGACTTAAAGTGCCACCCTAGGAAAGAATTTCATATTTTATTAGGGAGGCGATAACTAGAGTTTGTAGGTCATTTCCAGCCAAACTCAACTAGTTCAAATCTCCAGGAGGACGCAGGGCCAGAAGTTTGTACCACTGATTTGAGGAGTTTCCAAGGGAGTTTTAGCTGGAGAAATTAGGAGAAAAAGCTCTTGATGGTGGACGAGAATTTGTGGTAATTTGCAGAGGTGGAGTATACAGCTACAGAGAGAACCCAAATTCGTCCTCTAGGGCCTGCGTAGTAGTTTTCTGGGCAGAATTTGTGGGCCAGATTTACAATATGGAGGAGCTAGTGGAGCTAGGGTTTTGGGCCTAACTTTCCAAGGAAGCATTTCTGAATTTTTCCCAACCATTTGGAGGGAGGAAACAAGGGTAAATCAGCAGTTACTCTTCAGGGGGGATGCATAACCAGTGGAGGAGGGTGTAGCACCAATTTTGGGTAATTTTGGGAGGTTGGAATTAGCCCAAAACATTTTTGGGTTTTGTTATTCAGGGATCAAGGAGTCTGCTCCTAATTTTGCAACAAATTTGGGGGAGTATTGGTTCCCCAAACATAAAAATTATTTGGCAGCTAGTGGGGAGGAGTGAGCTTAAAATTTGGGTCCCGAGTGGTCGATAGAATTTTCCAAGATTAATTTGGCGGAATTTTATGAGCACTTTTGGAGGCTCAAACAGGGGTTTCTTCCAGCCAACAATTGCAAAATTTCCAGGCCCAGTGCAGAGCTTGAGGAGAAATCATTTATTTGCATTCGGGGCAGTGTTTTTTTCACCTGGAATTGTCTAGCTTGCTTTGGCAAGCCCAAGTGCACACGTTCTATATATTTGTACTCTCCTCTTGATAATAAAATGGCTAAGTTTGGCGCAATTTTGGTGCAATTTTATAATTGTTTAATTGTTATCTGAATTTTTCTATTTTGCATGTGTATTTTGCTTAATATCGTTTTTAATTTTTTATTTGGCACATTACAGTGGTATCAGAGAATGATCTTGGCCAGTTGTGAGGCAGCCAACAAGATCATGGAGGATTTGGGCGTGTATGCATTGTGATGGGTGAACCATAGACAAACCCAAGGCTCAAGGGTGAGTGAGTAGCATTGAGGGAAAAATGACCCTCACCCACTTTGATGGCTCAGCTAGGAATTCTGTCAGAAAATGGGTACAAGAACTGGACACATATTTCTAGCTAAACCCCAAGAGGGAGGCAGATGCTATTAGACATGCCACTTTTCACTAGGATGGAGATGCTATGGAGTGGTGGTACCAAGGGTTGATCCCTTTGGGTCATGCACGTATCACATCCTACACAGAGTTCAGACAGAGGCTCGTGGAGAGATTTGACCGAAAGGACACGAGACCCCCTCAAAGGGAGTGGACAGGACAAGGACAGCTAGAGGGTGAGACCAAGGGGCGTTTCTATTAGTGGAGATCGAGATTTAGATATCAAGAGCTTGAGGAGGAGGTTGAGCAGGAGGGAACGCAGGATGGTGAGGGGCACATTGATATACCCGATGTGGCGCAGGAGTCACCATTGTTGGAGACCTCCTTGATAGCTATGGTTGACACTTTGGTTAAGGGAGTAGAGCATACACTCGGAGGGCCATCTATTGATGAGGTGGCGACAGTTGATGAGGTACCCAGTGCTATGACCGAGTTTCTAGACGATGGTCACCCATAGCAGATTGATGAGGTGCTTGAAGGCATATCTATCATTGACAAGGTACCAGAAGAGACGGAGGGGTCCAAAGTTGTGACCAAGTTTACAAATGATAGTCGCCCTCGGCAGTTTCATTAGTTTTGGGTCGGCCTTTTAGCATTGAGGAAGAAGGCCGCGACAGTGCAAGAGGCCATTCTGCAGCAAAACGAGGAGTTGGAGGGCATGAGAGCGATTTGCACCGAGTCGACAGCGAAACTGACTCGCATTGGGGAACAGTTGAGTTCCCAAATGGTTCAGTTGGAGTGGACACTGGAGAGGCAGAGCAACCCTATCAGACATACATAGATGAGGCTGGTAGCACCAGTAGGTTGCCTCTACACGTTGGAGAGAGAGAGGCAGAGTCACCTCGACAGATTTTATGTGTTGACCAGGATGGTGAGATGATGCGACGTGAGTTTTGCAAAGGGAAACATGCACAAGATGGGGGGATAGTTCTGTGTACGAAAGTTCATGCTCTCGATTCTTCCCTTAGGGTTGGATGGCGAGAGGTATTGAGTTGGTACCTGGTGGGGTTGGCTAGGTTTTTGGATACATCCATGGTCGGGAGAATAGTTCATCAGGGGTCGTGGTTTGCTAGAGGGGCTCGAGGGATAGATCATCATTGGGATCCAGGTGGGACTTCCCACCACTCAATGGATTGGGTCAGTCATGGTATTAGCAGGATGGTGGATACAATGATTGAACTCACCCCCATTTTCATATTCCCGCAAGAATTCTGGACAGCACCAGTGACAAGTCGAGCTAATAGAGGAGAAGGCAGACTCCATGAGTTGTCTTGGTATGTCGGTCTTGTGTGGGGGCATTGGATGATCAGTGTACCTTGATAGGTTGTCAGAGGTGGCATTGACATGCCACTGGATAGGGCACTGCATGGAGACGATGCTCTCCCATTGATGTATTGGGCATGGGAGCCACGGATGATCGATGCAGCAGCGACATTTCCCCTAGCATGTATGGAGTTAGACCTCTTAGGTCCACCAGGATAGGTGTGGAGATATGTCACGCATCATGATGGGTCCACTAGCAGAGTGGAAGATACATTGCCAAACGTGGGATGCTTTATGGTGTAGGGTAGAATGACAATATGTAGTGGTTTCCAGCAAGGCATAGAGCGGTGCAACTGGGTGCAATCGTGTGTCGAGGGGTGCAACTGGGTGCATGTTTGTATGCAGGGGAGCGCAGGGGTGCTTGGACGTATGTAGTGAGGTGTGACACTACCCATGGGGATTTTGGAGCGTTACCTCCAGGGAGACCACCTAATGAGGATGAAAGGCATGACATTGGGTATAGTTCACCCAGGATCGATAAGGAGGCAGATGAGCATCATTCGATGACATCTATGGATCTTGCACACCTGCCTCACTTCCACATTATTTGCAGGCATAGAAGAGTTGGATGTTGTCCCTTGTTGCCTTCACCACGAGCAGCAGGACCCAGGAGGCTCGCTCGGGATAGTTAGTTGGGATATAGAGTATTCAGAGAGAGACTCTCCAATTGAGGCATTTGGTTGGTGCACGAGCTGGCGGACAGGCTTGGGGATGGTGTGGTCTACTGTCGAGGAAGCATATGTTCCACCCCTGGGCTCACACTTGGGGACGTGATCGCTAGGGAGCTGCTTGTTACACTTTAGGCGAGGCAGTCTGAGGCGCTACATAAGCATGAGGGGCAGCAGAGGGTAGACTTTGTCCACATGAGGGTGTCCAGACTCCTAGGAGTGTCCAGGTGTATCATCAGGTGTTGGGATCGCAGTTTTCCTTATGTGGTCTGGCAGGAGCAGGGCAGATTGGCATGCATGAGACAAATTCCTGATACTCGGGGTCCACCTATGGGATACATGCAGGGGCCAGAGATGAGGGTCGGATGGGTTCCGGCAGGTAGCAGTGCTACACAGCAACAACCCGTGAGGATTGGGAGTATTGAGCTTCTAGTATGGTTGGGGGATCTAGGGATCCGGTTGGCGAGTGGATCACTCCACTTATCAATGGGCAGGGTCACAATGGAGGGTGATCCAATTCATTCCCAACTTGACACATGGGGAGTCGCTAAGACCTTCATCATATGGCGAGGCAGGTTGCTGCCCAGGATCGAGGCTAGTCGTGGAGTGGCGGACTTGAGCATTGCACAATTGTCTTGGCAGGTTGGTCATAGGGTTGATCATGACAGATATAGTGGTCGAGCATTACTGAAGAGGAGGGTCTGGTACGAGCATGCTGAGCAATCGGGCATGACCGCTTATGCGACAGGAAAGGGATTCTGGCATAACAGGGCTTAGCAGTTCAACTACCCATAGAGGTGAACTCGTTTCTACAGGGGAAGGTAATCTAGATCTTCCATTGGGTTTTAGTGATTCGTTGATGGTGTCAAGAACTTCACCGGTGTGGCAAGATGATCAGTAGGAGGACATCAGGGGAAGCTCAAGAAAACGAGGGTTCAATCCCACCAGGATTGGATTGCATCTTCAAGAGTCCACTCCTAAAGTGCATGAGGGACTATTCGGTAGTGCAATTTCATAAGGAGATGATCAGAATCTCATACTACCATGATGCTCTACTTAGTGGCGGTATGCAAAGGGCGTCTGGTGCCTATGATGAGTTGGACAACGAATGGAGCAAGGGATGCACCACGCTGATCAGGATGACTTGGGATCCTGGCACGACAGGGCAGATATCAGGGATGGCTGGGTGGTACATTTGGGACCCCAGTATTGTGTGTAGAGACTATTGGGGTCAGTTGATTGAGAGGGTGCTTGTTCAGGCATTGCTTGAGCACAAGCAATTTTTGGTGGGGATACTGTAATGTCCCCAATTAAATTACTTTTGCTAAGAAGAATTTTCATTTTTGCAATTGTGCATTGGGAAATATTTTGGCATGTAAACTTAGGAAAAGTGGGTGGAGGGAGTCCCCACTTAATTTTTGTAGAGATGGAGGCCACCAACATTTGAGAAAAGAAAAGATTAAATTGGTAGTGGGATGTGGGGCCACCCAAAAGGGGAATTTGAGCCCCTTAGGAAAATCGAGCTAGGGAGAAGGAGGTTGAATTGATGGGGCCCAAAAAGAGAGAAAGGGGGCAACAAGGATAAATAGAAGGAAAAGGCATCATTTTGGGGGCTTTTGATAAATTGAATTTCTGATTTAGAGTACTCTTGAGTTGTTTAGCCAAGACTACCAATGTTGCTTAGCACAAGGAGATTTCCAGGCAGAAATCTCAGCTCTTTCTTCAATGGACTTAGAGTCCCACCTTAGGAGAGAATTCAGATTTTAATAGAGAGGAGAGTGTTGGAGTTTGTGGGTCATTTCCAACCAAACTCAACCAGTTCGAATCTCCACGAGGACGCAGGGCCAGAAGTTCGTACAACTGATTTGAGGAGTTTCCAAGGGAGTTTCAACTGGAGTAATTAAGAGAAAAATCTCTTGATGATGGACGAGAATTTGTGGTAATTTGCAAAGGTGGAGTCTATAGCTATAGAGAGAACCAAAATTCGTCCTCTAAGGCCTATGCAGTAGTTTTCTAAGCAGAATCTGTGGGCCAAATTTTTAGTAAGAAGGAGCTACTGGAGCTGGGGTTTTGGTCCTAAATTTCCAAGGAAGCATTTCTGAATTTTTCCCAGCCATTTGGAGGGAGGAAGCAAGGATAAATCAACGTTACTCTTCAAGGGGGATGCAAAACCAGTGGATGAGGGCATAGCACCAATTTTGGGTAATTCTGGGAGGTCAGAATTAGCCCAAAACATTTTTGGGTTTTGTTGGTTAGGGGTCAAGGAGTGTGCTGTTAATTTTGCATAATTTTTGGGGGAGTTTTGGTGCCCCAAACAACAGAATTATTTGGCAGCCAGTGGGGAGGAGTGAGCTTAAAATTTGGGTCTCGGATGGTCGGTAGAATTTGCCAAAACCCTTTTTGGGTTTTTCTTGGTTTGTGGTGGAGACTCCAGGATTAATTTGGCGGAATTTTCTAAGAACTTTTGTAGGCTCAAACAGGGGCTTCTTCTAGCCAGCAGTTGCAGAATTTCCAGGGCCAGTGCAAAGCTTGAGGAGAAATCATTTATTTGCATCCGAGGAAGCATTTTTCTCACCTGGAATTGTCTAGCTTGCTTTGGCAAGCCCAGGTGCACACATTATATATATGTACTCTCCTCCTGATAAAAAGATGGCTAATTTTGGCGCAGTTTTGGTGCAATTTTATCGGTGTTTAATCGTTGTCTGAATTTTTTTGTGTTGCATGTGTATTTTGCTTAATATCTCTATTAATTTTCCATTTGGAACTTTACACTCTCGTCCTGGTCTCTTCTCCTCATCATCCTACTATGCATCCTGTTGTGCGAGCCTTTTGCCACCTATCTGAGACTGTCTGTGATCCTGCCTGAGGCTCCTCCTTAAGAGTGAGTAGCTCCTCCATTTGAGGTATTGTTGTTTGCTCCCTCTCAAGGGACTCCCTCAAGGCTATGTCCTCCTCAAACCTCACATCTCGCCTCAAGACTATCTTCTTGAGTCTTGGTAGATGCACCTTATATGCCTGAGTTCTCTCATTGTACCCAACAAAAATACCCTTTTCTGTTGTGAGCTCCAACTTCTTCCTGCTATCTTTGAACACATGGATAAACTCTTGTGCCAAACATTCAAAAGTGTGAAACATCAAGCTTCTTGCCTGTGAAAGCCTCCTCTGGTGTAACTCACTAAAGAACCTTGTGCTGACTCATATTTTGCATAAATACTACAGTGTTGCATGCCTCTGCCCACAAAAACGCAGTCCCTGATCATGCAACATGGCCCTGGCTACTTCGAAAATATAGTAGTTCTTCCTCTCAGCCACCCCATTTTGCTAGGTGTTATGGGGTGCAATCAGCTCTCTCCTAATGCCCCCTTGTGAAAATTTCTGAATTTACTAACCATAAATCCTACAGCAGTAATTGGATTTACTTCTCCTACTTGTTTTATTAACTTAACAAGTTATTTTTCGGAATAATACAAGAAAAACATTGAAGTAAATACAATGTTGCCTACACAAATATACAAATCAAGTACTGAAAAAATAAGCACATTCGACAAAGGACACAATATTTTTTGGACAAATGTCCCCCAAAAAACCCAATGCGGGAAAACCGGTGCAGCAGCTCTTGAGGGTTTTATTATTATGCAGATTTCTAAATACAAACTAGGGTACCAGTAGTGGTTTACTCGACAGAGAAAATCCCGACAGAAGTACCTGTTGAGATTTTGTGTATTTGGGGTAGCATCAATTATGCTCTATGTCCCAAATTTTGAGGAAGGACTAGAGTTCACCTGATCTACAAGACCCAGAAATGGATTTGGGAAATTTCATCTGGTTTAGGAGATATTAAATTAATTAATTATTTTAATGTATTTCCTAAGTTAGAACTTAGGAAAATAAAATAATTAAAGTGAACTTAATTAAACATGTGATGAAATTGTCTTGAGTCACACGAATCAAGCTTTCTTTTAATGTTAGCCATTGATTAAAGATCTAATCTTGGCCGTTGATTTGTCAACGAGAAAAGTATAAAGGAAAGGCTTGGGGTCATTCTTAAGACACACAGAAGCAGAGCACTGAAGCTAAGCTGAGATTCTAGGGCGTGGTTGCTAAGAATTCTCAAGTGTTTTAGTTGCAGAGAGGGGAATTTAGACCAAGCGGATGATCTGATCTCGGGGTCTAGAATACACAAGAAGCATAGAAGAGATCAGGAAAGACAGCGCAGAGGAAGGCAGCAACAGCAGACGCCAGCAGCAACAGACGGCAGTAGCAGCAGCAAGGACAGCGTGATTTTCAAGAAACCCTTCACGGTTTACGCAAAGACCCTTAAGGCAGTGTAGTGACTGCGTCACCCAGTCTGGGGTAACGCAATCCCTTCCAGTGACAGCGCTGAGGATTTGGAGGCCTTCAGAGGCTGACGCAGTGTCTTTCAGGGGCAGATCTGGGGTTTCTAGGCCTAGATCTGGCTGAGTTCTATAAATCTCGTTTGAGGGTGTGGATCAGTCAGTATTGTTGGTCTTAGATCAGCCAGGTGCTACAGATCTAGAGTTTTCTCTGTAGGGTTTTCCAAATCTGGAACCCAGAGTTGTGTATTCAAAAATATTCTTAATAATAGAGCCCTCTAGCAGCCAGAGACCGTTTTTCCCACATCGAGTTTTTTCGGGGACAGTTTGTCCAGAAATAACTGTGTCACTTTGTCTATGTGTGCATGTGCTTATTCTAGATCTGAATTGGTAGAGATCTGTTATGTGTTTTTCTTTGATGTTAACTTGAATTTATTCAGTTGATAACTTGTATAAGTAGGAGAAGCTTAACCGGATTAACAGAAATAATTTCTGCATAAATTAAGATTCAGAAATTTCTACATGGTATCAGAGCAATTGCAGATCTAGAAGGGTCACTAGCTGAAGCATCTGAAGGATCTAGCTGCAGAAAGCAGCTGGAAAGGTAGCAAAAAAGCAGATCTGAAGGGACAGCACAGTTTTCAGGAGGAGATTCACACAGAGGGAAGGGTGACGTTGTCCAGTGCTGTGTCCTAGCAAGCGCACGCAATTACTGCATAGAGGCAGCTCAGAAACAACGCTAGTTAGGTTTGAAGCCAGCCAGTGTGATTCAGATCTGAATCTGTCTGATCCATAAAAACGTCTGCAGAAAAGTTGCAGAAATTCAAAAGAGCTGGTGGGGTTAAACTTCTGAAGTTTTCAGATTTTTAACCTTCGCACAAGTGACAAAGTTTGGGAAGAGATCAGTTTCTCAGAGAGTTTCTTACCAAAGGAAACTTGCATTTTGATCAGAGGATTAAAGAAGAAGTTGAATCATAGTTGATTTGGTAGATTTCCAAGGAGGGAAATCAAGTGTCAGAGGGAGCAGAGGGTGCCCAGTTCGTAAAGGACCCTAGATCCAAGATCTCTAGCATAGAGAAGAGGAGCTCCGACACATTCTGAGCATAGTATTAAACACCAGCCGGTTTGAACCGGAAACCGGTCAAACCGGCCGGTCAGAAGGACCAACGGTCCAAACTGGTTGGAAAACCCAGTTATACCCTCCCTGTCGCCCAAAAAGCCCGGTTAACCGGTGCTAACCGACCGAATAAGGACGGAACCGGCCGGTTTATGAATAAACCGGCTGGTCAACACCTCTTTTGTTGCGGGGACCCACAGACGACCAACAACGAGGTTTAGGGACCCCAGATAATGCAATTTTTTGAGCTTTGGAGCTTTTTTGAGGGAAATTTAGGGTTGTTTTCCTCCAAAAATATCCCCTCTAAGAAAAGCATGCCTACCCTCTCAGTTTCCTGACACATCCTGTTGGCATTTAATGGTAATGTTAAATTCTTAAAGTTACTTAAATTTTTTAACATTACCATGAAATAACTCGGGACGTTTAAGAGTGGTTTCGACCTCATTGGATTTCATATGGAGAAACTAGAATTTTAGATTTCACTCAAAATTCAGCAGACTTAATGGTTTTCAGGGTTTCATGGTTTTGGGGGTTTGCAATGTTTCCATTTGATTCTATCATGTGTAAGGGTATGAGATTGGCATTTGATCAAGAGCATGAAGTCCTTTAAGAACCTTGATGTTGGTGGCATTGATTGTTGAACTTTGTTGATGTTGGTGGTATTGATTGTTGAACTCCCGTACCGTGGCCTTAACAAGAATGTACCCTTCACTCAAAGGAAAACAACTGGTTAGGCATGCTAATCTATTTCTACCGCATTTTAAGGTTGAGGAGATGAACCCTTCACTCAAACCAAAATCATTGGTTAGGCATGCTAAACTTTTTCAGTTTCTATCATGTTATAAGGTTGAGCAATCCAAGTCTGAAGACTTTGAGCTAGATGATGTTTATGTATCTCTTGTTGATGATCCCATTTTTAGTAGCGATGAATCAATGATGAGTTTCATGAGAGACCATGTTGCTCAGTGATTTGTAGTTTTGATGTCTATTTTTGCTACTACTACTTAAGTTGTAGAGGAGTTTTAGGAGTCCTCAAAATCTGAGCCATATTATTTATGTAGCTCATGTTAATGATCCCTTGTATAGTAGTGGTGATGATTTTGATCATGATGAGGAGTGATCATGTTGTTGATCACTAATATGGAGTCTTGTATTAGGCCA
Organism: Pinus albicaulis; assembly: GCA_034641835.2. Taxonomy (NCBI): domain Eukaryota; kingdom Viridiplantae; phylum Streptophyta; class Pinopsida; order Pinales; family Pinaceae; genus Pinus; species Pinus albicaulis. The sequence continues at coordinate 1,031,374,688 of CM076574.1, forward strand.
ATGGCCTCATAGCTTGTAGCATTGTTTTTGGACTTTATGGGCCATTTGGAGCCTCATTGCTTATGTATTTTTCGATGATATGTATTTCACTCGGTGCCATTTTGATATATTCACCTTTACATGGTATATAAATGAGCAAACTTTGCATATTTTTTCTCTATTGGCTTGGAATCATGGTTGCAAATCTTAAAAATAGTTTTTTTATTAAAAATAATTATTTAATGCATCTTTTTAAAAACCGGTTCATTTAGACCTGACCAGTACCGGTTCATTAGGTCCACCGGTCCAGTCACCGATTTCGGTTTTTAATACTATGATTCTGAGCAGATGGCTCCTCATGGACTGCATGATCAAGATAGGCTAGAGGGCCTCTCAAACTTTTTGGCGTGGAAAGCAAGGATCCTAATTGTCCTTGAGGCATACGGTCTAAGAGACCATGCAGAGCAGTATCTGGCCACACCGACAGATGTGGATCTCTTACGGAAGCATAGAGAAGCTGCTAGGCATGCCAAGCGACTGATAATGGACAGTATCAAGGATCATATTGTGCCACACACAGCTGAGAAGAGGACAGCTAATGAGATGTGGAAGGCCTTGACTTCCCTATATGAGGGAAAATTAGTCCAAAGAAAGATGTTGTTGGAGGCCCAAATAAGGTCATTCATGATGACCAAGGGAGAAGACATCGAGCATTTCCTCTTCAGATTACAGTCAATCATGGATCAGCTGACTGCAACGGGTGCAACCGTAGATGATGCAGTTATAGTCAGGACTGCCCTCAATGCAGTCACGGATGAGTGGGAAACCTTTGTCCAAAGCATCTTGGGCAGAGCGGACCTCCCAGATTGGGACAACTTGTGGTCGATCCTGTGGCAAGAAGAACTACGAAGGTTTTCCAAGAAGCAGCACAGACCTGCGTTGAGCAAGGTTAAGAAGGAAGAGGAGGAAGATGCAGCTTTGACATCAAAGAAACGGTTGAAGAAGAAGAAGGATCTTTCTAAGATCAAGTGCTTCTAGTGTGGCGAAATGGGACATTTTGCCAGCCATTGTCCAAAAAAGAAGAAGGACAAGGAAGCATCTTCTTCCAAAGCAACGGTGGCAGATGATGGGTCGAAAGATGATGTAGCCATGAGTGCTCATGAACCACGGAGGTGGGGTGACATGGACATGTAGAGGAGCTACATGGAAGTGAGGTTGGATCCTTGAGCAGCTCAGCTCTTGGATCACAAGCGAGCTACGGCAGCCTTAAGACAGTAGCGGGACAAGTGGAGCATTGGGTGCATAGATCACAGATGAAGCAGAGGCAAAGGCAAATCTGGAGGCTGGGAGGAGCAGCGTTGAGCATAGTAGCAGCAGCGTAGAAGCAGTAGCAACATAGAGGCTGATGTGACTTCAGCAGCGCAAAGCAATGCTGCTTACGCAGTGTAGAGCTGCAGCAGTGTGATAGATTTCAGCACAAGGAGCTGATGTGACTTCAGTAGTGCAAAGGGAGTCAAATTACGCAGGCAAAGCTATAATTGTGCATCGTCCTTTAGATGCCAGCACAGATCTGTAGACTATGGAGCTTTAGTGATGAGGATGCAGCCCATCTGACTTGTTTGTCAAAGATTGGGTAGGAGATTTAGTTGTTTCTCTCAACAACTGAAGTTGCAGTGCAACAGATCAGCAGTGGTAGTGTTATGAGCAGCACAGATGCAACATATTGAGAGGGAGCTGCAGTACAATGGTTGCAGTGGCAGTGACAGAGTCATGGGCAGCAGTACAGAATGGCAGCAGCAGTGCAGAGTTGAGTGGCAGGAAGCCATGCTTCAGCAGCACAAAACCAGTGCCCAAAATCATGTAATGCATAAGTGTGATGTATTGCTAGAGCACACCCTTGATGCTAAGAGGGAGTGTTGAGATTTTGTGTATTTGGGATAGCATCAGTTGTGCTCTATGTCCCAAATTTTGAGGAAAGACTAGAGTTCACTTGATCTACAAGACCTAGAAATGGATTTGGGAAATTTCATCTGGTTTAGGAGATATTAAATTAATTAATTATTTTAATTAAAGTGAACTTAATTAAACATGTGATGAAATTGTCTTAAGTCACACAGATCAAGCTTTCTTTTAATCTTAGCCATTGATTAAAGATCTAATCTTGGCCGTTGATTTGTCAATGAGAAAAGTATAAAGGAAAGGCTTGGGGTCATTTGTAAGGCACACAGAGGAAGAGCACTGAAGCTACGCTGAGATTCTAGGGCGAGGTTGCTAAGAATTCTCAAGTGTTTTAGTTGCAAAGAGGGGAATTTAGACCAAGGGGATGATCTGATCCCGGGGTCTAGAATATACAAGAAGTAGAGAAGAGATCAGGAAAGACAGCGCAGAGGAAGGCAGCAGTAGCAGCAACAGACGGCAGCAGCAGCAGCAGAGGACAGCAGGCAGATGACAGCAGGAGCAGACGACAGCAACAACAGTAGTAGCAGCAAGGACAACGTGATTTTCAGGAAACCCTTCAGGGGTTACGCAGAGACCATTAGGGGCAGTTTAGTGACTATGTCACCCAGTCTGGGGTAACGCAGTCCCTTCCAGTGACAGCGCTGAGGATTTGGAGGCCTTCAGAGGCTGACGCAGTGTCTTTCAGGGGAAGATCTGGGGTTTCTAAGCCTAGATTTGGCTGAGTTATGTAAATCCCGATTAAGGGTGTGGATCAGTCAGTATTGTTGGTCTTAGATCAACCAGGTGCTACAGATCTAGAGTTTTCTCTGTAGGGTTTTCCAAATCTAGAACCCAGAGTTGTGTATTCAGAAATATTCTTAATAAATAGAGCCCTCCAGCAGCCAGAGACCGATTTTCCCACATTGGGTTTTTTCGGGGACAGTTTGTCTAGAAATAACTGTGTCACTTTGTCTATGTGTGCATGTGCTTATTCTAGATTTGAATTGGTAGAGATCTGTTATGTGTTTTTCTTTGATGTTAACTTGAATTTATTCAATTGATAACTTGTATAAGTAGGAGAAGCTTAACCGGATTAACAGAAATAATTCCTGCATAAGAATTAAGATTCAGAAATTTCTACAATACCTCTATCTCTAGAGACAGATATTATGGATGATTCAACTCAGAATGAAGAATCCCACAAGTGTCTACGCAGTCCCTAGCTGAGATTGCATCACCCTTCAGTGTGGTTGCGTCACCCTTTCTGATCTGCTAAATATGAGCCTGATCTGGCCCACTGAAACCCCAGCGCTGCCCCTTTCGGCTCTGCATCAAATCCTCTAGGCCTACGTCACCCCTCTGGGCCTGCATGAGCCTCTGCGTGGCTCTACGTGAACCTAGTTGGGCCTGTGTCACCCCTCCCGGGCCTGCGTCACCCCTCCTGGGCTTACGTTGCTCCTCTGGTGCTAATCTGCCTCTCTAATATTGTATTCTCGGCCTTGGATCAGAAATCCAACTACCAAACTACCCCTCGCTACACTGCAAGCTCACTCGAAAATCCTCAGGAAACCGCGCCGCAAAATTTCGACTTAGCTCAAGTGTTGCCACTATGTGTGTGTTCTCCAACTGACCCCAGGCCTTCCTTTAATACTTTTCCTGTTGAACATTCAACAATCGTGATCTAATCTCTAATCGACGACTAAGATTAAAAAAGACTTGATCCTCGTCACTTAGAACATTCTCACCCACATGTTTAAATTAATTCACTTTAATTACTTAATTTCCCTAAGTTAGACCTAGGGTCTCCATTAAAATAATTAATTATTTCAATAACTTAAGCTCCGGGTGGAATTTCTCCAAACAATTTCTAGGTCTTGGAGATCTCATGTGTTCTAGCCCCTCCACAAAGTTTCGAAGCTAGAGCACATCCGATGCTACCCAAAAATCAACACTCCCTCTTAGCGAGGAATGTGTTCTAGCAACACTTCAAAAGAAGCATTACTATGATTCATGGCATCGGTTCCCTGCGCTGTTGAAGCTCAGTTGTTGCCCCTCATTCACTGCATTGATGCCTTCTACACTATTGCCCATGACTCTTCCACAGTCACTGCCTCATTTGTACTATAGCTCCCTCTCAAATGCTACATTATACTGCCCATAACACTGCCACTGCTAACTTTTGCACTACAACTCAATTGCTAAGAGTTAAGCAACTAAAGGACATCACCCAAAATCCTGACAGACAAGTTAGTCAGGTACATCTCGATACTGAAACACCATCTGCTGCTAATCTGCACGGACTCTCTAGAGCCCTGCACTACTGTTGCTCTGTTCTGCGTAAGCATTACCTCTGCACTGTTGAAATCCCATCAACCTCTGCATTACTGCTTCTATGCTATTGTTGCCTCTGCTCTGTGTTGCTCAAGTCCTCAGCGTCCTAGCTCTGCCAATGCGCCTCCATAATCCTCCGCACCAACTGACTCCAGTCATCCTACTACTGTCATTAAGGACTCCCGTAGCTTGTATGTGATCCAAGAGTTTGGGCACCTCAAGGGTCCTGCCCCCCACCATCTGTAGTTCAATCTAAAGATCTATGTCGCCCCCACCTCTTCTCTCGAGGCACATGAGTGCTCATAGCCACATTGTCATCACTCCCATCATCGCCTTTAGTTGTTGCAGCCTTTGAATCAAAATCTTCTTTGCCCTTCTTTTTCATAGGACAAGTTGTGGCAAAATGTCCTATTTCACCACATCTGAAGCACCTAACCTTAGAAAGGTCTTTCTTCTTCTGTCCTCGTTGCCCTTGTTGTCCCTTAGATGCGAGAGCTGCATCTTCCTCCTCCTCCTTGATCTTGATTCCTCCGTTGTTGCTGCCCACCTTGGTCATCCTCCTGATCTCTTCTTGTCGAAGAGCTTCCCACATGTCTTCCCAATTTTGAAGTGTCTCTCTGCCCAAAATGCCTTGGACAAAGGTCTCCCACTCTTCAGACACTGCATTCAGGGCAATCCTAACCAGTAGACCCTCAGCAGGAGTGGCCCCCATAGCAGTCAGTTGATCACAAATCGCCTTCAATCTAATGAGGAAGGGGTTGATTTCCTCTCCCTTATGCATCTGAAATAACCGAAGTTGATTCTCCAGAAGCATTCTCCTTTGGACAGAAGTCCCCTGATACAATGAGTTCAACGTCGTCCACATCTCATTCAATGTGTTCTTTTCAGCAATGTGTGGGACCACGTGATCCTTGATCCCGTCCATAATCAAGATTTTGGCCCTTGCTTGCGCTTCCTCATACTTCTTCAACGGATCAGCGTCAACAGGAACAGCTACAACCTTCTCGGCATGATCTTTGATGCGATATTCCTCAAGAACTAAAAGGATTCTAGCCTTCCAAATGACAAAGTTGGATGCTCCATCCAACCTGTCCTGATCCCTCAATCAATGTACGGCCATCTCTGCTCAAAAGATGTCGAGGCAAATACTCTTCTCCCTTCTTCTGCTACTGCCTTCAACAAGAGACCCAGATCTAGGTTTCATGGCGCTAGAAACCCTCTAGAGAATATGCTCGCTCTAACAAGTGATTTCCTTCCTGGAAATATTCCACCAACTACTGTCGAATCATCCCTCTCCAATCACTTCGTTGATCAGATCTCAAACTTCTTGGTGAGAAAGTTTGTTGAGGAAAGGCTTCCCCTTACTTTGTCACACCCTGCTAGACATTGTTCTGCACCGACAAAAACAATGCCCCACCAGCAACTTCTGAAGAACAAACTGCACTTCCAGCCACGGCAACTGAAAGGACGAAGGCTCGAACCCTCTCCACTAGTTTTGCGTCACTTCCTCTCGGACTGCGTCACCCTTCTGGGTCTGCGTGAGCCTCTACGTCAGATTTGCATGAGCTAGATTGGCTCTATGTCACCCCTCCTAGGCCTGCGTTGTCCCTCTGGTGCTACGCGGCATCTTCTTGGATCTGCATTGTCACTCGGGACAGCCGCCTTCCTGCAAAAAAAAAAAAAAAAACTCTCTTTGTTGATGGCTTCAGTTCTCCCTAATCTGCAATAGTTCTAATACGATGTGAAAATTTCTGAATTTACTAAACGAAAATCCTACAACAGTAATCTGATTTACTTCTCATACTTGTTTTATTAACTTAACAAGTTATTTTTCTAAATAATACAAGAAAAACATCGAAGTAAATACACTGCTACCTACACAAATATACAGATCAAGTACTAAAGAAATAAGCATATTCGATAAAGGACACACAAGATTTTTCGGACAAATATCCCCGGAAAAACCCAATGCAGGAAAACCTGTGCAGCAGCTCTTGAGGGTTTTATTATTAGGCAGATTTCTTAATACAAACTAGTGTACTAGTAGTGGTTTACCCAACAGAAAAAATCCTGGTAAAAGTACCTCTATCTCTGGAGATAGATATTATGGTTGATTCAGCTTAGAATGAAGAACCCCATAGGTGCCTACGCAGTCCCCAACTGAGACTGCGTCACCCTTGAGTGTGGCTGCATCACCCTTTTCGATCTGTTGAATATGAGCTCGATCTGGCCTACTAAAACCCTAGCGCTGCCCCTTCTGGCTCTACGTCAGCTCCTCTAGGCCTGTGTCACCCCTCTGGGCGTGCGTGAGCCTGGCTGGGCCTGCGTCACCCCTATTGGGCATGCGTCACCCCTCCTGGGCCTGTGTCACCCCTCCTAGGCCTACATTGCTCCTCTGGTGCTGATCTGCCTCTCTGCTATTGTATTCTCGGCCTTGGATCAGAAATCCCATTGCCGAACTGCCCCTTGCTACACTGCAAGCTTACTCGAAAATTCTCAGCAAACCGCACTCCAAAATTTCGACTTAGCTCAAGTGTTGCCACTATGTGTGTGTTCTCCAACTGACCCCAAGCCTTCCTTTAATACTTTTCATGTTGAACATTCAACAGCCATGATCTAATCTCTAATTGACGGCAGCACATCCGATGCTACCCAAAAATCAACACCCCTTTTGCACACAACTCCTTGAAGGCATTAGAGACATTCTCCCCCATTGTTACTTCTCATTGACCTGATCTTCTTTCCTGTCTAGTTTTCTACTAAAGCCTTGAACTCCAAGAACTTGGTTAAGACTTCATCTTTCTTTTTCATAAAATAAAGCCAAGTTTTACGAGAATAATCATCAATGAAAGTAATATAATGCCTGTGTCTCATAAGAGAAGGAGAGAAGAAGGGTCCACATACATCTAAATGCACCAACTCCAAAATACCTTTGGCTCTGCTATCTCGACCCTAAAATGAAGTCTTGGCAAACTTGCCAAGCATGCATCCCTTGCACACTCCATTCTTGTCAAAGTTGCATGTTGGTAATCTTGTGGATATCTGTTAAAGAATCTTCAGCTCACCATGATGCAAGTGTCCCATGTGCCTGTACCAATGTTTTCTAAAACCTCTACTCTGCTTACCATCTACCTTGTTGCTCAAGGTTGCGTAGGTCTCCACCTGCAACCTACAAAGTTTTTTCATCCTCACACTTATCTGCTTCATTGATCCAAAAGCTAGATGCTTGAGGTATGCCTTACCTCTATTGAAGATTACATCATACCCCTTGTCCTTAAGGGTAGCTACTAAAACCACGTTCTTCTTCAGCTATGGAACATAGAAAACATCCCTAAGATGGAGAAGCTCCCAGACTCCCTCTCAAAGTTGACAGTACCAACCCCCTTGGTTGCATACTTGTCATTATCTCCAAGCTCGATATGCACCTGCAAATCCTTCTCCTCCAGCTAGCTGAAGTACTCCCTATTTCCAGTCATATGGAAAGAGGCTCTTGAATCAATATACCACGTGTTGCTCCCCACTGAGCTTTCCATGCAAGCTATCAATGAGAAATCCCTCTCAAACTGAGAGGCAAATCCAGCTACATCAATTGATGCATCTACATGCTCCTTATTCGACCCCTTCTTCTTCTTATTAAGACACTTATTAGCATAGTGTCCAAAATCATGGCAATGGAATCGTTTGATCTTACTTAGATCCTTCTTCTTCTTGTCACCCGTTTGACTAGACTCGCCCTTCCCTTTGGCTTTCTTGCCCTTGGCTTTTATTGCAAGAGCAAAATTCACCTCGTCCTCGATGTTGACTGGTCTCCCTTCTAAGTTTCCTCTTCAGATCTCTTCTTGTATGCAGCTAAGTTACCGAAAACACTGCCCCCAACTCCCATAAATGTTGTTCGACGTTTTGGATACGGAAACACTTACAAAACGACATGGAAATGTTTCTGCCACGTTTCATTTTTTTGGAAATGCCCAGCCTGAGATCGGAAACGTTTCAAAGGAGTTTCAAGAAAATTTGATCCATTTCCAAAAAAAATGGAAATGTTTCTAGAAAATATAGATACGTTTTCAAGTTTCTAGGTTTCTAGGTTTCCAGGTTTCCAATGTTCTAGGCACTTTATTGCAAGAATATATTCCAAGTTTGTTTGTCCAGAGCATGTAAATTCAGTTGAATTCTTTGCAGACCTTATATCCACTGATTACAGCTCATCTGAAAGTGAACATTTAACTTGAAAAAGGATTCATGACATGATAGAGATATTTGCCAACAAGTTTTCAAAAATGCCATATCTAAAGGATGGAAACCTGGAATTTGGAATGGAAACTCATAAGGTATCTATGAAATCAAGAAGGAAAGTTGTTACCCGCAAAGTTGACTGGTGGAAGCAGTTTCTTTGCATTAGGTTAAATTTCTCAGCATTTCTTTACTAGTATCATATTTCACAATACTTAATTGCTTAAATTGTGGCATCTTGATTCTTGGTCATATGATCTTAGGTTGTGAGAAAATAAATCCAGCTTACTTCTTTCTATGAATTTCAAAGCATCTCTTATTGTAGCTACTAGAATAAAGTCCAATTTATAATGTGTAGACGTTGTTATTTACAATGATTAAATTTACATTATATTTCTATGTCAGGACTCCTTTAGAGTCTAGAGTCTAGACCAAGATATTGTGCACAATACTATTTACAAAGTCAAATTCAGAAAATATATAATTTCATGAAGTATGATGTGGCTCTGAAAACAACCTCATACTCCTTTAAATTGTGAGTGGGTATTGACATTTAAATCAAAGGTGCCAACTTGAATTTTATAATAATCATTGATCATGATGATGACAATGTTTATACTGAATTGATGATGATGATTTGTTTATGTTGTATTCATGATAATTATTATGTATTTTTAAATATAGAATATAGATTCTAAAGACTAAAATATGAATGATAATATGACATTTTTATTACATATATGAATGATAAGATGAATGATAATATATATATATATATATGCCGTTTCCTTGTCGTATTGTATCCAGATTTTTTTTAAATTTGCCATATCAGTTTCAAACCCCGTATCCGTATTTGTTCCCGTATCCATGTCAGTGCAACTTAGGTATGCAGTCAATCCAAAACCTTTCCCAATTGGGAAAGTTCTCTCTCCCACTAACAGCATCCTAGAACCCTTTCCAAGACTTATGAAGTCCAAGTAAGGCAAAACTCACAAGGTCATGATCATATACAACTACTCCCACGCCACCTAGTTCATCTTGAACCTAAGTGAATCCAGTAAGATATGTGGTAATGGACTCACCTTGTTTCATCCATATACTCCTCAGCTTCACCTTGTATCACTAGTACTCTGATATAGCTTCAGGATGGTATCGTACATCTCATAAGTCGTCTTTTTCTCATGGATATGAGGCACTATATGATCTTTAACTCTTAGAATAATCCTCCTAGCCTTGACATCATTCTTAGTATGTTGGGCCAATTGTTGGGGATCTTGAGGCACTAGGACAGTTTGTTTCACGAATTCCCCCACACGATTATCCTCCAACACTATCATAATCCTCCCTTTCCAAGAGATCAAATTCGATGCTCCCTCTAGACAATGACCAACTCTCAGTCCTTGGTACGTCATGTTGCTTGTCCAAGGAACTGCTCTTAAAAAACCAATTTTTGTTGTCAAACAATAAACTGATTTCCCTCGTGCTACTGTTTATTCTGTTCACTGCTCCGATACCATGTGGAAATTCCACGAAATTCTGCAGCTGCTAATCTGAAAGCTACTTTCTTTTCATATATACGCAAAATTTCCCTACTAAATTTTGCAGCGGACTAGGAAACACTTGCTTGATCCCTGATCCTGCCTCTGATTTTTATGTACACTAGTAGCCCCTATTAAATAGGAAATCCTCCTATTTCTATGCACACTTACTTGAGGAATTGCTTTCCTCTCCAACAATCCGCACAAGAACTCTTGGCACCTTTCTCTCACAAGCTCGCACAAACTCGTGTTCAATTATGATACAAATTGTGCCTTCATTCCTCCTTTTAAAGCAATTCACATGGCTATAGTTAGCAAGAACTGGTGATTGAGTGGCTCATGCAACTCATCCTAAGTCCTATCTAGAATTAGAGACTTTCACTCGTCCTTTTCCAAGTCAACTCACACTAGACAATGAACTCGGCCTTCTACATTAACACATTAGTTAATTACTACATAGCTCATCATAATTTTTAGCAAATCTCCTATTTTTTAGGAAATCAAGCATGCCAAAGAAGAAACTCAATTTGACTCCTTGAATTATAAGGCACAAATCAAGGAATCAATTTCTCACTACTATTTTCAACAAAATGTGTATTCATATCCTCTTCCTAGGAACAACTAAGGCAGCAATAAACTCAGAGTAAAGTACAACACTAAACTCTTTGGCATCCTTATTAAGGAGGTAGAAAAACAGCTGCATACATCAAATATGCTTCAAAGATTCCGATAGATGACAAAAGGGGCATAACCCATTAACAACCTGCTTTTGGGAAGGTTAACTTTGGAATGCAGCCCCTAATGAACAATCAAGCAAACAAAGACCCAAAGCTTGTGGCTCAAATGGAGAAACCAAACACTATGAAGCAATCCAACAAACCTCATGGTCGCAAAACACTCGTTTAGCATTGAGAACCAGAGATAAAGGGAGTCTCTAATGAAGAAGAGAGAAGAGATTCTAGGAGTCACACTGTTTAAGAAGTTTCCCAAAGATCCCTCCAAAAGAACATCTTTCTTGCTTAGCCTACCAGCCTGAAATCTAGCACCATCTATGATACACTACCCTTGATCAATTCAACTCCAAAATAGTCCCATTCTGCTCTACTTCTAGACAAGTTCCATCTAACCAAAGGCACCGCAAACCTCCAAGCCTACCAATACTCTAGCAAAAGACAGAGCCAGATACCTTAAAGAGTTGAGGTGACAAATTGATATCACATAGCCCAAAGGAACCTCAAATCAGAATAAGATGCTGAGCTTACTGAAACAGATATCACAGTAGAATTTTCCATCAAACATGGATTTGTTGCACTTAAACAGGGGTTCCACCCTGAAAGTAGGCTTCAAGTGGAAAACTGTAAGACCAAAATGTGAATTGCAGAAGACCCACAATGTTAAGTAGAAGGGAGATAAAACCCAAGAGGTATTGTTGTGAAAAGACAAATCCCCTGCACAAGAATAGGCTGTGGGTGACAAATTATGCAAAACTACACATTAGGGCTGCAGCGAAATTGAAGATTGGAAAAAGAAGCTCTGCAAAAAAATAATTTGTGGAACTTCAAGAGAGTTGCAGGTTTGCAACTGCAGAATGATATTGCAAGTGCAGTTTTGTCAGAAGGATCAGCAAATGGAAGCAAAGCTAAGATGTCAAAGATAACACAAGCAGAAGCTGGAGCACTGGAAGATGAATCAATTGAGAATCTGAAACAATTCAAGAAACTCAATTGTTATAATGCCTGAATCAATATGAAAGGGATGGTGGAAATCATATTAGAGTCAGAAAACTGACAATTAGGAATTAAGAGTAGGAGAGATAGAGAATTAAGGCGTCTTAGACACTGGGTAGGACAAGGGAAGCAGAGTAAAGTAAGCTTATTAACATAACTCCATTCTTGTAATGCCTGGATGAATATAAAAGGGTTGATGGAGAAGGGTTGAAAAACTGAGAATTAGGAATTTAACAGAAGAAGAGAATGAGATAGAGGGTTGAGCAGTCTTAGACAGAGGGAAAGATAAGGGCAGCAGAGAGAAGTAGGCTCATCAACACTTTAATCTTTAATTCAAGACAAGCTTCTACAGGGGTAAGAAAAAAGAGGTAGGATTTTGGATCTTTGCCTACAGATTTCCCTTAGCTACTGCAAGCATATGCTGCACAATAGAGGTGGAGGCAGTTTTTGACAATCAACTACATCACCTTACATTCAATGCCATCATTTGCTAGATTCAACAGCATCAGATGCTAGAAGAGCTTTGCCTTGACATATGCCATAATCTTAATACTGCCCTTTTCAAATCTTCCTAGTAATTAATACTCTCTACCATACACTTGCTTCAACAGCATTGGATTTAATAAACACTTTTACCAGTTGCCAGCAACTGCAACCATTAAGGAGGCCAATACCCGAGCTAGCATGCTGTTTTCTCTTGTTTTTATTTTTCATTAAATACAGCAGTTTATTGTGTGGACTTGCTCTTCAAGGCCTTAAATCTGGAGAGTCCTGGGCCAACTTTGTGTCATGTAAGAACTAAATGAGTATCTAAACCATAGAGTATATTAAATTACACCAATTTTTGCTCCTTGGTGATAGCCTCATAGCCTATCTGTCACCCTTTCTTTTTAATACCTAATATGCTTTGTACATTTTAATTTGTAAATACAAATAAAAGGATATTCAAAAGAGAAGAAATGATGCCATGAATAAATATAGCGTAAACTTAAAAAAGAAAAATGTCTAATGCCTGCTACCAGCAAAACCAAATACCTATAGAAAAAAAGACTCACTAGATTGTATCCGGAGGTCCAATAATTGTTACATTCCATTCAAAAACATTGGAGTCGTCTACAAGTCCAGCTGAGAAACCATCTAATGGATGCCTCGACAGTTCTGCATAAATCAGCAAAAAACAAATAAACTACCTCCATGCACTGATAAAGAAGCAGAACTGTATGCACGATAAGCTGTTAACATGGCCCTAAAAAATAGGAAAGCAAAAAATCCTAAACGCTTAGGCTCCATTCCATCAAATGCCAACCAACAAAACTTATCAAATGCCAACCAATAAAACTTAGGGACAGAACATCAGATTCATGGTTATTAATCTAATCTAACAGAGACATGAACATTTCCATACATAACATTATACACCCACTAACCATAAAACAAAATATATCACACCGATATGCATATGGACTGCAGTCACAGGCACACTAATGAGCTTTTACCTTTACCGCCTCCCACCTATATTAAATTGTTTTGAAAAGGGTGACTTGGAGAGTGCCACCGGCCAGAAACGCTATGAAGAGTATCATAAGCAAATAGATCATGATGATCTAAAATTAATAAGCAGATATACATTGTATGCATGTGGATTACAGGCAGAGGCCGGCAAATGAGTTTTTACTATTCACACCTGACTTTATTGGATTCTTTTGAAAAGGGTATTTTGGAAAGTCCACTGTGCAAGAAAAATATCATAAGCAAATAGACCGTGATGATCAAAAATCAGTTAACAGATGGTATACACATTTCTGAGCCATGTTGAAACGAAGGCGAAGTTAAATTTGAAGACTGAGCACCGCTCAAATAACAATAATCATAATCAACTAATTAGATGCAGGCTATTAGACATCCAAAACATATCACAACAAATCATAGCAGCATCCAGCACAAAAATACCAACACCAAGCCATGGACAGAAGAAAAAACCTTACCTTTGAGTTGTCTTCTCAGCAGAAGATTTGCTTGGCAATCTCCCATTCTGGACATCTGACCCTTTTCCGTCCTCTAAATCCTTGAATTTCACGAAAAAGTTCCTTTGTTCAGGGGAGCGATATCTATCTCCAGACAAAACAGAGGAGAAATCGCTAAAATGACACAGAGACAGGACTGCTGGTATGCAAAATCAGAGGAGATATCGCTAAAATGGCACAGAGACAGGACTGCTGGTATGCAAATTCTTCGTGGGGCACCTCCAATTGACAGACCTGAGCTCCCCAGTCCCTCAATTCTCTCTTTTGGTCCTCTGATAGAATTTTATCAGGAACGAAACGTGACAATTTGAAGCTAAGGGAAGAGAATAGAATCCGGCACAGACCAAGATCGGATGCAATTAAATAATAGGAACCATATTCGAATATATAATGATATTTAAGAATATATAAGGATTCCCATCTGCGCAGAATATGGTGTCTTTTATTAACTTTGTCCTTTTGAAAAATATATATCTATAATTGATTGGGTATTTTTACATGGTCCTTTTGAAAAATATATATCGGGGTATTTTAACATGGAATTTAAACATTTTATGAATGAGTTAATGATATTTAAATATATATTTATAATTGATTGGATATTTTAAAATGGAATTTAAATTTATTTATGATGAGTGAATGAATGATATTATAATTTTTATTATACAAAAATACTTTATGGAATTATTATGTTTTTCTTTTTTGCAATTCAATCATTGTCTTATTCAAATTGATGATGAGTTGACCTTGTTAATGGGCAAATGCTAACATATTGTCATAATTGTGTTTGATGTCTCTGAAAGCATCACATTCCAAAATAAAATGTTTTTGGGATTTCACGCTCTCCATACAATGTTAGCTCCAATGTACTTTTTTTGTTGGAGATCACAAGTGGGGTTGAATTCCTGAACAGAGTACTTCTTTCTACGCAACTCTTTTCCCCTAGTACTTCTTTCTACCCAACTCTTTTTGGGTTACCTTATGGAACTTCTCCATAACAAAATTCTTTAACTCCTTGTTATTTATAGGATAGGCATTGAAGTACATATCTCATTTTTGTATACATTTGTTGTTTTGTCTCATCCATGATTTCTTTCTTTCATTCATACTTTCATTGAAGATAAATTTAGGCCATCTACCTACTCTTATTTGTTCAATTCTTTTTAAGTACCTTATGAGACACACCATAGCAATTACTTCTATGGGAGTTGCTCCTATTTCACTCAACATTATCTCATAAAGAACTGAACTTTTTATTTTGAACTTGCTTATGATCAAACTTTTTTTTGGCTCTCTCTACATCTATTTTGAAAAGCATATAATGTTATCCACCCTCCTAAAATTCACTTCTCATTATAGTCTTTATCTTTTTTATCCCAACTTTAATGATACAATTTATGGTAAATTTGTTATTTTCTATTATATAAATTGTATTTTTAATGAAGAAGTAGTTTTTGGAGAAAAACTATGTGAAAAGGAGTTAAAATGTGTGAAGTTTTATCAAGGTAATTTTTCATTATAAAATGAAATGAAATGAAACGATATTTTTAAGTCCACTAGACTAAAAATAGTCTATGGGATTATTTCAGTCATTTTCTTATTCAAATTGATGATGAGTTGGCCCAACCTTCCAACAATCTCAGTGCATTTCCCATTTTGCATTTCAGTCGTTTTCTTATTCAAATTGATGATGAGTTGGCCCAACCTTCCAACAATCTCAGTGCCAAGAAACCGATGCTAACATATTCCCATAACTTTCTATGATGTCTTTGAAAGCATCACATTCCAAAATGAAATATATGTTCTTCCCAAGCTTCTTTAGGCCTTTTCCACCGTCCTGTTTCACAGTGAAGTTGATGTGAGTTGGTTCTTAATTGAGCAATAAGAACCTTTGCCCTCCACTGAATGTTAGCTCCAATGTACTCTTTTTGTTGGAGATCATACTTAGGGTTGAATTCTTCAATGTAGTAAATTTAATGAAGGAGTAGTTTTTGGAGAGAAATTGTGTGAAAAGGAGTTGAAACTTTGGAAGTTGGTGAACACTTCACCAATCATCAAAGTATTTTGAATGAAGAAGTAGTTTTTGAAGAAAAACTGCGTGAAAAGGAATTGAAATGTCTCATGTTTAAGAACACTTCACCCATCTTCACCCATCATCAAAAACAAGAAGCAAAATTCTTACTTGAAGAGGAAAAGTGACTTAACCATTTTATGAGAAGATTCCTGAGAAAGAGAGTTAAAAAAAAAACAAAACAAAACAAAACTGATGCAATAAATAAGGAGGAAGTATTTCAAAAAATAATAATGATAAAAAAATATAAAAGTATTAATAATAATATTGTTATTATTTTGCTTAAATAATCGGATTCCAAAAATTGTGTGTGATGGATCTGGAATATTTGATTCCAAAAATTTAGTGTGATTGATTATCGGGAAATATTTGATTCGAAACTATGTGAAAAGGAGTTGAAATGTTTGAAGTTGGGTGAACACTTTATCCATAGAGGGAGAGGAAGTTAGTTAGTTAATGTATAAGTTAATTAGGTAAGTTTAACATTTTGAAAAAAAATTAAGACACTTAACTTGTACAAACTTACTAACTTTGATATACAATTTCAACAAATTCTTCAATATTTAAGGTAAATTTGGTTCAAAAAAACCTTTAAGAGGTTGTTTAGCTAGGCATTAATTAGTGTTTGAATAGTGTTCTTGATGGTAGAAATGGATTTAACACAGTCAAAAACCCTTGGGGCAACCCAAAATCTTGAAGCTTGACAGATTTCAAAAAAAAATTACGCCTTACTAGGCCTTGTTAAACTACAATATTTTATATGAATGATGAAAGTAATTTGATGAGTGAATAAATTGAGTGGATTTAGTGTGTGAATTGTTTTTTTAGGAGAGTTTCATCTTTGAGTTTCATTTTACTCCCAAATATAAGGGAAATGTGTAGGTGTAATGTAAGAATGTAAACATTTTTAAATATCCACTCATTTAAAGAATAATAAGTGTAAAGATTTGAATGTTGGCTCAATTAATAATAAAAAGTTAAAAGTAATAAAAATAATAAAATTCAAATTGTTATATTTTGATTTTGTTTTTATTAATAAAATTACGAACAATTTTTTAGATAAAAGAAAATCACAATACACATATAGTAGTAGTTATAAATTAAGATCAATTTTACCTTATAAATTAAAATAATGATTCCATAAACATATTTAAATTTAATCGATAAGCACATAACAACTTAATACTTACAATAAACATATGACAAGATTTTTAACCATGTATATTAGCCCCCACCTTGCCATGGATATGATTAACTTGTAAATAGGCTATGTTACAATACCATGGGCCAATACCATGACTTATCAATACCACATCCCAAAAAACCATAACTTATTTCATAATCAAAATATTTTATAACAATATGACAATATTCTTAACCATGGATATTCACCCCCACTTTATCATGGATTTTATTAACTTGTAAATAGGTTTTATTACAATACCATGGCTTATCAAAACTACTTGCCCAAAAACAATAACTTATTTCACAATCAAAATATTTTATAAATATTTTATTTTAATTTAATTTTATAACATTTTTTTAATTAAATCTAAAAGAAAAGAAAGAAAAAGTTATAATTTCTTTTGAGATGTATCTAAACCCTCAATCCCCCATAGAAATTAAATCAAGGTTTTAATAAAATTAAAAGTGAAAATACTTTTATATATAGAGATGTGAAATTTATATAATATAAATAATATTATTAATAATCAACATATATCCATCTTAACTAATAATCCCAGCTATGAGAGCAAGCAAAATGACTAACAATGATAGAGGAAAGATAGCTAATTAATCTTTTCATTTTTTCATTATTGTATTTTCTTTGAAATGATTGATCCAAAATATAGGTTTAATATTTTACAACCAATTGATTTTTTTTTTATACATATACTTTTTAAAATACAATATAATGGGATCAAATTTAAGAGAGAGAGGAGACGGGGAAGAGGGGGAGGAAGGGAGATAATGATAGATCTCAAGGGAAGGGAGAGAGAGAGGGAGGGAAGTGGGAGACAGAGGAAGGAAGAGAGAGGGGTTAGAGAGAGAATGAGAGAGGGAGGGAGAGAGATGGAGTTGGAGGGGGAGAGAGATGGAGAAAAGAACAAAGACATAAAGAGATAAAGAGATCAAGGTGGAGAGAGAGGGAGAGGGGGAGAGAGGGGGGCGGTGGGCCGAGGGAGAGGGGGAGGGAGGGGGGCGCGAAGAAGAAAGACACAAAGAGAATAAGATGGAGAGAGAGAGGGAATGACAAGGGAGAGATGGAGAGAGAGTGAGGGAGAGAAGAGAGCAAGAGGTAAGAGAGGAGGAGAGAAGGGGAAGAGAAAGAGAGAGAGGGAGAGGAAGATGGAGGGAGAGAGAGAGAGAGAGAGAGAGAGAGAGTGTATGTTTGGGGGGTGAGATAGAGAAACAAAGAAGAAGAGAAAAAGGGAGATAGAGATATAGTTGGAGGGGGGAGAGAGAGATAGATAGATATGGAGAGGCAGTGTGTATGTTTGGGGGGTGAGATAGAGAGACAGAGAAGAAGAGAAAAAAGGGAGGTAGAGATATAGTTGGAGAGGGGGGGGAGAAGAGAGAGAGAGAGTGTGTGTGTGTGTGTTTGGAGAGGTGCAATAGAGAGATAAAGAAGGAGAGATGGAGGGAGATATAGATATAAATGGCGAGGGGATAGACGAAAAAAGAGAGACATAGAGAGGGCAGTATAGGCGAAGAGAGAGAGAGAGAGATATGAAGTGGGGAGAGAGAAGGAATAAGAAAGAGACACATAGAGACAAACATAGATATTATATAGTATTATATAACCAGCCTAGATCCATCTTAACCCTGAATCTATTAATCGATGTGAGGGATCAAATCTCTCAAGGTGCAAATCTTTCCTCAATTTTTGCACTCAAAAAAAAGGTTTGTACCTTGAGAGATTTGATCCCTCTCGACGTTTAATAGATCTAGGGTTAAGATGGAACTAGGCTCGTTCATTATTTAAAATGTATTTTGAATGCATAAATAAATTCAACTCCATCAAAACCCTTTATAAACTTAGATTATACAAGCTATACAACTCAAACTTATTATTCTAATGTCTAAAGCAAAATTTAACGATATATATATATATATATATATATATATATATTGTAAATATTTTGTTATTATAATATATCTTTATTTTATATTTTATTCCAAAACGATACTCATTCGCTTATTTATCTTCTTTATCATATTCATTGTTGTTGGCGTGATTTTATTATAAAAACATTAAAATATCTAGCATATTATAATTGGCATTTTAATGATATTTATGACAACATCGTTGGTTTGATATAATTGAGGATATAAATCACTTTCATATTCTCTTTGAGATTTGTTATTCCTTAATTAAATGAACTATAATTTGATGAAAAGTATTCATGTATTTATTGCAACGATTAACACTAAAATGTGATATTTCTTAATTGTGGTGTCTTGGAGCAAGTAATAACTTTGATGTTTTTATGGTTCTTACTCACATGGGTTGTCATTTCAGAGATTTAGAAGCAATCCATTTTTTTATATTAGTTTTTTTATAATCATTTTATGAATAAAAATGTTTATAAAGAAGATGGCTCCATCTTGTTCATTAGTTTTAAGGTGATTATAAAGAATATGGCCTCACCTTTTTCTCTCTTTAATATATATCATGTGTTGATGTCAATAATGATATAAATAATAATTATGAAATATAATTATTTTATAATGTTTTTGTTTATTTAAAAAAAAAAAAATGTATTTGTATAACTTTTCGAATTATATAAATTTTTCTTCCCTCTCTATTAATGATAAGGTGTTTTGATCTCAATATGATATTTATTAAACAAGTGCTACATAATATCTATTCTTTGTCACTTAGTTCAAATATAATTAAATTAAAGTAAAAACATTGAATTCAAGTTAGTGTTAAGGTTTACAATCTCGTCAATTTAGGTTTTAATGTTTGGTAAATTGAGGTATTTTGTTAAATTGTAATTATGCATTGTTTGCAAGTATAAACAACTTTGTTGCTAATTTCATTTGTTGAAATAAAAATTCATCCACCACCATAAGTGGATTATGATGTAAAACTACTTTTCATTGGCTATTTGATTGTCTTCTTCAGATGTGAGAAAACATGTGAATAAACCAAAACCCAAAAGCATTTGGCATGAGTGAAAGTTCACCCCCTTAAAAACTACTAGCAAAATATTTTAGATGGTCAAGTTTTGTCAACATGCACATGATGATGTAGTTTCCTATTAGGATCTTAGACATTAATAGAGGATATATCAATATGTTTGAAATGACCCAAAATAAATGATCCGGACTTATGCAGGAATGCAATAAAATGCAAAAATAAACATAAACGTAGAGATGCAGGAGGAATAACACTTCATTTCATTAATATCAAATGCTGAAAAATGCTTATAGACAGAATGGAAAATAAACGAGCTTGGACAATGGTAGCTTATCTCTGAGAAGAGATGTGGCGGCTACATGCCTTTGAATTGTGTTATAATGAGGCTCGAAGGCCTCTTTATTATTGAGAAATAATGGAAAACACTAAACATCCAAGAACCTAACCCTAGGAGATGAAGCACCAAAAATATGGGTCTCGTTTGTGTAAATTTGTACATCAACTTCCCGAGTACGTAACTTTGGCATACGATCTTCGTTTTACGTACACAATAACTCGGTAGAAAGATCTATCTGAGCCCATGTTACTCCTGATTTTCCCAAAAAAACATCGTTTAGGGCCTCAAAACGGCTCTGGAAGTTTAGGACCCGAAAAACTGCCAAAAATAGTAAATTTTGCTACAATTAAGGAAACTGAAAAAACTGAAATGGTGGGGGTACTAGTGGAATAGGCGGTGGCCACCAATATCCACCTGGATCAATCCTCCCCCCTTAGGAAGAAAAGGTCCTCATTGCGTTGAGTTCCTCCATGAGATGAGGAAAATTTTGTTGAACTTGTTCGTAGTGAGCCACTTGCCTTGGTGCAGAAGTTGGCCAGCTTTGACAACCCAGTAAAACTGGATCTTATGTTGGTGAGTGTTATTGATCTGTGTGTCCATGATCCTATTAGTTGTGGCATGTTCCATGCAGTCGGGGTTTAGCTTTGTTGGTGTGAGTTGTTCTGCAATGTCGGATGTGTCCAACAATGGTGGAAAGTAGGGTTGAAGGCGATCCACATTGAACATTGGATGTAGACCAAAGAATGGCGGAATACTGAGCTTGAAGGAATTGTCCCCTACCACCTTGGTGATGGTGTATGGCCCATATCGGAGCAAGCAAAGCTTGCGGTGGAGCCCAATGAGGTGCTCCTTCTGCACATGTAGCCAAACTTTGTCACCCACCTGGAACTTGTGTGGCACCCGATGCTGATCATGTTGATGCTTATACTTAGCATTGGCTTTGTCCAATATGTCATGGACCTATTAGTGGATTTGTTGAATGTGTTCAATGAAGTTGTTCGCCTTGTTGGCTTTGGACTAGACATGAGCCAAATCTACGTGAGTAGCTGCAAATGGTATGGCCACATCAATGGGACATAATGGTTGGAACCCCAAGCCCACCTGAAAGGGGTTGTGGCCAGTTGAGTTGTCGAGAGCCCGATTATAGATGTGTTGGATGTAGGGGAGGCTTTCTTCCCATGTGCATGGATGCTTCGAGTTGTACATGTGCAGAATGTGTACAATCATCTTGTGGACGACCTTTGTTTGGCCATCAATTTGGGGGTGGAAAGTTGTGGACTTAGTGATCTTGGTGTCCAGCATCGACCAGAGACTTGACCAAAATGGATTGAGGAACCTGTTATCCCGATCTGAGATAATGGACTATGGGATCCCAAAGTGTACCCACATTCGTTCAAAGAAGAGTTTAGCAGTGGCTTCTGTTGTGATATTCTTCTTGCAGGTTGCCATAACGGCCATTTTAGAGAATCTATCGATGACCACAAAAATGCAGTTGTTTCCATGCTTGGTAGAAGGAAGGCCCGACATGTAATCCATGGAGATGGATTCCCAAGGTCGACTAGGGATAGGTAACAGAGTATATAGGCCTTGCTTCTTGATGGTGGGTTTGGAAATGGCGCTGATGTACTTCCCAACATCATGTCAAAGGTTCGGCCAATAGAAATACTTCTGCAGTACTTCCACTGTTTTCTCGACCCTGAAATGTCCAATGAACCAACTGTAGTGTGCTTCCCTAATCATCTTGGAACGCTTGCTTGAAGGAACACAAAGGTGTCCAAGGTGGCATAACAGTGCATCCTAGAGGTAAAAATTTGGAACTTTCTTACCCTCCAGAAGCATCTGGTATGTGTTACTGAATTCTGATCACTTTTGTAGAGATGCGGCCAACCCGAAGTCTTGTGCCCACAAAAGTCGAGCACAATGGTTAGCACCACGATCAACGGTCAACTCAAGCAATCTGCAATGTTATTGGTACTTCCATTCTTGTACTTGATGTTCAAATGGAACTGTTGCAGGTATGTGGACCATTTCTGATGGTGATCATTCTGCAACTTCCCTTGTGTCTATATGAATTGCAAGGGTTGGTGATCTATGTGGATGATCGTTTCCTACACTAAAATGTGATGCTTATGTCTGCTCAACTTAGTGTTCCTAAATTGATGTCCTAAATTGTCAACTAGGGCTAGTAAACTGTTGAAGTGAAGTGCACTATATGTGCCTAGGTATCTTCTTCCTACTTCGTTGTGTCTAGTGTTTTTCTAGTGTTTTTGGTTTTGTGTTTTTGTGCTAAGAGGAAAAGAACTAAATTGTTGGCAAAGAGAAGTTACTGATCACACTAAAAACAAAACAAAATCTACTCTAAACTGTGTATGGCACCTAAGAACAGAAAATGCTAATCCATAGATTATAAAGCTTGACAAGAAAAGTAACTCATAACATTAACTCAGTCCAATTCATTTCATTAGAGGTATGTTGGAACAACTTGAGAATAGGATAAGTTTGATGTAATGAAGTTCTCTTTAGTAAACAACAACTTAAAATATCACAGAGAAAATCTCATCCATTGTTAGAAATTTGTTGGGACATTTTGAGAAAATATTATCTGCAATATAGTAAGGAATCCTATGCTAAAATAACTTATGACACTAGAATTAACCCATTCTGCAACTCAAAATGTCACTATTAAACCTCATTCAAGGGTTAGAGATCTCTTGGAATAACTTTGGAAAAAGGTTGTTTGTAAAATTATGAGAAATTGCAGAACAATTAAGAACTCAAAATGATATAACTAATTCTTGTCCATATGATAATGATGTGTTAGAAGAGACTAAGAACAAGAGCAGCTTGTAAAATAATGAGGGTCTTTTAAGTCTAATTAACAGGACTAGAATGCAATTAACTAATAAAACTTGAAATACAATGAACAGAACTGAACTAAAATGCAATTAACCTCCGAAGTACTACAACTCTATCTCATTCACGTGTTAGTGATATATTGGAACAATTCATGAGAACAGGATTGACTGTAATATTCGATGTAAGTAAACATAAAACATGATGCTCAGAAAACTGCCTAAATTAAGAATAAATAGAGTTAAAAATCACTTATCTAGAAAATATGCACAAAGCCTTTCGGACAGTAGGGGCCCTCTACCATCAGATTGGCACACGAATCCTCAAATCCTTAAAATTGCTTCAGATCATGTATCAAATTTGTACTTCTTTCATTAAAGGAAAAACGCTCAGAAAACAGAGTATCACAGTTTTTGAGAATTAACAACAGAACATCAACTAGCTAGCTGTCTCTCGGTTCACCGAGTTATTCTTATAAGAAAAATACATAACTGTCATTGAGTAGAAATAGGCATAGGTGTATTTTTCAATCAAAATCGAATTAGAACTCCTGTTGAGGACTCGTACTTTGCTGAAGACATCTGCAGAGTCCTTGTCCTTGTAGAAGTCTACTTCTTAGTTTTGGCTTCCTCCACGTGCATAACCACTTGCAGATTTTTGCTCAGACTTCGTAGAGGGCAAGGAATGATGTAGGAGAGTTCTGGAATTCAACCATATGCGTTTTTCCCTCGAATGATGCCTGTAACCTGTGTGAACATAAAGATAGCTGCGGAATATGCGACTAGCTAAAGAATGGCTGCATTCTGTAGCTAAGTCTGATAAAAAATCACTATGACAACAAAACCACAAAAGTATAATAAGTCAGTCATTGCATGCATTCTTAAAGTGATTTTAATCATTCCTACTGATCTTTTAAGCCTATAACTAATAAAGGACAAATGGAATGAAGTGAAATTTGGTGAAAGGAAAGGACATCTTTGGGGCTCAACAACTTCCATTGTTAGCAGGCTTGCACAATGGAATACATTTCTTTGTCATAGGTGGGATACTTTCAAATTGTGTATGAAAGTGTCACACTATGATATGCCCCTATATGCCCTTGTTGAGTAAGTATTGCCCCAATATCATAGTCAGAGTCATCTATATCGATCTCAAATGGTCGTTGCAAGTCTGGTAATGTGAGCGTTGTTGTAGAGCAGAGACGATGCTTCAATTCTACGAATGCATTCTATTAAGATTCAGGTCAAAAGAATTTTTATTTCGCTCCTCCTTTGGTGACTTGACTCAAAGTCCAAGTGATATGAGAGAACCCCAACACAAACCTGCGGTAGAAATTAGCAAGACCTAGAAATATACGAAGCTCTGTTAGAGTGGTTGGGGTTGGACAATCCCAAATGACCTGGATCTTGGCTAGGTCCACATGCACCCCCTGGTCATCAATAATGTATCCCAGATATTGAACTTGGGTCATGCAAAAATTTCATTTCTTCAAATTGGTACACAACTTGTGTTGCCGCAGTGTTTGGAGGACCTAACGAATGTGGTGGAGGTGCTCTTTCCAACTCTGGCTGAAGATAAGGATGTCATCCAAATAAACCACCCCGAATGAGTTGGTGAATGGCTGCAAGATGTCTTCCATCAACCTCATGAAGGTTGTGGGAGAATTTCTCAGCCTGAAAGGTATGACCAGCCATTCAAAAAGGCCCTCCTTGGCTTTGAAGGAAGTCTTCCACACATCAGAGGGTTTGATTGGTACCTGGTGATACCCGGACTTCAAGTCGATCTTGCTGAAATATTTGGCCCCCTTGAGTTGGTCCATAAGGTCATCAATCTGTGAGATCGGATACCTATTCCAGACAGTGATCTTGTTCAAAATCTAATAGTCAGTACAGAGTCTCCAAGTCCCATCCTTCTTTTGCACCAACACGATCGGGCTCCCATAGGGTGATGAACTCGTTCGAATGTGACATTTCTGCAACAACCCTTGAATATGCCTCTTGATTTCACCGTTCTCCAAAAAATCGCACCGATAGATCGGTCCATTGAGTAGTGGCGCGCTTGGGGTCAGATCGATGGAGTGCTTGACCTGACGATGCAGAGGTACCCCTGCGGGTGAGGTGAAAATGTCCCCATACTCCTCCACGACCTTGTCCATCTGTTGTCGTGCAGAGGAGCCCTGTCTAGAGGTTGAGGCTATAATCTCCTTGTATGCCTGTGATCAGGTGCTCAGTGTAAAATCTCAAAAATGAAAGTGCTCATAATTGATTGGAAACTAAACGACCGTGACTAGCCCGTTGCCAAGAATCCGACGCACTTCATTTCATCAAAAACCAACTATGGATGAAGAAGTTATAGCCTACTGACCATCATTCAGAATAAGCAAATTTTTTTTTTAAATTGCATAATAGTGATAGGTTGATGACATGGAAGCCCAGTCAGCATGCAAGGAATATTCTTCAGTTTTTGCCCAGTGGCACTGTGACAAGTGTCACAACAGGATTTGTCGAATTGGTTTGAAGGTGAATTTTTTTTAGGATTTCTCTCCTAAGGTTGAATTCGGTTTTTTTTTAAATGGATGGGTAGCCAACCAGAGGCTGAAACGTGGTGTAGGTAGGGGCCGCCACATGCCCCCTCTTGTGGACCCTCTCCAACTCCAACATTTGAAGTTCATTTTTTAACATGGTGTTTGAATTACTATGCCAAGCCTGCATTTTATATATGGTCTAAAGTCTGAAGTTTATTTATATGGTGGCTTTATTCATATATTAAAAAGGTCTGATCCAAATCAAATTTCCAAAGTCCAAGTATGATATATGGGCGCGCATATATTTTATCCTAATGTTCATTGGCGTTCAATGGTGGAGCGCATATTTTAAATAAACTAAAGTTTCAAATGTTAATGTATTGGGAACACATTTTAATACTCATTGACAAAACATACATGGAGGGGCGGACGTTGAGGTTCAACCCCGTGACCTCCCCCCAACAACTCCTCTACTTTACCGTTGAGCCTCCACCATGGGTCTTAATAGACCACGACCTCAGCTTCTATTTCTTTTCGAATGGAACCTCTAGCGGCGGGAATGGAGGGGGCCAGCCCCCTCCCATGCGACCTCTCCATATGACTAAGACCACAAGATCGATGAGATTTAAACATTAAGCACAGATTAATTAACATAATCTGTAGTTAAATATTTTAAACCATGATTTGTGTTAAACGTGATTTATGCGCTAATATCAACTTATATGCCCTTAACTACCAGATTAACATTAATTAAAACTGCAGTTAACTTGGCGTACCTTTAGGGGTGCCACCAAATTTGGCGGACCCTCCAAAGTTGTCGGGCTTATTTCGACTCTTCTCAAGATTTGGAGGAGATTTCCTAGGAAAATTGAATGAGCCATATCTTGAGCAATTTTTGACCAATTTTGGCTCAGGATGTAATATTCCCAATTTTCCACCAAATAATTGGAATATTAGAGTTCTTACTTTTCTTAATTAAGTAAGTAAATAAAAGGGTGGAGGGACCCATAAACCCCATAGATGAATAAAATCCACTTTTGATGTATGTATGTGGATAATCTAGAAGTAAATCTGCATTATGGAGTAGTGGAGCAACTTCTTAAATGAAGGAAGAGTGGAGATCATGCCACATTAATGATAAGATCATGGAGATCGTGGAGGAAGTCAAATGAGATCATGGTGCAATAAAAGTAAGATCATAGAGCACTAATGATGAAATAGTGGAGGAAGTGGTGCATCTAATGCACACATGATGGAGAGTGTGGGAATTAAATGCAGAGATGGTAGAGAACATGGAGATACAATGCAGTCTTCATGGAGGCTAGTGGCCACATGTGCAACACAGTTATGAGGTAGGCCAGGGCTATGGAAGGCTCACAAAGCATATAAGGGAGATGAAGGCAGCAATAGAAGGCATGATTTAGATTTTTATTATTGATATGTTTAGATCAGGATTTTTCATTTGAAATTTCTATGCACGGTTCAACTATTTTAGCACACGGGTGTTTTCGAGCGGAAATCCCACCCTTACCCACGGGGGACTTCAAGTGCCTAATCTAGGAAGGTTTCTTTGAGCTGCCATACATCATCAAGCATTGGTACCACATTCATCCCCTCTCTACAACACATTTAGTCTCAAGAATTACACATTCCTTCTTGAGGGTTTGAGAGGAGGAGGTTGTTTCTAGCATTTCAGCTAGGAAACCGATGGAGGATTCATCCTTTCACCTTATTCTTCAAGATCAGTCTTCCAGGAGCTATATATTCATATCCGGCTTTTAGGCTCAAAATAAGCTTTTGAATGATGGAAATAATGAATACAAAGTGAGGAGATGGTCCCTCATAGGATTTCCAGCTGAAATAATAGAAACTTCCTTCCTCCTTCAGATCTGCAAGACTGGACTGCGCAATACCTTGGGGAATTGTTGTTGCATGGAGGTGTGTAATGTTCGCCTAAATGTCAGATATGAATATGTTTCTCCTGAAAGGCTGATCTTGAAGCACAAGGTGAAAGGATGAATCCTCCACCGATTTCTTAGCTAAAATTCCAAGAACTACCTCCTCCTCTCAAACCCTAAAGTAGGAATTCATAATTCCTGAGACTGAATGTGCTGTAGGGAGGGACTGAATGTGGCACCAATGCCTGATGATGTATAGCAGCTCAAATAAACCTTCCAAAAATAGGCACTCGAAGTCCCCTGTGGGTAAGGGTGGGATTTCCGCTCGGAAACACCCGTGTGCTAAACAACACTGCAGACTTAGCTAAACAACTTAAGCGTGCATAGAAATGTCAAATGAAAAATCCAGATCTAAACATATAAAAAATAACAATATAAAGCTCGCCTTCTATTGCTGACTTCATCTCCCTTATATGCTTTGTGAGCCTTCCATAGCCCTGGCCCATCTCATAACTGCACTGCACATGTGACCAATAGCCTCCATGAAAACTATGATGTCTCCCCATGTTCTCTACCATCTCTACATTTAATTACCACTCTATCCATCATGTGTGCATTAGATGCACCACTTCCTCCACTATTTCATCATTAGTACTCTATGATCTTACTTTTATTGCACCGTGATCTCATTTGACTTCCTCCATGATCTCCATGATCTTATCATTAATGTGGCATGATCTCCACTCTTCCTTCATTTAAGAAGCTGCTCCACTACTCCATAATGCAGATTTACTTCTAGATTATCCACATACACACATAAAAAGTGGATTTTATTCATCTATGGGATTTATGGGTCCCTCCACCCTCTTATTTACTTAATTAAAAAAAGTAAGAACTCTAATATTCCAATTATCTGGTGGAGAATTGGGAATATTATAGTCCTCCCCACCAAAATGTTTCTTATCCTCAAGCAACTGCAAAAGTGGATGCTAAATAAATCCATATCCCTCCAAATGGAATCATCACATGGAAGGTCTCCCCATCTGCTACAATGTATAATGCATGCCCAACTCCAAATCTGCCTCTCTAGAATGTCTAGAATGGCCTCCAACTGAGAAGTTAGATGCCTCTCCTCATCAATGAGTCTCCAAGTGGCAACCATATGTTTTCCAAGATCCTCCTCTATGCATGAGATACATAAAGTGAAGTGGTTTCTTACAAAGTTGAAAGTCCCCCATCAGAAACTATCTCTCCATCCCATGCTACTTAGAGTAGATTACATCTCTCCATGCTTCCATCCTTGGCCTTGTTGGATCCACGCATCATCCCAACAATGTGCAAAATAAGGAGTAGAGACATATGGATGAACATGTACAATGTCAAACCATACTATCCCAATAGAATCTGTCATAGCAAAGCCTTCTGCTGCCATGCCAAATCATCATTAAACCAATTAAGAGAACCATACTCTCTCAATAGAAGCCACCGCAGCAATGCCTCTTGCTGCCATACCAAATCATCATCAACCCAAATATGAGAGCCATACTCTCTCAAAAGAAGCCACCGCATCAATGCCTCTTGCTTCCATACCACCTCATCATCATACCAAGTACAATGACCATAATCTCCCAACAGAAGCCAATGCAGTAAGGCCTCCTACTGCCATCCTCTGTCATCATCATGCAATGTATGGGGAAAAATCAGCCCATAATCTCCCAAAAGTAACCAAAGCAACAAGGATTATTGCTGCCACCTTACATCATCATGAAGCAAGTCATGGAGCAACAACATACTGATTGACATGTGGAATGTCACATCAGAACAATACAAACAAGCTCCCTGCTGCCACATCATGTGAGAGTTATGCCATGTCCCAAACAAAATTCCATACATGAACATAAAATACATCCCAAACAAAAGTACACACATGGACATAAGATATATCATGTGATGGCCAAACTCTCTCAACAATAACCAGCGCAACCATGCTTCCTGCTACTGCATATCATCAGTGATGTAAATGGCATGGGTCATACAATTCTCAGATGTTTGGTAGTAACCATACTCACCCAAAAGCAACTAGACAACAATGCTTCTTGCTGCCCTATATCATAGATCTGCAAGAAGGTTGGCAACCCCTTGCTCCTCATCCAGATCCATTCATCCCAATGTGCATGATGAATCATACCATGCTCAATCTTGGTATCCACCCAAGGTAGAATACCATTCTCCTCCAACTGATAAGATTTGCACTCCATGAGATGTTGAAGTGCACCCTCTTTGAGGTCTCTCCATGAGATCCTCTCATCAATGGCCCAATAGAACCCATAAGGTTCAATGCATGTTGTAGGTAGAAATTCCTCTTTGAGTTGTGAATATATCATCAAGAAAAATCCATCTTGACAATGGAAAGTGCTCTCCATCATAATATGTCTACCATCTATCATATGTCCCTCCAGCACTTCATGAGTGAAGTTGTCTTCAGAATGCTCCAAGAATAATGGGGCCCTAATCTCATCACTGATGCTTAGTGATAGCACGGTATATCTGCATGGTGATACATCTGTTGTCTCCCGGTCATACAAAATGCTGAACTCATAGTTCGGCACTGTACTGAATAGGACTGTGCTCTTCCCATCTTCTGAAACTCCACACTTCAACACAAAGTGTTGGGTGTAGCTCAACCATGATAAACTAGGATAACTATACATCTTCTCCTTGATAAAGTCAAGGTCCTCTGTGCAGTGATAATTGCTGCTCCAAATCAGCAAGGTGCTCTAATCGTTGGGTATGAAATTGCCTGGATGGCATGGTCTCACAAATCTCAATATGAGGTACTGAAATAATATGAGATGAAAGTGTTTGCAAACCTTGGATAAGCTGAATCTCGGGAACATCTTGCACATCTACAAGAGTTCCTCCAACTGGTGCAATGGCCTCTTCAACTACTGGTAATGGTGATGGTTGTTCTTCTTCAAATGTACCGACGCTAGTATCTGCCTCCTCCTCCTCGTGAATCTCCTAAATCATACATGGGGCTCCCAATGTCAAGATATCAAGACAATCTTGCAAAGATACAAGTGTTCTTCCTCCTGAAGCAAGTACTTATGTAGCTGGTGGTGGTGGTAGAGGCTCCTCTTCCATAGTGATAACAAGGAAATATTCCTTGGGCTCTTCATGTACTCTCTCGTCAATGATGGGAGATGTATCTATGGGAAATGTCTCTAGTTTCCTTCTACCAAACTTCTTCTTCAGTCTTTGAAAGAAATCTGCATAAGCAGTCACTTTGGCATGTGACAAATGACTGAACCACCAATCATTTTCTTTGCCCTCAAGGTGCAGAGCTGCAATCTCAACAACCTTTCTTTCTGCTACTGGGTATAGCTGAAATAATGTAGCTAAATTTTCCCTCCAAGACTTCAATGTGCTTGTGGATGTTCCATAAAATGTAGGCAAGAAGAATCTATACCTCTTTCTTCTATTGCTGCTGCAGGATCTCCTTTCTTCTTTGAGTTGTAGAAATTGTTGGAGAGATAGATCCTACTTGAGTGCTCTAGGTTGTGCTTTGTACTCATACATATATTTACTTAGGGTCTCATACCCCAAGTCTCCTTCATATTCACACCATTCACATTCATTTTCAAAGAAAGGGGATCTAGTAGAATGTTGTGGAGCTCTTTGCCTTGTCGGTTGTTTCTGTTGCTGATAGGAAGTGCTTGGACCTTCCTCTTTCTGAACTCTCCTTGAATCCTCCTTTTGCCTTTCTATCTTCATTTGATTAACCTCCTTGGAGAGATCTTGCATATATCTAAAGAGAAGAGTGGCAAAACTTAAACCCTTCGTCATTGTGTATCTCTACTATCTGCTTCTTCTTTTGATGTTAAAGATGAAGTGCCCACAAGTTGAGCCAAAGATCATGCTCTGATACCACTGTAGTATCCCAAAAGGGAGAATGTAGTAATACAAAAATGCAATAGCTGGAAACTGCAACAATTAAAAAATAATCTAAATACACCATAAAAATGTACATAATAGCTGAGCCATTTTATTATATAGGGGGTGGAATACAAGTACAAATGTGCTCAAAATATGAGACACTCAAGCCATACAAGTGGTCTAGATAGTAGATGAGCATCATGGAGTAGTGGAGCAACTCATTAATGAAGGAAGAGTGGAGATTATGGAGAGATAATGAGGAATATGATGGAGATAGTGGAGGAATTAAAGTAGATCATAGAGCATTAATGATGCAGTGATGGAGGAAGTGGTGCATTAAATGCACACATGATGGAGGGAGTGGAGATTAATTGCAGAGATAATGGAGATCATGGAGAGACAACGCAAACTTCATGGAGACTAGTGGCCACATGTGCAGTGCAATTATGAGGTGGGCCAAGTCTAGGGAAGGCTCACAACCATATAAGGAAGATGAGGGCAGCAAAGCAAATCAGTCTGGAATTTGATATTGTATTTTCATTTGAAATTCTTTGTGCGCTTCAGCTGTTTAGCTAAGTCTGATGTGTTGTTTAGCACACGGGTGTTCCCGAGCAGGAATCCTACCCTTACCCACGGGGGACTTCGAGTTCCTACTGGGAAGGTTATTTTGAGAAGATATTCATCATCTGGCACTGGTGCCACATTCAGCCCCTCTCTTCTGCATATACAGCTTTAGGAATTACACATTCCTGTCTTAGGGTTTGAGAGGAGGAAGGTAGTTTCTAGCATTTCAGCTAGGAAACCAGTGGAGGATTCATCCTTTCACCTTGAGCTTCCATTTTAGTCTTCTAGGAGCAACATTTTGATATCCAGCATCAGTTCATCATATTACACCTCCATGCAGCAGTAGTTCCTTCAAGAATTGTACAGTCCAGCTAGGTAATTCTAAGGGAGAAAGGAAGTTCCAAGTATTTCAGCTTGGAATCCTATGAGGCGTCTTTCCCTCACTTTGGAGAGATCATTTACATGAGATATGAGCATTATTTCATCATCTAGCAGCAAGCTACAACTCTAGCCTCCTTGACAGCGCAGTCTAGTCCAGCAGTTGTG
This sequence comes from Pinus albicaulis, assembly GCA_034641835.2. Lineage (NCBI taxonomy): Eukaryota > Viridiplantae > Streptophyta > Pinopsida > Pinales > Pinaceae > Pinus > Pinus albicaulis. Next base: position 1,031,407,331 of record CM076574.1, read on the forward strand.
CAGTTTGCAGCTACAACATGTGTAGTGAAAGGAGGAGCTAGATCTCAAGCTTCTAGCTTGGAGATCATGAGAAGGGATCAACCCTTTAGTTAGTGATATGAGTGGGTGATATTACAGCTGATAAATCATTATTTCATCCCCATATTAGTAGTCGTCTCCAGGGAGTGCGTAACTCAGCTAGCAGGGGTGCAGTGTGTCACCTAAAAAGGGCTGAAAATCCAAAGTTAAAATCTGGCCAAACCATTTCTGGGTTTTTCTGGGTTTTTTTATTAGAGTCCGTGGTTAAAATCTATGATCTTTCTGAGCACTCCAGCAGCCTCCTACACATGGTTCTTCTTCATAGTAGCAGCATTTTCCAACAGCAGCAACAGTAGCAGCACAACATTTCCAATGCTACTTTTCTTTAGTGTATTTCAACCATCTTTTGGCTTGAGTGCATTCCTTTTGGAGCACTATGTACTTACCTTGATATTGATACTTAATGATATAGTTCAACTGTTTTCTTCCCATATGTATGATATTTTGATGTATTCCGACATTTTTCCAGTTCTACATGTTTAATTCTTATTTTACTGTAGCTGGAATTGTGCATATGTTCTATATTCTTGTATTTTCCATTTTGAGATATTACAGTGGTATCAGAGCATGATCTTTGGCTCAACTTGTGGGCACTTCATGACATCATAAGAATAAGAAGAAGAAGCAGAAAAATAAGAAGTCTTCAATGGCAGAAGGGTTAAGCGTTGCCACACTTCTCTTTAGATCTATGCAGGATATCTCCATGGGGACTAAAGAAATGAGAAGGGGAATGCAAAGGGAAACCTCAAGAAGGTTTCAGAATGAGGAAGGTCCAAGCACTTCCTATTAGCAGCATAAACAATCGGCAATGCAAAGAGCTCCACAACACTTTTCTATGTCCACTTTCCTTGTAGAAGGAGATGAATGGCATGGAGATGGAGGATACTTAGAGCATGAGACTCTAAGTAATTATCTTGTAGAGTAAAAATCTCAATAAAGAGCATTCAAGGAGAATCTAACTCTCCAAAAGTTTTTACAAGTCAAAGAAGAAAGGAGATCTCGCAACAACAATAGAAGAAAAAGGCACAGATTCTTCTTACCTACATTTGATGGATCATCCACAAGCATAGCGAAGGCTTGGAGGAAGGAGTTAGATGCATTCTTCCAGCTACATCTAGTAGCGGAAAGAGAGGTTGTTGAGATTGCAGCGCTGCACATTAAGGGTGGAGTAAAGGATTGGTGGTTCAGCCATATAAAACATGCAAGAGTGACTGCTTATGCAGAATTCACTCAAAGGTTGATTAAGAGGTTTGATAGAAGGAAACCAGAGGTACTTTCCATAGAGACATTTCCCAACATTGATGAGATAGCACATGAAGAACAAAGGGAGGATGTTAGCACTATCACTCCAGAAGAGGAGGAACTTCCACCACCACCAATTGTAGAAGTATTGGCATTAGATGAAGGAGCACTTGCATCTTTGCAAGGTGGTCTTGAGCACTTGACATTGAGAGTCCCATGCATGATTCAGGAGATGCATGAGGAGGAGGAGGAAAATACGAGTGTTGGTTCAGCAGTAGAGGAGAAACCATCACCATCACCAGCAGTTGGAGAAGCCATTGCACCAGTTGGAGGAACTCTTGTAGCTTTGCAAGATGTTCCCAAGCTTTAGCTAATCCAAGGTTTGCAAACATTTTCATCGCATGTTATTTCAACACCTCATTTTGAGATTTGTGGGATCATGCCATCAGGGAAATTGCATAACCAAGGGTTAAAGCACCTTGTTGATTTGGAACAACAAACTATCACTGTGCAGAGGATCCTTGACTTGTTCAAGGAGGGTATGTATAACCATCCTAGTTGCTCAGTATTGAGCTACACATAACACTTTGTGTTAAAGTGTGGAATTTCAAAGGATGGGATGATCATAGTCTTAATCAGTACAATGTCGGGCTATGAGTTCAACATTGTGTATGGCCATGAGACAACAAATGCACCATCATGGAGATCAACAACTCTGTCGCTGAGGAGCAGTGATGAGTTGGGGGCCAAACTATTCTTGGAGAACTCCAATGACTGCTTCACTCATGAAGCATTAGATGGAAATATGATAGTTGGTAGACATCTTATGATGGATATCATTCTCCATTATCAGGATGAAGCCTTCTTGATAAGCATCTCACAGCTCAAAGAGAAGTTTATACCTACAGCATATTCATAATCTCATGGATTCTACCGGGTCATCAATGAGAGGTTCTCATGGAGTAACCTCAAGGAGGATGCACTTCAACATATCATGGAGTCCAAAGATCATCAGATTGGGGAGGATGGTATTCTCCATTGGGTGGATACCAAGTTGGATCATGATATAAGTCATCACCCATAGTTGGATGGATGGGTGAGGAAGATGAGAAAGTGGTTGGTGAGCTACTTGCAAATCTATGACACAAGGTAGAAAGAAGCATGGTTGTGTTGGCTTCTCTTGTGTTATCACAAAATTGGACCTGATAGGTTGCTTGATCAGACAATTTCATGTAACTATTTCAAACCCAATCTTGTGACTGAGGCTTAGCCTCCTCAGCCCGAGAGGGCTTTCTCAAGGGTTAATGATATGGATAAAGATATAGATGGCTAACTCTATTTAAAAAATAAACTGATAATGATAGATGTGGGTTGAAAATAAAATCAGCATGTATACATTGAGCTTATGGAGTCAAACCAATTCAGTAATTTAGTGAGTCTACTTAACATGGAAGTTGAGGCATATTAGAGTTTTTATTGATAAGGCACACATACATGAAACATGTAAAAACACAGTCAGTTCACTTATAAAGGAAGTCAAAGCATCTTATAGATGAATTATGAGTAATATAGATGAACACCACTGCAAATGAGATATATAAGAAGTAAAAATAGAATAGGAAAACACTAAAACCCCTTCTGAATCTCAAGTTGGTCAAGTAGAAGATCTCTGTATTAGCTGAAAATAGTCAATTCACAACAAGCTCATTTTTTGCCAAAAAATTTCCAACCCTTAACAAATTCGACCCAATGGCCTTTAATAGACCTCTTACATGCTTAGATGATCTGCCTCTATGCTAAATACATCGAATTTCTGTCCACTGACACCTTGCATAACCATAATACATGAAATTTATTACAAAAAGACGCCTATCCTACTTTGACAGTCCTATTTCAAAAAGGAATCAAACTCCTTATTACTCTCTATAACAACCTTATCTATTTGAAATTACATCATTGACAAGTGCATCATCACATGGTCAAATTTGGATAATGGCATTCAGTTCTTCATGACCACTTAGCTGACCTCCACAAAAATAGGAAACATTACCCTGTTTTTTAGGCATAGGATCTTTTTCCTTCTTTGAACATTATGACTATCATTTAATCTTCATTTCATGGTCCTTGGTTGTTGAAAGTTGGCCTAACATGTCCCATAACTCTTTCCTAGCCTCCAGATGTCTAAAACCCGCTTCAAAAACTGTTCAAAAGGATGTAATGTATTGCACTACGAAAATACAGCAGTTTCATAGCGCTTTCTATAGCGCTGCCATTACAAGCCTTTGTCCTTCAAAAACTTGACTCTTTCCTCTTGCATAATTTTAATCACCCTTCAACACATATTTCATAGCAATTTCAACTCTTAACTCAACCTTTAACACCTTAAATTATGATCAAAAGAAGCAAAAAAAGGCAGCTACAGCAGTTTCGTAGCGCTTTTTTGCTTTTTAAGCCTGGAGGCGCTACGAAACTGTTGAGTATGTAGATTTTTCATAAAATTTGTCAAATGAAAGTTTTGGTTGCCCAAAAACTCAAAATGTAACCTGTCCTCATCATCTACAAACCATACAAACCATAAACCAACCTTATTTTAGCTTCTTTGAGGCATTTCTTTTTCATTTACAATTAGTTGGCTTATTGGTTCCTCTATGACTATCATTTTAATGCCTTTGCTCTGTAGCTCATCATGAATTAAATCCAGCTACTCTTTTAAATCCTTCACCTGGTCTTTAAGTCTTTTGTTATTAGCTCTCAGATGGGTGTTGATTATTTTGACAAACTTAGCTTCTTTTATTGTTGGAATTGTCCATTTGAAAATTTGCTCTATATTGTTTAAAGTTTCAGAAACAGAATCAACTTGTCCTTCCCACACTGCCTTCATCCTTTTAAACTGTACCTTCTCGACACTATGTTTTCTAGCTCTCCTTTTCATGACAACAATTTCCTGATTTTCCAACTTTAACTTTTACTCAAGGTGCTGAAACTCTGTTTTCTTTATCACTTTCTCTTTTCCCCTTTTTAATTTTCTGATTGTATCCTTCATTGTGGGTGATGAGAGATCAATAATATCTTTAGGTGATTTAGCTGTCTCAGTGGGTTTTTGAACTTTTTTGCTGCCTTCCATTAATTTCCTAGCATGCCTTGTCACATGCTTTTTTGCTTGAAAAATGAAACCTGCATCTTCCCCCTCAAACTCTAATCTCTTTGCAGACTTGGCCTTTTTCAACTTCTGCTCATCTTACCCAATAAATTCATCTTGGACAATAGGTGTTTCTTCTATGTCAATGGCCTAAAGAATATCCTCTAGATTCCCCTTTGTTACTGGACTGTCTTCTATAGCAACTGTATTTCCTTTCAAAACCACTGCTTGGCTTCTAGTTATTCTTTTGGTCCCTTGTTTACCGACAACTTGTTCTTGTTTTTCATATTTGACAACCTTTGATTTCCGTTTTGCAGGTAAGAGAGTTGGTGTATCAAGCATTTGCATTTTCTCTGGCCTTTTCTCAGTTTATTTTCTTGGCTTTACTCTTGCAAGTTATTTTGGTTTTGCAACCATAAGTTGGCTTGGTTCTGCTGCTGGTGATGATATAACTCCTTTAACTTTAGGGTTTCTTATAGGAGTTAGGGTTTCCAACTCAAAACCATTAGCAAACAAGAATGAGGACCAATCTCTGCCTATCTTTTGCAGTTCATCTAAAATTAATAATTTCATTAAGCCATGATGAAATAATGATGTCTCACTCCCCTCAGACTTTGCTTTCACCTTATCAGCCATCTTTGCAAGATTTCTATACAGATAAAAAGGTAAGTCAAGTGAAATCTTACCAGTGAAGTGTAGAAGTAATTTGAAATGGTATGAATAAACCTTGTGATATCTGCCTTGATAGGTAAAATATTTCTGAATGTTGAGCAGTAGTTTTGAATAATTATCTTTGATGCAGCTTCTTGGGACAACATTGTTGAGATCCATCTCAATGTGCTCAGGATTCATGAACTCTTTACACTACTCCATATTAAATTTGAACCCTTTGAACTTGGTTTCTTGACCTCTTGGAATCTCTGTAACAACATCAATGACCTATGGTATGATAGAAAAACTTAGCATCCCCACTTTAGTGGTTGTTCCATTGAAATTCATAACAAATTCCTTGGATACCTGTGTGTGACAACCCTGCAATTTCTCACAAAACCATAGGCAACCTACTCTTCTGAATGCTTCCATCACTGCTGGGTCTTCAGTTATTACCTTCATGTCTTCAGGTTCATGCCTTAAGCATTATCCTCCTCTATGTATTTTTCTTTCCTCTGCCATATTCTTCAGAGAACCTCTCAGCCTCGCTGGATAGAAATATTTCAGCCTCGCTTGATATGGATGTATCAGCCTCTCTTGAATAAATGTATCAGCCTCGCTTGAATAAATGTATCAGCCTCGCTTGAAATGGATGTAATAAACCTTTGTAAGAACCAGCCACAAGTTTGGCTCGATAATCAGAGCTTAGACATTACGAATGAAAGCAAAAGGAATGAAAATGAATAATTAGGAAATAATTTGAATTTCAAGTGTCCTTTCATAACTCAAAATAATGGCCCACTCGTAACCTATACAGACCATGATGACTGCAAATGTGGGTGTGTACTTCGATTTCATCATTACATGACTCAACAAACCTCTATCTTAACCTTTCCCAACAGTTTCTGACATTTGACAACTCAACTGACAAGACAGTTACAAAACCGCGCTTTCGTAGCGCCTGTAGTGTAATTTTTACTGTTTGCGCTATGAAACTATCAATGCTTTCGTAGCGCAAAGTGACTTTTTTCAATGTGATGAGCTACGAAACTGCATTTTCTTGGCTAATTGGGCGGTTTTGATACAAAAACTTTGGAAAATGAAATGAATCCTAAAATGATGAAAGACTTGACATGAAAGACCTTAAAAATGAGTTTATTTAAACACTAGGGCAAGCTCAAACTATAAAAATTTAATACTTCCCTTGGTCAAACTCAAGAAATGACTCTTAAGACCCTATTTTGACCCATGAACCTAAGCAATCTTGTCAAAATGATGTTTTGAATTTTTTTTAAGTGATAACATCTTGGGTGAGTATGGTTACCACCCGACATTTCATATTGGTACGTTCCATGCCTTGCACAATACTAAGGTGATGCAACAACAGGGGGCATGGTTGCGCTAACTACTTTTGAGAGAGTTCGGCCATCACATGACATATCCTATGTCAATGGGTATGTTATTGTTTAGAACATTGCATGGAACTCACATGATGCGGCAACATGGAGCTTGGTTATGTTGGGTTGATGTGACATTCTACATGTCAATCAGTATGTTGTTGCTCCATGGCTTGCATGATGATGATGTGAGGTGGTAGCAAGAGTCATTGTTGCTTTGGTTACTCTTGGGAGAGTATGGGCTGACTTTCTCCCATACCATGCATGATGAGGAGGGGGGATGACAACAAGAGTCCTTACTGTGTTGGCTTATGTTAGGAGAGTATGGCCACCATACTTGGTATGATGATGGGGTGGTATGTCAACAATATGCATTGTTACGGTGGCTATTATTGAGAGAGTATGGTTCGACATTTCAGATGTCAACCCATATGTCTTTGTTTCCTATTTTGCACAGTGTTGAGATGATGCTTGGAGCAAGCAGGGCCAACAAGGCCAATGATGGGAGCATGGAGAGGTACATCTTACTCCATTTAGCATGGGTTGGAGAGATAGTTTATGATTTGGGACTTTCCTTTGGAGGGAGGAACCACTTCACTTCATATGTCTCGTGCAGAGAAGAGGCTCTGGAACAACAGATGGTTGCCAATTGGAGGTTCAGTGATGAGGAGAGGCATCTAGCTATAAATTTGGAATCCATTCTAGACATTATAGAGAGACGGCTATGGAGCTGGGCATTCATTACACATTGGAGCAGATGGGGAGACCTTCCATATGAGTATGCCATTTGGAGGGAGGAGGATTGTTGTAGCATTCACTTTTGCAGTTGCTTGAGGACAAGCAACATTTTGGCGAGGAGGACTGTAATATTCCCAATTTTCTATCAGTTAATTAGAATATTAGAGTTCTTACTTTTCTTAATTAATTAAGTAAATAAAATGATGGAGGGACCCATAAACCCCATAGATGAATAAAATCCACTTTTGTTGTGTGAATGTGGGTTAGTAGATAGTATATCAACATCATGGAGTAGTGGAGCAACTCATTAATGAAGGAAGAGTGGAGATTATGGAGAGATAATGAGGAAGATGATGAAGATAGTGGAGGAATGAAATTAAGATCATAGAGAATTAATGATGCAACGATGGAGGAAGTGGTGCATTAAATTCACACATGATGGAGGGAGTGGAGATTAATTGCAGAGATCATGGAGAGACAACACAGTCTTCATGGAGACTAGTGGCCACATGTGCAACACAATTATTAGGCGGGCCAAGGCTAGGGAAGGCTCACAACCATATAAGGAAGATGAGGGCAGCAAAGAAAATAACTCTAGAATTTGATATTGTATTTTCGTTTTACATTCTGTGCACACTTCCGCTGTTTAGCTAAGTCTGTTGTGTTGTTTAGCATACGGGTGTTTCCAAGCGGGAATCCCACCCTTATTGATGGGGGGATTCGAGTGCCTAATCTGGGAAGGTTATTTTAAGCAGCTATTCATCATCCAACATTGGTGCCACATTCAACCCCTCTCTTATGCATATACAACTTCAGGAATTACGCATTCCTGTATTAGGGTTTGAGAGGAGGAAGGTAGTTTCTAGCATTTCAGCTAGGAAACCAGTGGAGGATTCATCGTTTCACCTTGAGATTCCATTTTAGTCTTCCAGGAGAAACATTGTGATATCCGACATCAGGCGATCATATTACACCTCCATGCAGCAGCAGTTCCTTCAGGAATTGCGCAGTCTAGCCAGGCAAATCTAAGGGAGGAAGGAAGTTCCAAGTATTTCAGCTTGGAATACTATGAGGGGTCTTTCCCTCACTTTGGAGAGATCATTTACATGAGTTGTGAGAATTCTTTCATCATCCAGCAGCAGGATACAACTCCAACCTCCTTGACAGCCCAGTCTAGTCTAGCAGTTGTGTAGTTTGCAACTGCAACTTGAGCAGAGAAAGGAGGAGCTAGATCTCAAGCTTCTAGCTTGGAGATCAGGAGAAGGGATCGACCCTTTAGTTAGTGAGCTGAGTGGGTGATATTTCAGCTGATAGATAATTATTTCATCCCCATATCAGCAGTTGTCTCCAGGGAGTGCGTAACTCAACCAACAAGGGTGCAGTGTGCAACCCAAAAAGGGATGGAATTCCAAAATCAAAATCTGGCCAAACCATTTCTAGGTTTTTCGAGTAGAATCTATGGATAAAATCCTAGATCTTTCTGAGAAATCCAGCAGCCTCTCGCACATATATATTCTTCCCAGCAGCAGGAACAATTTTCACTTTCTAGTGCTAGTTTTCAATAGAGTTGTTTCAACCATATTTGGATGGCTTGAGTGCATCCCTTTTGGAGCACCGTGTATATTCATTTGCTGTTGATACATAATGATATGGCTCAACTATTTCTGCTCATATGTATGATGTATTGATGTATTGATATGGAATTTTAACATTCTACATGTTTTATTCTTATTTTACCATATTTGGTGCCACATTCAGCCCCTCTCTACAACACATTAGGTCTTAGGAATTAAGCATTCCTACTTGAGGGTTTGAGAGGAGGAGGTAGTTCTTGGAATTTCAGCTAAGAAACCAGATGAGATTCATCCTTTCACCTTGTGCTTCAAGATCAGCCTTTTAGGAGTAGCATATTCATATTCAGCATTTAGGCCAAAATTACACACCTCCATGCATCATCAATTCCCCAAAGGATTGCGCAGTCCAGTCTTGAAGATCTGAAGGAGGAAGGAAGTTTCCAGTATTTCAGTTGGAAATCCTGTGAGGAACCATATCCTCACTTTGTATTCATTGTTTCCATCATCCAGGAGCTTATTTTCGTCATCTAGCATCAGGCTATAGAGCCTCCATCCTTGACATTGTAGTTTATGTTCAACAGTTGTGTAGTTGCAACTGCAACTTGATCAGGAGAAGGAGACAGATCTTGAGCTCCTGGATTAAGGATATGAAGGAGGGACTAACCCTCTATGCATTGAGTTGGTTGTGCCTTATTGAAGCCATCATATCTTCAGCTCATGCAGTAGATATGGGTAGCAGACATATAGTTGCAGGGCTTAAGAGGGTGATTTTCCAAGATTGTCAGATCTGGAAATCCTTTCTAGGTTATCTTGGGTATTCATCATAGAGCCCGGATCTGAAATCCTGGCATCATTTGAGCTCTGGAACTGCCATATCTACACTTCTATATTTTTCCAGCAGTTGCAGTCCCAACATTTGTAGCAGGGACAATGCATTATTCCTTCCAGTAGTCCAACAGTTACGCAGTCCCTCTTGTGGGAGCATTTTAGGGTCATTTTAGGCCACTTTTTTGGCTTGAGTGTCTCATATTTTGAGCATTGTTGTACTTTTATTCCACCTCCTATATAATAAAATGGTTTAATTATTCTGTACATTTTTATGGTGTATTTATATTATTTTTTCATTACTGCAATTTCTAGCTATTGTGTTTTTGTATTACTGCATTCTCCCTTTTGGGATACTACACAGGAAGTGTCATTCCTAGCATATTGGCATGCTCTAAATCCATTGGTATAGGTTGCAGAGGTAGAGGAGAAATTCTAAAGGTATTTTTGTCACTTTGAAGAAAAAGGAAGCCTAGGGCCACCAGGAAGGAAGGCCATGCCTAGATCAGCTGAAGGCCAAATTGAGAGCATGAATAGTCATTCCTGATATATTTTGACATTATGGACTCATTGGAGTATGTTTCAAGAGCATTTGATGCATGTAAATATCAAATTTTTCACTTTTGAGCTAATACAGAGGCCCAAGTCATGAAAGTTGGACCAAGGAGATGTAGCTCAGGAGGGGTGAACTCCTTCATCAAAACTCTGTGTATATGGATAAATTGTGATGGTTTGCTGTGTATTTTGTTGTTTTTGTTCAACATTTTATTTTCATACTTTATGCTATTGAATTCACTCATAAAACTCAATTATTTTACCTGTTTAGAACACATAAGCAACAAGGAAACCTATTTACATCAAGCATAAGATCAAAAAATAAATTTTAAATCTAAATATGAAATTAGCACAAAAAAACTAACATTCATACTAAGATCAAGTTTGGTATCAGATCTTGGTTGAAAGGAAAGGTTATTTGCTTGATAACTGCTTTAGTTTTGTGCAAGTTTAATGGTTGCAAATTTGTGATGCTAACAAGGTTAAAGTTGCAGAAAGGTGAAGGGAAATTTTTGGTTGCAAGTCCTGAGATTAGGACCAGAAGAAGGAGAGCTACAAGAGCACCATCTTCACCCAAATTTCCACTCATAGTTTCACTTGAAGCACCTCAAGTTTTGTTTCAAGAAGATGAGATTGAAGAGGTACAAATTGCACAAGAAGATGAGGTTATTGAAGAGGTACAAGCACCAGAAGCTGAGCTTGAATCCATATCCATCATGTCAGGTGTTGGAGAAACTCAAGGTCATTTAGAAGAGGATGATGTCAAGAGAGACTTCAATTGCATAAATAGGATGGTTAAAATTATGTTTGATTCATTTACTGCTGGGATGGCAGGAGAAGGTTCTAAGCCTCCAAATGGAGAAGGAAATTCAGATGATAAGAAGGATGAAGAGAAGAGTTCAAAGGGTAGTGGAGGAAATCCACCTCCATCTCCACCATATTCATCATCCCCATCTTCTCCATCAACATTATCTTCCATTTCCACCACAAAAACCACCCACACTCACTCAAAGACCACAAGAGGGAAAACACCCTTACTTACACTAGATGTCAAATTTGAGCTTCCAGTGTATAATGGCGAGGTAAATGCAAAAATATTGGACAATTGGATATGTAAATTGGAGGTGTACTACAGGATTTCGAACCTTCATGAAGATGACATAAAGATTTGATTGGCTTCTTGGAGGATGGAAGGAGCTGCACTAGTATGGTGGGAAGCAAGGACTCAAGAAGAGATTACAAACTACAGTAAGATCTTTATGTATTGGTCAAGTTTTATTGTTGCCATTAAAATGCAATTCTATCCATTAGCTTACATGAAAAATGCCATTATGGATTGGAAAATTTTAGACAGTTGAAAGGGAAAAGTGTGCAATATTATACTCATGAATTTAGGAGAAGAGCTCTAATTTTGGGTATTAATTTATATTCTCAAGAAACTTTGTTAAAGTATGTTGGGGGTTTGCACAGTTACCTTAGGCACATTATTATCATGTTTAATCCCACAAACATAGATGAAGTTTGTGTTCAAGCCACACACTTAGAAGCAAGAGGAAAACAAAACATAGATGAGAAAAGTGAAAGTGAGGGTAAAGGAAAGGGAAAGTTTCATGGAAGAGGAAAGATAAATAGCTCTATCAAAAGAGAGAAAGAAAAAATCACATGAAAAAACTATTCAAATACTGGCCATGATGAAGACCATTGTTGGGAACTTCATCCAAAGTTAAAGCCAAACAAATTGAAAGCCAAAGAAAGGGGAAAATTGTTGCTATAGTTGAACATGACTCAGGGTCAGATTCAAGCGATGAGATCAGGATTACAACCATGGGTTTGAAAGGTAAGAACATAGCAAGCACTATTTATTCAAATTGTTCCAATGTTACTCAAGATGAAGATACAAGAATAAAATTTTACATATTAGAGTTGTCTCTAAACATACCAAGATTGATACACTTTTTGACAGTGTGTCACAAGCTAACTTTATTTCCAAAGACTTGGTTAAGCAAATAGGCCTTGAAACTATTAGACATCCAAGACCTTATCCTTTAGGGTGGATATTAAAGAATGCAAACTTGCAGGTTACAAGGAAGTGCATACTAAGATTCACCATCAATTCAAACTTTCTTAATGAAGTTGAACTTGATGTGGTGCCGCTTGAGATATCAGGTATTGTATTGCGAATTCCTTATTTGTATGATAGGAAAGCAATATTTCATCGCCATGAGAATAAGTATCACTTGTTTAAAGATGGTATTGAGTACATAGTTAGAGCGCAGAAGAAGAAGACATGTTTGTCTCTTATACATGCAGGATAAATGAAGAGGATATTGAATGCAAGTCAAAATTTGTCATTGTTAATGATCAAACAAAGATATCTTTTGAATCAAACCTTTCAAAAAGATTCTTATGCTTGTAATGAGATGTTTCTGGATTCTAACAGGTTGCCTTTGAAAGGAGGTGAACAAAACATAAAACATTTGCAACAGTCAACATCAGTGTTGAGCAGTGTTGGAAACAAGATGTTGGTGCAAGAGAGTGCAGAGGTCAAAGAGAAAGCGACAAAGCAACTTGACAAAGAAGGCATGGGTTCCACAAATTCTTGTTTTTGGTTTCCAAAGAGTACATGGTAATGGCGAAGATACTTGGTCAAAAGTGGACGCAAGTAAAAAGCAAGATTAGTTAAGAATCACCATGGTGACAGTGTGCAAGGTGAGACAGTTTTTAAGTTTCCTTTGATTAACGACCAAGGTAGGAATAAGATGGTTTCTGCAAGAATAGCTTGCTGCTCTGCAAATTCAGAAAAATTGTAGCATGACGATGTCAATGACAACAAGAGAAGGTCGCAAGGGTCAAGGAAAAAGTCAAGTTTTTGTGAAAATCTCCAATTGATGAAAATGGGAAAATTTCAGTGGATAGATACTGGAAGGGTGAGGGAACAATACCTGTCTGCTCAACTTAGTGTTCCTAAATTGATGTCATAAATTGTCAACCAAGGCTAGTAAACTGTTGAAGTGAAGTGCACTATATGTGCCTAGGTATCTTCTTCCTACTTCGTTGTGTTTAGTGTTTTTCTAGTGTTTTTGGTTTTGTGTTTTTGTGCTAAGAGGAAAAGAACTAAATTGTTGGCAAAGAGAAGTTACTGATCACACTAAAAACAGAACAAAATCTACTCTAAACTATGTATGGAACCTAAGAACAGAAAATGCTAATCCATAGATTGTAAAGCTTGACAAGAAAATTAACTCATAGCATTAACTCAGTCCAATTCATTTCATTAGAGGTATGTTGGAACAACTTGAGAATAGGATAAGTTTGATGTAATGAAGCTCTCTTTAGTAAACAACAACTTAAAATATCACAGAGAAAATCTCATCCATTGTTAGAAATTTGTTGGAACATTTTGAGAAAAGATTATCTGCAATATAGTAAAGAATCCTATGCTAAAATAACTTATGACACTAGAATTAACCCATTCTGCAACTCAAAATGTCACTATTAAACCTCATTCAAGGGTTAGAGATCTCTTGGAATAACTTTGGAAAAAGGTTGTTTGTAAAATTATGAGAAATTGCAAAACAGTTAAGAACTCAAAATGATATAACTAATTCTTTTCCATATGATAATGATGTGTTAGAAGAGACTAAGAACAAGAGCAGCTTGTAAAATAATGAGGGTCTTTTAAGTCTAATTAACAGGACTAGAATGAAATTAACTAATAAAACTTGAAATACAATAAATAGAACTGAACTAAAATGCAATTAACCTCCGAAGTACTACAACTCTATCTCATTCACATGTTATTGATATATTGGAACAATTCATGAGAACATGATTGACTGTAATATTCGATGTAAGTAAACATAAAACATGATGCTCAAAAAACTACCTAAATTAAGAATAAACAGAGTTAAAAATCACTTATCTAGAAAATATGCACAAAGCCTTTCGGACAGTAGGGGCCCTCTACCATCAGATTGGCACACGAATCCTCAACTCCTTAAAATTGCTTCAGATCATGTATCAAAGTTGTACTTCTTTCATTAAAGGAAAAATGCTCAGAAAACAAAGTATCACAGTTTTTGAGAATTAACAACAGAACATCAACTAGCTAGCTGTCTCTCGGTTCACCGAGTTATTCTTATAAGAAAAATACATAACTGTCATTGAGTAGAAATAGGCATAGGTGTATTTTTCAATCAAAATCGAATTAGAACCCCTGTTGAGGACTCGTACTTTGCTGAAGACATCTGCAGAGTCCTTGTCCTTGTAGAAGTCTACTTCTTAGTTTTGGCTTCCTCCACGTGCATAACCACTTGCATATTTTTGCTTAGACTTCGTAGAGGGCAAGGAATGATGTAGGAGAGTTCTGTAATTCAACCATATGCGTTTTTCCCTCAAATGACACCTGTAACCTGTGTGAACATAAAGATAGCTGCGGAATATGCGACTAGCTACAGAATGGATGCATTCTGTAGCTAAGTCTGATCAAAATTGACTATGACAACAAAACGACAAAAGTATAATAAGTCAGTCATTGCATGCATTTTTAAAGTGACTTTAATCATTCCTATTGATATTTTAAGCCTATAACTGATAAAGGAAAAATGGAATGAAGTGAAATTTGGTGAAAGGAAAGGACATCTTTGGGGCTCAACATACTCCCACTGCAAAGCTTTTGCATGTCCTCATGCAATCAATCCATGTATTCTGAAACTTCTGCTAGGACATCTAACTTCCTTTTTCTGCTTTGCTTGGTGTTCAATGGCATCCTAGGCTTCCTTATGACCAATTTTAACCTCAGATTTATAAGTGCCCTGCTCAACTTTTTGTTTTTCTTCTTCAGCTTCTCACTAGCCTTGTACAATTTTTCCATTTGCAGAGAGAGAGTTGTGTTCATGTTACTTTTCAGCTTGAATTGTTCCCTTAAAATTTCATTTTCATTTTTTATATGCCTATTAAGTACTTCCAATTCATATTTATCTCTTCTCAGCACTTCAATTGAAGATTATTGTGGGCTAGGAGTTCTTCCTCTGTTTTCTGAAGCTCTCTTTTCCAATGACTCAACATAATTATAGATTTGTTGTTGGGCTGGGTCTACCTCTGGAGTTCCTCTATCAAGATCTTCTTCATACTGGCACTCAGGAGATCTGTCAGTTGGTGTCTCTTCATCTTCAATATCTATGATTCCTGTTTGCTTAACTCCTGTTTTCTTCAATATGCCTCTAAGCCTATGGCTTCTTCTCACTTTAGATGGTCCCTCACCTCTCTCCTTAGAATACTTCCTTATTATCTTTTCCTTTTTAAGATGTTTTTTGATTTCAGCCAATTTTTCAGAGATAATCTCCTCACTGTCTTCTTGTATGGATTTACCAGTTTTAAGTTCAACAGATTTGGCAATTTTTCCTCTCCTGCTTCTTCTTACAAGTTTTCCTTCAAATGGAGTTTCTTTAGGTTCTTCAAAATGATTCCTCAAGAGGAACTCATCCCAACTGTCTCCCACCTTTTTCAAATGATGCTCAATTAGGATTTTAACTAGGCCATGGTGATACAAGGTGGTTTATAAGAATTGAACCCTTTTTTGGACATTAGAAGCCATCCTCTTTAGGATATGGAGTAAGAAAAAGGGTAAATTGATTTCTTCATCTAGGAAATGCATCATAAGTCGAATGTGATAAACATATAGGGTGCCAAACCTTCCCTCACAAGTTATAAACTTTTGCAGAATTAGCAACATATTTCGCCATTTATTCTTTAAGGCTAAACTAGGAATGTCTTTCTTGAAAACTGAGATATCCATACTTGGTGTTTTTAGCATCTGCCTCCATGCTTCATTGTGAAATTCCTTGTTTTTGAACCATCGTTCACCTTGCCTTGGTAACTCTGCTGCTTCTGCTATAAAGGATTCTGTGATAATGAACTTGACATCACCTATTTCAACTTCTGACCCGTTGAATGACCGAGCAAATGACTTGGTGACCTCCTTATGAAACCCATTGAACTTCTCCTAAAAATGTAGCCATCCAACCTGCTGTAACATCTCTCTAATTTGTGGGTAACCTTCTAGATATTAGGTTCCGATTGGTTCAGACCTTACAATGAGTCCCATGGCTTCTTTTCTCAATCTTCAATTTACTGCTCCATTACTGCTCTCCTATTCAAGGTAAAAATGGCTGTAGAAGGTTGTTTTCACCCCAAAGATGACTTCTCTGTTTCTGCAGACAGGAATTGGCTACGGAAAAATGACATGAAGTGGATATGGAATGAGTGAAATATGATGAGGGTAAATCATACGAATAAATGAGTTTGAGAGCTGTCATGAAGTAAAATACCGCGAGGAAATCCCATGAGGATTTTAAAATCATCACTGAATATTTCGGGTTAGTGACGTGATCTAATAGGTCACTTCAAGTACTAACCATTAATTTTTAATAAATGATGATTTGATATGGCAGAATGGAAGGGATTTGTCCAAGGATTTTATGATAGGCTTGATCAATACGAATAATCAAAATAACTTTATGAAACATACATATGACTTAACCATACTATAACTTTCATAATATGTTATCATAATAATTTCACAATTTTACCTTAGCCCTTCTTTTGATTTTTGTTGTTGTTTTAATATGCTTTGTCTTCCTTTGAAAATCATTGATATTTCAGTTTTCATAATCCCTTTGATTTGACATAGGTGTGCAGGATCAATTTGCTGTTGAACAAGTGGTTGCTGGATAGTTGGCTGCAGAATATCTGGCTGTAGAATGTCTGGCTGCGGAATATCTGGCTGCAGAATGTACCTGTAAAAGCCTTGAGACATGGAATGAAATGATTTGAAACATGGATGGAATGTAGTATGAAATGAAATAAAATGGATCATGAAATATGGTGGAATGAAGCATGGGTGAAGTGAAATATGATGGAATGAAATGGATCATAAATGTGAAGTGGAATGAAATATGAAAAGTGGCCTGCAACTTATGATTTGTAATACTCAATTGCAGAAAGAGATCAATTTTGAAAATCTGAAATGAAAATGAAATGGACCATGAAATGGAGTGAATGAAGTATGGATGAATGGAGTGAATGAAATATGAATGAAGTGAGATGTGATGGAGTGAAATGGATCATAAATGGAATGTGATATGTAAAGTGGGCCTGCACTTATGATTTTATGATAGTTGATTTGCAGGAAAAGAACAATTTTGAAAAGCTAAAGTGTCAGAAGGATTCTGATTTTCACTTTATCTTTTCTGTATAAACATGCTAATCAATGATTAGTTTTCATGTTTATACTTTATTTATTTATTTATTTTTTTCATGCATCTGATTTCAGAAAATACAATTAAGTTGATGAAGAAGAATGATTCTTCTTCATTAACTTCACATCACTGTTCTCTTGGAATCTCTTGACAATTTTTTCTCTTGAAAGTGGCTTATGATACAGTTTCAATCTATAACCATTTACAAGAAAAGTGACCTCATCTTCATCTATTGTCCTGATTTTTATTGCTCCATTGTCAAAAAATTTCACAATTTCATATGGCCCAAGCCAATGTGTTTGAAATTTACCTTGAAAATCTTTGAACTTTGAATCAAACAAGAGGGCCCAGTCACCTTCTTTGAATTTCTTTTCCTTAATGTACTTATCATGCCATCTAGTCCTTTGCTATTGGACTATATTTGTTCTCTGGACTGCATCTTGTCTGATCTCATCCAATTCATTAATTTGCTCCAATCTATGCTTTTGTGCTTCTGTTAGATCAAGTTCTAGTTGGACTGCCATTTTAAAAGTTTGAATTTGAAACTCTATGGGAAACAAGACTTGTTTTCCATAAACAAGTTCATAAGGAGTATGACCTGTTGTGCTTCTCCATGTAGTTCTATAGGCCCACAAGGCTTCAGGAAGCCTGTCTGCCCAATCTCTTCTATGTAAATGAACAGTCTTTCTTAGGATCCCTTCAATGACCTTATTAGTAGATTCCACTTGACCATTTGCTTGTGGATGATAGGGAGTAGATTTTATGTGTCTGATTTTGTACCTCTCCATCATTTGTTCCACTAGCCTTGATGTGAATTGAGCTCCTTGATCTGTAACAATTTCTCTTGGGACACCAAAATGAGTAAAAATATCCTCAAAAAGAAAATTAACTATAGATGCTTCAGTAGCAGAAAGTAATGGCTTGGCCTCTACCCATTTGGTAACATAATCAATGCAAACTAATATATATTTCTTTTGTCTTGATGGAGGACTAATAGGTCCTACAAAATCTAAAGCCCATTTCTCAAAAGGTTCAATATGTACCTGAGGCTGCAATGGCATCTCATCTGAAGGAGAAGGTTTCCCTACCCTTTGGCAGCTGTCACACCTTTTGACATACTCTTTATCATCTTTAAAAAGGGATGGCCAATAGTATACTAAATGAAGGATCTTATAAGCTGTCCTTTTATCAGCAAAGTGTCCACCGCAAGGTTCATCATGACATGCCTTGAGGATCTCAGGCATCTCATGTTCTCGAACACATCTCCTAATGATAAAGTCTGGACCTGTTTTGTATAACTCATTAGCAACCCATGAATATTTTGCACTGTCATAAATGATCTTTATTTTGTCTCTTGCATTCATTATTGAAGAAAATTTCCCTGAAACTAGATAATTAGCAATGTCAGTAAACCAAGGAGTTTGAGTAGAAATTGCAAAAAGATATTCATCAGGGAATTGATCTTCAACTGGAGTATTGTCTTTAATGTTTTGGAGTCTAGATAGGAAATCAGCTACTGTATTTTTTTTCCCAGGCCTATCTAGAATGGTAATGTTGAATTCCTGTGAAAGTAATAACCATCTTATGACTCTGCCATTAGTAATTGATTTTTTCATTAGATATTTAATTGCAGAGTGATCTGTGTGAAAAAAAGTTTCATAGCCTGTTATATAGTGTCTGAATTTATTTATGGCATGAACAACAGCTAAGAAATCTTTTTTAGTTACAGTATAATTTAACTCTGAAGGAGTCAAATTTTTACTTGTATAGTAGATGGCATAAGGAATCAGGTCTTTTTGTCCCAATATTGCTCCTAAAGCTGTATCCGAGACATCTGTTGAAATATGAAAAGGTAATTTCCAGTTAGGTCCCCTTAAAATAGGTGCTTCAGAGATTTTTGTTTTCAGGGTCTCAAAGGCTAACTGGAAATCAAGATTCCATTTGAATTCATAGTCCTTGGTAAATAATTTGAAAAGTGGAGATGCCATCTTGGTGAAGTTTTCTATAAACCTTCGATAATATCCTGTAAATCCTAGAAAACTTCTAACATCTTTTTGACAACTTGGAACAGATAAGTTAGAGATGACTTCAACTTTTGACTCATCAACTCTAATCCCATCCCCTGAAATGTGATGCCCCAAAACAATTCCTTCAGTAAACATCATAAAACACTTCTCATGACTTAGTGAAAGATTTTCTTCTTTACATCTCTTTAAAACTTTTTCCAAGTTTGCTAAGAATTCTTCAAATGTGTTTCCATAGACTGTGAAATCGTCCATATATACCTCTACACAATCATGTATTAGATCTGAAAAGATTCCTAGTACTACCCTTTGAAATGTTGCAGGTGCATTGCATAGTCCAAATGGTAACACTCAGTAAGCATAGGTACCCCAAGGACAGGTAAATGTGGTTTTGTCTTGATCTTCAAGTGCTACTTGAATTTGATTATAACCACTGAAGCCATCTAAAAATGAGAAGTATTTTTTGCCAGCTAATGTATCTAACACCTGATATATGAAAGGTAGGGGAAAATGATCTTTAAGAGTAGCTTTGTTTAATTCTTGGTATTCAATACATACCCTCCATTTACCATTTTTCTTTGGCACAATTACCAAAGGAGAAACCCACTGACTATCTGAAATGGGATAGATAAAGTTGACATTTAACAATTTATGCAATTCTTCTTTAACAATCTCCCTAAGATTTGGATTCATCCGTCTTTGAGGTTGTCTGATTGGTTTACAATTTTCCTCTATATAGATGTGATGAGTGCAAGTCTTAGGACTTATCCCTTTCATATCAGTGTACTCCCATGCATATGTAGAAGAATGTCTCTGTAATATCTTGACTAGCTTTTCTTGTTGAGATTTCTCTAGGTTCTTGTTTATGTTTAAAGTTTTACCTGGAAATATCTCAATTGTAGAGCTGCCAAATTTATCCATGGAGTAAAGAGACATTTGTCTTGATGATAAAAACTCAATGTTGGATTCTTCTTGAAATTGTTCATGTTTGTATTCTGAAGAGGATTCAAAATTTTCTAAGGTATTCAGAATCTGGCTATCTTCACTAATTTCTGAAATTGTGAAGAGAGGTTGTATGTCTTCTTCATCCTCAATCCATTGAGTATCATCTAATTCTGTAATTGTTTTTGCTGGAGGATACAAGGTAAATTTCTTGGTTGAACTACCATCAGAGATGTACATATCACCGGATCTACAGCTAATGAAAGCATAAGCTATAGCTAACCAAGGTCTTCCTAATATAATAGGATGCCCTCCTAGATTATTCTTAGGAGTTAGGATCATAAAATCCACAACATACTACCAAGAATCTAGGGACACTGGAATGTCTTCTATTACCCCATCAGGTTTGATCACAGATATGTCTGCTAATTATAATAATGTGGGTGTAAAAAGAATATTAGGAAGTTTTAGTTTATCCATGATTTGTCTACTCATGATATTGATTGCCGCTCCTAAATCAATAAGTGTGTTTTGGATCTCAGTTCCATTGATGTGTATTTTAAGAACTGGATTTCCTGGGTCTAGATACTTTGGAATGGCAATCTTACCCATCATGATATCTGCTATTTTTTCTGCCAATTGAATTTTCTTTGTCTCTTTGATTCTTTTTCCTGTTTTTTTCATGCTCAACTCCTCTATTGTTTTTTCTAAAATTGGAATTTCCTTGATAACTTGTAATAATGGGATCTTAATACATACATTCCTTAGCTCATCTAGGAAATCATAATTAGGCACCATAATTTGTTTTTCTACACCTCTATCAATTTGTAATCTTTCTGGAAAGGGAGGTGTAGAGGTAGATGTTGATGGCTGCTCTAATATAGGAGTTGAAATTGGTTCTTTTTGTTTTGATTTTTTAATATTTGGGTCTTGAAAATATGTGTCTTCTTCAAGACTTTTATTTACCCGTAGAGAATCTTCCTCAGAGTTGTTCTGTTCTTGTATGATTACAGAATGTTTTTTCTTTTCAAGTATTCTTCCAGACCTAAGTTGAACATCATTAAGGTCTAAAGGAGTAATCAAATAGGTTGGAAACTGTTGGCCTTCTATCATGTATGTGTTCTGAGGATTTTTATTGTTGGGGTTTGGTATGGGTTGGGCAGGTAACTGATTTTTTTTCTGAGGAAATGGTAATGGAAGTGGTGGATTTTGATGTTGTGGATTTTGAGGATTTTGTTGAGGAGGGAAATGTGGATATGGTGGATAGGATGGTGGATATTGATAGTACTGAGAGTATCTTCCATAGGGATTTTTTGCTCCTTGTGCCCAAGTTTGAGATTGATTTTGGAATTGGGGCCAAGGTTGCTGCCAAGAATTCCAATTTGGTGGGGATTGATTATACAACTGATCATGGAATCCTTGTGTTTGAGGTCCTTGCCAAGGCCTCCTAGAGACAAAATTGAGAGATTCTGTGGAATTTGCAGGGGTTTCTTCTTGAAAGACAACTTTAAGACCAGGAAGTGAAGGACAACTCTTGGTCTCATGTTTTTCTGAACAAATTACACAAGTCTCTACTATTTTTGCATCCAAAGGGCACTATCTCAAGGCATGCTTCTTTCTATATTTTGGACAAAAGATTGCTAAGGCATGCGATTCAGCTTTTTTCTTGTTTTGTAATTTAAGAGTGTCTATTTTTTCACTAAGACTCCCTAAAATGTCAGATTTGAATTCATCAAGCATATGTCCTATTTCTACCCTACTTAATGTCCCAGAAGCAGACTTACTTGCCCTTGCAAGAGCAGGGTCTCTTGGTCCTTTTACAGTTTTAGATTTCCCTCTTGAAAGGTTGATACATAATTAAGCTATTTTAGGTAATGTGAGCTTAGATATATCCCCTTTCTCCATCATATTAAGGATATCTAGCCATTCATCCCTAATTGTCTTCAACAAGAGAGCTTTCAAAGTATCTTGGTCTAATTTTTCCATTTTTGCTCTTTTGATGTTATAGTTAAACCTCTCCAACAAATCTTCCAGATTTTCATTCTCTTTTTGTAGCATTATAAACACTTCCTCCTTATGTTTGACTGGCATACAGTAATCCAAATACCTCTCTAGAAATGCATGTTTCATGTCTTCCCATGTCCTAATAGAACTGTTGATCAAACTCATAAACCATTTTAATGCTGCTCCTTTCAATGTTGAAGGGAATAGTTTAAGTTTTTTAGCATCTTGTAAGTAATCATAGGTTCTACATAGGACTTCAAATTCAAATAGGAAGGTTTCAGGATCTTCACTTTTGAGTCCATAAAATTTTGGAAGGACAGAGGGTGAAATGTTTTTCATAGTTGCATTGGTTTTTTCATCTACTATGGGAAACCCAAAAGAGCTTCCCATTTCCCTTCTACCTCTTCCTCTGCCTCCATCTTCACCTCTACCTCCTTCTCCTTATGCACCTCTACCTCCTTCTCATCTATTTTTACCTCTACCCCCTCCAAATAGTGTATGTTATCCATTAAAGACTCCTCCTCCCCCTTCTTCTGCCATGGTTGATTCTCTTGTGGAAGTGGAAAAGTTTATGTCTCTAGCAGGGGTTCTTGAATCTTCTCCTAGGACAGGTTTAGTGGATGAAGTGGAAGGTATTTCTGATGGAATATCTGATCTTAAGTCTTTTGGAATTCTATGATCAGTAAAGTATGGGATGTGGGTTTGAGTTGGAGGTGTGCTGCCTCTTGGTCTTGGTGGAACAAGTGGTGTTATAGGAATCAAGCTTCTGCTTCTTATGATTCTACCCCTCGAGTCTCTTTCTCTACGCATATCATTGTTTTTGGGAGGTAAGAAACAGGGCTACCTAGTTACACTTCCCCAACAACGGCGCCAAAATTT
Organism: Pinus albicaulis; assembly: GCA_034641835.2. Classification (NCBI taxonomy): domain Eukaryota; kingdom Viridiplantae; phylum Streptophyta; class Pinopsida; order Pinales; family Pinaceae; genus Pinus; species Pinus albicaulis. The sequence goes on from CM076574.1 coordinate 1,031,430,638, forward strand.
CTGCTCAACTTAGTGTTCCTAAATTGATGTCATAAATTGTCAACCAGTGCTAGTAAACTGTTGAAGTGAAGTGCACTATATGTGCCTAGGTATCTTCTTCCTACTTCATTGTGTTTAGTGTTTTTCTAGTGTTTTTGGTTTTGTGTTTTTTTTCTAAGAGGAAAAGAACTAAATTTTTGGCAAAGAGAAGTTACTGATCACACTAAAAACAGAACAAAATCTACTCTAAACTGTGTATGGCACCTAAGAACATAAAATTCTAATCCATAGATTGTAAAGCTTGACAAGAAAAGTAACTCATAACATTAACTCAGTCCAATTAATTTCATTAGAGGTATGTTGGAACAACTTGAGAATAGGATAAGTTTGATGTAATGAAGTTCTCTTTAGTAAGCAACAACTTAAAATATCACAGAGAAAATCTCATCCATTGTTAGAAATTTGTTGGAACATTTTGAGAAAATATTATCTGCAATATAGTAAGGAATCCTATGCTAAAATAACTTATGACACTAGAATTAACCCATTCTGCAACTCAAAATGTCACTATTAAACCTCATTCAAGGTTGAGATCACTTGGAATAACTTTGGAAAAGTTGTTTGTAAAATTATGAGAAATTGTAGAATAGTTAAGAACTCTAAATGATATAACTAATTCTTGTCCATATGATAATGATGTGTTAGAAGAGACTAATAACAAGAGTAGCTTGTAAAATAATGAGGGTCTTTTAAGTCTAATTAACAGGACTAGAATGCAATTAACTAATAAAACTTGAAATACAATAAACAGAACTGAACTAAAATGCAATTAACCTCCGAAGTACTACAGCTCTATCTCATTCATGTGTTAGTGATATATTGGAACAATTCATGAGAACGGGATTGACTACAATATTCGATGTAAGTAAACATAAAACATGATGCTCAGAAAACTGCCTAAATTAAGAATAAACAGAGTTAAAAATTACTTATCTAGAAAATATGCACAAAGCCTTTCGGACAGTAGGGGCCCTCTACCATCAGATTGGCACACGAATCCTAAACTCCTTAAAATTGCTTCAGATCATGTATCAAAGTTGTACTTCTTTCATTAAAGGAAAAACACTCAGAAAACAGAGTATCACAGTTTTTGAGAATTAACAATAGAACATCAACTAGCTAGTTGTCTCTCGGTTCACCGAGTTATTCTTATAAGCAAAATACATAACTGTCATTGAGTAGAAATAGGCATAGGTGTCTTTTTCAATCAAAATCGAATTAGAACTCCTGTTGAGGACTTGTACTTTTCTGAAGACATCTGCAGAGTCCTTGTCCTTGTAGAAGTCTACTTCTTAGTTTTGGCTTCCTCCACGTGCATAACCACTTGCAGATTTTTGCTCAGACTTCGTAGAGGGCAAGGAATGATGCAGGAGAGTTCTGGAATTCAACCATATGCGTTTTTCCCTCAAATGACACCTGTAACCTATGTGAACATAAAGATAGCTGCGGAATATGCGACTAGCTATAGAATGGCTGCATTATGTAGCTAAGTCTGATCAAAAATCACTATGACAACAAAACCACAAAAGTATAATAAGTCAGTCATTGCATGCATTCTTAAAGTGACTTTAATCATTCCTATTGATCTTTTAAGCCTATAACTGATAAAGGACAAATGGAATGAAGTGAAATTTGGTGAAAGGAAAGGACATCTTTGGGGCTCAACAATACCCTCATCCACATGATTAGTAATAAAAGAGATTTTGGGGTAAAAAAGGCTTCTAGTGGGGAGGAATGATCAGGTGCTCAGTGTAAAAGCTCAAAAATGAAAGTGCTCAGAATTGATTGGAAGCTGAATGACTGCGATTGTCTCGTCGCTAGGAATCGGACGCACTTCATTTTGTTGAAAATCGACTCCGAATGAAGAAGTTATAGCCCGCTTACTGACGTTCAAAACAGGCGAATTTAAAAAAAAAATGCAGAACAGTGACAGGTTGTTGACATGGTAGCCCAGTCAGCATGTAGGGAATATTCTTCAGTTTTTTTCCCAGTGGCACTGTGACAAGTGTCACAACAAGATTCACTGAATTGGTTTGAAGGTGATTTTTTTTAGGATTTCTCTCCTAAGGTTGAATTCAAATTTCTTTTATATGGATGGGTAGCCAACCAAAGGCTAACAGGTGGTGTAGCCAAGGGCCGCCACGTGCCCCCTCTGGTGGACCCTCTCCAACTCTAAGATTCGAAGTTGAATTTTTTAACATGGTGTTTGAATTACTATGCCAAAGTATGCATTTGATATATGGACTAAAGTCTAAAGTTTATTTATATGGTGGCTTTATTCATATATTACAAAGGTCTGATCCAAATCAAATTCCAAAGTCCAAGTATGATATATGGGCGCACATATATTGTATCCTAAGGTTCAATGGTGTTCAATGGTGGAGCGCATATTTTAAATAAACAAAAGTTTCAAATGTTAATGTATTGGGCGCGTATTTTAATATCAGTTGAAAAAACATACATGGAGGGGCGGGGGTCAGGGTTCCACCTCGTGACCTCCCCCCAACAACTCCTCTGTTTTATCGTTGAGCCTCCACCATGGGTTTTAATAGACCATGACCTCAACTTCTATTTATTTTCAAACGGAACCTCCGACGTCGAGAATGGAGGGGGCCAGCCCCCTCCCATGTGACCTGTCCATGTGACTAAGACCACAAGATCGACAAGATTTAAACGTTAAGCACAAATTAATTAACATAATATGTAGTTAAAGATGTTAAACCATGATTTGTGTTAAACGTGCTTTATGTGCTAATATCAGCTTAACCACCCTTAACTACTAGATTAACATTAATTAAGTCGACAGTTAACTTGGTAGAACTTTAGGGGCACCACCAAATTTGGTGGACCCTCCAAATTTGGTAGAATTATCTGGAGTCTTCTCCAGATTTGGAGAAGGTTTCCTAGGAAAATTGAATGAGCCATATCTTGAGCAATTTTCGACCAATTTTGGCTCAGGAAGAGTCATCCCTAGCAGATTGGCATCCTTTGAATCCATTGGTATGTGTTGCAAAGGTAGAGGATAAATTCTAAAGATGTTTTTGTCACTTTGAAGAAAAAGGAAGCCTGGGGCCACCAGGAAGGAAGGCCATGCCTAGATCAGTTGAAGGCAAAATTGAGAGAATGAATAGTCATTTTTGATAGATTGGAGTATGTTTCAGGAGCATTTGATGCATGTAAAAAACATTTTTTTTCACTTTTGAGCTAATACAGAGGCCCAAGCCATGAAAGCTGGACCAATGAGATGTAGCCTATGAGGGGTGAACTCATTCATCAAAACTCTGTGTTAATGGATCAATTGTGACTGTTTGTTGTGTATTTTGTTTCTTCTGTTCATTTATGCTCTTGAATCCACTCATAAAACTCACTTATTTTACCTATTTAACACACATAAGCAACAAGGAAACCTATGTACAAAGAATAAGATTAGAAAATAAATTTTAAATCTGAAGATGAAATTAGCACAACAAAAATAACATTCATACTCAGATCACCCTCAGGGCGGATCATCAGGAAAACAAATTTCTTGGTTTTGGAAATGATCTTACTGCATTGTTTTTCTATGATCAAAGAGATGGTGGTAGACGGTGCTACCTCTGGTATCCTGTACAACTTATTATCCAATGTAACAATAACAACGCAAGACCTAGAATCATACACAACATGTCGCTTCCACAAGTATGGTTGGCCTAATAATACATCAAAAACATCAAGAGGAGCAATATCACATAATACCTCATCATTGAAGGGCTTGATGTTGTAGGGAAGGCGACACTACTGGTTGACATGGATATCCCGTCCTTGGTGAAGCCACCCGATAGTGTACGATTGTGGGGGTGCTGTGGTCGGCAGGCCCAATCGCTTCACGACCTCTGTTGAAATGAGGTTCTTTTGGCTCCTGTTGTCGACAACAAATTGCAACGGGAAACCCTTCACCCACATCTAAGAATGCCCCCTCCTCTGGATCTTAGGGTTCCTCCTTTTGGATCTTAGTGGTGGAAAGAATGGTGTTTGGCTTCGCATCGATAATCTACTTCCCTTTGTCATTCCCCTTGTCGGGTTCTAACTCAGAGTCAAAACATGCATCTGATTTAGAAGCCTTCAACTTGGCCACGAGTGACTTCTTTGCCCAATACTCACTTGCGTTGTGAGTGGAGCTCTTATGGAACTCACATCACTTTCCCATGTCCTTCTTTGGCTTTGCGGTGTTGTTCTTCACTTGTAGCTTTGGCGGGTTTTCTTGGGCCGCCTCGCCTTGGATTTGTCCTTTGTTCTGTGGTTTGGGGGCACATTTCTCTTGCTTCTAATTCATAGATCCAAAGTCACACTTCTTCTGTTTGAATTTCTGCTCAATCTTGGCAGCATACCGGTCTGTTTCACCAAGCGGGGAGATCTCAAGGAACTCCATTTCCTCCTAAATGTATCTATGCAGACAACTGCAGTACTTCAGCTCCAAATGTTTTTCTGAATATTTGATACCCAACTTTGTGTGCAGGGTATGGAACAAATTCGTTAGCTCCTGTACATCTTTATCCCTTTGTTGTCGCAGCGTAGTCCATTGTATGTACTTGTACTCATATCTCCCCACGAGATAATATTGTTCCTTGATGGTGTCTTGAAAATAATTCCAAGTGGGCTGCGACTGAGAACTGTGAGGTTTCCCTCTCATCGTTTTTCTCTCAGTAGGTTTCCCACCAGTCCCTGACATGGGGGTGGCTTTGGGGAGTGCAAAAGTAACATTTTCCCGATTGGAAAAGTCATGAAATTAGAAATATCCTTCTAATAGATTCAACCATATATCTACAACATCTGCATCTATTTTTCTCTCAAATATGGGAATGTCAAAGTTTACTTGTACCTTAAAAGGAGTGGCGCCTCTTGAGTGGTTGTTGGATGAAGGTGTGACGTCGATGGGTAGTCGTTGAAGGATTTGGGCAAAGTTATCCATCATCGCTTTCCTTTGTTTCTCAAGGGCCTCCTCGAGCAATATTTTGATAGGATTTTTGCACCCGAATTGAGGTACGTTTCCACCCTATAATCACTTCAAATTATGTCACAATTTGGGAAATTCTTCCTAATCTGAAAAATAAAGGATTAAAAGATTTATGAAAACTAGAATAATAGGGCTAACGAAAAAAAGAATGTTTTTTAACAGGAAATTGAAATATTGTATCTCCGTACACAGGAAGGAAGAATAGCTAAACCAACGGTAGGCGAAAAGACAACCGATAGATGCAAACGTATGAGATCTTAGTAACTCCTAGAAGCTGGCAGAAGGCAGACAAATGGATTTGAGCCCAATAACTCAAACGACAGCCACGTGCAGCGGGCTGTCATTTGAAGAATACTTCCTCATTGCATGAAATGGCCTTTAAAAGGATCAGGGACGAACTAGATGGGGAGTCAGAGTTAATTGGGAATTTTCCCTCTATAATCAGCGCGTCAAGGCAAAGCTGTCATATTGTATTTCTGCATTATCTTTTGTGTTTTGATGTTTTGAACAATTACCTGTTGAGGTTCTCATCGCGTTATAACTTCTAGTGGTCTGGGCCCAACCTATGGGAGTCTCTGCGCTAATGCTGTGCTGCGCGTTAGTTACAGAATCCATGTTTAGTCATCTGATGCGATTGTAACATACTCCTCTACTTAATAAAGTTATAGTTGTTCGTTCTTCAGAATAGTTTAGTATCTGTATTTCTTGATTTAGAATAATCACATTTTTTTATTTTTTGGCTTATAGTAATACTTCATCACCAATATATGCTTTCAGTTCCTTTCAGTGCTTCTGCAATCGATTTACAAGTCACAAGATATTTATTACTCGATGCTACTTATCTTTGTAGATTACATTACTCAGATGACACGGTAAAGCGATCATTTGTTGATTACTGTAATTAAGTTAGTTTACCAAGAGAATTCCATTGCAAATTTATATATGTGAGTACTGTACAATGCATTTAGGTTACTTCGTTTAGATTGTCATTCAATTCATTTAAGATTGCTGTTTAGTTCATTTGGATTTCTTCACTTAAGATTGTTGTTCAATTCATTTATGATTGTTGTTCAATTCGTTTATGATTGCTGTTCAATTCATTTATGATTGCTATTCAATTCATTTATAATTTCTATTCTTAGAATTCTGTTCGATTCATTCAGATTGCTCTGATTCAATTCCCTTAGGTTGTTTTTCAATCATAGGCTTGACAGAATAACCAGCCATAACCCACCAAATCATTCCTCATTAAGTTGATTGAATTTAGGAGGCTAGATAATCCTTTCTCAACAGAGAGTATCTATCAGTCGATCTCACTTGCATATATTGTGCAAACACTCTTAAAATAAGAAGACTTACCCCAGGTTGATATTTAAATGAAGAGTACTACGGTTGCCTATAATAAGATACCTTTGTAACACCAACATTTTTGGCGCCGTTTCCGGGGAGAGTGTTAAGAGTGATATCCTTTATTCATTTTTCTCTATTACTGTGAGGAATTGGGTATTAAAAATGGGAGGTAAGAACCTGCGTACCAATAAGTAAAATGCTTTCTCTATAGCTCGCTTCTCAGCAAAGTTGTTTAAAGACCAGTAGAGTAGGTGCTCTTGTTTTATGACTAGGAAGAAAAAGATAGAAACAATTCAAACTAACTATAAAAAATCCTCACAATCCCAAGGACCGGTGATCCTTGGAAGGACAACATATATAGACGAAATCATTAAGTGATTTGAATCTCAGGCATTCGTAGGACCTAGAAATATTTCCATTCAAAACCCTATTACGCTCCCTCAAGCTGCAACCTCACCATCTGTGGCCCACATCGAGATTCACGGTGAAACAGAAGGAGTTGAGCAAAGCCTTCAAAATGCCAATCATATAAGCACTGACCCTTCGAGAGAGGGAGGTTCTTGCAATCTACAAGAAGGGGAAGGAGAAACTAGTGACATAATTCAAATAAAATCTCCAAAGCCTAAATCACCTGAAAGAGTAGTCAAGGCAGAGGTACTTAGGATCCCAAACTAGGGAAGTACTGTAAAACCTCCTCCACATTCGCCTCCTAAGACCCCCTGGATCACTCCTCCAGAACAGGAAATCCCTAAAGATTCCTGGCACCTCTTCAACCAAATGGAAAATAAATAAGAATCAGAGGCAGACATCCACATTGGAATACCCCATTGTTGATCATGCTGCAAACGCCCCTATGAAATCCATTCCCTTACACAACATTCCCACCTTCCATGGGTTGATTGCGGAAGAACCTGATGCATTCCTATTTGAATTTGATGTCTTATGTAGGGGGTATGACTATACCACTGATCCTCAGAAGCTGAAAATATTTCCCTCTACCTTAAAAGGAACATCACTACGCTGGTTCATGGGGCTAGGTGGGGGAACCATCAATAATTGGGACAAAATAAAGAACATGTTCCTTAACAAATATCAAGACTATTGTCGAACCCGAGACCTAAAAGATGAAATCTTTAACATGTCTGCAAAAGACAATGAAACATTAGAAGAATACGTAGAAATCTTTCAATACAATTTACAAAGATCCCCATATACCACGCTATCCAAGGACATTTTAAAAGCCACGATGCTTAAAGGAATGAAGGAAGAATGGGTTGAGATGCTTAACATAATGGGGAAGGGAGATATTTACCAGGAAGAATACGATGAGATTATTTCCCTATATATTAGATGCTCTCGGGGTAGCACATGCAATAGGTCAGTTGGGCGTGATTCTATAAAAAGAGATCTTAAGCAGACCAATGGCAATGTAACCAGAGTGGAATTTGGAAATCTATTAGAAAATTTCAAAACTGACATCTTGGGTACCTTGACAACACAACTTGACGTTTTACAGGCCAAACATAAACAAGCTATAACAGAACAAAACCTGGCCATCTTTTGCCCACGATGTTGGAAGAAGCACACCCAGAGAGAATTTCCTTTAGACATGGTTCAGACTTGTGCCATCTGCACTAAAGATCATACCACAGACCAATGTACTTTACTTCCCGGGCTGAAAGAAGTTTACAAGGAAGCAGAGGAAGAGAATGAACTAGTCTACTTAATGAATCATCGTCGTTAGTGGCAAGCACGATCAGGTATGCCACAAGACCTGCCTCAATTCTTTTCTTCGCCACATTTTAGCCAACAAAACCCTGCAACAACTTGGTAGACTCAAAACCCCTTCTCTACTTGGCCAAACTAGTCGTTTCCTATACTTCATCAGGGAGTAATTGGCCAAAATTTCCTTGTTCTCCCCCTTATTGGAAAAATGTTCCATATCAAGCTCAGTGGCCAAACCCTCCTCCTCAAAACACTAATTGGAATTGGTAGAGACCCCTGGGGATGACCAACCTACCAATGAGGGCGGGAACTCAAAATCAACCTATGTTGCCAGCTCCCTACCCAGTTCAGGATAACCATCAACCTGCCATACGCCCTCAATTACTAGCCCAACCCAATCCTAATCCCAACAATAGACCAGTTCAATTAATCTAGATAATAGAAGACCCAAATTATGACATTGAACAAAAACAGTGCAACGAACTAAATCTGAGACGAGAACGTACTATTTTACCTATAGAAGCCACAACTCCACCTCTGTCCCGAACTGAGACTCCAACTAAACCTAACCAGGAAAATACAACAAAGAACGAGGTTGACCAACAGGGACCCGAGGAATGCAGGATGTCTCCATCTCCATTCCCGAGGAGACTAACTCTGCCCAGACTGCCAACTTCTCCAGACTTTGACATATTGAGGGAATTGAGAAGCCTCTGTATTAAAATTCCTCTTCTCCAGGCCATCCAAGACATTCCTATCTATGCAAGAACGATTAAAGAACTATGTGAGAAAAATAAAATAAACAAAACAAAAGCAACACCCACCGTTCATGTGGTAGGAGCGCTATCTGATTTGTTACTAGGTAAGGAGCCACCCATGAAATATGAAGACCCAGGCAATCCCATTGTGACTGTGTAAATCTCTGGCCACTCATTTCCAAACACATTGGTGGACCTAGGAGCAGCCATTAACATCCTAACTACAGGGGCCTACGAAAAACTGGGCATATCAGCTTTAGAACCTATAGCTACACTGCTAGAACTGGCTGATAGGTCTGTTATCAGACCGTAGGGAATAGTACAAAACATCCTGGTCTCTGTGGACTCATGGGAATATCCAGCCGATTTTTTAGTTATTAATCTAAAGAACAGGATGGACGGGCATCCATTGATCCTTGGGTGACCTTGACTGGCCATAGCAGATGCTTACATAGGTTGTCGAACAGGCAACATGACTATCACTAGAGGGGATTCTGTAAAAAATATTATCATTTATCCACTTGCCAAACCTAGCATACCCATGGTAAAAATTCACAAACATCCATGTACATACTGGGAGCAAAACATTCGCCCACCCCTGACACTAGTAGAAGCTCTTGAATTTAAGGATAAAATTGAAGACGACATAATCAATAATTTCATGAGTCAGCCACCATATGAAAATTTAAAATGTCAAATGTTGAAAACAGTCCTTGAAAACGAAGACCAAGAGGATCCTGTAGAAAACCTCGAAGATCTACATATTCCCACAACCACTGTACGTAACAGCATACCTATTGAGGTTGAGCCAGGAAAGGTTCTGAATATTATTGGAAATTTGGATGATGGCCAAATGCAGAAGCTCATAAAATTCCTTCGGAAGTATCAAGGGGAATTTGCTTGGGATTACCCAGATATGAAGGGTTTAGACCTGTAGCTATGCACCCACCACATTTATGCTGATAAGGAGGCACTTCCCATTAGACAACCTCAGCGAAGGCTAAACCCACACTTAAAAGATGTTGTAAAAGAGGAGCTGCAAAAGCTGTTAGATGTAAATTTTGTTTATCCTATTTCAGATAACAAATGGGTCTCCCCTCTAGTAGTTATCCCTAAAAAGAATTGGAAATGTATAATCTACGTAGATTACAGAGGATTGAACAAATAAACACAGAAAGACCATTTCCCCCTTCCATTCATTGACCAAGTCCTGGATACATTGGCAAGGAAAAGATTCTTTTCCTTCCTTGACAGGTTCAGTGGTTACAATCAAATCCAAATAGCTCCCGAAGATCAAGATAAGAGAACCTTTACCTGCCCATGGGGTAATTTTGCTTACAGAGTTCTACCATTTGGGTTATGCAATGCCCCAAACACATTTTAGAGGGTCATAATCAGCATTTTCTCTGACTTAATAAATGAGGAACTGGAAATCTATATGGATGATTTCACACCATATGGAGAAGACTTTGATCAAGCTCTAGAAACGCTAGAAAAAGTGTTAGAACGATGTATTGCTACTAGATTATGTCTAAGAAATGAAAAATGCCACATGATGATGACTGAGGGGGTGATCCTAGGTCACTACATTTCTGCAGCTGGAATACAAGTAGATTTGGCTAAGATAGAGGTAATCCTTCTATTAGCCACACTTTGTACGCAAATAGAGGTACACAGTTTTCTGGGATATGCAGGATATTATCACAGATTTATAAATAATTTCTCACAAATAGCCGCACCTCTGTATGCATTAACTGGAAATGGTGAATTTCATTGGACTGCCAAATGTGACACCGCTTTTACAGATTTGAAGAGACTGGTCTCAACAACACCAATCTTGCGAGGTCCTAACTAGAAACTGCCCTTTCAAATCTCTTCAGATGCATTTGATACAATAATAGGAGCAGTCCTTGGCCAAGAAGAAGACATGCAACCTTATGCTATTTCTTATATTAGCGAAAACCTCACTCTTGCCGAATTAAATTATACCATGACCGAAAAGGAGTTCCTGGCTGTCAATTATGCTATCAATAAATTCAGGCACTATATAGCCGGCTATCAAGTGTTCCTGTATACTGACCACTCTGCCATTAGATATCTAGCCAATAAACCAATTACGAATGGGAGAATAACTCGTTGGTTGCTTCTTTTGCAGGAATTCGACATAATAATCAAATATCGTCTAGGAAAAGAAAACGTAGTCATGGACTTCCTGTCCAAGGTTCCAAAGTTAGAGGACACCCTAGCAGTTGATGATCAGTTCCCTGACGAACATCTATTTGCTGTAGCGGTAAAAACACCATGGTATGCAGATGTGGCAAATTATTTGGCAGTAGGGAAGCTACCTAGACACTTAACATCAAGATAACGGAAACTGATTGTACAACGCAGTGCAAGATTCTCTTGGATTGGGGGATACCTCTTCCATACAGAGGCCGACATGCACATATGCAGATGTATAAGAGAAGAAGAAATCTATGACATCTTATGAGCCTGTCACGATGAACCTTGTGGTGGTGCTACAATTAGGCTATTATTGGCCTAGGATTTTCAAAGATGCAAAAAAATATGTCGAAGCCTATGATAACTGCTAGAGGATGGTCCACCCGGGCCAAGTTGATGAGATGCCGCTGCAACCACAATTGGTGGTAGAACCATTTGAACGGTGCGTGCTGGATTTCGTTGGACCATTTAACCCGCCATCGAACCAGAAAGTCTACATGCTAGTTGCCACAGATTATGTAACCAAATGGGTAGAAGCAGTGGCCTTGTCAAGAGCCACGGAAGAATCGGTGATTAATTTTCTTTTCTAGCTATTCGTGCGATACAGGTTGCCACGAGAAGTGATAATCGATGGAGGGGCACAATTCATAGGCAATAAAATCACAGCCACCTTAAGAAATAACCATATCATCCACAGAGCTACGTCTCCTTACCACTCACAGGCCAATGGTCAAGTTGAAAGCACCAACGAAGTCCTGGAAGCAATCCTTACCAAAACGATAGCAGCACATCGGTGGGACTGGGCCACTAGACTACCAGAAGCCTTATGGGCTTATTGTATAACCTGGCGAAACACCACTGGATATTCACCATATCAGCTAGTATTTGGGAGAGAACCTATCTTCCCTATTGAATTCAAAATCAAAACTCTGAGAATAGCTGAGGAAGTGGGGTTGGACTTAACAGAAGCTCAAGCTAGAAGACTCCAACAAATAAACGAACTAGATGAAATATGACTACTAGCCCTGCAATGCACAACGATCATCCAACAACAACGAGCTAAGTGGCACGACAACCTGATAAAGAAGAAGGTATTTCAAAAAAGATATTGGGCACTCCTCTATGACTCCAAATTCCAAGATTTTCCAAGAAAACTACAAACAAGGTGGCTCGGTCCATATGAGATTCAGGAAGTGCATAGAAATGGCACACTCCCCTTGACCACCATAGACGGGTTTGGTTCAACATTTCGAGTTAACGGACACAGAGTACGCCTCTATCACAAACCTCTCACAAAATAATATTTTTGTCAACAGGTACGAAACGATCCCACCATCCAAATTGTGGCACAAGGGGGTGACAACCCCACAAAATCAGGTACATGAGAGGTTTTCTAGCATCATTTGTAAATAATGTATATAAATGTCTTATTTTGATGTACATTCTTTATAATTGCATTTTTTCTTTCTTCTTTCCTCATCCTCTTGTGAATTGCTTTTTTATTCTTTTTGCTGTTCAATCCTTGAACGGCTGCTGTTCAATCCTTGAACGGCTGCTGTTCAATTCTTGAACGGCTGCTGTTCCATCGGATTGAATAACCATATTTTGGTGTTTTATTTTTTTTGTTCAATTCTTGAACAAATGTTGTTCCATCAGATTGAACAACCATATTTTGGTGTTTTATTTTTGTTGTTCAATCCTTGAACGACTGCTATTCAATTCTTGAACGGTTGTTGTTCCATCGGATTGAACAACCATATTTTGGTGTTTTATTTTTCTTGTTTTTCAATCCTTGAACGACTGCTATTCAATTCTTGAACGACTGCCTTTCCATCGGATTGAACAACCATATTTGGTGTTTTATTTTTTCTGTTTAATCCTTGAACGACTGTTGTTCAATTCTCGAACGACTATTGTTCCATCAGATTGAACAACCCTATTTTGGTGTTTTATTTTTCTTGTTGTTCAATCCTTGAACGGCTGCTGTTCAATTCTTGAATGGCTACTGTTCCATCAGATTGAACAAACTTATTTTGGTGTCTTATTTTTCTTGCTTCTCAATCCTTGAATGGATGCTGTTCAATTCTTGAACAACTGCTGTTTCCATCGGATTGAACAACCATGATTTTGAGTTTTTATTCTTCTCGTTGTTCAATACCTTAACAGTTGTTGTTCAATATCTGAACGGTTGTTGTTCCATTGGATTAAACAGCCAAGTTTTTCATTTTTTCCTGCTATTCAAATTAGATAACCTTGCTTTTTTTTTTCATCTCTTTTGTCTGGCTAAAAGAATCTCTGACCAAGAAATGGAAGTTGAAAAAGAAAGGGAAATGGTAAAATTACAAATATGATGACTCCTTGGAACTATAATCCTTAAATAGGAAGCTGGCAATGTGCATACATGAAATGAAAGGCTAATTCATCCCCAGTTCAAATATGTTATCATACAATATATGTCCTTATCATGGTATATCTTTCTGCACTATTCCAGTAATATTTGCCTCCAAATGAAGGAATGAGGATGAAGGGTACTAATTGTATTGGCATTTTTTTTTTCACTTCTTTCACCATCCCTAACTCTTAAGGAATTAATGAGCCTCCCTTTATGTATAAAGTACAACTATTATGTGTTCATGCAAATATTTAAGAGGATAGGGGGTCTCATCACGAGCCAACCTACCATGATCATAGGGATTTAACAAGTGACATGCCCACAATGGCTACCACACCAGGGTAATGACCTTCTCATCTGATTGAAGGATAGGAGGTCTCATCACGAGCCGACCTCATCACTTTGTTATAATCCTAGTGAATGACACTGTGACTACCTGGCTATCACACCAGGACAGTGACCTCCTTATAAATCAAGATGCTATGATTAAAAAAGAAGTATTGTGCTCACATGCAAATTTTCAAGAGAGGATAGGGGTATCATCACGAGCCAACGTACCACGTTCATAAGAGCTTAGCAAATGACATGCCCACAATGGCCACCACACCAGGGTAAAGACCTTCTTAGCTACTTGAAGTATAGGAGGTCTCATCACGAGCCGGCCTGATCACTTTGCTACAACTCTAGTGAGTGGCACTATGGTTATCTGGCTACCATACCAGCATGGTGATCTCTCCACAAATGGGAAAAATAACTATTTTTACATAAGGATCTTGGCTCATTCTTTCGGGTTAAAAAGAAACCCTGTCAAGGCTATGAACGCCTACTGGCAGCAGTGGCTCTGCTTGTGGTATGAAAGTATGCTTCATCAATAACCAATTACTTTTATATACACCTTATCTTCCACTCTTCTTCCATAAGCTATTACTTGAATTAGTGAGAACTATAATCTGCCATAGGAATAACTAACAGAGATATGCTTACACATTTGAATCCCGAGATGGCAACACCAATCATTACTTGACTCAGTTTTGCTTCCGTCATAACTTTTCATTAAAGAACATCATATCATAATAATGGTTATACTATTCCCTTTCCCTTTCCGGTCACTTTCGCACAAGATGCAATTATGAAAAAAATTTCCAAAACTAACCTTTACACTGCATATGCTAGTAATTACTCAACCACCTGAAGATTGACCGCTCCTTAACATACAGGTCATTATTACCAAATATTGACATTCCCCTGTCTACATTCATGATTGGCCGAATCTCTCCTGTACTTGAGGGTGTGGACGCCCTTTCTTTGTTGGGGGGGGGGGGGGGTGTAATTGATCTTAAATTGGAAAGCATGCGAAATCTTGGCACAAATCCTGTTAGACACATCGATAAGACCGAAAAAACACTACAATTAAGGCATGAAGTTACCAGTGCAGAACCATAATTTCTCTCTCACTTGCATACATAATTCAGTCAAAGCAACAAACCGAGGAAGAATACAATTAGAGGAAGAAGGCATGTCGGCTATGGGAGGAAATTCCCTTCGAAACGAGCCTGTAAACTTCCCAATTTTGGATATAGCTAGTGCCATCCTCCAGCAAGCTGGCTAGTTGACATATGTACATAGATTACAGGTATTAGACACAGAAATTGCAATTGAGTTTTTGGAAAATCTGCAAGAAGGTCAAACCAGAGTCAAAGGTCGAATTATACCAATCACATAAGAGATTATTGCTGGAGTCTCCGGAATTCCAACAGAAGGGGAAAGATGGACAGAGAAACATCTCCTCCTACGAGAAGCGATAGCAGTATATCAGGATTTGGAGGAACCGTTGGAACGAAAGGGGAGAGGGATTAACCCTACTTCTCTATGCCATCCATGGCAGGAACTGGCGACATTCATCCGAAAGTTCATTACATGTGATGGACGTCGGGCCATGGTAAAACCTCGTCAGCCTAAAATCTTAGCTGTACTTAAGAAAAAGATTTTAGTTAATTTGTATGCCTTCTTAAATTCCATATTGCATGATACTGTTGTTCGATTAAGAAAAGCCAAAAATCCCAAGCAGTAGTCAGTCACCACGGGTTAATTAAACTAGTCATCATCCATGAGCTGGACAAGCAGCAGATCGCCTGGGACAATTTTGTCAAACCTTATGCACAGGAACCAGAAATAAATCTCGACGAAACCAAAATTGAGCCCCCTAGGGTAAATACACCAAGAAGAAAGAGGACTCGAACTGCAACCTCAGAGCCAAGTAGGAAAAAACAGTCCCAACCGCTCCAAGGAACCTTGGACCTCATAGAAGAGGTAGGGTCATCCCACCCTCAAAGTGCACCCTTACAAGACTTCGAGGAAGAAATGGCTCGAGTCCTAGAACAACTGAGGAAAGACTATGAATCCAGAAACCCATCGTGAGCAAAAGAGCAAGAGGAACCCATAGATGAGTCCGCCTCCGCCAGTAGTTCTGGTCACACTGAAGTTCCACCTGACCAAGAGGAACTATAGGACGACGGGACTCTGTCCCCTCTTAGGAATTATGAGGTATAAAATGAAGGGCAGGAAGAGGAAATAATGGAATCAGAAAATCAATCAGGTGACATAGTCCCTGTAGAACAAAGCACAGAAACAGTCCCTTTGACACTAGGAGGTAGCGCTGCTCCACCCAGTCCGGACCCTCATACAGAGGTAAAATCTGAAGACCAAATAAGAAACACCATCACAGGTAACCCTGAGGTTGGTAATACCATTCTCGAAAATGGGAATACCACTCCTCCACCAACTGCTGAAATCAGGACAGGTGAAAATTTAGATGAAAAGAAAATTAGAAAACTGAGCAGGGCTTGCAGAAGATTAAAGAAAATGGTGAAATATCTGAGGAAACAACTTAAAGAGGAGAGAAGGGCCCAAAAACCAAAGAGAGAAACCACCACTGTAGGAACTCAAACAAAACTAGTCACCAGCTTGATAAACACCGTTGAAGCTGAGATACAGACAGACTTGGCTGAAATTGATGAGGCTGAGGTGAAAACCGATTTGGTAGCCACTACAGAGGCTGAGGTGCAGACCAATTCAATTGATATAGTTGAGGCTGGGGTACAGATCGACCAAGCAGGTACTTCTGAGGCCGAAATTCAGACAGAACTAGAAAATACCATTGAGGCTTCTACACAAACCGAGTAGAAAACTACACAAGAGAAGGAGACGCAAACAAAGGAAGCCCCTGCCTATACCCCTTGGTAGAGAAAGTTGTTTATCAGAAATTACACAATGAATTGGTGCAAGCACATCATGAGGTAGCACAATGTAGGAAGGAGGTGGTGCCAACACAAGAATACCAAGAATTACTAAAGAAATTCACAGACCTCTCCTCTACAGAAGATGAAACATTCTCCTAGCTCAGAGAAGAACAGGCAAAACTAAAAAGGGCACAATAACAGATGGAGCAAGCTAAGAAACAAATCACCCCGATTTTTTCTCTGTACAACGATGAAATATCTTGCAGAGCACCAGCCACTAACTATGCCCTGTTCTTAAAAAAATAATATCTACTGCTGAAATTCAAGGCCATCAGGGCAGGAAAATATACAACTTTTAGGACTATAGAAGAATTTGTCCATTGCTGTAATGAGCAAGATGAAAAATTCCATCTCCTCCTATGTGAACTTTACATGCACAACTTATTTTTGGAAGCGGACACGGATAGTAATCCTAGTCCTTTTATAGGAGATGTCCATCTCCAAGCCTTCCTCTCATTCGCCAAAAACCAGATTAAGTGGGCCAAGGCCTATAATATCTTCCAAAGGAGAGAGCACGGCCTGGACTTGTGGGTCAGAGTTGAACCCACCAAAACCCTGCAACTGATTATCCAGCACAAGACTTTTATGCGAAGGCAAGGTGTAAGGACTCGGCTGGGGCCCATCCATAAGGATATCTTAGAAAATGGACAGGAGTATTTTGAAGACATTCGTGAAGCAGCCTTGGCCGCAGCTAAACAAAGGTGGAGGGCCTCCACAAACAATGTAAATAATAGGGAACCATTTGGCTACAAGAACTTCAAGGCTGTTGCCTCCAGATTCCTTTCATACAGTAATTTGGTCTTTAGCATGGGACCTGCATGGCTGGGATGTAGGTATAGAAGCCCTCTCCTCTGGTATCCTCCTGAGGAATATAATCATAATTATGAGTTACCAGAGGGGCACGCAAGCGCTGCCTTCACAATAATGAGACAAAAATAGGGTTTCAGAGCATATAAGGAAAGGGTATACCCTGTCTACTCCTTAACTCAGTTGCATCTTAACCATTTGTTTGCATGAGGACATGCAAAAAGGTAAGCGGGGGAGTATGTTGGGCCCAAATTAAGGTACATTTCCACCATATAATCACTTCAAATTATGTCACAATTTAGGAAATTCTTCCTAATCTGAACAAAAGGATTAAAAGATTTATGAAAACTAGAATAATAGGGCTAACAACAAAAAAAATGTTTTTTAACAAGAAATTGACATATTGTATCTCCGTATGCATGGAGGTAGAATATCTGAACCAATGGTAGGTGGAAATACAATTGATAGACGCAAACGTATGAGATCTCAGTAACTCCCAGAAGCTGGTAGAAGGTAGACAAATGGATTTGTGCCCAAGAACTCAAACGATAGCCACACGCAACGGACTGTCGTTTGAAGAATACTTTCTCATTGCGTGAAATGGCCTTTAAAAGGATCAGGGACGAACTAGATGGGGAGTCAGAGTTAATTGGCAATCTTCCCTCTGTAATCAGCGCGTCAAGGCATAGCTATCATATTGTATTTCCGCATTATCTTTTGAGTTTTGATGTTTTGAACAAATACCTGTTGAGGTTCCCATCGCGTTAGAAATTCTAGTGGTCTGGGCCCAACCTCTAGGAGTCTCTGCGCTAATGCTGTGCTGTGCGTTAGTTATAGAATCCATGTTTAGTCATCTGATGCAATTGTAACATACTCCTGTACTTAATAAAGTTACTGTTGTTCGTTCTTCAGAATAGTTTAGTATCTGTATTTCTTGATTTAGAATAATCACATTTTGTATTTTCTAGCTTACAGTAATACTTCATCACCAATAGATGCTTGTAGTTCCTTTCAGTGCTTCTGCAATCGATTTACAAGTCACAATATAGTTATTACTCGATGCTACTTATCTTTGTAGATTACATTACTTTGACGACACGGTAAAGTGATTTTTTGTTGATTATTGTAATTAAGTTATTTTACCAAGAGAATTCCATTGCAAAATTATATAAGTGAGTATTGTACAATGCATTTAGGTTACTTCATTTAGACTGCCGTTCAATTCATTTAAGATTGCCGTTCAGTTCATTTGGATTGCTTCACTTAAGGCTGTTGTTCAATTCATTTATGATTGTTGTTCAATTCGTTTATGATTGCTGTTCAATTCATTTATGATTGTTTTTCAATTCATTTATGTTTACTGTTCAATTCGTTTATGATTGTTGTTCTTAGATTGCTGTTCGATTCATTCAGATTGCTCTAGGTCAATTCCCTTATGTCGTTGTTCAATCATAGGCTTGACAGAATAACTAGCCATAACCCACCAAATCATTCCTCGTTAAGTTGATTGAATTTAGGAGGCTAGATAATCCTTTCTCAACAAAGAGTATTTATCAGTCGATCTCACTTGCATATATTGTGCCAACACTCTTGAAATAAGAAGACTTAACCCGTGTTGATAATTAAATGAAGAGTACTATGGTTGCCTATAATAAGCCACCTTTGTAACGCCAACAAGGATCTCCTGCTCCCTCATCTTTATTTTCTTCCACCATGGGAGGTTGTCGAGATTTGTGAGGTTGATCTTGCAAAGGTTGAACCAGTTCGAGCCCTAACTCCTATACCTCGACCTCGTTGGGGACATGCAAAGAAAAATCGAGAAAGAGCAGACTGCTCTGATAACATTGGTCCGAAATTATGTAGGAACACAATAAAATACAGAAATAAACATAAACGTAGAGTTGCAACAAGAATAACACTTTATTTCATTAATATCAAATATTGAAAAATGCTTACAGACATAATGTAAAATAAACTAGCTCAGGCGATGGTAGTTATCTTTAAGAAGAGATGTGGAGGCTACATGCCTCTGAACTATTTTGCAATGATGCTCGAAGGCCTATTTATTATTGAGAAATAATGGAAAGCCTAAACATCCAAAAACCTATCCCTAGGAGATGAAGCGCCAAAAATATGGGCCTTGTTTGGGTAAATTGGTACATCAACTCTCTGGGGATGTAACTTGGCATACGATCTCTCTTTGATGCGCAAAATACCTCGTTAAGAAATATATATATGAGGACTACAACTTTAGAGTAACCAATATGGGATAAACACCAATGTTGGTCCCTAATTTCCCAAAAAACTTCGTTTAAGTCCTCAAAACGGCTTCGAAAATTCAGGCCCCGAAAAACTGCCAAAAATAGTAAATTGTGCTACAATTAAGGAAACTGGAAAACTGAAAGAAACAATGGTGAGGGTCCTAGTTGAATACACGGGTGGCCACCAATATCCACATGGATCAGTAAACTATTATTTTATGAAAATTTCAACTTTTGTATAGTTCATTTATGATAATAAAAGAAAAAAAATATTATTACAAGGATTATTATATAATATTAATAATTGTCCAGAGGGTCTTGGATAAACAATGATCGGGTGCTTTGTTAAGGCACTCCTTGATGTGAAGTCACTGGTGATCGGGGTGCTTTTTTAAGGCACTCTTTGATGTGAATTCATCGATTCAATTCCTTGCCCGATCGGGGTGATATATTGGACATGATGGAAATGTAGTCCTGCCAAGCTTACAAATAAAATATTGAGTTTGAATGAAAAAATAATAATATAATATTATTAATTAGTCCACGGGGTCTTGGATAGATGGTGATCGGGTGCTTTGTTAAGACACTCCTTGATGTGAAGTCATTGGTTCAATTCCCCACCCAATCGAGGTGATATATTAGACACGATGAAGAGGTAGTCCTGCAAAGCTTACAAAAAAAAATAAAAATTAAAACATTTTTGTTTCGGGGAAAATCACCCTAGAGGTTCGTTGGGTTACAACCTCCACAGAGCAGGGCATGCTACTCAAGAAGGACTCACACAACCATACATATTCATGAAAAACTAAATAGAGCAGATCGAGGAACTTACCCGTAGGTCCTACGGTTGAAGCAGATCCCGCGGGTTCCAAACCCCCAGCAACCCTTCTTCCTTCTTAACCTGAAAGACAAGAAGAAACAAGCACGAAGAACTGGTTGTACAGCATATATCTACTCTAAATGTTAGTGAAATCCACGTGAAACATTAGATAAACCATAATAAATGCTTAAATAACAATATTCTCATATATGCAAGCGGACACTAACACGTATATTTCGGGAACAAGATGGTTCTTCTGTATTATAAATAGCATGTACAGAAATAACAAGTGGAGAGATCACCTGAATCCTTCCATGATCTTCAAGCAGACCGTCGTCCGGATCCGTCCCACCCTTGCCTTGCTAAGATTCCTTCCAAACTGGTGCATACGAGATGACATATAGGGAGATGAGCATCTCCAGGAAACAAGGGTTTCCTGTAATGAACTGGGAAGTGCAGGAGGCACGGGAATTCAGACTTGGATAGAGGATTCCAACAGAGTATAATATCAATAATTTCTCCCTCTCTTAGGCCATGCACATGAGGGGCTTTTATACTCCCTCAAAGTAGTTTCAACAGTTGGCCACGTGCTAGGGTGGTTGAACTACCAGAGTAACCATCAACCCAGCCCGAAAATAGGGATTTTTTATATATTTTTTAATGATTTTAATGGAATACGCGGAAAAGTACATGTGGACTCGCGTATACACGTGGAAAAGTCTGGGCATAACCGCGTATGGGGATTTTTACACTGTTTTTTAGTGAATTTTGTCCAAGTTTGTAGGAATGGGTGTCCAAAGCCATAAAAGCAATCATGAATCATATGAAGGTGAGAAATGATGCTATAACAATTTTCCTGTTTTATTAAAATTTTAAAAATTAAAAAAAATATTATATATAAATATAGTATAATTGAAAAATATATAGTTTTAACATTTTAAGAACTACAAAAATACTATATATAAATAATATGTTGTAATTAGAATATGTAATTTTCACACCCTAAAAACTAGAAAACTACTTAATTCACTAAATTGAATATGTTGTAGTTGAGATTGAAATTTTGATATTTTAAATTAGTTACAATACAAAAATAATTCACAAAGACAAGAAAGAAGAAAGAACGAAAGAAAGTAATTTTAACGTCCACGAGGCTACAAATAGTCTATGGGACAGATTGCTTCTCTATCTGGCTCATGCGACCAGCTCTTTTCCTGTGGAGTTTTACAATAAGTGCTCCCAGCTTCTCAACAAACTCTTTGCTGAATAGATTATCCCAGGAGCTAGCTGCTAGAATACCTGCATAATTTTCCCTACTGTCTTTGAAGGCCTCACATTCTAAAATGAAATGTTTTTCAGTTTCCACTTTTCCGAAGAGCAAAAAATACATACTCTTTCTTCCCACATTTATTTTGGCCTTTTCCAACGCCCTGTTTCGCAACAGAGTTGATGAGAATTAGTTTTTAATTGAGCAATAAGAATTTTAGATCTGCAGGAAATATTGGCACCTATGTACGCTTTTTGTTGATGATCATGAGTGGGGTTAAACTCTTCAATGTAGTACTTCTTCTTTCTTGCTAACTCTTTCTCCCAGGTACATTTGTGGAACTTATCCATAAAAAAAGTTTTTATCTCTTTACTGTTTGTAGGACACTTGCCCAAGAAAATACCCCATTTACTAAACCATTTGATATTTTGCCTCATCCAAGTATTCTTTCTTTTGCACAATCTATCATTAAACATAGCCTTAGGCCATCTACCCTCTTCCATTTGCTCAATTTTTTTCAAATACTTTATGACTCGCACCATAGCAATTGCTTCAATAGGATCAGCCCCTGTTTCACTTAACAAGATATCATAAGAAACTGCACTTTTAATTTTGAATTTGTTTGTAATCAAGCACTTCTGAATTTTTCAATTTGTTTCCATTGCATGTCGGTTGAGCTACTAGCCCACAACTCACAATCGTAGAGAATCACCGGAATCACTAGAAGCCCAAAAAGAGTTAGAGTGGTTTTCCAATCCCATAGTTCTGCCTCTCTACACCTGTTTTGAAGAGAATACAATGCTTTCCAACCCCCCAAAGTTCTTTTCTTTCTGCAACCATCCCAATTTAAATTTCTATTGAAGTTAATGCCTAGGTATTTGTAGTTTGCAACTTCTTCCAGAATGTTTCCTTTGAAGTAGAACTTATGTTGGTTATGCTTTCTTTTGTTAGAGAAAACCACTACATTCGTTTTGCTAATATTGACTTGCATCCCCACCTTTCTACAGAAATACTCAAGGGAACGTAAGTGCTCTTGCAAACTAAGAGCCAATTTAGCAATCAGTATAAGGTCATCTGCGTACAAAAGAAGCCTTATAACGAACTCGCTCAAATGGAAACCGTCACCCGCTTGCGAATTTAGCCACTCTTCAAGCTTGTCAATATATAAACCAAAGAGGGTAGGAGATAGAGGGCAACCTTGCTTGACCCTGATATCGCTTCTAAAACTTTCAGAAATCCCTGCTGAAGTTCTAATTTTGACTTTCTCCTCTTCATACAGTCTATGCACAACTGCTCTCAAATGCCTAGGAACCCCGAGTTCCTCCATTCTGTGCCAAAGCTTATCCCTAGGCACCATGTCAAAGGCTTTTCTGAAATCGACAAAGCAACAGAAAACCTCTTCCTTTTTTTCCCAAACTTTTTCAATGATGTGTCTTAAAGTTATACAATGATCAACTGTGGAATGTTTAGGTCTAAAACATGCTTTCCCTTTAGCACGTTTATCTCTTTATTCTGCCCACTTGTTGATTTTATTTTCTAACATGCTTCCAAATAACTTTGCGAACAGGGGGTTTATCATTATGGTTCGATAATTCGAGGGATTATTGATTTCACCACTCTTGTAAAGAGGTATTGCCATACTAGTTGTCCAATCTGAGGGGAGCCCCTGCTGAATGATGTTGTTAAAGATTTTTGTAATGTGAGGTGAAAGAATTTTTAAGCCCCACTTTAAATACTCTACTTGGAGCTCAGCTAAGTCTTTTGCTTTTCCAATGCCTAACTTCTTGATACCCATCTCTACCTCTTGCACCGTGAAGAGTTTTGTGTCTGTGTTGACCAAGGGAGGAGGGTCAACCTTGGTATCATGCTCATAAAGTTGTCTTGCATAGTCTAACCATTCAGAAGCTATAATGTTGTTTTCAGTTTGCACCTTTTTCGGTTGGAGCTCCTTACAGAATAATTTGGGGTTATTTTTCCCAAGGAAGATTAGTTCTTCTCTCCTCGAAACCATGAAATCCACCTTTTTCTTTCTTAATATCTGCTTGTACGCTTTGAGATTTATGTTATCCTTGGCTGATTCCTTCCACCTTCTCCTTGCCTTTTTGCATTCCTCATCAAACCAAGCATTAACCGGAAATCAATTTGTTTCAGACTTCTTAATTTTTGCTCTTTTGCACTCAACAAGTGCATTTTGAATTAAATGTGTTATTTCGTGGCTACGAAGGCCATGAAATGGGATTTCCTCCTTCTCGAAGAGCCTCTTTAGCGCTATTTTGAACTTATTACAATTCTCTGAAGTCAAAAGGATTCTGCCCTTTGGGGGATTTTGTTGAACACACTGAGTTTTTGACCCTAGTTGTTTCTTTTCGGTCCAAGGGAGACTTAAATAAACTGATTTATGGTCTGATTTTAAGTCCCAAAATTGATCCCCAATCAACACTGTCTCCATTTTCTCACACAAACTATGCGAACAAATTACATAATCTACTACACTTGCCCCATTGTAAGTATTGCAAGTGAAGTTACCGGACTTTTCCCACCTAGTCAAACCATTACAAATGACTAAATCGAAAGCCCCACATAGCGTAAGCGATTGTTCTCCAAAGAGATTGCAGCCTTTATCCTCTGAAATTCTTTCCCACTGATGATTACTCTCTTCTGTAAGCCAGATAGGGTCACAATCTTCTTTACAACAAAGAATGCTAGCTTGTTCCCCTGCGGTTCTGGCATTGAAATCCCCCACTATAAGGACTTCCCCTAGTTGAGAATATATTGCAATATCTGTTTTTATGGCTGCAAAGAGATCTTTGTGGTAAAGCCCTCTACTTCTATAGATTTTTGAAACTTGCGGCACAAAATAACATGCTGTAATTCTGATGTGATTTCCATTTTCTGATATTTTAAGCCAGACAAATTGCTTATTTGGGTCTTCTTTTTCAATTTGAATGAGACGACCTTCTTTTTCTCTCACTAATACCATGATACCCTCGTGCCCTTTTCCATTCCCTGCTACCTTGTTCCATACTGCTGTCTTCTAGTACCCTTCAAACAACGGTGTCTTGCACCCTTCATGCTCATGTGTTTCTATGAGGCAAATTATGTCTCTACCTTCCGTAGTAGGCCCTAACCTAGGTCCTCTTCTCCATGGGTAACCCCTACAGTTCCAACAAACTAATCTTAAGGAAACCTGGGT
Organism: Pinus albicaulis; assembly: GCA_034641835.2. Classification (NCBI taxonomy): domain Eukaryota; kingdom Viridiplantae; phylum Streptophyta; class Pinopsida; order Pinales; family Pinaceae; genus Pinus; species Pinus albicaulis. The sequence goes on from CM076574.1 coordinate 1,031,455,765, forward strand.
TTGACTTGATTGCTATTTGTTTTGATATGAAATACTCACAGTTGAGTCTTTGTCCTTGCTTGCCCAAACTGTCCTTGCTTCCTCATTTCTTGCCTCTCCTTTGTTATCGTTTTGTTGCCTTGTTTTGGACGAAGGTCCAAATTATGCTATCACAGCTCTACCTTTATAAATCCATGCTCTCTTTCCCTCGCTTCTTGCTTCCCTAACTTTTGTCATTTTGTTCCTCCTTTCCTCTTGTTGTCTTACAGTTAAATCTTCTTCTAGAAAAAACCGGGAACCCTTCAATAGATGCTTCTTGCTTAGAATGATATGTTTATCACCCACGCTAGGCATGATGACTTTTATGGGCCTGGCCCTCTCATCGCTAAGCTTGCCTACTCTCCCTGCTTGGCATATTTGACCTTGCCATTGCAACTTGTCTTTCAAGAAGTCTCTTGCAAGGTCAAGAGTACATTCATTTTTCCCATAGTCTTTCACCCCTTTAATAATTATGTTTGTTGCTCTATCTTGTCTTTCCTTGCTTTCTCTATCTCACATGCTGACAACTTGAATGCTTGTTTCTCCTTCCCTCTTTGCAGAATTGCTGATCACTTGAGCCCAAGTTTTGGGGAGTTTTGCAGACTCACCTTTTCTTTCTTCTCTTGATGTCTCTTCATGGTTGTCTATTTGAGAAACTTCTTTCCCCTTATCCTGGAATGTTTTCACATTTATCGCCTCTATATTCTCCACTGAAAATTTCTTTATGTTTTGCAGCTCCGTCTTCATGCGTTGCCATTCTGTCTTGCCTATCAGGAGAGCTTCCTGTAGCAATGCCACTTGCTCCTCCAGAACTTTGTTGTTTTCTGCTAAAGCCTGGTTTTCAACTGTTATTATATGGATTGCATAGTCTCTTTCCTGCTCTTTAGCTTCTACTACCTCCAGCCTCGTTTTTACATTTAACAATTCTGCCACATAAAGATCAGATGACCAGAGGAGAGATGTGGATGTGGGACTATATAAGACAGAATCATTAATGATTTTTCCTTTTCCTTTGGACTTTTTGTTGCCACATGCTTGCAAATTGGTCTTGTTTGAGTGTTGTTTCTTGTGAAGGACAAGAGTACTTTGCCTTTGAGACCCTTTTTTTTTTCCTTGTCTGCTCCCATTTTAGACGAGCTACTCTTCGTTTTAAAATTCCTTGATACTGTTTGGCGTTGACCCAAACCCACTTCCCAACTTTGGCTGATGAGGCAATTTTCACTTGCCCTATATCGTTTTTTTCCACAGGTTCTGCAATTTCTTGTCCCATTATCAAATAAATAAATAAATATTGAACGTTGAATGCACGGTTCAACTATGTTTTTGCTTCTTATTTCTTTGATTTTCACTAGAAACAGTATGAGTTCAAAATTCTGTGAATGATTTACTCCCTTGAAATTCCACTATCTTTCTCTAGACATAAAATACTCCAAGTCACTAAGTCGCATAAGCTGCCTCTTGAACTGTGGGCTGTGAACTGCGGATGGTCCGTATCAATGGCCTCCCCTTCCTACTTTCACCCACCACTTCGAGCGACTGATCCTGATCCTGTCAATATCTGTTTGGACTTGGCTTGCGTCGATAATGCAGAACACCGTGAATGAATGCTTGGCTTGGCACTGTTTTGGGACTCGTCCGTAAAGTGATCAACAGAGATTTAAATAAAAGTACTCATAACCATGGCAGAGTTGTCAGTCTTTTATTCAAAATAAAACACAATCAGAGATCTCGGGCTGAAGTGAGCACAGAAAACAACATAGCTGAGTAGGGAATGAGAATCCAATCCAAGGAGCAGCAGAGAGGACTGAGCTAATAGAGCTTAGCTGCACCAATGATTGTGACTTGCACCAGTTTGCGATTGTGCGACTTGTCTCAGTCGCATGTGACTATTTTTCTTTGCTTGCACCAGTTTGCGACTGGGCGACTTGTTTGATCACCAATTTGTGACTATGTGACTTCTGTGGGTCGTATGTGACTCTTTTCCTTTAGTTTGCGACTTATGCCGGTTTGCGACTACGCGACTTATCTGGGTCGCATGCGACTATGCGACGTAAAATCGAAAATACACTGCGTCCTGTGTCTGCCTTCCAATGGCCAAAGACAACCTGAATCTCCAACGCTTATACTGCCTCAACGACAACGAGTTTACTTCGCGGAAAACGTGAAGCAAAGCACCAAGAACCACTAAAATATAAAAGCTGAACAACAAGAACTATAGAGAACGCAAACCTAAAAAATATATTGCATATATTTCACCTGTTTGGACTTGGCTTGCGTCGATGCTTGGCTTGCTTGGCTTGCGTCGATGCAGAAAGGTGTTGGTCTGTGTCATGTGGTTTGTCATGTGGTTATAAATGATAGGCTAGAAATGAACTTCATAGTGCCCAAAATTTAATGTAGTTTTGTGGAGTTATATTACTTTACATGTCACATCAATCCACTAAATTCGCTGAGCAAAAGGAAAGGGAGTTAGGTTACGAGCTTGATATAAATGTTGCTTGCAATTTAATGTTTAATTTATCTCGTATTAAATTAAGACAATTAGCTGGCAACGTTTGCAAAAATTAGGGTTAGAATTCGTTGGAAAAAGCGTAGGCGTGAACATGAACTCAGGGTTCTCATATTAAGGTAAACAATCCTTACAGTGTTTCAACGTACGAAGTAGCAGTCCAACATAAATGCACGACACAAACTTCATATCAATGACCAATAACATGTTGAATTTGATAGTCAATCACATTGCTAATAAATAAATAATTTTCTTAAAAAAAATAAATTTCAATTTCTAAAGTTAAAATTTAAAAATTTTGCCTCTTTTTTTGGTTAAACCCATTATAATATGGGTTTGACCAAAAACTCAATGCATTATCTACTGCCCACAACCCCACAACAGAAAGAAAAAACAAAAATTGAGAGTGACAAAATCCCTACCCTTATTCTTTGTATTGAAAAAAATGAAATAATTACTTTATGTTATTTTGTTAGCATGCTATCATTTATGTTAATATTTTCAATTCTAACATCTAATCATGATTCTCTTAAGCTATGACATGAATAAAAAACCTAGGATAAAGCATAAAAGGGAATTAAGCTTCAACATGTGTAAATCAAAGCAACTTCTATATTTTAAGATAATTTGCATTTGGATAGTATTCATTTAGACATTCACTTATACATTTATCGAGATTTTTTATCAAATATATTCTATTTCATATTTGTTTACTAATGTAGATATTTCAATTTACAAAAACACCAAAATGAAAATAATGGCATACTATTAAGATTGTACTTTTTAATATTTACTGTTCAATTTGTAAGTAGTGATTGGAAATATAAAAAATTTACACTTTAAAACATTTAAGAAATTTCACCTCATATACTTGAGGGTCACGTCAAGTACTTAGTTGCCTTTCATAGTCATTGCGACACCATGTATTGAATTCCTTATTTAACTAGCAATTGCACTAAGAGGTGCAAAGGAACACCGATAGGAGGAGTGGGGGAATGTGGAAGGAAACTATCTCCTTATGCAACATGTCAAGCTACATCATCAATGTCACTTTATGGGGTGCGCAATGCCACACTGAAGGGAAAAAAAATCTAACCTCTGACCTTGGGAACCACTCCAGACCTTGCAATCAAAGGGGGTCGTGTTAAGGGATATGTTTTATTATGTGGAAGGTGAGTGAGCGATCGTAATATTGTTGCGGTTTGGGTGGTGCAAGTGTCTGACTTGCATTTAAGTGTTTACCATCGAGAGTTACCAAAGGACTTGGAGAAATTGTTAGCCCAAAGATGAAGCACATATATAAACAATAGTGAGGTAAGCAAACACACACGAGGACCTCCACAAGGGTTCTTGATTCTTGCTTCTGTGCATCATTGTGAAGTGTGTTGTATGAAATACTTGTAAGTGGTGCAACCATAAATTTGTATATATATTTTTCTTTTCATGGGTGGAACTATGAAAAATATCGTAAAATGCTTCTCCATCAATGGTGCATCATCATAATGGGCAAGCATTCCATGGAATCCATTACAATGAGTTAGACACTACACACATTGTTATACACACACATTATGGTGTTTCAAAATCTCCTTTTATAAATAATTCCAAGCCTTTGTCTCCGATCAAGGGTTCAATGTTCTTGGAGTACTTAATTGACCCCATTCTTCCTATTACCTCTATTTTGTGATAGGAGATTAAGGTTTTTCTTGAACTATCATTGCCAAATCTAACACCCATTTCATTTGCCAAATTGATTGGAATCAATGTGATCATTATCTAACCTTTTTGCTCATCCTCTTTTGTGGATGCATTTTTCTTTATGTTGATTTTGAATAGTTTCTTTTTCTTTGCTAGATTTTCATCTAAAGTTTTGTTAAAATAATCACCAAGTCAATGTAATACCATTAGCTACCCCTTCATTTGGGCTTCATAATTACCTCCAAAAATTTTGAAAAGTTTTCTTTTGCTATCTTCAACATTTTTAGTTATCTTGACCTCATAAGTTTACATTTATACTTTTACTTCTTCACAGTTGTATGAAATAAAGTGGAATTCTATTTGCTATTATCTTTTTATATATTAATCTTATTTCATTACACTATTCATTGAACTATGAATGTAATTTAAATTCTTTTAACGTTACTTTTAGTTTACTTAAGGTTTTAGCTTTGTCACTTCCCCATATTATTTTGAATCTCCTCCATTAACTTTTCGCATAGACCTACTTTTTTGTTCATGATTAAAATATGAATTGAAGATTGGACAAACACTATACATCCAACAATAGAATAATAAATGTTATATATGTTGAAATATACATTTTTGGATCTAATATGCTCTATAGGCTAAGCTGGAATACAAACCATTAATATGAAATGGAAACTATTGGATTTGAAATGTTGAGATATATGCCATTATACATTATATAATTTAAGCATAGTCTAAGTCTTCTACATTTTGGTCATTTTTGTGGAATAGTTTCCAATTAATTTGGATGAAATCGGACAAGGCTTTGTTGAAATCGCAAGTTTGATATTTTTAGTTTACACAATCAAAGTGTTGTTGGGGCTTTTGAGGGCATTGAATCCATTTATGGTTTGAAAAATGCATTTTAAACAATAAAAAATTACAATCTTACCAAAGTTTGTTATCATTGGATTATGATGGGAAAAAACAAAACATAAAATAATTAGGCTATGTCTATATTTAGGATCTGACAATGTGTATCATAACATATAAAACTTTTTTTATTTTATTGCATAAATAAATAAATAAAATCCCAATTGACACAACAATTTTATTTTGACTACAATAAATATTTTGTATTCTACTACTCAGTAAATATTTTTTTATTCTACCCCTCACTACATATTCATTGTCAAAAAATTGGACTTGTAAGAAATGGATATAACTTTTCCTACCCCTTTTAAACAATTTCCCCAAAATTTTTAGTGTATTTTTTGTTTGTATTTGGTAGAATCAATAATTGGAATAAGTTTGTATTTGCTTGGTTGATTCCATCCACTAATCTATAACCTCCAAGTGTACCCAACATAACCTCATACACAACATACATAATTAGTTTAGATTAGAATCAACCACATAAAAAACATTATTTTAATAGTGCACTCTATTGCCAAATGATCTACACCTAGAGGCTCTAAAATATATAGTATTCAACATTATGAACTATAAATATTGCACAATGTCCATGAAACCACCAAGAATAATAAAATAATCTCCACATAATAATCACTAATATTTTTTCTAAATTTGGACGAAATATATATAAATATATATATATTAAACAATAAGTAGATTACAAGAATTAAGCATGTCATAAAAATAGGGACACTTTCCTTTTCAAATTTACAAGGTTAGTTAGTAGCAACGAGTAGCTTATAAGAAAGAATCCCAAAAATCGAAACGTAAAACAACACCATCATAAAGCAAACCGATTGAACACCAAAAAAACACATCATTCTTCCGATCCTTTAGCTACCCGTAATCAGTCGTATAACAGACCCTAGTTACATATAGTGGATCAAAAGAGTGCATACATGAAAATACATACATTCCAAAATTAAAGGCATATGGAAAGGATCCAAACCTAATCGAACCTAACCTAACTGAACAAAACCTAACCCAACATGTCACCATCAATAATTTCACTGTCGATGGCCTAAAAATGGCATGAGGTGCATAAACATGATCAACGCACGTCATTGGATGGAAAAGTGTATTAACTAGTCAAGGCTATGCATGTAGAATGATTCATATGGATTTATAGATTCCATACTAAATAATTTAGTGGCCCAAAGTAACAAATAATAGAGGACTTGAAGTGTTGAGTTGCTAATCACCCTCCTCTGTTCCCAATTCGCTTCATTGAGAGAGTTGATATGGTCTGTGGAGACTCCACCTACTTCATCCATAATTCAACTTATTTCACATGGTCTCAGAATTATCTATGTTGTAGCAGGCTTGTCTCTGCTCCTTTAGAAATTTCAACCACAGGCCAAGGATCCTCTTGTGTAGGTTTGATAACAATATCGTTGCAATAGAAAATGGTTTGCTAGTGAATGGAAACTTTGAAGAGGCGGGGATCGAGAATAGAACATCACAAGAAGGCACGTTGGATTTGTTACCTGGGTGGAATATAGAGGGCACGATGGAATATGTAAATGACGGGGAGTGGAACGGAATCATGTACCTAGTCGTTCCTAAAGGTAAGCATGTCATGAGGCTTGGAAATGATGCCCAGATAAGGATCCTGATATTTTTTCACATTTAATGCAACACAAACCTACGTGCAGATGGAATCACTCAATGTTTATGTGCCTTTGTCGAATAGGAACATGGATTTGTAGAATTTGTATAATATTTATGGATGGGATGCCTATGCTTGGGATTACAGGGACAAGCTGGCAATGTTGAGGCTATTTTCCAAAATTCTAGTTTCGAATAAGATCCAACTTCTTAATTTTTCCTCTGTTCACGTTTATGGTGACTCAAAAGTCATCATTGATGGAATTTCTGGTGAATCTCGCTATGTTTGCAGGGATTGATAGACCGGGTGAATTATCTCAAGTCAAAGTTTCATGATTCGACATTGCATCACATATATAGGGAGAATAATACTCATGCAAATGCCTTGTCCAAAAAAGGCCTAAATCTCTCTTTCAGAAGTATACATATTACACACTATAAGGACTCGCAGATCATCCAAATTTTTGACTTCCCTTTACCTTGATGTTTTCGTTTTCTTCTGCAAGCGAGCCAGATGAACAAGCAAGCTGAATTTCTCTCTTTATTTCCTCGGGCAGCTATCTAAAGTTTTTTCTTGTGTATTCATAATGTTGCAGTCATATGCTGGTCTCTTTTTGATGGATGAGGTTTCTGTTATGATAAATCTGATCTATTCGTGCTAGATACCTCTTAACTCTTGGACTTTGTCTTTCCAGCTTTCCTTGCTCTGGGAACGAAAGATACACCATCTTGTTCTTATATGGACAATTGTCTATGTAGATAGTTTCTTTTATGTTGGTCATTTTATAGTATGATGTAGATAATGTCTGTGTGTTTTTTCTCTTCTGTGCTATATGGAGACATTGTTTATCTTCTATGATGAATCCTCATTTTGCCTTCCTCCAGAAGGAGGCACACATGGGATGGAAATATGATGTTTCATGTCTTCTTATGGTTCTAGTATGAACCTTGACTAATGCTAGTTGAACATGTATTGTCAATGTATTGTTTACTTAATATAAATAACGTTTTTTCTTTTCTGAAAAAAAAATAATAAGATCCAACTTGCAGTCCCATTCTTGACGCCATCACCTTGAAACATATTTCTACTCCTGAAAATATCCAAGACAAAGTTGTGGCTAATGGATATTTCGAGGAGGAGTCATGGATGTTTTCCAATGAGACATTGGGGTTTCTTTTTTTGAAAAATATAGACGTCGAAACATCATATTTATCAGGATGGATCACAAAGTCGAGAAAGGTGGTGCAATATATCCATGATATATCGATTCGAATCACTACAAAGTTCCTGAGGGTATGCTAGCAATTGAGTTTCTTTCCGGAAAAGAAGGTATTATTTCACAAATGGTGGAGACAGATCCCAAAAATAAATATGTGGTGAGTTTTCTTTTGGAATAGGCCGACGATGGTCAATCATGGATTTTTCCGGAGACCATTCAGATAGTTCCACTACAATAATCCTCCGGCAAACGACATATGTGAACCTAATAGTGTGACCTTTACAGAAAAGGCCAGACGAACTGTGCATATGCAAAACTGTTTAATATTGATGGATGACTCTATTTTTCTTGTGATAACCTAAAGGCATCAAAACATATTGCATCTAGGTATGTTGCTTGTTATCTGAAATTTTTTGTTTTACAGAGGTATGGGTTCTCTTGGATATACTTGATAAAATTTATTTTCTATTTGTGCTACATTCATGAGGAGGGATTTTTGGATTGATGGGGCCTCGACCCAGGTTCAAAGTGATTGTGCAGTCCAACAAAAACCGCTATTACCGGCCCTTTCATCAACAATCTGCTTGTGTAGATCGAATTCTCACCCAAGGCAATATAGGGGGATGCAGCTAGAACCAGGTTTTTGCATCCAGAGGGACACTGGACTGTGTATTTAGGGCTTTTCCTTCTTAACAAAGCTTAATAGGCCAAATCTATCAGTAATAACAACGAGGTTCATCACATCTGTTGAACTTACTCACAACCTACGCTATCTTTCTTATTCGTACATTAAACAAAGTAAATAATCATACACAGGACTATGCTACTCAGTTATAGATCAAATCCTTTTTCACGCGTCAATATTTAGAAACAATAAGTAAAATAAAAACGCATCAATATAACTCAGATCTTCCTCAATAGTTCTTTCATTAACAACAAGATCCTTCTCATACATCCACTTTCCACCCTGCGAACAAAATTGCAGGGGTCTGCACACACAAGTGCAGACTTCCTAAGGTCTTCACGCACACAGTTGCAGGAGCCTTTTCCTCTAACCCAAAACAGACTCTGACTCAAATCAATCTTACATCTAAATGCATCATTAAACTTCTACTTGCCTCCTTATGACTTCTATCTAGACTCCCTATATAGGTTTGGCATTTACAATACCATGGTCCAAAACCATGAGCAAAGTCTAACGTTCACAAAATATCCCTTTCCATTACATTGTAAGGGGCTTTGACCCACCCCAAAGCCCCTAAGACCAAAGATATACTTCGCGATGCGCGTTCCGCTCCTGGATCTGCAGAGTCTTTACTTCGCGGGGGATCCGAGCTCCAACCAGAACATTACCAATCACTGCACATTCATTGGAGACTATAATTTTCCGTTCAATAGCTCACGCCAAGATGAAAGTGAGGAATTAGGTGTGAGAGATTTATCTACTATATTGGTTGTTTTTTCATAGCTATGCTTACCTGTGTTAAATAGATACTTGTCCTAGTCAAATAGAGGAAAACAACGATAGAGCCTACAGGCAAACGGTGACATAATGACAAAATTTCCACATGTAAAATTTTAATTGCAGGAAGGAGGACAGAAATGAAGACATATTATTGGTTTGGGTGAATAGTGTCTGCTCACCCCAACCCCATGGAGGAAACGCCTTTCAACGTAATTATCCAACTGTTAAGTTAAATTTAAAACTCCAATAATAATACCAATTGGAATTCATATACATAAACAAATGGCAATGGAGATAACCACAAATATTTCAAAAAATTTCATTATTCATTTAGCTCCATAAATTCAACCATAACACATTCCATACAAATGTTTAAGGAAGATATTTATTTTCTTGCTTCATAGTTCCTTAAGGATATTCTTGCCTTCCAGTGCAATTATAGAGAGTCCAACACTGGACAATACTCACTATCCCAAAAAAATTTTATTTTTATTGAAGAAGAAGGAGAGGTGGGAGCGGAGGAATATCTCTGGTCGAGGGAAAAAGCCATTCTAGAGTTTTACAAAAAAACTCTACTGTGTAAGTGGCGATTTGGTATTTTCCAAGTCTCTATGTAAAGAATTTCAAGAAAATTTTTTCTGACAAAGATGTGAATTGGGAAAGATTGGTCGACAAAATCTGAACAAAAAATTGAACCTTGATATACCTGAAAACGAGATTTTTTCATTACCACAAGATGTATTGGCTGCTATGGATTACCTTATTGGGGTGAAATTTGGAATGGGTACACTCGATGATATAGATCACCTCAGAAATCGACATATTCGCTCTGTAGCAGATTTATTACAGAAATCAATTTAGATTAACTCTAGGTCATTTAGAAGATACAGTTCGAAGAACTATACACGAAGCAACCAAGCGTACTGAAGAACGATCTCTCTTCTCTTTCTTAGTAGGAATAGAAAGAGTCCCTGTTTTATTGGATGGTTCCAAATTTATCGGATCTGATATGAATTTAGTTCTCGGGAAAATATGGGACATAAGTCATAGATTCCTTTGTTTTTTCTTATACCATTTCAAGTTCCATATCTAACATGTGCTAGAAAACAATGTTCGTACCGGAAAAAGATGTTCAACTTTGATCCTAAAAAATCTGCAAGTACGTTAAGAATTATAACTGTCTGCATTGGGTCTATTTTTCCAGGAGCAGGAAGAAGGTGATCAGCTCTACGATTTTATGGTACGAGGTCCTTCATCCCACATTTACCATATATGGATAAGTACCATTAAGATCTATTTATCCATATATGGGTGTAGAAGCAGTCCAGTAAGATCAGTCATTAGTGGAAGGTGAGATTGCTTGGATGTTGAGTTAGCTCGCGATGGGTATGGTTCGCGGTAAGAGCTTTCACTCGACTGATCTATTGGGGGTATGGATGATGACCAACCTATAGATCTAGCTAGCAACAGTAGCAGTAGGAGGTGGATCAGCCCAGCTATCGAGAGAAGCCGATAGGACCAGCCGTCCAAGAACTAATGCTTGGAGGTGAAAGCCCGAGGCAACTTAGCTTAGTTCAAGTATGTTCCGGAAGTCCTTACAGGGTTGAAAACCTATATGTGGTAACACCTTTACTTGAGGCTACTTCCTTATCCTTATCTATGCGAGTACAGGAACTCAAGGTTTAGACCGTCTAATTGTATAGTGAGCATCCAGCTAGGAACTAACCTAATATGGTACAACTATGATGTGTAGCCGGCACCAACCGATATGGTACAGGTTTAGTTGTTGATCCCGGGATTCCTACTTTTAATGACTTACTGGAGAAACACTTTAGCCAAACCAATCAACGAGCAACATCAACATTATTGCAAGTTTGTGATATTTTTTTTCAGCTATTATGAGCATTCCAACCATGAATTTCCCTAAAAATCATCCCATTTCCTCTTCGTAATCTCACAAAAATTCCCTAACCTCCACAAGCTCTTATTGTCCATAATTCCATGTGGTCCTCTCACGAAATGTAAGCATAAAATCCATGGTTTCACACATGTTCTTCTATGAACAAGGACAAGAAGAACAATTGAGGGGGAGAATGGATATTGCTTGTGAGTGAGGGATGCTTCCAATTTGAATGGAAGAGAGTAATGATAATCAATGAGGGTGAGTAACAATTCCTCCCCCCAGGAGTTTATGTAAGACAAGTGTGCTCTTCCTAGGAAGCATAGGGAAACATCCAAAGCATCACTTGAGCCAAATATTGATGGGAAATATTTGTAAGCAAACACAGGTAAGAAAGGTTATACCTTCGAAGGACAAGAGTCAAATCATATCACCCATGCATAATGTTTCCTCTTCCTCTCTTTTGGTATCATGGTTCCCTAGTTGCTTATTAGCCAACCTTTTTTATGGAAATTACATTATTATATGTTTACATTTATTCATGCTTTTGTGTACATAAAAACACCATGGAAAACATAAAAATCAAACCATCGTACTAGACCCATCACATTCATCAGTTGGGCCTTGACCTTGCATTTCACACTAGGAATATTTAGAATGTGACAACTGATGAGCCCCAATATTGTAATAAGAATGATGCAACTCTCGAGGCTACCAACTTAAATTATCAACTCGAGGTTCATACAAACTTAAGAGGTGTCGACACAATATGTGTAGCATGCAATGTGTCCTTCTTTCATTAATCTGATGCAATGAAGTGAATATCATGAAATCAACCACTAACCTAATTGAAAAAATGGAAACATTAGTCTACTTGTAGAATTTAAATTAATACTCTAATTGTAGAATGTGGAATGTTGTTTTGAAAAAGGAAATTTGATCTTTTCAACAATAATGCTTGTAACTAAAACCTTAAGGAAGCATGAATTCAAGAATCAAGTCTAATCTACTTTGCATTGATGAATCAACCTTTTTATCATTGTTTTCAAGGAAACTTAGCTTTAGTAACAAAATTCATGTACATTTCATAAGAAAATATTCATTGTTATTCAAATGTGGAATTTTGTCTTCTAATTATGATTGCAGATTTGTACTTGCAGTGAAGGAAAGGTGGGTCTAGAGTCATATTTGGTCTTCCTAAATCATGGATTCAGAGCCTAGGGGTCGTGACTCAAGCTTAAGGGGAAAATACCAAGTTTTTGGAGCAAATATGGTCAAGTTTACACATGCTACAGGAGGTGTCACAGGAGACCTTGTTTTGCTACAAGAGGAGATAACTTGCCAAATGCCCAAGTAAATCAAATGAAAATGGGATGGAAAATTTTTTGTTATTAAGTAGGATGTCTTAGGACTCCATTACAAGTGGAATGACTCCAAAATACCCCTGTTAACATGTGCTAAAAAATAGCATAATGTTACTACTTTAAAAACTGGAAATTCAAGAACTATTGAGCTAGTTAACCTACCAAATACCTAACCTAATAAAGTGAAAATGATATGGGGTGAATTTTGTTATTAACTTGAATGTTTTTGTGACCCAATACAAGTAGAATCAACTCAAATGAAACTCATTAACATGTTCTAAAAAATAGCAGAAAATTACTACTATTTTCCTACAAGGGATTTCCAGAAATTCTAGATTTGTGAACTAGTAGACTAATCCAAGTAGCTAAATGATGAATATGAATTTTCAAAGTTGTTCTAAGGTTGCATCATGCATGTGACTATGTAAATAAGCTGAAAAACAACTTACTTCAATAATTTAACCAATGTCGCCTACAAAAAAAGAAGCATGAACAATAAATGCAGAAATAAGAGATGCAAGTAAAAAAGACATCCAAAGGAAATAAAGAAATTGTACAAGAGGGCTATGAGGCTCCTCAGATGGCCGAGCCCAAGGAAAATCAGAGTCTTATGAAGGAAACCAAACTTTAGACGCTAAAAATGGCACCAAACTTCATTATTTGAATAAATCCAAGTACATCCCTACTAGAAATGAAAGTGGAGCTGCTAAATAACAAGTTTTCTCCACAAGAAGACTAGGAAATACATGCCTCTAGAGGAAAAATCGAATTGGTATTTATAAAAAGTGATGAGGAAGCATTATCCTTGAAAGGAGGAAGTATTTCCCTCCAAAATCCCTTATATAGTGGATCTGGTTCCCAACACTAGGAATTTGCATTAAATGACAAGGAGCACATTCTTAGATTTTCTCAATCAGTGGAGCTCTAGAATTTGCGCAGTAATTTCATAATATCTTAGTAATTTATTATCCAATATTGATCCATCCTATGGTAGGGAGAAATTCCCTATATTATCTCATTTAGAATTTACTCCATATTCTCTCAAAATTCTGCAAAAATAAATACTATTAGGCTAAGTACATATTAAAGCTAAAAAACATTATTAAGTGTAGAAGGAGAGATTTAATATATCCTTTATGTGCCTAGGAAAGGTTAGATGGGCCTTAATTTATGTCTAATTTGGAGGCCCATCATACCCCCCTTACTGAAACTGTTGCTCATCCCATGAGAAACCTATCCAACTTCTTGCCCTGTTATTCTTGTTGTATGCCTCATATGTCTTTTCATGCAATTCTCTTCCTTATCTCAATGGAATATGATTTGCATGGTTGCCTGCATTATATGGATTCCATGGATAGACTTTCCATAGTGGCAAGTTGTACCTATTTTTCTTGTAGCTGCTCTTTTAGCCTTATGTTTTATGCCTGTAGCTGCTCCCTCATGATTGACTTTATCAACCTTAAGTTTTTTAATTCCTTGCTCATTTCATTTACTTTTTCCTCCATGAGTCCCACATCTTCTACCTTTTTGGATTTTTCAATTTCAATCCATCTATGTGTTTTACCTCTTTCCTTCTCCAACTAAAAGAAGAGTGGTATAGATAATTTCTCATGTATAATCCTACCTCCCTAAACAAATTTGTAGTAAGATTCTAGATTGGGTTGTGGATCAGGATTCTAGAGTTCTTGGAGACCTTTTTCCTCTTATTTTGGTGTGGCTGCATCTTCTTGTAGCTTCTGATGTTGCTCCTGTAGCAACCTCTGTTTCTCCTATAGCAACCCCTGTTTCACCTGTAGCAACCCCTATTTTCTCATGTAGCTCTTTTGTTTCCTCTTGTAACAAGGAAGTTTGTGTCTTGAGCCTCTTAAATGTGACTGCTCTAGTGGTGTGCCTCCCTATGGGTGAAAATTTCCCTCCTGTAACATGCTATTAGTTTCCTATAGCAGTGATGTTCCTTCCTGTAGCACACAACATGAATATTGTAGCAACTAATATTTGCATGCCAAGAGGTGGCGGGTCAACATTTTATTTATTTTATTCTTATTTTTTATGGATTTTTTCATTATTTTTTCCTTTTACAATTGTTTTCTCTATTTTTTCATTGCATGCAAAATAAACTCAAATTTCTTTGAGTTAATTGAGTTGGCCCTCACCTACCCCTTCACACTCCTTGTTCTCCATCATGACTAAATGATTAAATCCCACTTTCTCAAGTACTCTTCACTAATGTCTTGTCCTCTCCCCCATGTGCGGGTGTCTTGGTGGAAAAGTGAAGTTAACTACTAGATAAGGCCGAGGTGTCTCTGCTACTAAGTTTGGCTATAAAAAACCTTTTATTTCATACACTTACAACATTTTTTTGAGCTAAAATAAGTTTGTAGGAGAGGTTTTGAGGGTTGCATACATGGGCCTTACCCATGATGTATTTTTGCATGTGATATGGAGGTTGTTGATATGACTATTGAAGTTGCCTTTGGTGGTTCTAAAGCTACTAGTGATGATCCTTGGATGGTTGCATGCTGCTTATGAACAAAGGTAATGGGTGATATATTAGCTTCTTGAGGTGTCCTATTATTATGCTCGTTACTCCATGCATTAGCTTTGCTCTGAATTTTTTTCTCTTGAAATGTGCTTGATTGATCGAAGTTGTTAGTGTAGGTCTTGTTGGTGGTGGAACAAGTTCTTGTTGTTGGAGATGATCAGTGACCTTGTAGTAGCCCTACATAAATTTTGTGTTTGCTCAAGATCAAGGAGATGATCCCTCAATGCTTCATGTTGGTCAATTCTTCATTTTGGTGCTTCCAAGTGCTTTTGTTTGTGGTTCTGGAGGGCTTGTGTAGACTGCTATAGGATTGGATTATTTCTTGTAGCAATCACATAGGCCTCCATATGATCACAATAACCTTCAAAAAATGCATCAAATACTCTGATAATTCATGTTAAACTCATGGATAAGGATTAGAAGCTTTGGTTGTGGTAAAAATTCTGGGAGAAGGGGTGAAAAATGGGTATTTTTGATGGACAAAGATGAAAATGAGAGTGGAGAAGAGGTCAAGTGGTGTGGAAAATGAATGATGAGGCTATGGTGGACCCCTCCTCTTGTTCCTAGATGAAAAACATAAGATCTGAACCATTTTTCCATGCCAATCACGCTCTTGTAGCAATTCTAGTCACTCCTGTAGTAATTTGGAACACTCATGTAGCATAATTGTTTTATCCATATCTCTCAAACGGTAGATTGGATTGACCTGAAATTTGGTGAGCATGTTTTCATAAACCTTATGCATCTCCCCATAAAAAAATCTTGGCCAATTGTTGCACAAATATCGATAAAAATTAAAAATAGTTGTAGGTGATGGAGGCCAATTTCTCGAAAAGTGTGCACTGGAATTTGTTGAAATTACTTGAGCATGTTACCATAATCCATATGCATCTCCCCATGAAGCAACTCGGCCAATGAATGCACAATTTTCGAGATATGGTAAAAACAATTTATGCCTTGTGTATTTTGGCCTCCTATAGAAAAACAAAACATTCCTATAACATTTTAGGACATCGAGGGAAATTAATGGGAAATACTTGGAAATGATGGGTGGATGTTGGAAATGGATGAAGGTGATGGATTGACATGGCCTTGGTCCTGTTGGAGCATCTAGGCAAAGGAGGAGAAATCCCAAGTTTGGCTTCCTTTAACTAGGTTTTTGACCCATTTTTTCGTTTGGTGCTAAATTGTTCTTGTTGCTTGCAAAGGTTGGAGAGCACTTGCATTCATCAAAGAGAGATACATGGAGAATATATATATATATATATATATATATATATATATATATATTTTTTTTCTTTTTTTCATTTTTTTTTCCTATGCCTACTAGCTGCCTCAATGAGGTTTTAAAATTGTAGGTTTGCCTAGGTGCCTCAAAGGAGGTTTTCACCTAGGATCTTTTTCCCTTTTTTTTTTTTTCTTTCCAACCCACTAACTGCCTCAAGGAGGTTTTAAATCAGTGATCCAATATCAAAAACCTCAAAAGATGTTTTCACCTGAGATTTTATTTGTTTCCTCTTTCTTTTTTTTTCCTTTTTTTCTATCTTACTATACTTGAAAAAATAAAATATCGTTCAAGTGTAGGAATACTTCCAATGGAGCCATGTGCATAAGAAGATGACATATAAACTCATGTGTAGGCTCAAAACATAGGATTTGACATGTATCTGAATATTAGAGACCAAATTATTTGAATTTGATGATATCAAGCACTGTTGAAGAAGAGAGTGATGCTCCATCTTGTTGATTTTCTGGAAAAAAACCTCAATATAGCTTTGATGCCCTTGGTTCACTTGCTCATCTGGATCATTCTTCATGTCTTCTTTTCCTGTGCCATTCAAATATTTTATTATTTTCCAATTATTCTCTTGAACACATAAAGGATCTGATGATAAGCATAACATAAACTCTTCAATATCAGGCTCCAATGGCTGCTCTCCATAAAATGTGATACATAATTCTTTTGGATCTTCTTCTTCTAGATGTTGTTCTCAATGCCATCAGGAAAATATCCTTTTTCCACTACTCTTCCTAATATAATATGAATACCATTTAGACCAAGGGGAGTTGTTTGGAAGTGTTGTACCTCAAAACTATAAGTGGGTTGAGTTACTTCATTGTTTAGGTTTGGAAATGGTGGTACAGGTAGTTGAGTGGGAGTGGATATTTGATATGGAAGTGGTTGGGGTTGTGGTTGTGGTTGTGGTGGATGATAGGGATAACATGGAGCTGGGTATGAAGGATATTGAGGAAAACATTGAGGATATTGTGGATTTATCCCTAAGGTTCTTTCCAACCTTGTTGCCAAGATTGGTTTTGGGGTTGAGATGGCCAAGGTTGACAAGGAAAGGGTGTGTTCCAATTACTTTGAGATGGATGTGCATAACCTTGAAATTTAGAATTAGGTTCTTGCATCATACCGGGTTGCCTAGGCTGCCATCGTATTCTTGGAGCTACATAACATAGATGCTTTGGTGATTGACATGCTTAGTTTTCCTCTTGGTAAAATTACTTCAACCTTGGCAATGATGGGAAAGATTTAACACAAATATCATAATCCTCTTTTTGCTCATTTTGAATTCTTAACATTTATACTTGTTCACTTAGATTGCCAATAATTTTTTTTAAAAAGTTATCAAGCAAATTTTTGAGTTCATCTTGACTTACCGATCTTGATGCTAATCTACTTACCCTTGCCCTTGCTCTTTAGATGCGCTTGCATGTTTCACAAATTTCTTCAAATGATAATTGGTATACATCACCTCTACTCATGAGATTAAGGAGATCAATCCACTCATCCCTAATTATTCTAAGTAAGAGGGTTTTTAGTGTGTCAGATCCTAAATGATGTAATTTTCACTATTAACATTATACATAAATCGATCTATTATATCCTCAAGGCTCTCATATTCTTTTTTATTCATTCTAAAAATTTCTTATTTAAGATCATGATATTTATAATTTTCTAAAAATATCTTTTGCATATCATTCCATGATATTATTGAATTAGTCCCTAAAATCATGAACCATTTAAGAGCTCTATCCTTCAATGTTTTTGGGAACAATATCAATTTTTAAGTGTTTAATAAGTAGCCATAATATCTACAAAGAATTTCAAATTCAAAGAGAAAGGGATCCCCTGACCTCATACCATGGAACTTCAAAAGGAAATATAGAGGGATGTTCTTCATATGAACGTTGATATCAATATCTTAAATGGGAAATCCAAGAGGATCTTCCTCATTGTCATCATATCCATTCATTTATTCTACCTTCTCTGCCACCACCTCTTATTCTACTTGCAAAAGTGGACGATGATGTGGTTCTTACTACACCACATGATCAAATGGGGGGTTTGGTGTTGGAGAAGTTTTGTTTTTTTTAATAAAAAAGTTTGTATGAGAATGATAACGCAATGCAATTTTTCTGGCTTTGAAATGAAATATGCCTAATGAATTTTTTTGTTCTTGCAAAAAGTAGGAGAAATGAATAAACTATGGAAGAAAATAATGCATACTTTGACACCTCCTCGACAACGATGCCAAAAAGTGATGAGCCCCAGTATTGCAACAAGAATGTCTCAACTCTCGAGGCTACCAACTTAAATTATCAACCTAGTGTTCATACAAACTTAAGAGGTGTCGACACTGTATGTGAATGCAATGTGTCCTTATTTATTTGATCTAATGCAATGAAGTGAATATCATGAAATCAAACACTCACCTAATTGGAAAAATGGAAACATTAGCCTACTGTAGAATGTAAATTAATATTTTAATTGCAGAATGTGGAATGCTATTTTGAAAAAGGAAATTTGATCTTTTTAACAATAATGTGTGTAACTGAAACCTTAAGGAAGCATGAATTCAAGAATCAAGTATAATCTACTTTGAATTGATGAATCACCCTTTTTATCACTGTCTTCAAGGAAACTTAGTTTTGGTAACAAAATCCATGTACATTTCATAAGAAAACATTCATTGTTATTCAAATGAATGTTAACCTACCAAATGCCTAACCTAATCAATTGAAAATGATATGGGGTAAATTTTGTTATTAAATTGAATGTTTTTATGACCCAATACAAGTGGAATCAACTCAAATGAAGCTTATTAACATGCTATAAAAAATAGCAGAAAATTACTACTATTTTGCTATAAGGGATTTCCAGAAATTCTAGATTTGTGAAATAGTAGACCAATCCAAGTAGCTAAATGAGGAATGTGAATTTTCAAAGTTGTTCTAAGGCTGCATCATGCATGCGACTATGTTAATAACCTGAAAAAAAACTCACTTCAATCATTTAACTAATGTAACCTACAACAAAAGAAGCATGAACAATAAATGCAGAAATGAGAGATGTAAGTGAAAAAGATATTCAAAGGAAATAAAGAAATTGTACAAGAGGGCTTTGAGGCTCCTCAGACAAAAAATCCCAATGAAACTCAAAGTCCTATAAAGGAAACCAAGATTTAGAAGCTAAAAATGGCACCAAAATTCATTGTTTGAATCAATATAAGTACAACCCTACTAGAAATGAAAGTGGAGCTACTAAATAACAAGTTTTCTTCACAAGAAGACTAAGAAATACATGCCTCTAGAGGCCAATTCAAATTGGTACATATAGAAAGTGATGAGGAAGAAGTCTCCTTGAAAGGAGGAATATTTCCCCTCCAAAATCCCTCAAATAGTGGATATTCCATCCTTCAACTATATTTGCAACTTCTATCTTCTTGAGCCCGTTTCATGAAATATTTGTCGTTGTAACAACTAATCAATTTCAGCCATGTCGATGAAAGTTCTATGAAATAGATCTAAATATTTGGAATAATATATTTTTTTACCATCGAAGTATAATACATTAATCATGTATTATCTAAATGACAAGGTTATATGATGGAGTGAAGCTATGTTGGCCAAGCTAAATGACCCTGCATGTAAATAAGGTAGTTGATGGGCCTCCAAATTAGACATAAATCAAGGCTCATCTAACCTTTCCTAGGCACATAAACGCTATATTAAATCTCTCCTTCTACACTTAATAATGTTTTTTAGCTTTAATACGTTCTTAGTAAGGTTTAGAGATAATTGTATATTAAGTGCCCAATATATATATATCATAACCCCTCCCGGGTACATTATCCACTAACACACATATTTAAACATTACCTTTATAACAATAGAATTGTGACACATGGGACATAAAGGAACAAAACAATGATCAGGAAAACAATTTTTGTCATCGACCCTTCATAAAGGGATTTCATGTAGAATAATGATTTTATTTCATCTTCCTTTTTCAATTATCTTTATGCAAAATGCACATCACAAATTGTTTTTTATTTGATTTTGTTATCACAAGATTGATTATAATCCTTTACTATGTATTTATCATGGATGTTTTTCTTGATAACGTATATATGAGGACAATAGTCCAAGTACAATTTTTTTTTTGTCACAACTGTAGGTGGCTAGTTTTTTGTTTCATGAGTGCTATACAGGCACATACTAATGGAAATCATGCATATATAGTATTTTTTTAAAGCCATAAGTGGTTTTTTCTTGAGTGCTATCCACGCACATACATAAGGTAATTTTCAAATTTAATAAAAGTTACGAATTTTTCTTCAAAAAAAAATTCAAACAAGCAAACAATAGAATTGTGACAATAGTAAGTATAATTGTTAGTTTCAATAGGCATGCTAAAACACATAACATTTCAACCCAACTATCCGAACAAAAAAATTAATTAAAAGAATTATACAATTACCCATAATAATGAGAAATGAAGGTTTATTTTTCAAAAAAAATATAAATTTTGGATAATAATAATATATTTTATAAATTTAAGAAATGACGATAAAAAATAATACCTCATCTCATCTAAAATTGGCGAAAACAAGTCCCTTCGTCTCATCTCAAAGAAAGACTTTTTAGTTGCTTCTTAAACCTTGTCTAGTGCATCCAACACCAATAGCAAAACCTAACCAACAATATAAAGGCCTAGCAAGGAATCTCACCAAGTAATCTAGCCACACAGAAGGTTCCATAATAAGCTAGCAACAATACTAACAAGTCCACCCTTAGATATCCTAATTACATCCTACAAAATATTAAGGAGATTTACAAATTATGCACCATGCCAACTCCACTTGCATCGAAGTGCTGCAAAAATTTCTTGGTGTTTCATCCTGTAAAACTTGGGTCTACAGTTGAAAAAAAAGAGAGGGGGGATGAATCAATATTTCACCTTTTTCTTACAATTTATTATCAAAAGAAATAACCATTAACATCAAACAAAAGGAACACAAGATATATATGTATAATTTATTTATATTACAAGGGAAGCTACAACTTTTGGTTTGCCACCTACAATGGGAATGGCTACAACACCATATTTACCAGCTCCCACAGTAAGGAGGCGAAAACCTCTTGAAGAAACCAACAAATTCCTTCCCTAGCACCAGCCTACCACCCTATAGAATAGAAGATAAAGCTAAAATTCCTGGGCTCATGTACTGGGGAAAATGACCCAATTACAATACATTCAAACACTGCAAAAGTAAGTCTTTCATACCTAAAATCATCAATACCATAGATGGCCTTCCTATGTCCTTTAACTCAACAAATTTATCACAACTTGCTCCAAGGCTTCAACAGAGGTTTCTTCACGCCTCAAGACTCCTTCAAAACCAATATCAAGGCATACTTCAAATATGTAGGCAAGCACAAAAAGTCTGCTACTAAGACAAATATCAAATTATGCTCCAGAATATCAAAGGTTTGCTACAAATCAAATATCAAAGTTTGCTCCAGAATTTCAAACGTCTGCTACAAATCAATGTCTGCTCCAGAATGTCAAACGTCTGCTACAAATCAATGTCTGATCCAGAATATGTTGGCAAGTACCAAAAGAATTCTTTATACTTCTTCAACACTTGTATCAAGGTCCTTATATTAGATCCAACCTTAAACTCAACCTAGGTCATAAACAATATGCCTAAGTATTACAGGTTGATATGTCTCAAATTATGCATAAATTCATCTTTTTTGAGGTTGTAACAAAGATTCATACTTGTGGAAAACGAGACCTCGGAAAGACTAAAACAATTCCTCAAAGGGAGGTCGAAAAGGGTCTCAAATCAAACCTCATTTTTCTTGATAAAAAAGGGCCTCAAACCTTAGATAGACCACAAATGTGAGTTGCCTTAGTTATGATGAAATTAGTCTCAGACATCAGCCTTAGATATCCTTAGCTTCAAGACTCAAAATTCTTCAGTATACGTTAAATAAAACTCAGAAAGTCAGGCCTCAAGGTCCAAAATGGTTCTCTGGATAGGGCCTTAGAATAAGCCTATATTTTTGCCACATGAATTGGCCTAACCAGTGAGAATATGACTCATATTCACCCTTAAAATAATTTTGAAAACCATGCCCTTTCCACAAATTTATCTCTCAGAAACTCAAGAAGAGTATGCTTATCCAGAACTTACAAAAATATCAGAACTTAAAAATTCATCTCCTCCAAAACTATGTTCTATATTGCCCAAATTTATCCTTTTTTTGGACTCAAATAGCCACAGTGACATCAAAGATATTTTATTCCTCATATTGTTGCACAAATTATATCTTTCAAGGCTCCTCAGTTGGGTTATATATATTGTTTGAGGGGGTCCTATATTGGGGCTGACCTGGCCTAAAGAAACACATATTTTCATTAAAAGACATGTTTTTTTACAGGGGTCGACCTGAACCAATAAATGCTGACTTGGACCTGGAGGCTTATTACACAAAAAAAATAATGTTTTTGTCTTTCATTAAGCTCCTTTCAAAGCAGTCTTAGACACATGGAATTATGACAATTTGAATTACAATTTTTTTTACCTCCTTCTAGGGCAGGAATAAACCATAACTTTGTGGGGCGAAATTTGGTGCTACACCCATCCATTTGGGGAATTATAATTTAAGCAATAATATCTCTCCAACCAAGAGGACCCACAAGGCATGCCACCTATAAAACGAAATGGTGTGATAAGGGATATCAATCTAGAGTGTCGTGTATCTAAATTCACTAATTTGTGTATGAAAATCACCAAACAAATGTTGGGCCATTCACCCTTTGACATTAATGAAAATTTCTTCCAACAATACCCCCATTTGTCATTAATGTTAACACTCATGATCCCCTTGTCATCATGCTCTCCTTATGTCCATGCTTCACATCCTTTGTGTCCATGTTTCACTTCCTTTTCAATCCCCCTTTGACATCAATGGAAAAGGGTGAATTACTTCTTTGGGGTTGCTTCCCCTGAAAATTTGGCACCCAACATGAATTTTGTATTCTTAATCTTCTCTTCTCTGTTGTCCTTATGGATTTTTTGCTTGGCTACAATTTTCTTCCACTCTGCTTGACCTAGAATGTATATGTTGTTTGGTCTTATTTTGGTTGTAGCAACCAATATTCCTAAGTTTTCCTCTCTAATTTCGTATTTCCGAGAGTCAAACAAGAGATTATACCCTTAATCACAAAATTTGTCAACACTGAGAAGATTTTCAACATTGGGATGGCATAAATTATGCTTGAATCTTCTTACAATATTCTTCTTTCTTCTTCATATAGATCTTCATTACTTCCTCAATTCTTTTTTCTTCTTCAAGTTGGGCCTTTAATGATATATTTTATTATCATGCTTTTCAATTATCTATTTTTGTTTATGAGCCTAATATTTTCCTTTTAATTATTCTTTAATTATTCTTTAAGATATTCATCTTCTTGTTAGGTCTCTAAATCATTTCTAAGTCCCCAGAAAGGATCTATAATCATATTTGGTTCTTCTTCATCCTCTTTGTCATCATGATCATTATCTTGATTTTCGTGGTTTATGAAGAGAACTTATTTTGCATCCCCTTCTTTTGTATCAATTTCCTCTAAAGAACTACTATATTATTTAGAATATTTTTTTTCTTCTTATGGGAGCTTTTCTTTTCCCCAAAAGGACATTTCTTAGCACAATGACCTATTCTTTCAAAATTGAAACATTTAAAAAGTAACTTACCTCTATGTCTTCTGGTTTCACTTTTGAGCTTCTTGATGAAATTTTCTTCTTCTACATCTGTTTCAGTGCCTTGTGTATCTTCTAGCTTGAGTTCTTTGTATCTTGTCTTCTTTGTGGTTTTAAAGGCCACTTCTCTATTTTAATATCCATATTTTGTATCTATTCTCATTTCGTATCTTGTAAGACTGTTATGTAATTATTCCATTGTCATTTTGGTCAAGTTCTTGGAAGCTTCTATGACAGATACCTTGGCATTGTATCTTAAGGGAGGCGATCTCAATAACTTTTGTACTATAGAGGGATATTTAATTTATTCTCCTAATCCTTTGATGGAGTTGAAAACTTCATCTACTTTAAGTAAATAGGTCACAATATCTTATTTTTCATTCATTTTCAAATTTCCAAACTGAGCTCTATATTTTTGAAGTTTGACTTGGTTGATCTTATCATCACCTTCATTGAGAGTTTTAATCTTATCCAAAATACATTTGGTTGTGGTGCAAGTCATTACCTTCGTCTTAACAGTTCTTGATATTCCAATTGTGATGTCATGAAGAGCTTATTAATTGCAGTTGAAAAAATTCTTCTCTTTAGGAAAATTTGGAGGATTTTTAGGAATTTTGTAGCTATTTATGATGGAGAGCCAAACATCCACTCCTATAGCCTCCAAGTAGGTTTCCATGCAACTGATCCATAGTGGATAATCATTTCCATCAAATATTGGAATTTTCCTTGAAGATATTCCTTCGATATGATCCATGCCTGTTTACGATCTTCACTCCAGTGATTAAACTATTAGAGGGTAACCTTCTTTGATAATAATTGTTGGAAATATTAGGGGGGGGAGGGTGAATTGGTATTTCACCTTTTTCTTACAATTTAGTATCAAAATAATTAACTGATAACATTAAATTAAAGGAAAATAAGATATATATGTACAATTTATTTATATTACAAGGGAAGCTACAAATTCTAGTTTATCAACTACAATTGGAAGGGCTATAACACCAGATCCACCAGCTCCCAATGGAAAGAGGCGACAACCTCTTGAAGGAAGCTACAAATTCCTTCCCTAGCACCACCTTTTTGTGGACACTTGTCAACGATAATTAACTTCCTCAACCATTGCAGTCATCCTCAATTAATCATCCTATTATCATACTAAAGTTTTTCCAAAATTGACCTAGTAGGTGGGACCCTTCATCAAGCCTGAATATTTGGGTTATAAGATCAATATCCATCTCGAGGTTGATGGCTGGATATATATATATTGTGGTACATATATGGATATATATTAAACAACCATACGTGTTGGAAATATTGTCATTGATGGAAAAGAAGCAGCAAAGGTAGCAGAGAAGCAAAAAACACCGCAGAGAAGAAGAAAAGGAGTGCAAAAAGCGTAATAATCCAAAATCAGAGTGAATGACGAATACAGAATAAGCTCAGGAGGAGTAGCATGGAGGAACCGATGTTGCAGAGCGGCGACAGTATAAAGCTCAGGAGAGAATTGCGTTGAAGAATACAAAACAGGATCAGAAGGAGTAACGTGGAGGAACCCCTGTTGCAGAGCGGCGACATGATAAACAAACAAAAATTGACTAAGCCAGAGAACACTTAGAAAATTTCCAAAGGAGGTGAACGGATGGTCAGGATTAGATCGCAAAATTGAAGGTGAGAGATGGACGTCGAAGATCGAATAGCATCAGGAGCGATTTCACAAATCGCAACTTTTAAGAGTTTAGCGTTAAGGTGTCGCATGGTAAGTTAAGTTGATTGCAGTGTGAAGTAGAGGAGCTACGTGTCAGCACTACACACGAGCTCACATCACAGATCTTAGAGGTTACCGATTAAGACTTTGCTCAGTATGGTAAGTTGTATGCGGTGCGATGAGGGAAGAACCATGTGTTAGCACTGTGCACGAGCACACATCATAGATCTTAGAGGTTACCGTTAAGGGTTCGCTCGGTATGGTAAGTTGTATGTGATGCGATGAGGAAAGAGCCACGTGTCAGCACTGCGCACTAGCGCAAATATCGTAGATAAAAATAAATAAGGTTTAGCCGCTAAGTTAAATCATAAAGGTGGCAAAGTGTGATCGCCTGTGATTGGTGGAAATTGTTGTGGGACCCTCCAGTAAAGAAGTTCCGCCTGTATGTAATTTATTTGGGATTTATGTATAATCGAGCTTAAAGTAACAGTTTGTGATTCAACGTGTATTCTGATGTCTGTGTAAAACGTTAAAAGCTATGGGCAAGAAATGTGCGACATATTGTGATTGGTCAAGTAGTGTGGAACCCGATAACCCCTGTTCTGCATCTATTATGTGCTCTGTTAATAAGGTATGCGCTGTTTGATCACTAACTTATGTATGTGGAATACACTCTGATATTGTACTCCGCTGTGTTAAAAGGGGGTCTATGTGGGTTGAGAGAAAAGGCTAAACGTAGAAGAAAATACTCAGGTAACAAAAGGAAAAGGGTGAACACAACAATTAAAGGCCCAAGTAAGTAAGAGGACTCGAACTCGTGTAGAACAATGCAACAACATGGGCCAAGTCGGGAAAAAAGGGCATTTATGCAGCACAGTTGAAATATAATTGTAGAAACAGAAAAGACAAAGGAACAACAAGCAGAAGAAGACAAACACACAACAAAGCTAAAAAGCTGAAAGGGATGAATTGGATTATTATTGTAACTTTAAATGTATTAATTATTTTATATTTTTTGTGATGCAAAGGAAAGTCTCTGTAGGAAAGGAAAAACTTCAATTTAATACTGAAATGAGTGTATTTAGTGTTGTAACATACTGAATATGCTGAGTGAGGAAATGAATGGGTGGAAGGCAAGAATCATGCTTGTTCACTTCATATTCCCATATAGAATACAAACAACCATGAAGTAATCTCTATAAATGATGTTATTGTAATGTGTATAAAGACGTTAGAGAGTGGAAGAATAAGAAAGATCAGATAGAGAAGTTGTGAAGATCCAGAGCTAATATAAAGTAGATTTGAAGGCTGGAAGGACAACAGTGAAGAAGGAGTAAAACAGAGCCGATATCCAGGTAAATCAACATATGATTTTATTATAGTGTGAGGAAGTTGGTGCTTCCATATCAAGTTGTAGCTTGATAGATGTCCAGTTGTAGCTGGTTGAGGTAGGAGCCTCCTGTGGGTTGTAGCCTGCAGAAAATAGATGGGAGTTGGAGCTTCCTTGTAAGTAGTAGTTTGCAAAATTTGAGGTAGTAGCCTCCTGAGGTTGGAGCCTATAGAAAATCAATGGTGAGATGGAGTTAAAGCTTTCCTTTGCATCAAAAAAATAATAAGATGTGGTTTTCTCCCTTATGGGTTTCCACTTATATATGTTGTCTATATGCATGATGATTCTGTGTTGATGTTCTGTATTTAATCTGCTTAATACTTGCTGCTCACATATTAATATTTTTGTTTCATTATACATTAATTTGATCATGAAATGAAGGTGTAAATAAGTTTAAAAGAAAGTTTTAAAAGTCCATAGATGTATTAAAATGATTCACCCCCCCTCTCAGTTTAACTAAGGGTTCAACAATTGGTATCAGAGCCAGTTCCTTCTGTATCAGTTTAACAACTGGAAGGAGATCCTAGGTCCCTAAGATGGCTAGCCTAGAAGGATGCTCAACAAATAAAGCTCCTTTGTTTATTGGCACAAACTATGCCTTCTAGAAAATAAGAACGAGGACATACATAATGTCTCTAGGAATAGATGTTTGGGTTGCTGTGGAAGAAGAATATGCTCCAAAGGATACTGAAACATAGAAAGAAGCTAAACAATATTTCATAGCTGATGCAAAATTAATGAATGCACTCTTGAGTGGTCCGTGTGAGTCAGAATTTATCAAAGTAATGCACAGTAATACTACCAAAGAAATATGGGATACATTAGAGAATATCTATGAGGGATATAAAAAGGTGAAGATGGCCAAACTGCAAACCTATAGAGTTCAGTTTGAAAATGTAAAAATGAATGAAGATGAAGATATAGCCAATTTATTCTAAAAGGTTGCAAAAGTTGTGAATAACATGAGATCTCTAGGAGAAACCATTAAGGAATGTGTAATTGTACAAAATATATTGAGATCTTTACCATCCAGGATTAACCCTAAGGTTTCTGCCATAGAAGAAACAACAAACTGGGAAACATTGACCATGAACCAATTGCTTGGAAACTTGATGGCCTATGAGATGAGACTTCCAAAAGGGAAGTCAAATGTGAGGGAGGTAACCTTTAAGGCTGATAAGTGCAGAGAAGAGAAGGAAGGTACATGCTCCTGCTCTGATGAAGAAGAGGCCAAATTTGTTAGAAGATTGGAGAAAGGAACAAGTAAGTATAAAGTTAAGCTTCCATTTAAGTGCTTTAACTGTGGAAGAGTGGGGCACTATGCATCTAAATTTCTTCATAAGAAAATGGAGAATTAGTCAAGAGGGAAAGGGAAAACTGATTTCAGCAATAGGCCGAAAGGAAACAGATTTAATTGAAGATCATTCTATGTTCAACAAGACAATAGTGCATCTGAGAGCTCATATGAATCCCCCAATGAAGAAGGAACATTAGAATTCATTTTGATGGCCAAGGAAGAGCTTGAGGAAGATCTCCTGGAAATTGAAGACGAAGGTGAGGTATATCTTGAGGGAGAGCTAATTAGTGCCCTGGAGGAAATAAGCAGACTTAAACTTAGGAGTAAGAAACACAAAGAGATTCTTCTAAAATATGCAAAGACAAAACTATATTCAGAAGATCTTATTAAATTGACGATTGAACTAGAAGAATCAAGGAAAATAGAGGATATTTTGAAAAGAGAAATAAAGGAGAAAAATCAGGAGCGAGAAAAGTTGGAAGAGGAAGTGGTAAGCCTGAGGAAGAAATTAGAAAAGGTCCAAATTGAATTAACTATGAATATTTCTCAAATAAAAAGCTCTCGTCATTTGGAAAAAATTCTTAATGCTCAAATATATCCTCATATAAAGGTTGGGATAGGATATGAAGGAGAAACCAACAAATACAAGGTAGAAGATAACAAGAATATCATTTTTGTAAAAGATGTAAAGGACAATGAAGCAGCAAAAAGGGAATCCACAGAATTAGAAACCAACAAGACCATGATATATAATGAAACAATAAGAAACAAACAACAACCTCAAGTGACAAGTAAAGAATCGAAGAAACAGTCAACTGCAAAAGACTCATGCGCTCCTAAGGATGAATTGAACAAATTCGGAAGATGTCAAAGGAGGTTCCTTCCTCCTGTGAGAAGTATCACTTGCTTCACCTGCCACAAACCTGGACATATTGCGGCATGCTATAAGATAAAGCAAATCCAGTCCAACCAGCAAAAGATGCAACAAACGAAAAGATTACCTCAAACAACTCTCTCTGCGAGAGAGAGATACAACTTCCATGGGTATTGTTTTGATTGTAAAGGGATCAGTTTGTTGGAAATATTGTCATTGATGGAAAAGGAGCACAAAGGAGAAGCACCTGTACTATCATTAAGGAAAAGAAGCAGAGAAGAACAATTAATAAGGAAAAGGAGAAGATCATGCAACAATGCAGTAAGAAAGCATAAAAGAGAGGCAGAGGAGTATTAAAGAGGCAAGGAGCAGCATTAGACTATCAGTAAAGGCAGCAAAGGCACCAAAGGCAGCGAATGCAACAGAGAAGCAGAAAAGGTAGCAAGGCAGCAGGGAAACAACAAAGGAAACAGAGGCAACGAATGTAGCAGAGGAAATGAATGCAGTAGAGAAGCAACAAAGGTAGCAGAGAAGCAACAAAGGAAGCAGAGAAGAAAAAATGGAAACAGAGAAGAAGAAATGGCAGCAGAGAAGCAAAAAAGGCGTGCAACAAGTGTAAGAATCCCAAGTCAGAGTAAATAAAAAATAGAAGAACAAGCTCAGGAGAGATAAACACATTTATAAACTGAATAAATCTCAAGAAGGATAGTGGAGATGTAGAGTAGCGGTGCTCGTAAAAAGAAGAAAAATTGACTAAGGCAGAGAACTCTTAGAAGAATTCCAAGGGAGGCAATCAGACGGAAAAGATCGAATCACTGAATCAAAGTATTAAGAATTAACGACAGAGATCATAGTGGGTGGAAGAGATGAAGAAGAGCCGCGTGAAGGATGAGCGGACGGTCAAGATTAGATCATAGAATTGAATATTTAATATTAACGGTAGAGATGTGGATGCGTGTCGGGCGGAGAATGAAAGCACACACTGCAAACCAGGAATTACAGTGTTTATGTGTTAAGGATCGAAGACCAATTGGATGTGAAAGCAACAACGAGGACCATAGATCTGGTGCAGATCAACGGTGACAATCACATCGGTGGATATCGAAAGCACAAATCACAAAGTTTAGAGCTTAAGTATTAAGGTCGTCACAAGGTAAGTTAAGTTGGTTGCGATTAAAAATGGAGGAGCCACGTTTCAGCACTGCGCACGAGCGCACATCGCAGATCTTAGAGTTTACCGTTAAGAGTTTGAACGATATGGTAATTTATATGCGATGTGATGAGGAAAGAGCCACGTGTAAGCACTGCGCACGAGCGCACATCGCCGATCTTAGAGATTATGGTTTAAGGTTCGAACGGTAAGTTATGTTGTATGCGATGAGAAGTGGAGAGGGCACATGGCAGCACTACGCAATATCGCATATCGCAAGAAATATGGTTTAGCGTTATAAATAAGAGTTAAAAGGTGCGGAAAGCGAAGTGCGATGTACTATGATTGATCAAGTATCGTTGGACCCGATAACCCCTTTTCCACGTCTGTTATGTGCGTCCGGTTATAAAGTATACACTGTTTAATTTCTAATTGTATGTATGTTAACATGCGTTGTTTGATTGCTAAAATGTATGTATGTTATATTTAACTCCGAAGGTGTATTCCACTGCACATAAAAGGAAAGCTATGTGGACCATAACCCACAGATCCGCGGGTTTGGTTAAATAATTCGGCCAAGATGAACGGTGTTATGCAGTTGCAGCTGTGTGTTAAAAGAAAAGTCCGAACATAGAAAAGAAAGGCTCGGGTAAGAAAAAGGACCCGGAGCTCGCATGGGTCGAGTCAGGAAAAAAGGGGCAATAATGCAGCAAAGTTGAAATATAACTACAAAAACAAAAAAGACAAATGGACAACAAGAAGAAGAGGATAAACACACAAAAAAGCTAAGAAACTGAAAGGGCTGAGTAAAATAATTGGTTGTAACTATAAATGTATTATTTATTTTATATTGTTTGTGATGCAAAGGAAAGTCTCTGTAGGAAAATAAAAACTCCAATTTAATATTGAAATAAGTATATAGTGTTGTAACATCCTGAATATGTTGAACAAGGAAATGAGAGGGTGGAAGGCAAAGAGTCATACCTGTTCATTTCATATTCCCATATGGAATGCAAAAAAATATGAAGTGATCTCTATAAATGATGTTATTGTTATATGCATAAAGAGGTTAGAGAGTGGAAGAATAAAACATATCAGATAGAGATGTTGTACAAATCCAGAGTTGATATGAAGCAAATTTGAAGGCTGGAAGGGAAACAGTGAAGGAGTAAAAAAAAGCTGATATTCAGGTAAATTAGCATATGATTTTATTGTAGAGGGAGGAAGTTGGTGCTTCGATATTAAGTTGTAGCTTGATAGATGTCCAGTTGTAGCTGGTTCAGGTAGGAGCCTCCTGTGGGTTATAGCCTACAGAAAATACATGGGAGTTGGTGCTTCCGTTTCAAGTTTTAGCTTAATAGATGCCCAGTTGGAGCTGGTTGTGGTAGGAGCCTCCTGTGGGTTTTAGCCTACAGAAAATAGATGGGAGTTAGAGCTTTCTTGCAAGTTGTAGCTTGCCGAATTTGAGGTAATAGCCTCCTGTAGGTTGGAGCCTACAGAAAATGAGTGGTGAGAGGAAGTTGGAGCTTGCCTTTGCATCACAACAATAATAAGATGTGGTTTTCTCCCTTATGGGTTTCCACTTATATCTGTTGTCCATGCGTATGATGATTATGTGCTGATGTTCTATATTTAATCTGCTTAATACTCGCTGCTCACATATTAAGATTGTTTCTTCATTATATAATAATTTTATCATGAAATGAAGGTGTAAATAAGTTTAAATGAAAGTTTTAAAAGTCCATGAATTTATTAAACATATTCACCCCCCCTCTCAGTTTAACTAAGGGATCAACAATTGGTATCAGAGCCAGTTCCTTCTGTACTAGTTTAAAAACTGGAAGGAGATCCTAGGTCCCCAAAATGGCTAGCCTAGAAGGTTGCTCAACAATTAAAGCCCCTTTGTTTACTAGCATAAACTATGCCTTCTGAAAAATAAGAATGAGGACATACATAATGTCTCCAGGAATAGAATTTTGGGCTATTGTGGAAGAAGGATATGCTCCAAAGGATACTGACACAGAGAAATAAGCCAAGAAAAATTTCTTAGCTAATGAAAAATCCATGAATGCACTCTTGAGCGGTCTGGGTGAAACATAATTTATCAAAGTAATGCACAATGAGTCTGCCAAAGATATCTGGGATACTTTAGAAAATATCCATGAGGGAGATAAAAGGGTGAATATGGCCAAACTGCAAGCCTATAGAGCTCAGTTTGAAAATGTAAAAATGGATGAGGATGAATATGTAGCCAATTTCTTCTTAAAAGTTGCAGAAGTTGTGAATAACATGAAAGATCTAGGAGAAACCATTAAAGAATGTGTAATTGTACAAAATATATTGAGATCTTTACCATCCAGGTTTAACCTTAAGGTTTCTGCCATAAAAGAAACGAAAAACTGGGAAACATTGACCATGAACCAATTTCTTGGAAACCTGACATCCTATGAGATGAGACTTCCAAAGGGAAAGTCAAATGTGAGGGAGGCAGCCTTTAAGGTAGATAAGTGCAGAGAAGAGAAGGAAGGTACATGCTCCTGCTCTGATGAAGAAGAGGCCAAATTTCTCAGAATATTGGAGAAAGGAACTGGTAAGTATAAAGGTAAACTTCCATTTAAGTGCTTTAACTGTGGAAGAGCGGGGAAATATGCTTCAAAATGTCCCCATAAGAGAGCAGAGAACCAACCACAAGAGATAGAGAAAAAAAATAATAACTGGCAGAAAGGGAAGAGATTCAATAGGAAATCATTTTATGCCGAGCAAGATAGCAGTGCATCTGAAAGCTTAGATGAATCCTCAAATGAAGAAGGAACCTCTGAATTTGTGTTGATGGCCAAGGAAGAGCCTAAAGGATTCTTTCTGGAAGATGAGGAAGAAGGTGAGGTAGATCTTGAGGGGGAGATAATGAGTGCCCTGGAGGAAATAGACAGACTTAGACTCAAGTGCAAAAAACAAAAATACATTCTCCTGAAATATGTAAAGGAAGAACCAAGTTAAAAAAACCTCATTCAGTTGAAATTAGAACTTGAAGAAGCTAAGAAAGTAGAAGACATTATGATAATGCAAATAAATATTAAAAATTAGGAGCAAGAGAAATTGGAAGAGGAAGTAGTATGTCTGAGAAAGAAATTAGAAAAGTCCCAAAGGTAATTATCTATGAATACTCCACGGATGAAAAGCTCTGAACAGTTGGACAAAATACTAAATGCTCAAAGATATCATCTTATAAAGACCGGGATAGGCTATGAAGGAGAAAAAATTAAGTCCAAGGTTTAAGATAACAAGAATATCACTTTCGTGAAAACTGTAATAAAAGAAAATGATAACTCTCAGCAATCTGAGATTATTGTAGCTAGAAGACTGATAGAAGAAAGGAGAAGGTTGTGTAAGCAGCTCGAGGATGAGATCACCTCCAAGGAAAACTCATAAAAGGAAGACATTGAGAAATATGATGAAGCAACCCAAAAGATATCCAAAGAATTAGAAGCCAGCAAGACCTTGATGGGTAATGAAGTAAACGAAAACAAGCAACAACCTCAAATGATAAAGAATGAAATGAATAAACAGTCAGCTACAACAGGCTCATACACTCCTGAATATGAATTGAATAAATTCGGAAGCTATCAAAGGAGTTTCTTTCCTCCTATGATAAGTATCACTTGTTTTTCCTACCACAAACCTAGACATATTGAGGCATACTGTAAGACAAAGAAAATTCAGTCCAATCAGTAAAAGATGCAGAAAATGAAAATACTACCTCAAGCAAACAAATGGAGAAGACAATCTATCACCAAGTATACAAATCATTTCCATGGCTACTGTTTTTCATGCACTGAATTTGGACATAAATATGTTAAATGTAAATTGGGATAAAAAGGGGAACAAAATTCCATACATCAGCTCAAACCTACTTAGGTAAAATAAGATGTTATTCATGCCACAAGCTTGGTCACAAAGCAAAAGACTGTAAGCTGCCCTATACATTAAAGAGCTCTAGACAGATGATGGAATCCAATCAAATCAGACAAAAATGTGAATAAAAAAGAAGTGCGGACATTATGAATAACCCCAATAAAGTATGGAAGGAAAAGATAAAGGCGGAGCCTGTTGCTTCAATAACATAATGTATCCATCATAGTCTCAGGGGGAGTTGCTCTAGGAAGCAACACAAATATCCAGCCAATAATAGATAAGAAGCAACATCCCAGGAGGAGAGAAGTTCATAAAAGGTCCCCATAAAAGTAGTCTAAGAAGAGCTCCTTGGAATAAGAACATCTAAAAGTTTAGGAAGGGAAAGGACAATTCCTCTAACATAGAACTATAGAGGAAGAAGGATTCTTGAAGCATTCAATAGCCAACATGTTGATGGAAGGAGAGAAGTGTTGAAAATGGCAACAAGAAACAGTGAAGGAGGCCTCCTGAAACATCTTTCTTGATCCTAGTTGGAAAGTGATCACCTAAACTAGGTGGGGACCACACATGTGATTTTTGTCGAAAAATCTATTTTTAGACTATGTCTATTTTTAGACATACGGAGCATGATTCAGAGATTCCAGTTGGAGATTCTTGAAGCATGCGACATGTTGGTAAAAATAGATGAGACTCATATTTTTAGGTCACAGGCTATTTTTAGACCGCCTCTCCTAAAAATATGGAAGTCAAATATTATTTACCCTTAATAATATTTAGACTATAAACAGCAGTTTACTCTCTTGGAGCACTTCTCATTGACCCTTGAGAAGGTGCAGGCAATGCCGTAATGATTTACGCTTTTCTCAGGATTAGGTGAGTCAATGCATGGTTAAATTTCAAAGGAGCTCTGTTGCTTTAGTTTGGTGGATATGAGATGCATGCTTAACGGAGGTGGTGTTCTCAAGAATCACCAACTAGTTGTATTTAGTTTAAATCAATAATTAATTGAGATGTGAGTTGTGCAATGAAGACATTTAATTCACAAAGTATTAACTCATTATCAGCCTAAAGAACACATCGCTTAATTCACATGGGATAAATAAAGGCGATGTTGAAAGAGGCAGATGAAAAGGTTAGCAAACAGCCATGGCATTTGGGTCAGGTATGAGATTTAAATTACACTGGAGGAAATTACTTACAGTGCCATGAACAGAGCCAAAGTGGAGACTTTAACTTATCCTTATTTAGATCATTTCCTGGATCACAAGACAGAAGGTATAGTGGTGTGTTTTGAACCTGTGACTTGTTCAAACCCGTTTAAGTGTAGTTTGGGAGATAGTAATTTAGTACTGTGAGTGTTTGCTGAATATGTATTTGTCAAGATGTCTTCCATTTATAATATACTATAGCTGGGGGTTTTCAGCTATAAGCTTTCCGTACATACTGTGTTAAATGTGTGTGATGATTTGATGTGCTATCGCTTCTATTCTTTCCGCATGTGACAATTAATTGTAGAAGAGATTATGTGTTATGCATGCAATTCGAAATTGATGTGTGATCAGGTTAATCTCCATTGAATAAGTGATTTATTCAGCAAATTTCTACAAGAAGGCAACAAGCAGCCATGGTGGTAGAGGGAACATCAGCCATGAACATATAAGCTAAGAAGACAACAACACACTAAGGGATGAATGGTTAAAATCTCAAAAATTATGTTTTGAGCTTTAGAACTAGAAATATCCATAGAGGAAGATCACACATTGCATCACACTACAAGAGTTAAAAATGAAACAAAATTAAGAAGCATGAGTAAGAGAAATGTTTATCATCATTATATCATTACATCACTCATCTATAGAAGGTCCCCTTGGAGGAAAGAAGTTAAATGAGTGATAAAAATTTGAGTGGTCTGCCCTTGTAGATTCCAAGTAAATAAATTGAAGATGTCTTCCCAAAGATCATTATGTTAGAAAAGTTGAAGTGTATATAGAGCAGCAATGATTCTGGAGCAGTCCTAGAAAGGAATATGCAGTGATATTCTTTTAAAACAGAATGAAAGAATAAGCAAAAGGTAAATGATGCCAAGATCAGATTTAGTATATTGATGATTGCTGTTGAGAACAGTGGAGAGCTCAATAGTAGAAAATATCATAGGTTGTCTTAACTATGGGTGCATGTACGAGCTGAAGTGAAATTATTGCATGATTTATCAAATTAGTATATGGAACAAGCATCCTGCCTATCAGCAGAATACCAAGTGTTATCAGTAGAGAAGTGGTATGGTATAGGTCCCCAGGATCAGAGTATTATGGCAGAATTACATCAAGGGAGTATTCCCAACGTTATCAACATTATAGTATATGCGAATTAAGATCTGGTTGCTTTGATTATTGCAAAGTATCTGAAGTATGAAGGACTAGTTGTGTTAATCTTACATTTGACGCTCAAGAGTCTTTTATTGATTCAGCTAAAGCCTACTTCAGCAGAAAGGAATTTCTGGTATTTCACCATTTTATAAAGGTTGATCATTGACATACATACCCCCTTATGTCATAAATAAAATTGCATAGTTGATAAGTGAGACTAACCAATGCATTGAATGTATCCAACCTTAAGGGTTTGTTTTTTAAATTAATCTGTACATTATTAAAGTCAATTGGTCTCTTAGATTGGAATACGTTGTCTAATATTACTATAAGTTGTAAGTTCTGGTGTGATTCAATGTTCACATCAGTATCAAGGGCCTTTCGGCCGATAGTGTAATATCCCTGTCAACAATATAACACATATCACCACCAATAGGCAGTAAAGGTGAACCAAAACTATAAAATATATACTGGTATCATCATATTTGAATAGATGTGTACTACATATATGTATTGCAGAAGAAGACATATTCCATCTACAATTTCCCTCAACATATATGTATCATATGAAGATCATATTATAGACTAAAGTTTATTTGGAGCAGTATTTATATGTCGTATGGAGCATTCTCAGTATTTTAGTATTATTCCAATGATGCATCTCTAATTATATAAGTCTGGTGCATTTTTTTTCTGTGAAGTGTCCTTATCATTACTTTCAGCTTTATACAAGTGCAAGGAGTCCGTGTTTTGGGATGGTATCAGCTTATTGTGTATATGCATACAAGTTCAATGATTCTCAAAGTTTTCTCTTGTACACCAGTCTGGAGCAGCAAGGTATAAAGTCAAAAGAAGAAGGCCTATACACAACTTAGAGAGAAATAATGCAACCCTTTTCCATTGATGTCAAAGGGGGAGGAAAAGAAAGCAGAGAATAAAGGCTCTTCTGAAAATCAAGCAGAGGAAGAAAGACAAGACACTTCTCAGAATGAAAGGGGGAGGAAGTCCTAGAGGAGGTATCAGAGTATTGGTGGATGTGATGCCATCAATTCCAAAGGGGGAGACCCTTGGAAATATTGTCATTGATGGAAAAGGAGCACAAAGGAGCAACACCTAAACTATCATTAAGGTAAAGAAGTAGAGAAGAACCGGAAATAAGGAAAAGGAGAAGATCATGCAAAAATGTAGTAAGAAAGCATAAAAGAGAGGCAGAGGAGCATCAGAGAGGCAAGGAGCATCATTAGACTATTAGTAAAGGCAACAAAGGTAGCAAAGGTAGCAAAGGAAACAAATGTAGCAGAGAAGCAGCAAAGGCAGCAGAGGTAGCAAGGCAGCAGAGAAGTAGCAAAGACAGTGAATGCAGTAGAGGAAATGAATGCAACAGAGAAGCAAAAAAGGAAATAGAGAAGCAACAAAGGTAGCAGAGAAGCAACAATGGCAGCAGAGAAGTAGCAATGGCAACAAAGAATCAACAAAGGCATGCAGCAAGCATAAGAATCCCAAGTCGGAGTCAATAACGAATAGAAGAACAAGCTCAGGAGAGATCATCACATTTAGAAACTAAATAAAGCTTAGGAAGGGTAGCGGAGATGCAGAGTAGCAGTGCACGCAAAAAGAAGAAAAATCGACTAAGGCAAAGAACTCTTAGAATAATTCCAAGGGAAGCAATCAGACGACAAAGATCGAGTTGTATAATCAAAGTATTAAGAATTAATGACAAAGATCAAAGTGGGTGGAAGAGATGAAGAAGAGCCATGTGAGGGATGAGTTTTATCTATTCACTGTAGATTGCTGGGATCAAAGATTGAGATTTAATATTAATTTGCATAAGAGATGTTTCTGCTATTAAAAAGAAGTTTTAACTTAAATGTGAATACCTACATACAATCTATAATGTCTTGAAAAGAAACACATAGCGACAATTCATAAAACATAAAACAGATAAACACAGAGATTTTCCCCCGGATCCCAAATCGGGACGACCAGCTTGATTTTTCATTATATTCCTTTTAGTGTTACAACACATATATATACATGCCGAAGCATACATAAACCCCAATCCATAAACCATGGATTAGAACATAACCGTAGTTCCCTTTCAGACTGATCGGCAAAATACTCGTGTAAGCGAAACCATACGACTCTAAAACCATGACGCATAAGGGCGACAAAATTACACTGTACTGCCATCCTCTAATTGTAATATCGCCTTCTTACTCCCCGTTTAATGTGTGTTGTAATATACCACCTCACTCAACATTCTCCTACTTGTTGTTTTCTTTTCCAGTAAATTAAGAGGTTTTGGGTCATACCAATTTTCTTTCAGAACACCCATTGTTTTCTTTCATACCAAGAGAACTTCGAGCCTGCCACTTTGTCAATGTATCTGCAACATTCTTCTGGGCACCAATTTTACCAAAGAACACTTTTAGTCAACTATGTCTTCTAACAGTGATGCTGAAGACAATGTCACTTGTCTAGAATGATACAGGGAAGTTAGCCAAGAAAATTGCTGTAATTTCTATTATCACACTTCATCTTGAAGTATATTTCCAGAACAACTTTATATTGGACAACACAATGTACCCAAATTAAGGAAAGCTTCCTTGCTCACAATAGAGGGTCATGGTGTATTTCGCTCTCAGAGTTGAAAGAGCCACTACAGACTGTCTTTTACTCATCCAACTGACTGCGCCTCCAAATAAGCTAAACACATACCCACTTGTAGATCTTCTTTGGTCCAGATCTCCATCCCAGTCTGCATCAACAAAACCACGAATGTCCAACATTCTTTCCAATCCTGGTCTTCCCTTGTAGCATAAGCCATAATCACTAGTGCCACGTAAATATCTGAAAACTCGCTTCACTACTGTCCAATGCTCCTTCCCTGGGTTTGACATAAACCTGCCATTTACCACTCGGTGTGTCCTCTGTTCTAGTACATACTATTGCATACATTAGGCTACCCACCGTACTTTCTATATGGAACATGGAGGTATATATCTTCTTCTTTCTTTGTGGTTCTTGGGAATAATGCATGTGCCTTTTATGTCTATGGGAATAGGAACATTCACTGCTTTACTATCCTGCATATTGAACCTCTGCAATATAGTCTCGACATACTTCCTCTGGTTTAACCAGAGCTTCCTCTTTGCCCGATCTCTCTTAATTTCCATGCCCAAAATATAGTTTGCAGCACCCAGATCCTTCATGTCGAATTTGGACAACAGTTGGGTCTTCAAATCTTGGATAATTTCTTTGTCATTTCCAATCAACAACATATCATTCACATACAAGACCAAATAAATAACACGGTCACCAATTAATTTAAAATAAACACAGTGATCCTCCTTGCTTCTAGTGAAGCCAAGTCCCCGTATATAGGCATCAAATTTCTGATACCACATCCTCAGGATCATACCATACAAACACTTTCAAGATGCATACCATTTTTTCTTTCTTTATTCTTCACCATGCCTTCTGCTTTTATGGATTCTTTCTAATCCTCGTGAAGAAAATGCTGCTCTTCTGCTATCCATCCGTTCTATTCAAATTAAATGCAAGTTGTTAAATGAAAGTAGCAATTTGGTGAAGCACTTTTATAACAGGAGAAAAAATATCACCAAAATCAATTCCCGGCACCTGGGAATAACCTTTTGCTACCAACCGAGCTTTGTATTTCTCCACCTTGCCTTCTACATTCATTTTCTTCTTAAACACCCATTTTCTCCCAATGGGCTTCCTTCCAGCCGGCAACTCCACCAGATCCCATGCATCATTTTTGTGCAAGGATGCCATTTCATCAACCATGGCCTCCTTCCAGATTTTTCCATCCTCTGAATCTACTGCCTCCCTCACAGTTCTGGGTTCATCATTAGTTATAGTTAAGGCAAAACCTGAATAGAAAGCAGATGGACTATACCTTTCTGGTTGCCTTCTTTCCCGAACTGATCTTCTCAAAGCTGGAGTTTGTGGCTCTTCATCTTCTGAGTCTTCTTCTATTGTAGAGTCCGATTCATCCTCCTTTAGCTCAAACTCTATCTTCTCAGGTTCCTTTGGTAGGACTTCATGTTTAACAACATCTTTCACCTCTCTAAACACCACATCTTGGCTATACACAACCTTCCTTGTTTTTGGGTTCCAAAACTTGTAACCCTTTAAACCATCCTTATACCCAATAAAGATGCACCTTTCAGATTTATTATCCAACTTGGTCCTTTTCTCCTTTGGAACATGTACATATGAATCACATCCAAATACCCTTAGATGTGAAAGAGAGGGTTTCTTACCAGTCCATACCTCATGTGGGGTCTTATCCTCCAACGCTGATGAAGGTGATCTGTTAACTAAGTAACATGCAGTCTCCACTGCCTCTGCCCAAAATTCTTGTCCTAACCCGGTACCACCGAGCATGCTTCTTGCCTTTTCCATCAACGTTCTATTCATTCTTTCTGCAACTCCATTTTGTTGAGGTGTGTATGGAGTAGTCTTCTGCCGTGCTATACCACACTTCTTACAGAACTCTTCAAATTCCTTCTTGCATAACTCCCCACCATTATCTGTCCTCAACGCCTTTATCTTCTTCTCTGTCTGGTTTTCCACCAGAGCCTTAAATTCTTTAAATTTGTCAAAGACTTCAGATTTCTTTCTCAAGAAATATATCCATGTATTCCTTGAGAAGTCATCTATGAATGAAACATAGTACACAGACTTTCCCAGTGAT
This sequence comes from Pinus albicaulis, assembly GCA_034641835.2. NCBI lineage: Eukaryota > Viridiplantae > Streptophyta > Pinopsida > Pinales > Pinaceae > Pinus > Pinus albicaulis. The sequence continues at coordinate 1,031,497,531 of CM076574.1, forward strand.
GGAACTGACACAGGCCCAAACACATCACTGTACACAAGTTCTAATATCTTGTTTGCCCTCTTAGCACCAGAAGGAAAACTCACCCGATTCTGCTTCCCATATACACAATGTTCACAGAAATCGAAATCCAGAGAACAATTAGACATACCTTCTACCATACCATCTCTATGGAGTATCCGAAGGCCCTTCTCTTCAATATGTCCAAGCCTTTGATGCCATAGCATGGTCTTTTCTCCAGAGACAGCTAGACTTTCCGTCCCACTTTCAGGAACCACAGAACTGTTACACCCATCAATAACAGTGCTACCTTGTAGCTTGTACAGAGTTCCAGTCCGAACTCCTCGCATTAATACCAGTGCTCCCCGAACCATCTTGCAAGCATCTTTCTCGAACACTGTTTTTACACCTACATCATCCATCTTGCTTACAGAAATCAGATTTCTGGCCAATGTAGGAATATGCAGAACACCAGGAAGTGTTCTAATCCTTCCACCTTGCAGCTTCAGCTTGACTTTTCCACGTCCGATGATTCTGGCCTTCCTATCATCCCCTAGGAAGACATCACCACCATCATATTTCTCATACTCACAGAACCACTCCCTATGGGGAGTGAAGTGAAAGGATGCACCTGAGTCAATCAACCATGACTCATGATCTACATGTGTATTTGAAGAAGAAGCCAAATACACATCCCCACCTTCATCCGAGGTTGTTTTTGCCTCTGCAGAAGGACCTTCATCAGATCCCTTTCCTTTCTCAGGAGCTTTAGATCTGCATTCCTTTTTGTAGTGTCCTTCCTTTCCGCATTTCCAGCACACCTTTACAAACTTTCCAGGAGATTTAGATCTCCCTCTAGATTTAGATCTCCCACTCGAAACCTTATTCTTGTTTCTGTTCTGGGACCTTCCTCGTACATATAAGGCATCTCCATTCTGACCCTCCATATTTCTCCGTCTCATTTCCTCCGACAGCAAGGCTGAGACAATGTCATCAAAATTCAAGGTAGTTGTATTGCTACCTATTGCAATAACCAGACTGTCCCATGAGTCTGGTAGAGAACACAACAAACCGATGCACTTATCTTCATCTGAGATTTTAATATCAACAGATGACAGCTGACTTACCACAGTATTGAAGGCGTTCAGATGCTCTGTCACCGAGTCTCCATCCTTCATCCTCAGGTTATACAACTTTTTCCGCAGGAACAATTTATTCACCAGAGACTTAGATTGGTACAAATTCCCTAGCTTTTCCCACAAGGTCTTCGTCGTAGCTTCCCCAGATACATTCAACAATACTGAATCTGAGACACACAACCGTATTGTGCTTTTAGCCTTCCGATCCAGTTTCTTCCAGTCTTCATCTGACATTCCTGTTGGCTTAGTACCTGGATCTACCGCGATCCACTGATCTTTATCCACCAGCATATCCTCCATCTTGAGCTTCCACAACTCAAAACTCTGACCATTAAATTTCTCGATCTCTATCTTTCCGCCGCTCGCCATCTTCTCTCACCGCAAGAATCGATCCCGCAGATCTCCCACTGAACAGGGTCTACCTCAGGCCCGAACTAAAAACCCTCAGTAGCAAAGGCATCCCCTTGAAGCCGAAACAACTCTGATACCAAATGTAGGTTTTAACCCTGAACATAAATTATCTACACACGAATCTTATAACAGAAAATAAACAATAGCGAGATCATAAAACATAAAACAGATAAACACAGAGATTTTCCCCTGGATCCCAAATCGGGACAACCAGCTTGATTTTTCATTATATTCCTTTTAGTGTTACAACACACATATATATACATGCCGAAGCATACATAAACCCCAATCCATAAACCCCGGATTAGAACATAACCGTAGTTCCCTTGACCGGATCTACAAAAATACCAGGGGCCGAAAACCATCGTACCCCAATACCATGTGCAAAACCATGCACAAAACCATGGACGCGGACTACCCGCCGGAAATTAAGGACCAAAAATTTTCGCCAGGGCGCTGCCCCGGACCCCGACAGGGGGGGCTACCGCCCCCCCTCTTACCCCCCCGTGCGTGCTTAGTCATGGAAAGAATATAACACCTACCCAACATGCAGAGAATGAAAGCGCACATCGCAAACCAAGAATTACAATGTTTATGTGTTAAGAATTGAAGACCAATCAGATGTGAAAGCAGCAACGAGGACCGTATATTTGGTGCAGATCAATAGTGACAATCACATCGACGAAGATCAAAAGCGCAAATCGCAAAGTTAACGCTTAATTATTAAGGTCGTCACAAGGTAAGTTAATTTGGTTGCGATGCAAAATGGAGGAGCCACGTGTTAGCACTGCGCACGAGTGCACATCAAAGATCTTAGAGTTTACCATTAAGGGTTCGCACGATATGGTAAGTTATATACGATGTGATGAGCGAAGAGCCACATGTTAGCACTCCGCACAAGCGCACATTGCAGATCTTAGAGATTATGGTTTAAGGTTCGAACTGTAAGTTATGTTGTATGCGATGTGAAATGGAGAGGGCACATGGTAGCACTGCGCAATATGACAGATCGCAAGAAATATTGTTTAGCGTTATCAATAAGAGTTAAAAGGTGCGGGCAAGTTAAGTGTGATGTACTATGATTGATCAAGTACTGTGGGACCCAATAACCCTTGTTTCGCATTTGTTGTGTGCGTCCGGTTATAAAGTATACGTTGTTTGATTGCTAATCGTATGTATGTTAATATGCATTGTTTGATTGCTAAAATGTATGTATGTTATATTTAACTCCGAAGGTGTATTCTGTTGCGCATAAAAGGAAATTTATGTGGACCATAACCCACAGATCTGCGGGTTTGGTTAAAGAAGCCGGCCAAGATGAACAATGTTATGGAGTTGCAGCTGTGTGTTAAAAGAAAAGTATGAACACAGCAAAGAAAGGCTCGGGTAAGAAAAAGGACCCGAATCTTGTGCAGAACAGTGCAACAACATGGGTCGAGTCGAGAAAAAAGGGGCAGTTACGTAGCATAGTTGAAATATAACTATAGAAACAGAAAATACAAAAGGACAGTAAGTAGAAGAGGACAAACGCTCAACAAAGCTAAGAAACTAAAAGGGCTGAGTAAAAAAATTGATTGTAACTGTAAATGTATTATTTATTTTATATTGTTTGTGATACAAAGGCAAGTCTCCGTAGGCAAAGAAAACTCCAATTTAATACTGAAATAAGTATATAGTGTTGTAGCATCCTGAATATGTTGAACGAGGAAATGAGAGGGTGGAAGGCAAAGAGTCATACCTGTTCATTTCATATTCCCATATGGAATGAAAACAACTATGAAGTGATGTATATAAATGATGTTATTATTATATGCATAAAGAGGTTAGAGAGTGGAAGAATAAAACAGAGAAGATAGAGATGCTGTGCAGATCCAGAGCCGATATGAAGCAGATTTGAAGGCTGGAAAGGCAGTAGTGAAGAAGGAGTAAAATAGGGTTGATATCTAGGTAAATCAACATAGGATTTTATTGTAGAGTGAGGAAGTTGGTGCTTCCATATCAAGTTGTAGCTTGATAGATGTCCAGCTGTAGCTGGTTGAGGTAGGAGCCTCCTGTGGGTAGTAGCCTACAAAAAATACATGGGAGTTGGTGCTTCCATTTCAAGTTGTAGCTTGTAGATGTCTAGTTGGATCTGGTTGAGGTAGGACCTTCATGTGGGTTGTAGCCTGTAGAAAATAGATGGGAGTTAGAGCTTCCTTTCAGGTTGTATCTTGCAGAATTTGAGGTAGTAGCCTCCTGTAGGTTGGAGCCTACATAAAATCAGTGGTGAGAGGGCGTTGGAGCTTTTCTTTGCATCAAAACAATAATAAGATGTGGTTTTCTCCCTTATGGGTTTCCACTTATATCCGTTGTCCATGTGTATGATGATTATGATGTTCTGTATTTAATCTGCTTAATACTCGCTGCTCACATATTAAGATTGATGCTTCATTATATAATAAGTTTATCATGAAATGAAGGTGTAAATAAGTTTAATGGAAAGTTTTAAAAGTCCATGAATGTATTAAACTGATTCACCCGCCCTCTCAGTTTAACTAAGGGATCAACACGGTCATAAAGCCATGGAGTGCAGAATGCATATATAGAGACTGGTGTATGGAAACTCAAGGGGAGTTTAGAACAATGGTGGATTCACTCATTTACATAATCCATTCAGAAATACAGTCAAATTTTTTTTCTGCCATAAAATTGGGCACAAGTCTTACGAATGTCCTCTCAAAGACTGTGGTCTATATCCTCAGGAAATTTACCAAAAAAACAGCTGCATGTAATGGAAAAAGAAGCTAAATAAGTGTGACATGGTTCTAATAGCTCAAGATCAGAAAATCCAATGGTATGTGGACAGTGGGTGCTCAAAACATATGACTGGAGACCGAAGCAAGTTTATAACTTTTGATGAAAAGAAATCTAGAAATGTAACATGCGATAATGATAGAGCAGGGAAAATCAAGGGAAAATGCTTAGTTAGCTTGAATAATGGAAGAGGAGAGGCTCAAGATGTACTATTTGTGGATGGTCTGAAGGCCAATCTGTTAAGTGTCAGTCAAATGTGTGATAAAGGCTGTGATGTCCTTTTCAGAGCCCAAGATTGTGAAGTAAGGTCTATCACTACAGGAAAGACCCAGATCAAAGGTGTTCAAATAGAGAGTAATGTCAATATAGTAGAAGAAGATAATGAAGCATGCCACATCAACAAGCTTGACGAATATTGGCTATGGCATAGAAGAATTGGAAAACTAAACTTTGACCACATCATCAAACTGAGCAAGAAGAAAGCTGTCAGATATTTGCGTGCAATAAAGAAACCTCCAAATACCATATGCAAGTCATGCCAACTAGGCAAACAAACTCGCACATCATTCAAAGCTAAAGACCAACTATATATAAGTAAGCCTCTTCAGCTTGTACACATGGACCTGTGTGGACCTTCAAGAAATAATGCACTAGGTGGAGAATCGTATTTCATGTTGATAATAGATGATTTTTCCAGATTGACATGGGTGGAATTTCTCAAATATAAATTCGAAGCGTTTGAGAAATTCAAGATATTCAAGGCACTGGTAGAAAATCAAACTGGATGTAAGCTAAAATGCATCAGACCAGTCAGAGGAGGTGAATTCACTGACGATGATTTTGCAGACCTGTGCAATGAATGTGGGATAAAGCAACAATTTACAATTGTAGGTACACCTCAACAGAATGGAGTGGAAGAGAGGCAAAACATGTCAGTACAATAGATTTCCAAATCCATGATGCAAGAAAGTAACATTCCCCAAACCTACTGGGCAGAAGTAGTACACACAGCTATTCATATTCTTAACAAAGCTAATCTTAGACCAAATTTTGACAAGACTTCATATGAATTGTGGTATGGGAAACTGGCATCAATCAAGCACTTTTGAGTCTTTGGCAGCAAATGTTTCATAAAGAATAATGATGAAAAATTGGGGAAGTATGATGCAAGAGCTAATGAAAGAATATTTTTGGGATATGCATCCAAGAGTAAGGGATACCTGTGCTACAACAAAAGAATGCATAAAATTGTGGAAAGCATTGATGTGAGATTCAACAAAGATCTTCCAAACAGAACCAGAAGCAAAAACTGCGCCAATCCTCTAGATGATCATGAAGATGAGAATCAAGAAAATTAAGAACATAGTAAGACAATAGAAGATACTGAATTAAACTCAAAAGGACCCAAGATACACACTAAGAATAACCATCCATAAGATCAAATCATTGGAGACAAGAGTGCAAGAGTCCAAACTAGAAGACAACTAGCTGAACAGACTGAGAAAGTGTACCTAGCCATGCTGTCACAGATAGAACCAAAGAATTTCGATGAAGCCAAAAAAGACAAAAATTGGGTAAATGCTGTGAATGAAGAACTAGACCAAATTGAGAAGAACAAGACCTGGGAGTTAATTCCAAGACCCACTGGGAAAAATGTCATTGGCACAAAGTGGATATTCAAGAATAAGATGAATGAACAAGGTCAGGTAATCAGAAATAAAGCGAAACTTGTATGCAAGGGATACTCTCAAATCGAAGGACTTGATTATGATGAAACTTTTTCCCCTGTAGCAAGAATGGAAGCTATCAGAATGTTTTTGGCTTTTGCATGCTATCATGATTTCATGGTATATCGAATGGATGTGAAGTATGCCTTCTTGAATGGAGATCTAGAGGAAGAAGTCTACATGGAACAACTTGAAGGATTTTCCTTGAAATATAAACACGAATATGTGTGCAGATTAAAGAAAGCCTTATATTGTCTCAAACAAGCTCCATGTGCATGGTATTCTAGGCTGGACAAATACTTACAAAAACAAGGTTTCAAGAAAGGAGGATTAGACAAGAATATGTACATAAAGGCTGATGAAAATGAACTCTTAATTGTAGTAGTATATGTAGATGATATCATGTTTGGTAGCAACAAAGATGAGTTAGAAAATGATTTGCAGAAGAAATGAAGTCATAATTTGAGATGTCTATGATTGAAGAGCTTACCTTCTACTTAGGACTTCAAATTCTACAAAAGAACACAAGAATATTCATTTCACAAGAAAAATGCTTAAGAGACATGTTGAAAAGGTTCCAAATGGAAGACTGCAAACCTGCGTCAACTCCCATTATCACTGGATGCAAGCTATGTGCTGATGATGGATCTACAGATGTAGATCAAAGACTTTACAGATCTATGATAGGAAGTATGCTATACCTAACTGCCTCTAGATCAGACATTATGTTGGCAGTAGGACTTGTGGAAAGATATCAAGCAACACCTATACAAAATCACTTGCTAGCAATCAAGAGGATATTTAGATATCTGCAAGGAACTACATATTATGTCCTATGGTATCCAAAAGGAAAAGACTTCACATTGACAACATATATAGATGCAGATTGGGCCAGCTGTGTGGATGACAGGAAAAGCACAAGTGGAGGTGCATTTTATTTGAGAGAAATTCTGGTGGCATGGTTAAGCAAGAAGAAAACATCTGTCTCTCTATCTACAATAGAAGCAGAATACATAGTAGTAGCAACTTGTTGCACACAAGTAATGTGGATGAAACAAACTATCCAAGATATGAAGGTAAGCATCAATGAACCCATTTATATCAAATGTGACAATACACGTGCAATAAGTATATAAAAAAATCTAGTACTTCATTCGAAAACCAAGCACATTCCAATAAAGTACCACTTCCTCAGAGAAAAAGTAGCAGATAAAATAGTAAAGATGGAGTATGTACCAATAAAGGAACAAACAATAGACATATTCACAAAACCTCTTGCTAGAGAACCATTCGAATATATAAGAGACAAACTAGGGGTAGTGTTTGCAGACGATACTCTCTGATACGATTAAAAATAAATAAAAATGATGATACACCAGCAAAGACTGTGTCAGTATCAGAAAATAAGCATCATTCCAGGGGGAGAGCAACCCATAAAAGGTGTCATATAAGAGCTATAACTATGGAGCAGTAGTATGGTACAGGTCCTCAAGATCAGAGTATTACAACAGAAGTACATCAAAATACCAACACATATCACCTCTATCGAGCAGTAAGGGAAATAAGTACATAACATTCTATGGTGACAATCCTTCCATGCAATCTCAATAATGTTTAAAGTGTTCTCCAAACAAATCTTGTACACCAATATGGAGCAGCAAGGTATAAAGTCAGAAGAAGAAGACCTAAACACAACTCAGAGAAAGGAAATTCAAAGATAGAAACTACACTGGGAAATGTGCAACCCTTTGCCATTGATGTCAAAGGGGGAGGAAAATAAAGTAGAAGAAGAAAGGCTCTTCTGAAAAGAAAATAGAGGAAGAAAGACACTTCTCAGAATGAAAGGGGGAGGAAGTCCTGGAGGAGGTATTGGAGTATTGGTGAATGTGTTGCCATCAATTCCAAAGGGGGAGACTGTTAGAAATATTGTCTTTGATGGTAAAGAAGCAACAAAGGCAACAAAGAAGCAACAAAGGCATCAATGAAGCAGAAAAGGCAACAAAGAAGCAGCAGACATAATAGAGAAGCAGAAAAGGCGTGCATCAAGCGTAATAATCCCAAATTGGAGTGAATTAAGAATATAGAACAAGCTCAGGAGGAGTAGCGTGGAGGAACCGGTGTTGTAGAGTGGTGACAATATAAAGCTCAGGAGAGAATTGCATTGAAGAATACATAACAATCTTATGAGGAGTAGCATGGAGGAACCGTTGTTGCAGAGCGATGATAGGATAAACAAAAAAAACTCGACTAAGGCAGAGAACACTTAGAAAATTTCCAAAGGAGGTGAACGGACGGTCAGGCTTAGATCGCAAAAGTGAAGGCGAGAGATGGACGACGAAGATCAAATCGCATCAGGAGCGATTTCACAAATCACAACTTTTAAGAGTTTAGCGTTAAGTCATCACATTGTAAGTTAAGTTGGTTGCGATGCAAAGTAGAGGAGCCACGTGTCAGCACTACGCACGAGCACACATTGCAGATCTTAGAGGTTATCGATTAAGAGTTCGGTCGTTATGGTAAGTTGTATGCGATGCGATGAGGAAAGAGCCACGTGTCAGCACTGCGCACCAGCGCAAACATCGCAGATCACAAGAAATAAGGTTTAGCCGCTAAGTTAAATCACAAGCGAAGTGTGATTGCCTATGACTGATGGAAAGTGTTGTGGGACCCTCCAATAAAGAAGTTTTGCATGTATGTAATTGCTTTGGGATTTATGTATAATTGAGCTTAAAGTAACAGTTTGTGATTCCATGCATATTCTGATATCTTTGTAAAATGTTAAAAGCTTCGGGCAAGCAATGTGCGACGTATTGTGATTGGTCAAGTAGTGTGGGACCCGATAACCGTTGTTCTGCGTCTGTTATGTGCACTCTGTTAATAAGGTATGTGTTGTTTGATTGCTAACATATGTATATGGAATAAAATTTGATATTGTACTTTTCTGCATTAAAAGGGAGTCTATGTGGGTTGAGAGAAAAGGCTGAACGCAGAAGAAAAGAATTGGGTAACAAAAGGAAAATGGTGAACACAACAATTAAAGGCTCAGGTAAGTAAGAGGACCCGACCTCGTGTAGAATAGTGCAACAACATGCGTCAAGTCGGGAAAAAAGGGCAGTTATGCAACACAGTTGAAATATAACTGTAGAAACAGAAAATACAAAGGAACAACAAGCAGAAGAGGGAAAACAACCAAAAAAGCTAAGAAGCTGAAAGGGCTGAATTGGAATATTATTGTAATTGTAAATGTATTAATTATTTTATATTGTTTGTGTTGCAAAGGCAAGTCTCTGTTGGCAAAGAAAAACTCCAATTTAATACTGAAATGAGTGTATTTAGTGTTGTAACATACTGAATATGCTGAGTGAGGAAATGAATGGGTGGAAGCTAAGAATCATGCCTGTTCACTTCATATTCCCATATATAATACAAACATCCATGAAGTAATCTCTATAAATGATGTTATTGTAATGTGAATAAAGACGTTAGAGAGTGGAAGAATAAGAAAGAGCAGATAGAGAAGCTGTGAAGATCCAGAGCTAATATAAAGTAGATTTGAAGGCTGGAAGGAAAATAGTGAAGGAGTAAAACATAGCTGATATCCAGGTAAATCAGTATATGATTTTATTGTAGTGTGAGGAAGTTGGTGCTTCCATATCAAGTTGTAGCTTGATAGATGTCTAATTTTAGCTAGTTGAGGTAGGAGCCTCCTGTGGGTTGTACCCTGCAGTAAATAGATGGGAGTTGGAGCTTCCTTGTAAGTAGTAGCTTGCAGCATTTGAGGTAGTAGCCTCCTATAGGTTGGAGCCTACAGAAAATTGGTGGTGAGAGGGAGTTGGAGCTTTCCTTTGCATCACAACAATAATAAGATGTGGTTTTCTCCCTTATGGGTTTCCACTTATATACGTTGTCTATATGCATGATGATTTTGTTTTGATGTTCTGTATTTAATCTGCTTAATACTTGCTGCTCACATATTAATATTTCTGTTTCATTATACATTAAGTTGATCATGAAATGAAGGTGTAAATAAGTTTAAAAGAAAGTTTTAAAACTCCATAAATGTATTAAACTGATTCACTCCCCCTCTCAGTTTAACTAAGGGTTCAACAATACGTAGTCATTGTTGGAAGGCCTGAGCGCGTATTTTATATTTTTTAATTGGGCATAAGGCATGTTTTGAACACACAATATATTGTATGTTGTGGGATAATGTGTGCATTATTAGAGAATGCAAGAATACATGTTGTGTTTTAATTTTATATTGATTGAAGATATATGTTAAAGGTATTTTATATATATATATATGTCGACTATTTTTGATCTTCAATGTGATATTACATGTTATAATGTTTAAAGTTTGATATTAGCAACATGATTCCCAAGTTGTAAGGTTGATAAATTATGCATGGTTGTAAATAATTTGTGTGTGATTATATTTATGGATGATGAGATGGATTTCTATATGGAGTTTTGTCAAAATCTCATTAGTTTCGGTAGTTTTCAAAGGCTTTGTGTCATAGTGACTCATATTCTATGTTGACACATCTGTTACATAGAAAAATCCCTTCTTCGAAAAGAAGTGATCCTTCTAGCCCAATGAGTGGGTCTAGTAACAACCATGAAAAAGAATACAAGCTTTCCTAGTTTAACATCAAAATAATACGAGTGATGGAGATGACCTACCTTGCTCCTTATACAATCGTTTCTTCGATGCCGATGTTGATCCTTTCTCTTCGAGGCTCATTCCTCGCTATGCCTTATACATCCGAATACCTGTAAGAAAGATCATATGACAACAAACGAAATATACATAACATATATATATTTCAAAGCAAACCACATGACAGTTCAAGGAGTATTATGCTAAATCAATTAATATTAACATATTCATGGGAAGAAAAACATACGTTGTATTATTAAATAAACAAAGAGAAGCTTACAACTGGTGCCATAGTGATTCCCACATCATCGATGTGAAATGAAGGATTTCTCAATATGATAGGAGTGATTCATAATTGTTGCAGAGAGGGTCAAATAAGTAGAAAATGTTTGACTTTTACATATAGGAATTCTCTTGAACATAACAGTGACACGAATTTGGAGCTTGGCATCATTTGAATCAAAATGGGACCAAAGGTCATGGTGACAAAAAATAATAACAGAATGAGAGGAAAATGGATTTCCCAAACCCAGGAAAGGAAACAACGAATGAAGGATATCCCCAACCCGACAGGAAATGAAGATGAGTCTCATGTTTAAGAGCGACATGCTGCCTTTGGTATAAAATACAAAACATGTTCTAATTCCATTTTTCCCTCGCTATTTCTAGTGATTAGTTCTTTATTTTTGATAGAAATCTTGAAGAGGATACCATATTCTTGGCGTATAAGTTCACCTTCGGGTGAATCCATCCTAGTAAGTTTAACGAGTCGTAGGAAGGAGTGACTCGGTCTCATCATGTTGACAAGTCCTTCATTGTTTAAGTTTTACGAGTCTGATGGAGGGGTAACTCAATATCTTTTTCATGTTTAGGGAGTTTGAAAAAGAGACAGAAAATAAAACTCCAAAAGGTCCCTTTTCATAAATAGTCTCTCAAATCAAAAAAGGTAGAAAAGAATATCTGAGAGAACCTCCTGATCATGATCGACCAAGGTATTCCTTTTTTGTAATTAGTCAATCTCATCCCAAGAAAGTGGTAAACGTATACTGATATGATGCCAATTCATTTAATTTAGCGAGCTCGAAAGGACAAGTGCTCGAAAATCTTTTCATATTTCGAGAGTCTGAAAAGAGTTGAAAGAGAACTCCTCCTGGAGGAACGAGAGGTATAAAGGGTAGCTACTAGTTCTGGTGATGATGGAGCTGCTCAAAACACATAAAAGTCAAGAGGCTGGACAATAATAGACTCATCGTAGTGGCTCCTCAAGAAAGGGTAAAACAAATAAGTGAGAGCGTATGATCGACCAAGTAGATGGTGATGATGGAATGAGAAAACCAAGGCTCATCTGATAGAAGAGGCAGATAAAAGGGCAATCATGAGAGGTGTAATGAGAATGGTTTCATTTTTACAGAATCTTGAAACATTGGAAACTATGCTTGGATTTGGTTTCATTTTTACACAAGCTTAAAACAAAGAAAAAACTATGCTTGGATTTTGTTTCCGTTTTACACAAGCTTGAAACAAAGAAAAAACTCTGCTTGAAATTTTGCATGCCCCCACCATAATGACTCAATTCGAGGTACATTCCCCCTAAGCATCATCTCATTCACATAAGTAGACTATTGGTTACTAATATGTGGATGGAATGAAGGTTCAATTACGAGATCAAGTGAAAGACTCGATTGGGAATTTACGATACCTAATCAAAGACTCAAATTAGAAGGGGATTTGTTTCATTTTTTAATGATCTTGACATAATAAAGGAACCATGATCATAGGAACCTGTTTCATTTTTTAACAATTTTGACACAATAAAGAACTAGCCTCATGACACCTTGTTTCATTTTTTAATGAGCTTGACACAAGAAAAGGAACTCTACTCCGGATACCTTGTTTCATTTTTTAAGGAGCTTGATACAAGAAAAGGAACTATGCTCCAAAAACTTGTTTAATTTTTTGAGGAGCTTGACACAAGACAAGGAAATTTGCTCCGAAGACCTGGTTTAATTTTTTAAGGAGCTTGACACAAGAAAAATAACTTTTCTCCGAGACCTAATCATGGCCCATAAGAGGTCATGGATTTCAAGAGGTTCTCATCATATGGTAGAACAACACTTTGGAAATCAGGGTCCAATGCCCCCAGTACATGACACACTGTATCACTGATTAGATCATCAACAAACGCATGCATAGAACATGTTACCACATAATTAACCTATGGTGGGGAAGATACCACTTGAATGTAAGGACCATTAAGGGATGATGGTTGATTGGGAGCCAGATTAAGACCAATGAATGAGAGTTGATCAATGGTCACAATTATTCCTTCATGCGGGAAACGAATCACACAAAAGAGAGAAGAGACAAGAGCTCCCGTGACATAAGTATAGTCACGCCCAAGGAGTAAGTTAAAGTCCAAAGGGCCTTGGAAAACCATCACGTCTATAAAGACAATCTTTCCTCCTAAAGTAATAGGAACCTTCCAAAGGATCCCTAATGGTTTACTAGTTCCTCTATTAAAAGCCAACAGATTCTGGGTAACATGCACAAGCTGCGGAGAACCTAAATCTTGCCAAGAAATTGAGGACAAAATACTAAATGATGCACCTTCATCTATTATGGTGCTAGGTATGACCACATTATAGGCATGTAATGTGATCTAAAAGGGCACGTAAGAAGGAAAACGATATCATGTTAGTCGACTCAAATCAAAAGAAGAGACTAGACCACTTGCAGTGGGTGCCATGGGAATGGGAGAATTTATCCCTTGTGTTATGGGAACGTGAGGATCACCCTCCTGTATGGTGGGAATGAGAGGATTTCCCTCCAATTCATGGGAATCTGAAGAAACAAAAAGAAACTGAGTGGTATGAGGTTCAATCTCCATGGGAAAGATCTGGTCAACCAAAGGAGGAATCAAGTCAACCATTTCCTCAACCAATGGTTGGTCAGGAACGGACTCATGCGATTCACTTTCAGAGAGAGTGGGATTGACTAGAGATAAATTCTGATCAATCACTTGATAAACTAGTGGAGGATCAAGGGATAAATTCTGGTAACCAACATGAAGACAAGGTTGAGAAGCTGTAAGGTTATCCAACACTTTCGAGGCTTCATCCATATAAGGACAAAGGTGAATGGGATGATTCCTTTCACATAAACTACAGGGAAATTTGACTTTACCCTTTTTCCCATGGACCTTATTATCACTAGTTTAGGTTTTATCACCACCATTATCTCCAGAGGATGATGACAAAGGATGATGTGAGCCGATGGATCACACTTCTAAAACCTTGGGAATACCAAGAAAACCTCTAAGAAGGTGGTCACCCTCACATAACTTGAAAGATAATTTGACTTTGCGGGACTGATTGAAAGGTTTTTCAACATCAATTGCATCGGTAGCAATGGTTGCTTGGTTTCCCCCCTGCTTATTTTGCTTCTTCTTCTTCGTCCTCTTCTTCTTCTTCTTAGCTTCCTGGTTACCAGAATCTAGACTTTCACTACGTGAAGAGGAAGAACGGGTGGAAGAAACAGGCGAAGAAGGTGAGGGGTCAACTTTAGGATCAACATGAGGCTGACACTATTTAGGCAGAGGAAAAATTGGTTGAGAATAATCTTGGACATTTGGAACCATGGAGGTTAAAAATAACCAAATTGGCGAACCAATGGTTAATCCCGGGAGGGACAAAGTTTCCATATAGGGAGCGCCAACATTTCCAAAAGAAGGAAAATGACTAGGATTCCCATCTGAGGGGATTCCTTGATTGGTAAACTCAATAATCGTTGCCATTAATCTCAACCTAATATTCACTAAGGAGTTGTGCACGAGTAAGATGTTTTCATGGACAAAAAATTTTAGAATTAAACAAAATAAATCAAAAAAAGGTAATGTACGAAAAAGGGATTACCAGGTATCCCTGAACTGCAAAATACCTCCTGGAAAACCAAGAATTACGGGCATACAATCTCCCTAAATGATGTGTTCGGTGTATCACGTCTACAAGGTAGTCGAATCGGTCACCTAGGGCAAGTTTGCAACCTAGTAGGGTCTCCCAAAATATTTGCGATTGATAAGGGTCTCAATTTTATGCTAAAAAATAAAAGTTCTCATATTGGCTCAGAACCTAAACAACCGCGTAGTGCTCATCTTCTGAATCTGGCGCACTTCGTTTCACGAAAAATGGTCGTTGTATGCTCCCAAAAACGTGATCTGTTCGCTTGGCTAAACAAGCAAATTTTGTGCGGGGGTGACAAGGATGCTGAATAGGCATTCATAATGTCCAGTAAAAAAAAGGTGTATTCTCAGAATATTTCTTGGAATATTCTTGAAATGTTCCTTGGAATATTCTCGAAATATTCCCATAGGTGTACATAGGAATGGGTGACAAGTGTCGACATCAGATTGGTTTATTGGTGTTGGGTTGGACCAATGAGGTCATGACACATGGCAAGCCCAGAGGCCGCCACATTCCCTCATGGAAATTGGTCAAAATTTAGGTGGAGGCACCGGGGTTCGACCCCATGACCTCTCCACTACCAATGCCAAGCTTTACCGCCTCCACTACATGTTAGATCTTAACATACAATGCAATCCATATATATTTATATAAGACTATGTTTAATGGTGGGGGTAGGCAGGGGCTAGCCCTCGGTCCATAGGACCACACACCATGACCTCTGATGGGAGAAAACCATAAACACAGAGTTTAGACCATAATCGCGGTTTAATTAATGGCAAAGTAGGTTTAATTATGTGCTAATCCAAGTTTTAATGCAGATTAACTTAAGCAAGGGATTAACGCGTTAAGTGCACTTAATTAGTGCTAATCCCCACTTAACACTAATTTCAGGTTAATTGGAGGACCTCTAGAACTAGGGAAACTTCCAGTTCTAGTTACAGTTAATTAGTTTAGGGCCTAAAATACTGGGAGAAATTGAAAAGGCCATAACTTTTGCAATTTTTGACCAATTCAGGCTCAGAAATAGGCTAGTTGACCATTTTGATCCATTCTGAACTCATTGGAGCAGTTTACAAGATCAAAAGAGCATTTTAAAGAGGTCAAATTGACAATTTGAGCATAATTTAAAGGCCCAAGCCATGTAAGCTGGACCAAGGAGATGTAGCTCAGGAGGGGTGAACTTCTTCATCAAATACTCGTGTTAATGTTATGTATGGTGATGTTTTGTACTTTATTTGCTGTTGTTTAGCTCTTTTCTTTATGTTAAATTTATCACTAAATTTACATGAAAAACACTCATGATACTTGATAATTTGCAAGAAAACCTGAACCCTTAAGCACACATAAGACATTTGTTTATAAAATATGAAAGGGGAATTATATGAGCATTACTAACATCCACCATTCAGATCTTTTTTGGTATTAGAGCCTGAGTTATTAATGTTTTTTGTGTGCAATAAGGGATCTAATTGTTTGCAAGTTTGTGTCATGCTTACAAGGTTAAAACTCAAAATAGGAGAAGGGAAGTTGGTTGAGATCCATGCAGTTGGGTCAAGAGGAATAAGGGCAAGGTTTCCAAAGTCTTCAATGTAGAAATTATATACAAGATGCATGTATATATCCAGATTCTCCTGATCTAACAATTATCTTCTTTCTAAATACAGAATCCTTTCACCGTTAATCTTTTGCGGAAATTAAAATCAATTGCAAACACATGAAGCAATAAAAAAAATCACACATAACACAGTTGTTTAACGGGAAAGCCTAAAGCTGAAAACCCCAACTATCATATATTATGTATCATGGAGATCATGTAACAATCTCATAAAAAGCTTAGTACACCAAGCTCTCAGTACAATCAATCGTCACACACTAATCAGAAGAAATCTGCAAATCCATGCACCGATTTCTTGCCACCTGCTAGCTTGCCTCCACTGCGCAATCCCTGTTTAAGAATAGCTCTGAATGAATTCGAATTACCCTCGCCTTGACTGCGCAATCCTCATTGGAAACTCCAATGTGTGTGTGGTGCAATCAATGCATCACTATAGTCACAACAGATAGTCCATCTTGCCCTTTCACCTATCTCTCCACTGGGTCTCCATTGGAACTGCCATGCACTGTAGTTAAATGATGTATTGTTTAGTTGATTAATGAGTTATTATTTGTGAATTAATTAACTAATTAATTCACTCCACTCTCACTAGTGTATCATTCAGTTAGACTAGATACAACTAGCTCAACTGAGTCTAACTGAGTTAAACTGAATACAACTCCATGAACTACTCTTCCAACTCTGCCATAACTTTTCCACTTCAGTTCTAACTGAGTCCTCCATGCATGAACCACCAGTAAACCCTAGGAATTGTGTAATTCCTTAAGCCCACTGATTTGCCAAATTTGTGCACTGAAATTAAGTGCTCCAAGAAAATAAGTTGTTGTTTATTGTCGAATTATTATTAAGAGCTAATAATAATCGACTATTTTTAGATTGATGATCTATAAATAGACTTCGCCCAATATTCTAAAAACAGAATTTCATCTATTTTTCAAACTTGACCAACCATCCACAAATAGCATCCTGCAACTTCTGAAATGTGATCACCATGTCTAAAAATAGACATATTCTAAAAATAGACTTGCGCCTAAAAATAGCCCGTGGGCCCACTTAGTGAAGGCGACTCATTTTCACTAAGCTCAACATCTTGTTGAATCTCAACACTCCCTCTTAACAACATAGGGATTATCCTTCACCCCAATCCTACCTCTATGGTATTCGAATTTTCTCCTGGTGAGCGCCTTCGTTAGAATATCTGCATCCTGATCTTCCGTAGGAATGTACTGAAGCAACATGATCTTCCGCTGCACACAATCTCTAATATGATCATACCAGATATCAATATGTTTAGATCTATCATGAAACATAGGATTAATCGAGAGTTTAATGCAACTTTTATTATCACAATGTATCACTGTAGGATCTAAATGTGAACCGAACAAACTAACCAGGATATTCCTCATCCAGATAGCCTCACATGCAGCTTGACTTGCTGCCATGTATTCTGCTTCCACTGAACTGAGTGCCATGGATCTTTGTTCTGCTATACCAAGAAACTACTGTAGATCCGATACTGAAAACCCCTCTTGATGTGCTCTTTCTTTCCGTTGGGGTACCAGCCCAATCTGCATTCATGAAGCCATGCAACTTCACCTCATCTGTCTGTCTGTACCGTAAGCCATACTCACATGTGCCCCTGAGATATCTCAGGACATGCTTGCCTGCATTCCAAAAGAGCTTTGTAGGCTTAACCATCGCTTGTGAAAGCTGGTTCACCGCATAGCATATGTCCGGTCTTGTATTAACTAAATACATGAGCGAACCCACCAACTATCGATAAACAGTGGCATCTACTACCTCTGCCGAAGTAGCATCCTCTTTCCTCCAATTTCCTGGAAGAGGAGTGTCGATAGGCTTGTAGCCTTGCATGTGAAACTTCTCCAGTATCTCCCAGGCATACTTGACTTGAGACACAAACAATTCACCTTCCCGCTGCCATATTTCCAATCCAAGGAAATAATGAAGGAGGCCCAAATCCTTCATCTCAAACTCCTTTGCAAGATCTACCTTGCATGTGTATCAACTGCTCATCACCTGTTAGTATTAAATCATCAACACAAAGAACAATGATTAAAATCTTACCCTCCAGCACAATTTGGTACAAGTTTTCATCCGCCCCACTCTTGGTGAAGCCAAGTCCAGTGAAATAGCTGTCGATCCGTGTGTACCAAGCACGAGGTGCTTGCTTCAGCCCATACAACACTCTTTTGATCCTGCACACATGCGACTTGCTGCTGTAGATCTCAAATCCTTCAGGCTGCTCAATGTACAACTATTACTCAATGATCCCATTAAGGAACATAGTCTTCACATCCATTTGATGAATGTGCCAACCCATCTACGCTGAGAGAGCAAGGATGGTCCTTATGGAATAATACCGTGTGACAGGTGCAAAGTTTTCTTCATAATCAATCCCCTCAATATGTGAGAAGCCTCGGGCAAAAAATCTTGCCTTATACTTCTCGATGCTCCCATCAGCAGCTTTCTTTACCTTGTAGATCCATCTTTATCCTACAACTGATTTACCTATCAGCCTTGGAACAATCTCCCAAGCACTGTTTCTGACAATGGAGTCATACTCCTCCACCATGGCATCTACTCATGTGGGCTCCTACACTGCTTCTTCAAAAGAAGATGGCTCTGTCACGATACACTTTCTCATCAGAGCCATGAATCCAGTAAAACGATCAGGTGAATGTCTCTATTTGTGCTGTGATGTAGGGACTCCTACATTCCGTGCCGCATCAAGCTTCAGTCTCTTAGCTTCTATTGTACGCTTTCTGCCTTGTCTGATGTTTGGTTCTGCATGAGTGGACTCCTCCACTCCATGAATCTCCTCCTGTGGCTGATCCACATCTAGAGGCTAATCTTTGGGAACAAGAAGTTCCTCCTCTGCATGCAAGTGTAGCTCCCTCTCAAGCGACAACTTCATGGCTTTCACCTCATTGAATTTTATATCCCGTCGGACCACAGTCATTCGACTATCTGGAAAATACACACTATAATTATGGGGTGTTTCTCTGTACCCCACAAATATCCCAACTTCTGCAGTTGGCTCCAGCTTCTTCCTGGCATCCTTTGTCACATGAATGTAAACAGATGACCCAAAAATATTCAAATGAGAAATATCAGGCTTCTTACTAGTAAAATCTTCTTCAGGTGTACTCATGCCAAGTACTCTATAAGGACAACGATTTTTCACATAAACCACAGTGTTGCATGCTTTCGCCCACAAGTGCATCGGTAGGCCCTGGTCATGCAACATCGCTCGTGAAGCACCCACGATCAATCTGTTCTTCCTCTCCGTGACCCCATTCTGCTGTGGGTTATGAGGCGCTATGAGTTCTCTTAGAATTCCTTCTTTGCTACATAAGTCTTTGAATTCGCCCGAGATGTATTCACCACCATTATCGCTCCGTAGAGCCTTCACTTACTTCTCCACCAATGCTTTAAACTCACAGAAATTTGAGAATGTTTTGCTCTTATTCTGCATGAAGAAGATCCAACATCTACTAGAATAGTCATCAACAAATATAACATAATACCTGTGTTTTGTTGTTGAAGCAACCGAGAAAGGTCCACACACGTCTGTGTGAATTCTCTTCAGGATCATCGAAGCACGGTTCTTCTTCTCATGAAAGGTGGTCTTAACAAAATTACCCATAGTACATCCCTTGCACTGATCTGACTGCGCAAGATTACCCTTGGGAAGTCCAGTATAAATCTACTGCAAAATCTTCAAAGCGCCATGGTGAAGATGGTCCAATCTCTTGTGCCATAATTCGCCCTCATCCCGGCTCACCACTTCTTCTGCTTTGCGCACCATTGCAGTGCATCCATCTACCTCCAGCTTGTAGAGATTCTTAACTCAAATCCCTATCTTCTTGGTTTGACCCGTTTTTTTTATGTCGAAGGAAGGCTTTTCCCTCACTGAAAACAACGTCATAACCTTTGTCTTCCAACATTGCGACTGAGACCAAGTTCTTCTTCCAACCTGGAACATGCATAACGTATTTCAGCAAGAATGGATTACCGAACTCCCTCTCAAAGGTAATGGTCCCAATGTCAGTCGCACTGTATCGACCATCGTCACCCATCTCTATATGCATTTGAAGGTCCTTCTCCTCCAAGTCACTAAACAACTCCTTGTCTCCCGTCATATGGAAGGACACACCACTATCAAGATACGACACTGATCCCATATAGCTTGAAACCAAGCATGCGATCAAAGAGAAATAAAGTTCAAATTGCAAGGCTAAGGGCTCTCCACCTGTAGCTCCAACAACCTTCTTTTTCTTCTTCTTCTGTGGGCAGTTAGTAGCGAAATGCCCATGTTCGTGACAGTGAAAACACTTCACCTTGGACAAATCCTGCTTCTTGCCTTTAGCTTCGGATTTTGAAGGAAATTTCTTCCCCTTCCCTTTCCTTTCTTTGGCACCCAAAGTGCAATTCTCTTCATCATCATTCTTCGATGAAGAGCCATCCCTGGTACCTCGCCTTATCTCCTCCTGCACAAGATCCGACCAAAGTCGCTCCCATCCCGACAGTTTCTCCTGTCCATTGACAGAGTCTTTGTAGCTATGCCAACTCTTCAGAAGCCCAAGGAGAGCCAAGCTCACCAAATATTCATCATCAACAGTAGTCCCCACACTTCCTAGTTCATCCCTACAGTGGACAAACTTCGTGAGATATTTTGGAATACTGTTGCCCTTCTCCATTTTTATTTTTCTGAGCTTATCTTTCAGCGCCAACTTCCTCTGGTCGCTGCTGCTTTGGAAAAAATTTGACAAAGCCTTCCACATTAAAAATGGAGCGGCTTTCCCATGAAGGCTGGACATAGTATGGTCCTTCACACATTCCAATATAATTCTTCTTGTCTTTGCTATCTTCTTTTGCCATGCGTCAAGTAATGCAACATCGCTAGATCCCGGCTTAGGAACATTGCTATCGATGAACTCCTTCAGTCCATCATCCTCCAGCACCGCCTCCATCCTATCCTTCCAGGCTATGTAATTCAAGCTCTCATCAAGGGAATACTCCAATCACAACCCATTGAAAGACATTTCAATGTATACTCAACTGTCACACCAAGAATTTTCTGCAGCAAATTCGAATTTTCTACCAACACAAACTCAGCAATTATTCACAATTGCAATCTTCAAGAATTAACACTGCTTTGATACCATGTAGAAATTATATACAAGATGCATGTATATATCCAAATTCTCTTGATCTAACAATATTTATCTTCTTTCTAAATACAGAATCCTTCCACTGTTAATCAATTGCAAACACATGAAGCAATAAAAACAATTGCACATAACATATTTGTTTAACGGGAAATCCTGAAGCTGAAAACCCCAACTATCCTATATTATGCATCATGGAGATCATGTAACAATATCATACAAATCTTAGTACATCAAGCTCTCAGTACAATCAATCGTCACACACTAATTAGAAGAAATCTGCAAATCCATGCACGAATTTCTTGCCACCTGCTAGCCTGCCTCCATTGCACAATCCCTGCTGAAGAATAACTCTGAATTAATTTGAATTACCCTTGCCTTGACTGCGCAATCCTCATTGGAAACTCCAATGTGTGTGTGGTGCAATCAATGCATCACTATAGTCACAACAGATAGTCCATCTTGCCCTTTCACCTATCTCTCCACTGGGTCTCCACTAGAAATCATGCACCGTAGCACCATCGTATTGTTCAAATGATTAATGAGTTATTATTTGTAAATTAATGAAATGATTAATTTATTCACTACACTAGTGTATCAATTCGCTAGACTAGATACAACTAGTTTCAACTGAGTTTAACTCCATTAATCGAGTTAAACTCGAATAACAACTCCATGAAATAATCTTCCAACTCAATACAACTTTTCCACTCCCGCCCTAACCGAGTCCTCCACATGAACCACCGCAAACCCTAGAATTGCCAATTTCTTCAGCCCATTGATTTTCCAAATTTGTGCACCGAAATTGCGTTCTAAGAGAATAAGTTGTTATTATTGTCGCATTATACAAGAGCTAATAATATCGTACACTTTTATTTATGTATCGACGATCTATAAATAGACTTCGCCCAATATTCTAAAACATAATTTCTTACCCTTTTCCAACCCTGTCAACCATCCACAAATAACATCCCGCAATTAAATATGATCACCATGTTTAAAATAGACATAGTCTAAAAATAAACTTGCGCCTAAAAATAGCCTGCGGGCCCACTTAGTGAAGGCGACTCATTTTCACTAAGCTCATAATCTTGTTGAATCTCAACATTCAACACCAACACATCCTCAAGTTGAATTTGAGTCTTCAGTGAGCATGTCTCATGAAGGAGAACCTATCATGACAAAATATGAGAGAGCATTCAGGAAGCCATTCTTTGATATGACTGAGATGGTTAAAGTCCTCTATAAGGAAAGGAATTTAAGTATGCAAGGAAAGAGTTCAAGGCCTCTAAGAGGAGATGGTTTTACTGGATGAGGAGGCCATGGAGATTGTAAGAAGCCACCATCCACTCCACCATAATCCTCACCCACATCTTCACCTTACTCATCATCATCTTCCACTACCACAACTCTTCCATCTGTTCATACACATACTTCCAAAGGATCTGGTAAATCACCTTTTCTTAAAGTTTATGTTAAGTTTGAGCTTCCAATGTATAATGGCAAAGTGAATGCAGAGAAGCTAGATAATTAGATTCATCAATTGGAGGTTTATTGCAAAATTTAGAACCTTCAAGAAGATGACATAAAGATTCAATTGGCTTCCTTTAGAATGGAGGGATCAACACTTGTATGGTGGGAAGCAAGGACTCAAGAGGAGATTAAAAACCACGGTAATATCTCAATGTCTTGGTCAAATTTTGTTGCTGTCATTAAAAGGCAATTTTACCCTCTATCTTACATGAAAAAAGCCATTATGGATTGGCAAAATTTTAGACAATTGAAAGGGAAAAGTGTGCAAGACTATACTCATGAAGTTAGGATAAGAGCTCTTATTTTGGGTGTCAATTTGTATTCTCAAGAAACTTTGTTAAAGTACATTGGGGGTTTGTACAATTATCTTAGACAAAGTATTCTCATGTTCAGTCCCACAAAATTAGATGAGGTTTGAATTCAAGCCATACATCTATAAGCAAGATGGAAACATATGCAGATGAGAAAAGTGATAGTTTCCTTGAGTACGAGGGTACAATATAGGGCATGTTTAATGGAAGAGGAAAGAAAAATGGTTCTACAAAAATAGAAAAAGAGAAACTCACATGTAAACATGGTTCGAATAATGGCCATGATGAAGACCATTGTTGGAAACTCCATCCAGAGTTGAAGCCAAACAAACTTAAAGCCAAAGAGAAGGGGAAAACTGTTTCAATCAATGAACATGACTTAGGTTTAGATTCAGGAGATAAAACCAAGATTACAACAATGGGTTTGAAAGGTAAGAACATAGAAAGAACTAGTTCTTCAAGTTGTTCTAATGTAACTCAAGATGAAGATACAAGAATTGAACTCTTTTCATGTTAGAGTCGTTTCGAAACATACCAAGATAAACACACTATTTGATGGTGGTTCTCAAGCTAATTTGATTTTTGAAGACCTAGTTAAGAAGTTAAATATTGAAACCGTTACACATCCAAGACCTTATCCTTTAGGGTGGATATTGAAGAATGAAAATTTTCATGTAACAAGGATGTACATCCTAAGGTTTTCAATCAATTCAAACTTTCTTGACGGAGTTGAACTTGATGTAGTGCAACTTGAGATTTCAGGTATTGTTTTGGGAAGTCCTTATCTTTATGATCGGAAAGAAGTATTTCATCACCATGAGAACAAGTATCACTATTTAAGGATGTAATTGAGTACATAATTAGAGTGCATAAGAAGAAGATAATTTTTTCTCTTATACATGCAGGAGAAATGAAGAGAATAGTGAATGAAAGTCAAATTTTGACTTTGTTAATGATCAAGCATAGAGATGTTTTGAATGAGACCTTTCAAAAATATGCATCGAATGAAAAAGTTGATTTAATTGAAGTTTATAATGCTTGTAATAAGATGTTTCAGGACTCTAATAAGTTTCCTTTGAAAGGAGGTAAACATGATGTAAAAGATGTACAACAGTCAACATTAGTGTTGAGCAGTGATGGAAACAAGATGCCGTCGGTGCAAGAGAGTGCAAAGGTCAAAGAGAAAGTGCCAAAGCAAATTGAAAAAGAAGGCATAGGTTCCATAAGCACTTTTTTTTGGTTTCCAAAGGGCACATGGCAATAGTGAAGACACTTGGTCAAAATTTGACACAAGTACAAGGCAAGACAAGCTAAAAATCGCCATGTCGAAAATGTTCGAGGTGAGACAGTTTTCGAGTTTCCTTTGATTGACGACCGAGGTGGAAACAAGTTTGTTTATGTAATGAAAAATTGTTGTTCTAAAAA
The DNA here is from genome assembly GCA_034641835.2 of Pinus albicaulis. NCBI lineage: Eukaryota > Viridiplantae > Streptophyta > Pinopsida > Pinales > Pinaceae > Pinus > Pinus albicaulis. Next base: position 1,031,522,296 of record CM076574.1, read on the forward strand.
TTCAGGGAAATTGCAGCATGACAGTGTCTACAATAGCAAGACAGGGTCTCCAGAGTCAAGGAAAAAGATTAGATTTTGTGAAAAGCTAAAATTGATGAAATTGGAAAAATTGTAGTGGATTGAGACCGGAAGGGTGAGGGAACTATACCCTCATCCACATGTTCAGTAATGAAAGAGATTTTGGGGTCCAAAAGATTCCAGTGGGGAGGAATGATTAGGGGCTCAGTTTTATGCTAAAAAATAAAAGTTATCATATTGGCTCGAAACTTGAACGACCGCATAATGCTCATCGTTTTGAATCTGATGCACTTCATTTCACGAAAAATGGTCGCCGTATGCTCCTGGAAACGTGATCTGTTTGCTTGGCTAAACAGGAAAATTTTGTGTAGGGATGACAGAGATGCTGACTAGGAATCCGTACTGTTCAGTCAACAAAAGGTATATTCCAAGGAATATTCCTTGGCATGTTCTCGAAATATTCCTTGGAATATTCTTGCAATATTCCTTGGAATATTCCCACAGGTGGACCTATGAACAGGTGATAAGTGTCGGTATCAGATTGGTTTATTGGTGTTGGGTTGGACCAATGAGGTCATGACACATGGAAAGCTCGGATGCCGCCACGTGCCCTCATGGCCGTTGGTCAGAATTTAGGTGGAGGCGTCGGGGTTTGACACCGCGACCTCCCCACTGCCAGCGCTAAGATTTAGATCTTAACATACAATGAAATCCATATATATTTATATAAGAAATTTTAATGGCGGGGGTAGGTGTGGGCCATCCCCCGGTCCATAGGACCACACACCATTACCGCCGACGGGAGCAAACCATAAACACGGAGTTTAGACCATAATCACAATTTAATTAATCGTAAAGCATGTTTAATTATGTGCTAATCCAAGTTTTAATGCAGATTAACTTGAGCATGGGATTAGCGCGTTAAGTGTGCTCAATTAGCGCTAACCCCTGCTTAGCACTAATTGCGGGTTAATTGGCAGACCTCCAGATTCAAGGAAGCTGCCAGTTCTAGTTACAGTTAACTAGTTGAGGGCCTAAAATAGTGGGAGAAATTGAAAAGGCCATAAATTTTGCAATTTTCAACCAATTCAGGCTCATAAAGAGGCTAGCTGACCATTTTGGACTCATTAGATCTAGTTACAGGAGAAAAAGAGCATTGTAAACAGGTAAAATTGACAATTTGAGCATAATATAGAGGCCCAAGCCATGGAAGATGGACCAAGGAGATGTAGCCCATGAGGGGTGAAATCCTTCATCAAATACCTGTGTTAATGTTATGTATGGTGATGTTCTGTTCTTTATTTGATGTTGTTCAACTCTTGTTTTTGTGTTAAATTGCTCACTAAATTGACATGAAAAACACTCATGAGACTTGATAATTTGCAAGAAAAATTGAACCCTTAAGCACACATAAGACATTTGTTTTTAAAATTTGAAAGGGGAATTAGCTGAGCATTACTAACATCCACCATTCATATCAGCGACAGTACGCGGGAGCTCAATTCGTAGTAGCGTTGTCTAATGTGTAAGCGTTTGATGAGAGCGTCCCTATATACTTACCATATTGGAACATGATCCAATCCTCAAGGATATCTTCTTGGGATTGATGCATAAGTACACATGTTCCCCAACCCGAGACTCCTTAAATACCTTGTGATGAAATGCATAACTCTTCTACCTATCTTGTGCTGCCTTTAGATTCTTCTTGATAACCTACATTTCCTATTGCATCTATGCCAACATGTTCGGTCCAATCTGTACCATGTTCACTGGATCATTCCAACTAATGGGAGTATTACAACTCTGCCCATAAAGCACCTTAAACAGACTCATCTTCAAAGATTCTTGATACCTATTGTTATACCTGTTGGTGTTTTTCAGTCTTGTCAGTCACCAGTGATCAAATTATGCTCTTTCATATGGTTGACAGGGTCCTAAGGAAATTTTTTATAGTTTCAATAGGTTATAAAATAAAAATTTGATCATTGGTTAGTCTACCTAGGTCATTACTACTACTTTCATATTCATGGTCAATCAACATCATCATGTTCAAGTCAATACTTTTAGCAAGAGTGTCTTGGTCATCTTGGTCATCATTAAGATGATCTTTCCATGTAGTGTCATCATTAGTTCATATTGTTAAAATCATGAAAATAGGTCATATCATCACCAAATTCGCCATTGAAAGGAGTAGTAATAGGGAAAGTGTTCAATAATAATCTAAAAGTGCATTTTTATCTTTATAAAGATGTAAATATATGTAATAAAGTCTCTAAGTTTGCAGTACACAAGCAATCAAATCAAATTATGAAAAGAAAAGGTGGGGCCACATCACAACCAAGGAGAAAAATCGATTTCCAGCCTTTTAAAAGACCAACCAAACATGTAATTCTCTCATTTCAACTTCATGAGACATCATTCAGTCACCAAATAGATTGATACCCTCTGAAGATCAGTTTCTTTCCTTGGAAAGAAGAATTCTCTTGCTGCACTGCACTTTTCCTAGTTTGCTGCGTTTTTCTTCAAGAAGGGAGATTTTTCATCTACAGTGGTTTTTTCATCAAGGGAAAGTTCTAGCACATCAAAGCAAGTAAGTGGGTCACCATACATCTCTCTTTCATTTCATTTTCTACTTGAAGGCTCATAAATCCCATCTCCTAGGATTTGTTGTGTTTTTGTTCAAGCAAGTTTCTTTGGTCCATTTTGCTAAGAAAAACCCTCAAATTCATGCTCACTCACCCTCCCCACCTTTCATATACCATATTTGACATTTCCCCTCATCCCTATCCCTCATTTTCATCATTTACCTACAAAACATAGCCTACACTACACTTTTCTAGGCTAGGGATGTGTTTTTCCCCTTTTCACCCCTTCCCCTCACTCATTTCCTAAGGGACAAGGTTTGGCGAAGCTTATGGATGAATCCAATTTGCATTCTCTCGACATCAATCTCATCACTACAGTTTTTGATGAAGAAGTGGTTGATTCCACACCTCAGGTATCACAGATTTTCACTTCATCTCCTTGGTATTCAGACATTGTTTATTTACTTCAACATTTGAATTCTCTGCCAAAAGTGTCAAAGAGTAAGAGTAGGTCATTAGCGCTGAAAGATTAAAAGTATTGTATTATTAATGATGCATTGTTTTGGAAAGATCTGGGAGGAGTCTTGTTGAATTTTTTAGTGGAAAGCGAGGCTAATGAGGTATTGAATGATTTTCAGAAGGGAGATTGTGGTGGTCATCTCTTTTGGAAAACGACAACAAATAAGATATTGAGGGCTGGATTTTATTGGCCGAGTTTATTTTCAAATGTTTACAAAACTGTTATGAGTTTCCATGAATGTCATATTTTTCAGGGAAAAAGGAGGTTACTACCGCTTCCCTTGCAACCCATTTCAGTTCAAGCACCCTTTCAGTAGTGGGGTCTTGATTTTATCGGTGAGATTCACCCTTCATCTTCAACTCAACACAAGTGTATCTTGACATGAATCGATTATTTCACAAAATGGATTGAGACTATTCCCACCATGCAGGCCACTGATGTGGTAATCATTTAGTTTATTGACTGTAATCATTTGTCACGGTTTGGTTGTCTGCAAAAAATAATCATAGAAAATGCAACTACTTTTAAATCCGAGAGGATGAATGACTTCTGTGACAAGTATCACATCAGGCTCGAGCACTCAAGAACATATTACCCACAAGGTAATGGGCTGGCTGAATCTTCCAATAAATAATTGGTAAACATCATAAAAAAGTTGCTGGAAGAAAATAAGAAGAATTGGCACAAGAAGTTGATCAATACTTTGTGGGCAGACATAGTAAGCACTGATAAGTCCATAGGTATGTCACCTTTTCAGTTGGTATACAGAGTGGATACCATATTTCCGACTTCTCTTGCTGTCCTGATCATGAAAATATTGAAGTAAGTAGATAGTGAACCCAATGACATTCAACGAAGAATCAATCAGATGATTCATTTGCAGCAATCTCGAGAGGATGTATTTCAGAACACTATGAAGCTTCAAGAGAAGATAAAAAATATCTATGATAGAAAAACAAAGGAAGATGATTTTAGTGTGGGAGATATAGTTCTCCGATGGGATTCCCAGAATGAGGAAAAAGGAAAGCACAGTAAGTTTGAAAATTTATGGAAAGGACCATACATAATTTTGGATTTCAGAGGGAAAAATTCCTTTGTGTTGGATGAGCTTGATGGACAAGAATTTTCAGGAGAAAAAGTCAATGGTAGGATCCTCAAGCATTACCTCACTTGATTTTTCAGAATATTCTCATTTTAATTGTACATACCAGTTTATTTTGCTTCCAAGTGTGAAGGATTTGTCATGGAAGCTTGAAGCTCAAGGTGAAGGCCATAAGGTTTCTTTAATCAACTACTATTTCAAAGAGTTCGTAAGTCATTTCAGTTTGTTGAGTCATGTCAGTTTGTCGAGTCATTTCAATTTGTCAAGACATTTCACTTTTCAGTCTTTTATTTTATTTTATTTTTGACTCCATGCCCTATGGATAAGGCTCTAGAAATTACACCAATGGATTCAATCTGATCATGCAATGTACTAAAACAAGATACTGAATCCTTATACAATATTGATGGAATATAAATCACGATCGCTCAATCACATGCAAGTAAGATAAAGAAGTAAATCAATCGCACAACACAATATTTTCCTCGGGAAATAAACTGCTAAAAACCCCTCTATCTCTATTGTATAATAAGCCAAGGAATCATGAAACAATAAAATGCATTCTTGCTCACAAGAATCTCATGCACTCTACTAATCGTCTCACACTAATCTAGACAAAATTGGACAAACACATATCCAATTTCCTGCCCACCTTTAGCCTACCATGCTCACACAATTCCTAGGCAAATAAATCCCTATTAAATAGGAATTCCAACCTTCCTTGACTACGCAATGCATCATGGGAATCCAGTGGATTTATAATTGCACCTGGGTAGTTCACTAATAATACAACTGATAGTTAACTTCCCTTTAACCTTTGTCTGAATTGGGTCTTCACTAGAATTGAAATTCATGTAGCTAATAATAGAAAATCATAAGTTATTTGATAGATCACTATTTGTGAATTAAATCTAATTTAATTCACTTGACCTCTCACTAGCTCATCACTCAGGTAGAACTAGTTAAACTAATTTTAACTCAATTAATTTGAGTTAACTGATTACACTCACACCACACTAGTGCATTAACTGCAACTGGACCCCTAAAATAATAGAATCACTCTACATGCCTCATCTTTGACCCTCAACTCAAAATTATTGAGCCAACTCACTCTTTCTGACATAGTTAACTAATACAAGTTATTATGAGATAAAATTACAATTGATTGTCTAATTTATTAAAGGGAAAAATAAATTAGACACACATTTTCTTGTTGATTTTCAACACTCCCTTTCAACAATAAAGGGATTATTAGCTACCCCGATCATGCCTATGTGGTATTCAAATTTTCCTTTTTCCAGCGCCTTCATTAAGATATCTGCATCTTGATCCTCTGTGGGAATGTATTGCAACAACATAATGCGCCTATGAACACAATATCTGAGACGGTGGTACCAGATGTCAATATGCTTGGACTTGTCATGGAATACCGGTTTAATCGAGAGTCTTATGCAACTCTATTTATCACAATGTATCACCGTTGTATCCATTTGATGACTAAACAAACCAACAAGTATCTTCCTCATCCAGATGGCCTCGCATGCAGCCTGACTAGTTTCCATATACTCTGCCTTGGCTGAACTAAGTGAAACTGATCTCTACTTCCTGCTGTACCAAGAAACTACTGCTGATCCTATGCTGAAGTTGCCCCCTGATGTGCTCTTCATGTCTGATGGACTGCCTGCCCAATATGCATCATTGAAGCCTTGAAGCTTCACTTCCTTTGTCTGTATGTACCATAATCCATACTATGTAGTGCCCCTAAGATATCTCAAAACATGCTTCCCCGCTTCCTAAAGAGCTTGGTAGGCTTAACCATAGCCTGAATAAGCTGGTTAACTATGTAGCATATTTCTGGTTGTGTGTTCACCAAATACATAAGTGAACCCACAAGATGCCTATATATAGTAGCATCTAGTACCTCACCTGAAGCAGTATCCTCTTTCCTTCAGTTTACCATAAGAGGAGTCTCCATGGGTTTGCTGCCCTCTATGTGGAACTTAGAATCTCCTTGGCATAATTTCCCTGAGATACAAATAGCTCCCCATCTCTTTGCCATATTTCCAATCCAAGGAAATAATGCAAGAGCCCCATGTCCTTCATTTCAAACTCTCTTGCAAGATCCTCTTTGCAAGAAGTTGTGAGCTGCTCATCACCTATCATAATCAGATCATCAAAATAAAGTACAATAATCAAAAGCTTACCATAATATGATATAGGTTTGCATCCACTTCACTCTTTGTAAAGCCCAACCTAGTGAAATAGTTGTCGATCCTGGTGTACCAAGCATGAGGTACTTGCTTCAGCCCATACAGTACTCTCTTGAGTATGCACACATGTGAATCCCCGTCAAAGGTCTCAAAACCTTCTGGTTGATTAATGTACACTGCTTCCTCAATAAATCCATTGAGAAAGGTTGTGTTTACATCCATCTGATGTATCTTCCACCCCATCTGCGCTAAGAGTGCAAGGATGGATCTAATCGATGAGTACCTTGCAACCAGTGCAAAAGTATCCTCATAGTAATCCGCTCCACCCATGAGAATCCTCTGGCCACAAATCTAGCCTTTTGTTTCTGTACACTCCCATATGTTGCTTACTTCACCTTTTAGATCCACCACGATCCAACCACTGACTTCCCCACTGGTCTTGGGACCACTTCCCATGCACTATTTCTGATAATGGAGTCATAATACTCAACCATGGCATCAACCCATGTCGACTGCTGCACTACTTCCTCAAAAGAGTGTGGTTCTGTCACACTACAATTGCTCATAAGAGCCATGTATCCTATACGTGTCTCGGGACCTTATCTACCTGCGATGTGATGTAGGTGCATGTACATTCTCTATCACATCTATCATTAATCTGTTAGCCTCTCTGATGCGCTTCCTACCATTTCTAGTGGATGGATCTGCATGAGTGATTTTTTCCACTCTTTGATCCTCTGCTTGTGGCTGCTCCACATCCTGAGGTTCATCCTTTGGAACTAAGAGTTCCTCTTTTGCATGAAATTCAAGCTCCCTCTCAAGGGATAATCACATGGCTTTATCCTCATCAAATTTAACATCTCTCTTAACAATTGTCATCCTGTTAACCGAAAAATACACCCAATAGTTGTGGGGAGTATCAGTGTACCCCAAACATATCCCAAACTCTGATGTTGGTTCTAGCTTCTTCCTAGTAGCTTTGGTCACATGGCAATAGACAAGTGAGCCAAAAATTTTAAAATATGGAACTTCCAGTTTATTATCTAAAAAATCTTCCTCTGATGTACTCATGCCAAGTATTCGATGAGGACTACGGTTCTGCACAAATACCACTGTGTTGCGTGCCTCTACCCACATATGAAATGGTAGGCCCTGATCATGTAACATAGCTCGTGATGCTCCCACAATTGTTCTATTCTTTCTTTCTACAACCCCATTCTATTGTGGGTTATGAGGTGCAATCAATTCTCTCTGAATTCCTTATTTTGCGCAAAAGTTCTTGAATTCAATAGAGATATACTCACCATAGTTGTCGCTCCTTAGAGCCCTCACCTTCTTCCCTATATATTTCTATACTAGTGCTTTGAACTCACAAAACTTGGAGAATGTATGATCTTTCTTTTGCATGAAGAAGATCCAATACTTTCTAGAAAAATCATAAACAAAAATCACATAATACTTGTGCTTTGCTGTGGAAGCTGTTCATAACGGTCCACACACGTATGAGTGAACTCTCTGAAGGAATGGTGCTGCTCAGTTATCCTTCTCATGAAATGTGGCCTTTGTATACTTCCCTATAGTACATCCCTTGCATGTGTTTATCTACACAAGTGTACCCTTTGGAAGACCTGTAGAAATATGTTGCATTATCCTCAAAGCACTGTGGTGTAGATGACCCAACCTCCTGTGCCATAACTCACCAGTATCTTGGCTCACCACCTCATCTAATTCACTGCTCAATGTTGTGCAACCATCTACATCAAGTTTGTATAGGTTCTTCACACAAACCATAATCTTCTTTACCTTTCCTCTGGCTTTGTGACGAAGGAACACCTTTCCTTAATTGAAAACCACATCATACAAGATCCTCCAACATAGCAACTGAAGCTAAATTAGTTTTTAAACCTGGTACATGCATGACATATTTTTATATGAAATATTTACCTGACTATCTTTGGAAAGTAACTGTACCAATCCCGGTAGCGCTATACCTCCCGTCATCACCCATATTGATGTGCATATGAAGATCATTCTCCTCCAAGCTACTAAGGAGTTCTTTGTTGCAATTCATGTGGAAAGATGCTCCACTATCCAACTATCACATAGATACCATCACAGTTGACACCATGCATGCGATGAGAGAGAATTCAAACTCAAACTGTGATGCCAAAGCTTGAACCGCTACAACTCTTGGAGCCTTCTTGTTGTTCTTCTTCTTTTGTGGACAATTTGTGGCACAGTGTCCATGGTCATGACAATGAAACCTTTCATCTTTGACATGTCTCTCTTCTTGCCTTCTTTTCCGCTGTCGGATTTGGAATAAGACTTCTTTCCTTTCCCCTTCTTTTCCTTACCATCCAAGGCACAATTTTCCTCATCATTAGTCTTGGATGAGGATCCATCCCTAGTATTCCACCGAAACTCTTCTTTTATCAAATCCGACCATAGTACCTCCCACTTTGGTAACTGATCCCTCCCATTCACAGAGTGCTAGTAACTATGCAAGCTCTTGGGAAGGCCTATAAGTGTTAGGCTCACCGATTCGTCATCAGCTACAGTAATCCCAACACTTCCAAGATCATCTCGATATTGAGTGAACTTAGTCAAGTAGTTTTGGATTGTGTCGCCCTTCTCCATTTTGATTTTGCTAAGATTGTCCTTGAGTGCCAATTTTTCTGTGGTCACTAATGTTTTGAAACAGATCTATCAAGGCCTTCCACATAGCATATGAAGTTTCCTTGCCATGGAGACTCGAGACAATATGATATCGAACTCCCTCTAATAAGATCCTCCTTGCCTTTGCGACATTATTCCTCCATGCTTCATGCTATGCAAGATATGCCTGATTGGGTTCAGGAATATCAGTGTCAATGAACTCCTTCAACCCATTATCCTCCAATACTTCCTCCATCCTATCCTTCCATGAAATATAGTTCGAATTTCCCTCGAGTGTGTATTTAATTATTAATCCAGTGAAAGACATCTTGGTAAGTTTTTAGCTCCAAAGAATGTATCCAATGGATTCAATCTGATCAAGCAATGTACTAAAACAAGATACTGGATCCTTCTACAATATTTGCAAAATATAAATCACGGTCGCTCAATCACATGCAAGTAAGAGAAAGAATTAAATCAATCGCACGACAAAATATTTTCCTGGGGAAAGAAACTGCTAAAAACCCCTCTATCTCTATTGTATAATAAGGCAAGGAATCATGAAACAATACAATGCATTCTTTCTCACAAGAATCTCATGCACTCTACCAATCGTCTCACACTGATCTAGGAAAAATAAACACATAGCCAATTTCCTGCCCACATCAACCTACCTTGCTCACACAATTCCTGGGAAAATAAATCCCTATTAAATAGGAATTCCAACCTTCCTTAACTGCACAATCCATCATGGGCATCTCGTGGCTTTATAACTGCACCTAGGCAGTCTGCTAATAATACAACTGATAGTTATCTTCCCTTTAACCTTTGTCTCAACTGGGTCTTCATCAGAATTGACATGTATGTAGCTAATAATAGCAAATCATCATTTATCTGATAGATCACTACTTGTGAATTAAATCTAATTTAATTCACTTGACCTCTCACTAGCTCATCACTCAATTAGAACTAGTTAAACTGATTTTAACTCAATTAATTTGAGTTAAACAATTACACTCACACCATACTAGTGTATTAACTGCAACTGGACCCCCAAAATAATAAAATCACTCTACATACCTCACCTTTGACCATCAACTCGAAATTCTTGAGCCAACTCAGTCTTTCTGACTTAGTTAACTAATACAAGTTGTTATGAAATAAGATTACAATTTATTGTATAATTTATTTAAGGGAAAAATAAATTAGACACACATTTTCTTGTTGATTTTCAACAAAGGCTACTTGGTCTACGAGGTTCTTGACACCTCCTAAAGAGCTTCCATCCCTAGCTAGAGGCAATGTTAGTGATTGTCAGTCCTTTGAGTCACCGATGATCAAAATATGCTCTTTCATATGGTTGATAGGGTCCTACGGCAATTTTTTTATAATTTCAATAGGTTATCAAATAAAAATTTGATCATTGGTTATTCTACCTAGGTTAGCACTACTCTTTTCATCTTCATGGTCAATAAACATCATCATGGTCAGGTCATTACTTTTTGCAAGAGTGTCTTGGCCATCAGTCAACTTATCTTTCCATGTAGCGTCATCATTAGGTCATATTGTTAAAATCATGAAAATAGGTCATGTCATCACCAAATTCACCATTGAAAGGAGTAGTAATAGGGAAAGTGTTCAATAATTATGTCTCTATAAATATGTAAATATATGTAATAAGGTCTTTAAGCTGTAGTACACAAGAAATCAAATCAAATTGTGAAAAGACAAGGTGGGGCCACATCACCACCAAGGAGAAAAAATTGATTTCAAACCTTTTAAAAGACCAACCAAGCATGCCACTTACTCATTTCAACTTCATGAGACATCATTCAGTCACCAAAGAGCTTGCCACCCTTTGAAGATCAGTTTCTTGCCTTGGAAAGGAGAATTATCTTATTGCGCTGCACTTTTCACTTGTAGCGTTGCACTTTTCTTCAGGAAGGGAAATTTCTCATCTACATCGGTTTATTCATCAAGGGCAGGTTCTAGCATATCAAAGCAAGTAAGTGGGTCACCAAACACCTCTCTTTCATTTCATTTCATACTTGAGGGCTCAAAAATCCCCTCTCCTAGGTTTTGTTGTGTTTTTGTTCAAGCAAGTCTCTTTGGTCCATTTTGCTGAGAAAACCCCTCAAATTCATGCTCACTTACCCTCCCCCACATTTCATATACCATATTTGACATTTCCCCTCATCCCTATCCCTCATTTTCATCATTTCCCTACAAACCCTAGCCCACACTACACTTTCCTAGGCTAGGGTTGTGTTTTTCCCTTTTGCACCACTTCCCCTCATTCATTTCCCAAAATTCCACCTCCCTACACTCCCTAACATATATACCTACCCCCCATAAATTTTCCCAAGAGTCTAGACACCCTCAAACCCCTTCATGCCCCTCCATTTCTAAAACTGGCTAAAATCCCTTGTTTTCCTACACTAAAACCCTAATTTCCCTTCCTAGTGAGCTAGCGTTTCCTATGGATTCAGAGACCACTGAGATAAGGAGGAATAAGGGAGGTCATATCATCAGATATGTACCCACTACAATGTAAAATATCAAGGCCACACGATTTCTCAATAAACCATTCCAAGATGCAGGTTGCCTTTCCTTTTGCCAAAAGATTGAAGAATTTGGTTTCAGTGATAATCTTACAAGCACCTTTGCCACTGGTACGAGGAGGGATAAGGTAGCCATTGGAGGGGTTGTGATTACTCTTTAAAAATATTCCATTTCCATAGCCATTGGAATCCCAAACAATGGAGAGCTTTGGATCAAAAGAAAATACCTAGAAATTGAAAACTACAAGATGTTTTTGAAGCCTCCTTACAAAGCTGCTCCAAAGCAATTTTTTCCATTCAAACACTTGCTTGAAAAGTATGCCCCTCTCATGAATATGATTTTTGGGCACTGTATTTGTATACTTTATTCCCTTATTTTTACCCTATCTTTCTATCTCTTTGTGCCATTATTTATCTTAAAAGCATGAGGTAAAACCCTTCTTCCTATATTTTATGGGATATTTGATTAATGATGTATTTGCCATGGAGGTTTTACCTTTTCACATATTAACTCCTATATTTTTTCAGATTTGGCTACAATAGGCGCATTGCGGCTGCAATTCAAGGCACAACCCATCATTTCCAGCATCCTCCTTATTTGCTGCTACAATGTGACAGCCATGGGTGTATCAGCGCTATCTTTGGCTTTCTTACGATTTCTTGCTGGGAAATCCGGTTGCCATTGTAACAATATGTATTTTTGTAACAATGGAGTTGTTGGGGGAAATTGGGGGTTTCAGGACTATTTTATAAAGAGGCCTACGGGCTGTGAATCGAAAATACCCTTTTTCAGATACACAGACTTTGTAATTAATATTTTCTATCATTAATTGAATATATATTAGCTCATTGTTTCTCCTGTAATATTTGAGTTTCTGCAGCCCTGATCCAAGAGTTGGGCCCACTCTTGTGATCAGGTGCTGCGTTCTTCTTTATTTTCTTTGCAGTGCTGTGTTGGTCTGATTCTTTAATTGCTGTTATAGTTGCGTTAATTGCTGTTGATGCCTCTTATTTCTGTAGTTCATTTCATTGCTGTTACAGTGGTATTTGTGTTATAGATTAACCCTGTGATCTACAACGGACCATGTGCTTGTATCTACATATAATTTGTCATTAGTCTTGAAATAACTAATGCCCTTAGGTTGATAATTTATGTGGAAAAGGATTGAATCTTGTTCATATCTGGACACCAACATTTTAGCACCGTTGCCGGGGAAGGCTAACAGGTGCAAGAACGGGATCTGCAACAGATCTCAGAATCGATCTCTCGTCTTGAGGTGGGAATCTATTGCCCAGCTTCAAGTCTTGAGCGTAAGTGCCTTGTGTTTTATTTTTTCTTTCTTTCTTTCCTGTTTCTTGTATTATTTTGTTTTCTGTAGAATTAAACCCTCTTCTTGGGGAAGGTGTTTTGTAAAACCATGCCCTAAGTCCTGGGCGTAGCCCAGTTTTCTTTCCTATTTTTTTTCTAAGGGCCAATTTATCGTCCTGGGGAGGGTATGTTATTACTCTGATCCAGGTCCTGAACTTTGATTTCTTTTCTTTTTTCTATTTTTTTTCGTTTCCTATGAATCTTTTCTCTCGTCCCGGGGAGGAAGTTATCCATCCTACTTCGGGTCCTAAGCGATTAATTAATTTTCTTTGATGAAACCTCTCCACAATTTGTATGAACAAAGATTCGAACAAGAGGGGTAGAGGAAGACCCCCAAAGAAAGGGAAGGATTTGGGAAGGAAGACGTATATTCAGGAAATGATTGAAAAATACAGATTCGAGGCATCATCTTGTGTTGCTGTTAGGGTTAGGGTTCAAACGAAGTCCAAAGGGTAGTCTATGGAACAACCAGTACCATCCACGTTACCAGAAGGTGTTCTTTCTACAACAGAAGATTTAATAAACAGGGTACTAGTGGAAGAGAAATCCTTATCAACAACAGAGGGGGAAGAAGTGGCAAGCAAGGGATTAGAAGAATTGAGCAACTCTAACTGGGAAGAAGAACCTCAAAGGAAAGCATAGTGGACCAGCTATACTTCATGGGGCAGAAGAAGCCATGGCAACCTCGACCACCGGTGGTGAATCCAGGTATGTTTCAAGACCCATCTCAGTACTTTCATACTTTTAGTATGGGTCCCCAATCTGCACCATTTTCAGCCATGTGGCCTCAATACCAGTATCCCCCTTGGTAGCAATGGGTTCCTCAAGCCAGTCCGAATCCTTCATGGAATTAGACTTGGCGTGGATCCCCTCCCACTATAAAGTTTCCTTAGCCTATGCCTTAGCAACAACTTCAATTGCCTTCCAATGTGCCCCCAGGAAACCCAGCCATTAGACCCCAGCTTCCTATCCAACCCAATCCAAATCTGAATAATAAAGGGGTTCAATAAGAAGACACTTTGAACCTTCCATCCTAAAAAATTTCTACTACAGGTCTCAATGAGATAAATCTACGGTCTGGCCGGGTAGTAAATGCACCTACTTCACCCATTATTACAGAACAACTTGACGGTGAAGATACAGAACCAGAACAAAGAACAGTGAGGGAGAATGCAAATAAAAAAATAATAATTTAGGCACCTCCCCAAGTTGTTCCTAATCAAGGTCATTTAACATCTCCCCCATATCCTGAAATATTGACCTTGAGCAAACCAAAACCTCATGCAGAATTTGACTTTCTAGGGGAACTGCAGAATATTTTTGTTAAAATACCCCTTTTACAAGCTATGAGGGATGTACCTATTTATTCAAAAACTCTGAAAGAATACTGCTCAAAGAAACCAGGTAGAAAATCTAAGGATCCATTAACTGTTCATGTAATGGGAAGACTATCCAATATCATGTTAGGAAAAATCATGCCTGTAAAATACGGAGATCCTGGGAACCCGATTCTAATAGTATAAATTAATAGAATTGAAATCCCAAATGTACCGATGGATTAGGGATCGACCATTAACATTATCACTGCTGAAACAATGAACACATTAGGACTTGGAAACATTAAACCAACCCCTACTATCGTGGAAATTATAGATAGATCCACAATTAAACCAGTAGGGAAATTAGAGGATGTGATCATTTCAGTAGACTCATGGCATTACCCTGTGGACCTCCTTATATTGCAGACTCAATCTTCAGTAGGTGGCCACCCATTGATCCTAGGAAGACCCAGGTTGGCAACTGTAGATGCCTACATAGGATGCCGGTCTGGACACATGATCATATCAAATGGGACAATTACGAAGGATCTCAAGATTTATTCTCCTGCAAAACCAAGCCCATCTGAAAAATCATTAACCAGTCAGAAACCTCTACTTGCAGAAGACATGAACTTGAAAACGAAGATGTTAGACCAGTTCTCACTATTGGCCAGGCCCTTCGATTCAAAACAGAAACTGAAGATGATGCCATTAATGCCTTCATTAATGATTCTGGTTTTGTTCCTGATCTAACTCGATATATTCTAGAATCTGCTATGAGTTGTGAGACACAGGAAAACATTGAACCAGAAGATGACATAGAGGACATTCCTGTAACCCCATTCCATGATAGTACTCCAATCGAGATTGAACCAGGGAAAACACTTAATATCAACCCGAACCTGTCTGAATCACAGACCAAACAACTTTTGAAAGTCCTTCAAGATCACTAGGAAGATTTTTCCTGGGATTATACCGACATGAAGGGTATCCCTGCCATCCTATGCACTCATCATATTTACATTAAGGAAGATTTCCGCCCTGTAAGACAACCTCAACAGAGGATGAATCCTGCTCTCAAAAACATTGTTAAAGAAGAATTACAAAAATTGTTGGATGTAGGATTCATTTATCCCATCTCAGATATCCAATGGGTATCCCCGCAAGTTATCGTTCCCAAAAAGAATGCTAAATGGAAGATCTGTGTAGATTACAAGGAATTAAATAAGGCAACACAAAAAGACCATTTTCCTTTTCCATTCATTGACCAAGTCTTGGACACCTTGGCTAGAAAGAAGTTCTTTTCCTTCCTAGACGGATTCAGTGGATATAACCAGATCTAGATAGCCTCGGAAGACCAGGATAAGACAACTTTCATATGCCCATGGGGGACCTTTGCATGTAGGGTTCTTCCATTTGGCCTATGTAATGCTCCTGCTACTTTCCAAAGGGAAATCTTGGGAATTTTTTCTGATTTGGTCGATGATAATGTCGAAATCTATATGGATGATTTTAATCCATATGGGAAATCATTTGAGGAAGGATTGGAAAATATGGATAAGGTACTCAAAATATGTAAAAAGAACCATGTATCGTTGAGTACAGTCAAACTCCATATGATGAGGGAAGAAGGAGTAGTATTGGGACATTTTCTCTCAGCCACTGGAATTCAAGTTGATTCGGCTAAAGTAGAGGTAATATTACATTTCCAGGTAGCCAAAACACCCACACAGGTACGTAGCTTTATTGGTTGTGCTGGTTATTATAGGCACTTTATAGAAAATTTTGCTAAAATAGCACATCCACTATTTCAATTGCTAACAAAAGATGCAGAATTTTTGTGGACCGAAGATTGTGAGACAACCTTCACGAAAATTAAGGGGTTGGTGTGCACGGCCCCAATCCTCCGAGGACCTGATTGGGAATTATCGTTTCACATACATACTGATGCTTCTCAGACAACAGTAGGGGCTGTTTTAGGACAACAGGTAGACAAAACACTGTATGCAATTTATTACGTCAACAAGAATCTAATTCTTGCTGAACTAAACTATACGGTGACAGAAAAAGAATTCTTAGCTGTCATTTATGCTATCAATAAGTTCCGGCACTACATCACCGTGCACTCTACTATTGTCCATACTGATCACGCAGCAATCAGGTATTTGATGAATAAACCTATTACTCCTGGCCGTATTACGAGATGGTTACTATTGCTTCAATAATTTGATATTACAATAGTAGATAAGCCAGGAAAAGATAATGTAGTAGCTGATTTCCTATCTAGAATGGATAACAATGATGAATGCACACCAATAGAAGACAGTTTTCCTGATGAACATCTTTTTGCAGTCTCTACTAGACCTCCGTGGTATGCAGATATTTCTAACTATCTTGCTACAGGGAAAGTGCCTCCTCATTTGTCATATAGGTAACATCGAAAGATGATTCATCATAGTGCTCGATATTCTTGGATGGCAAGGTATATTTTTTCATACAGGAGCAGATAAGAAAATATGACACTGTGTGTCTGAAGATGATATTTATGAAGTATTGAAATCTGCCCATGATGGCCCTTGTGGAGGGAATTTTGCAGACAAAAGAACAGGCCTAAGGTGCTACAAATGGGATATTACTGGACTTCCATTTTTCGTGATGCTCATAATTATTTCAGGAGGTGTGATAGTTGCCAACATATGGGGTAGCCCGGTAGAGATGATGAATTGCCCTTGCAGGCATAGCTAGTCCTCGAGCATTTCAAGAAATGGGCTATTGACTTCGTTGGACCCTTTAACCCACCCTCCCAACAAAAATTCCACATCTTGGTTTGTACTGATTACGTGACTAAGTCGGTGGAAGCCAAAGCGGTTGCAAAAGAAATAGAGCAGGTAGTTTCAGATTTCTATTTGAAGAAATTTTTGCTTGTTACGGTACTCCAAGAGAGGTCGTTTCAGATGGAGGAGCACAATTCACATCACACAAGATAGCAAAGCTCATGCAAAAATATGGAGTCAAGCATAGAGTGACATCTCCATACCATCCCCAGGCGAATGGACAAGTGGAAAGCACAAATAAGACATTATAAAATATTTTGACAAAAACTGTGGCACACCATCGTCGGGATTGGGCTTAGAAACTTCCAGAGGCTCTATGGGCATACAGAACAACATGGCGGAATACAACTGGGTTTTCACCATTCGAGTTGGTTTATGGGAAATCCCCGTTGTTTCCAATAGAATTTGAAATAAGCACGCTCAGAACATCTCTAGAAGTTGGTTTAGATCTATCAGATGCCTAGAAACACCGATTGGCTCAGCTTAACAAACTTGATGAAATACGTTCAATGGCTGTCTAGTGAACTACTGCTATTTAGCAGCAGAGAATGAAATAGCATGATAAGTTTATTAGAAATAAGGTGTTTCAAAGTGGATATTGGGCACTACTTTATGACTCTCGTTTTAAGGATTTTAAGGGAAAGCTTTGCACTCGGTGGATGGGACCTTATGAGGTGAATGTTGTATTTGATAATGGAATAGTTAGGCTAGTCACAATTGACGATACACGTACTTCCTTTATAGTCAATGGACATCGCCTGAGACTATACCACCGACCAACCTCTAAGGATGATTTTATTAAACAAATCTCTGAGAAATCTGGTTTGAAGGTTATCAGTACAGAGAATCCTTCCTCTGCACCCTTGTTGTAAAATATATATATATAAAGAATTATGTTCTATTTTCTTGTATTTTTGCAGGAGCTATGACTAAGGAGTGAAAATCAAGGAATTCTCATGTTGCTGTTACTGGGTTGCTGCTACTCATGTTGCTGTTACTGGGTTGTTGCTACTATGATGCTGCTACACTGGATGCTGTTACTCGGTTTCTGCTACTCTGATGCTGCTACATCAGATGCTGTTACTCGGTTGCTGCTACTCCGATGCTGCTACACCGAATGTTGTTACTTGGTTGCTGCTACACCGGATGTTGTTACTCGGTTGCTGCTACTCCGATGCTGTTACTTCGCTGCTGTTACACCAATGCTGTTACTCTGCTGCTGTTACACGGATGCTGTTACACGGATGCTGTTACTCCGCTGCTGTTACACCGGATGCTATTACACCGATGCTGTTACTCCGCTGCTGTTAAACCGGATGTTGTTACATCGATGCTGTTACTCCGATGCTGTTACTCCACTACTGTTACACTAGATGCTATTACACCGATGTTGTTACACCATTCACATCACTCTGTCACCATCCTACCAACCATCCCATCATCCAGGTAGGCCGTCAGGTATGTCTCCACGTGACTTTTACTGATTTAATTAAATATCCCATGTGAAGATTTTAATGCTGTGGATGGCAAGAATTTAAGTCGGGTGGGGGGGGGGGTGTCGTTATGCCAAGGACGGTGTGATAATTTCCCCATAAGTTAAGAATGACATTTCGCTCATAGTACACCTTACGAATCACATCAATATGTGGTATCATCATTTAAATCATATTGGGATTCGCAAGATGTCTCATCCTTCATGTACGAACAATTATTATTTCTATTCTACCACACTTACCATACTCTTTTATGATTTTTCTCGGCTTTCGAGAATTACCAATCATATTTACCGCTACCACCTGTCCATTTTCACTATGCTGTTCCTCCGAATTCGGTACCCACCACCTTGCCCAATGGTCTGCTGCTACAGGAAGTGCTACTACAAGTCTCCACTGTATGGGTGGGCTGGCTGTGCGGCATGAGCCTGAAAACACAGTTTCAGTTCGTAGCAATCCAGAGGTTTGGCAATTTTTGTCGACGCAGGATGGGATATCCACTTTGAAAGATTGCAGGGATTCGATGGAGGTATCACAATGGAATTCACACTCAATTTAGAGGAGAATAATTCACGGGTTAGAGGTCTGGAAGTTCCTGTGATAAAGGAAGTAATTGCAGAGGTTAGCGGGCTGAGACAGCAGGGGCAGCAATGGTTTTCTTGGAAGGTTTCTCTCCCGGAGTTTCCCGAATTTTTTTTGTAGGAAGGAGAAAGTGTAGTTTAATTAGGCAGGGGATACGAGTGCAGAACCGTGCTGTATCCTTGGAACGAAGTGGTAGGTTTTGTAATAAAATACATTACCTATGAGGGTCGGGCCTCATCTCTGTTCAACTATCACTTTAAAATTCTAACACACCTCTGATTTCCGCAGAATCAGGTGCATGCCCTAAACATGCCATTTTTCCTATTTAAACAATTGCAACATATGGCATAGTCTGCTTAGCGCTCTTTCCAGATGATGGCAGTACTTTCTAACCATGGGTTGGTGCGATTATTGGTCGTGCATGCAATAGGCAGACTGCGGGTTTCTTGGGTGGAACTCTACAGATCCTCAGAAGAAGCGGTAGCAGTTATGATTGCTGCTAGAGAAGAAGAATCAACCTCTCCAGCTGCTCAGGTGGAAGAATAACCTTCAGGGTAAATTAATCAAGAGGAACCCGAGGAAATGGAAACAAAAATTGATCAGGAAGAACCTGAGGAAGAAGAGATGATGATTGATCAGGAGGAACCTGAAGAGATGAGTATGGAGTAAGTAATCGACGACGCAGCCAAGGCTTTCACACAAGAACCAACCTCGTTGGAAAAGACCACAGAAGAGGAAATAAGAATGGAAGAGCTAATTAGCGGCACAGACGAGGCTACCACACAAGAACTAGCTTCGCTGGAGGAACCCGCAGAGGAAGGGATTATGGACATTATGCAAGAAATTGATATTGTTATACAGTTGGAAACCTTTTCCAATGAAGAACAAAGGAATGGAATTGTGGACAGAGAAATGGAAAGTGATGATGTTTCGCAAGAAACAACATCACCTGCCTAGATAAAAATGGATGTTGATACAGTTGGGGGTGTTACACAAGAACCGCCCCCAATTCGGCTAGAATAGGAGGAGTCAACCCATGAAATTGATACTGGACCTCAAGAATCGGTACCAACTGTGAAAACAAAGGTGATTCTTGAGGAAAAAGAGGCTAAAGAAGGAATGAGTCAGGTGGAAGATAATGTTCCACAAGAACCAGTATCGACCCATGAAGAAGTAGTGGTAAGAAAAGGGCAAGAAGAAATAAGGGAATTGAGCCATGGAATCGATACTGCTCCACAAGAACCATCATCGAATCCGGTTGAGGTAGTAATGCATGAAGTCCCGGTCCAAACCGGGAATGATGATGATGGGTCTGTTCCCTATTCTCTGTTCCAGTCCCTGATGCCCAGAGGGGTGAGGGGATTTCGCTCGCCCAAACAGTTAATGGAAGAAGTTGCTGTTCCCCCGGTACTAAAATTTATTGACATGACCAATGTTGGCCCAGATACTATTGAACTGGAACAATTGGAGGTTCACCAGGAAGACATAGTTCCTGTAGAAACATCAGAACATAGAGGGGTCAATGAAATTTCCGACCAAACAATGGGAGTTTTCAGAAGAAATGTAGAAGAAGAAGGACCTGTGGATCGGGGGCTCGGCCAAGAGGGTTTGACGAAATAATCTAGAGGATGCCGGTAGCATTCCGCCGCCTTCTGAGCCTGTCATAGGTCCAGAACCTGAATTCACTGTTAAACAGGAATGGGTCGAACAGTGTGAGAAAAGAAGGTTACCTCTCAAAAAGAGGTATCAGCTGCAGTTCAGTGAAACCATGAGACTGAAAAGAGAGGTTCGGGATTTGAAGAACCAAGTTTCACGTTTAAAAAGGAAGGTAAAAATATACAAATGGAGGGAAATAAAGCCGAAAATTGAAGTCTCCACTGCAGCCACCCAGATTGGCCCAATCGAAGAATTGTTTGAAGGTCGAGAATTTGTATTGGTCACTGAAATTCAAAAGTGGCAGTCTGCGGCGAGTGACCACAAGAAATAAACAGCTAGGGTTCGAGAACAAGCTACTGGAGTCGTTACAGGGTACATAGATCAGTTATACAAGGAACGACTGAAGCAAGCCAAACAAAAGGCTAGGATAGAAGAGTTGGAAGAACAAGTTCAGTTGCTAAAGATAGATAAGGAGGAGATGTTCTCCCTAACACAACAGGTAATGGCTTGCAGACCTCCTGCACATAACTATGCCTTATTCTTTCATGAACATTTTTTTTTTTTTTTTTTGAAAGTATATATAAGGAGATTTGGTATGAAATTGAGGACCCCATTCAATTTCTCCGTATTTTAAAAATTCATGATGTTATAGGACAACACTTAATGTGTGAGCTCTACATGCATGGGTATTATTTAAAGCATGATCAGTCCTTTAACCCTGTTCCATTCGTGGGGGACATCCAATTAAGGGCTTTCACCTCCTATACCATCAATCAGATTAAATGGAGAAAGGCCTGGGATATATTTGAAGAAAATCAAGCCAGAAAGCCATTAATGGTGAGAAGAGAGCATGGTCAGTCCTCGAACATTTATAACAAGCATTATACCTTTCTACAGATTGAGGTCCGTAAGGAACACATGACGACAACTCAGAAGTGGTGTGCTGACTTGTGTGTCGACCAAATTATGACATTTCGAAAGGAAGCCTGTTGAGCTGCATCTTTGTCCAAATTTTTACGATTTTTATCAACTAAATACATACTTGTACCTTGTGTTTTTAATCGTTATTAATCCATTATGTTATTAATTAGAGGAATTTAGAAACAATATTTATTATTCTTGTTATTAGTTAATTTAATGATTTTTTTTAATAAATTGCTTCTCGGTTGCAGGAAGGCTCGGTGCAGGAATGCAGCTGAGTACAAATGTACCGAATGCATAAAAGAAGCAGTTGGGTAGTTGAATTGCTGTAGGTGAAAATATCCAATTTGCGACCAAATGGAGTAGAATCTCTAAATTCCAAGATGTGGGTTGTGTTCAGAGCACCATGTTTCCTATAACCCAGAAACCGTTTGGCGAAATTCGGCTTCGTGAAAGAGCTATCGTCAGGGGAATATTCCACTGAAGACCACTCCTGAACGTGAACGTATTGGGTCTCTATGAATATTGCTACTCTGGTTATGTTTGGGGATTAAAAAAAATCTCATTCTACCCATAATTTTATGATTTTAAACAATTTAACATTTTTGAAGACATTTTCTAGATGGAGATGAGCTGGTGGATTGACAGGATTGTCTGCAATTTATGAAGCGATGAGTGAACCTGAACAAGGTAACAGGAGAATAAGTTGAGCATAAACAGTGTTGGGATGCCTCTTGAAATACTTTGAATAGTTAAGTTTGAAGAAAGAAATGGCTGATGAAGCAAAATCCAAAGGAAATGTTGCATTTTCTTCTGGAAACTATGAGGAAGCTAAAGAGACAACTTTAACTCTTACCGGAAATACATCACTTACCACAAATATACCTTGGTAGACAAACCTTATTAATTGCTACAAAGAGGCAATTCGGAAGTGTCTTAGGGCTATTAATGATGCTCGGGTGCAAAAGCCCAAGGATGGACAAGTTTATGGTGTGCCTTTGACAAGATCACTGTTAGGAAAATCTGGTTTGTTTCCAGATCTGCAGACGTACAAGGATGATTCCAAAAAGAAGTGGATTGGGGATCCTTCACAACCACATAAGGTATTGCGCTCTTTAGCTGAACATGCGCCACATGGATATAGGAAGAAAACACTTTTTGAAGCACTTATTAAGCACAATGTTCCACTGTTATGGGCACATGGTTCATCAAAATTACATATCTTCATTAGGTTCGTCCTCTGTCAATTGGAATTTCCACAGGAGGCCAAGAAAAGACACAAGAAAAACATGTGGAGTTGTGGACAAAGGATGTTATAGACTATCTCTAATGCATTCTAGATGAATCTTGTCAAAATGATAGCACTATTTCAACACTATACAATAGAGAGAGCCCACAAATGCTCTTGGGTGTCTCTGGTCAGCATCAAGGAGGTGACTCTTCCCAAACAACTATTGACCGTGTGGAGCCTTCCTTGTATATTAAATGGTGTTATATGGTGTGAATCCTACATTGGCATTACGCAGAAGGGTTACTCTAACTTCCTCAAGTTATTGATTGGGTTCTTTCTCAGTCACAGAAAAAGGAGTCGCTGGAAGCACTAGAGTTGCTTCTTCCCATTGTATTTGAATTTATTGATAGCATTGCACTTTCTAAATCAAATGTACGGATGTTTGTTGACATAAGTGTTTGTCGGTTAAGGGAACTGTCTCCGGTTGGTTTTGTCCCAGACTCAAAGGACCATCCTCGTGAAGCATCCATTGTTATTTTTTTGTTTGAGTTACTTTGCTACTTGATTGTTGTTGTACCAGATACTTTTCTTTCTCTTGATTGCTTCCCTTTACCATCTTGTGTCTGTCCATCTGATTTGAAAAGACACATTTCTTCTTTGATGGCAACTCGTGATGTGGAAAAGGCTTCAGATGTGGATATTTCAAACAAAATAGATATGAATAGTTCCATTGAAAGGCATGTCATTGACCGTGAGTTGTCTATAGCTAATTTGGTATCCTCCATTCAGAAATGAGTTGCTAATATTTCAAAAGTTGTCAATCCTGTGCTTCTTCGCAAAAATCAGGGCAAAGTTGTGCAGGCCCTGGATAAAGCTCTGATATCAGGAGGTGTGATAAGTGCTTATCATTGTATTTTTGAAGAGTCTTTCACTGGGGAAAAATTTCAGATGATGTAGCTGAAAGTATCATTAATAATACATTCGAAGAAAGCTCGGAAAGCAGAGGCGCAGAAGGAAAAGGAACTTGGAAAGGAAGCCTTCATTGAGCTCATTATCGATAAACAAATTGCCATCCTTAATGAAAATTGTTGTTGGAATTGCTGTGCAAAGTCAACGAAGTCTGAATTGCCTACAGAAACCACGAACACATCTTCCAGCAACAACAAAATCCCATGAAAAGAGGAGCAATTTCCGAATTTGGCATTCTGTTCAAAACTAATTCTCATTTTCGGCAAATTGTTGATCTTCTATATTCTGATTAGCTGTTGAGATTCCCCAAGTTTGGTAATTAAAAATGTATATATAAGTTGTTGTAGTTGATAGATGAAGGGATATATAGGTAGTAGTTGTGCGTTAGATCAGAAAGAAGAGGATTAGATAGATGGAGTGATGGTAGTAGCTGTAGAATGTAGTAGCTATGCATTCGATGGGATCGAATGGAGGGATAGAGCAGTCAGCCTAGGAGAAGGAGCTGCGCATTAGAGAAGGAGCTGCACATTAGAATGAGGAGGTGGCATATTAGATCAGAGAGAGTCCGTTATCAATTGGCCAAGAGCGCAGATGAATTTTCTGAGATGTATAGAGCCAGAGTTTCTCATGTGAAGTCGATTTTTGAAGATGTAGATCCGGCATCAAATTGCCCAGGAGTTGATGTATTTGTTCATTAATGTTTGAAGCAATGGTTTTTATTTAATTTAATAAATTTTGGCTTTGCATTTATTTGTTTTTTTTATGTAAGCATTGTAATTTTTATTTTTAACGTTGGGTTAGTTTCGGACTTGCTCCAAGGAGTGGCAAGGATCCATTGCAACCTGGAGTCGAGTCCTCATTCTTCATAGCTTTAGGATGTGTTTAAATTGTAGAATTATCTTTTGTTTTAAATTGTTTTTTTAAATAGTATTTAATATTTCTTAATTCAACACTTAGATTATTATTTTGTTTTCCAGGTCTTGAGTTTGATTCAGGAGTAAGAACAAATTTTAATGCTTTGAGTTTTAATAATGGTTTTCCTTGCTTAGTTTCTTTTGAATGTTGCAGGCTTAATATTCATTTGATTTTTTTATGCATTATGGGACTGCAACTAATAACTAGGGCCTTTTTAAATTAGAGTTTCTCTTATTTTTCATAGTTTGAGTGCGGATTTAATTGTACATGTAGCGGTGATTTAAAGTGTTCATTATTGAGTGGGAGTTTGATTTAGTTTTTATTATAAGTTTCATACTTTTGAAGAGTGAGCTTGTCTTTGAATAAGTTTGTTTCATTTAGATTTAAATATTTGAATTGAACATTTCTCATAGATTAATTGTAATGTTATTTTTAATAGGATATCTTAAATGTTATTTGACATAGAGTAAAGTAGTTTTCCTTCTAGCAATAGATAGAATTGTTCTTTGGTTAAGTGTGAATCTTGAATTTATTATGAAGAGTATTTTGGGTTAGTTTAATGGGTGAATTATCATTAGAATAATGTGTGCCTTTTGGTTATCTCAATCTTAGTTTCAAGTGCTAGTTTTTAAGTCAATGAGAGGAATAATTAGATTAAGGTTTTCAAGATATCATAGGGGATTTAAATTCAAGTACGAGAATGATTGAGGATTTCTTCGAATTTCATTATAGTTTAATTACAGTGTGGAGTTTGCAGTAGATGAAATTGGTTCGGTAATTTTCATTTTCAAGATTATTTATCTGCGAGAAAATGTGTGTTTCATTCCAGTATTTAGTTTATCATTACAAAGGAACATATTTATACTCTGATCAGTAAGCTGAGCCAATACGCAATACAAATCGCGTTTACGACTCCCGAATTGATAATTAATATTGAGAGGTTTAATCTGACAATTAAGTCGACCAACAAAGCCCTGGACAATTGTCAGAAAAGATGTATGTTGTCTTCTTTACCCGTCAGGGGAAGAGAGCCATTTGGGGCACCTAACTTTGCACGTGCCTTAGAAAGAATGTCGTTTCATGTGGCATGTATTCATACCTGTGGGATTATATGGATGGGATTAAGATTTCAATTTCACCTTTTATGGCTGTCAGTTGAATAGTATACTCCTGCTTATAACGTTGAACCCGACTGGTGGAAGGACGTTGTTTTGACAGAAGGATATAAGCCACCAGAAACAGAGATGGCTGCAGAATATGACCTTACACAGCTTCATGCCGATCACAGTCAGTCCAATCTGGATCTGAGGAGACGACAAGTTGCATGAGGAGATTCAGATAGACCAGTTGGGGGGGAGATGTTGGGCATCGGATTTGTATACTTTCTTCCCTCATTTTTACCCTATATTTCTATCTCTTTGTGCCATTATTTATCTTAAAAGCACAAGGTAAAACCCTTCTTCCTATCTTTTATGGGATATTTTATTAATGATGTATTTGTCATGGAGGTTTTACCTTTTCACATATTAACTCCTATATTTCTTTAGATTTGGCTACAACAGGTGCGTTGCGGCCGCAAGTCAAGGCACAACCCATCATTTCCAGCGTCCTCCTTATTTGTTGCTATAGCGTGATAGCCATGGGCGTATTCGCGCTATCTTTGGCTTTCTTACGGTTTCTTGCTGGGCAATCCGGTTGCCGTTATAACAATATGTATTTTTGTAACAATGGATTCGTTGGGGGAAATTTGGGGTTTCAGGACTATTGTATAAAGAGGCCTATGGGATGTGAATCGAAAAGACCCTTTTTCGGATACACAAACTTTGTAATTAATATTTTCTATCATTAATTGAATATACTACAGCTCGTTGTTTCTCCTGTAATATTTAAGTTTCCGCAGCCCTGATCCAAGAGTTGGGCCCACTCTTGTGATCAGGTGCTGCGTTCTTCTTTCTTTTCTTTGCAGTGCTGTGTTGGTGTGATTCTTTAATTGCTGTTACAGTCTTATTAATTGCTGTTTATACCTCTTATTTCTGCAGTTCATTTCATTGCTGTTACAATGGTATTTGTGTTATAGATTAAACCTGTGATCTACAACAGACAATGTTCTTGTATCTGCATATACTTTGCCGTTAGTCTTGAAATAACTAGTGCCCTCGGGTTGATAATTTATGTGGAAAAAGGATTGAATGTTGTTCATATCCAGACACCAACAATGATCATGAAATATTTCACATGTGAGGGTAGGTTTTCAAGGTTATATCAATATCATGTTAGACTATTGATGCATTTCACCAGTGTAAAATCTCTCAACCTACCTCACTACCTCTATAGAAGCCTGGTAAAAATGGCAGAGAAGGTACATAACAAAGGAGAATATTATCATGCAAGCTTGTTCCATCATGGCTTTGTGAAAATATTTGTTTGCCATCAACTCACACAAATCAATTTGTCTTGGGATGTTTTCATGCATTCAAATTAACTTTTTCCAACTCCAACTCAATCAAGCAATCATTATACACCATTTATTTCACCAAGGCAACAAGAGGTGGGTTCTAAAAGAAAACCTGTTTCAAGAACACCTAGGGCTGAGGTGACTAAAACATACACTAGAGGAAAGAGGATGATTTTTTCTCCTAGCAGTGTCGAAAGGGCTCAGGCTACAATATTTGAAGAGACATGAGCACATAAACAAGAAGAACCATTGCAAGAAGAAGAACATGTACATCTTGACACTAACATGGCATACATAGAGATGCATGAGGAGTTCAAGTCATTAGAGCAGATCATAAAAGAGAAAGAATCTTCAGCATGAGAATAAACAACTCCAAGTCAAACAAATTTTGCTTAGAAAGCCCATAGAATATTTGGAGAAGGATGATGGAAAAGGTAAGTCAGTGGTTGATGTTGATGAGCTTGAGGACCATGAAGAGCAAGTCAAACCAAGGAGGCCAAGAACAAGAGGTCTCAAGAGGCAGCAAGAGAAAAAAACTAAACCATGTCCACCATTAGGTTAAGGGGACTTTGATGACCTAATTGAAGCATAAATTGAGAAAGATAAGGAGTTTTGGCTTGATAAGGTGAATTGTCACTTAGAGAAGCTTCTTGAGAAGTCTAACAAAAACAATAATCTTCAGAGGCACATGGCCATTCACTACTGCATAAGGAACAAGATATCTCAAATCAGAATCAAGCAATTGAAGAAAAAGTTGAGGCAAACCCTAATGAAGAAAAAGGAGAAGGACACACTTGATTTTTGGCTAAGGTATCCCTCATTTCCTAACATATCATTTCCTGACTTGATGGGGCAAGTTGGGACTGTTTTTGAGAAAATTTTGAAATTTTGGAAGTTTTTGGCTTACACAGAAAATTGTAGGCAAACAAAAGCGCAATGCCTTGGCGCTACACTTTTCCCTCAGAGGTCAAAATGACCTAAAAAAAACATATATGGATATGTATTGACCTGTGTATCTTAGATATCCACTTTATGTGCCATGTTAGCAAACAGGTTGGGAGGAAACTGCAAAAAACATGCCAAAAATCTCACTTTCTGCCACCTTTTTGACTCAAGCGCTGCATTTTTGGAGCGACCTTGGGAGAATGCATTTTTATCAGCATTGGAGAGGAAATTTTTATTTCTTGAGGATTATATAGACAACTATACATCCTAATATTTCCAATGGTACCTTTAGATAAGCATTTGGAGCTCCGGAAGGTAACCAAAAGTGCCCTGCAAGATGGTGCTACGCTTTTCCCTGTTGGTCAAATTTTCTAGTTTCTTTAGTCAAATTTGGTTTTTCATGATGTAATTATTTTTATTTTGAGTTGAACTGATGTAGATGAATGTTTATAGGCCTTTTGATGTCATTTTTATCTAATTATGAAGGTCATTTATGATGGGTAGGTCAGTCAAAGGCTAAAAGGAGAGTTTGTTTTAACCTCCCTAGTCTTAGGATTTGTTAGAGAAATTTGTGTAAACTTATCCTATATTGAGGGATTTGACCCATGAGAGAGGGGAAGATGGTTTTGGTATATATGTATATAGTTTTCATTCAGAATCAAGGTTGGACATCAGTGCTTGGAGTCTTGTGTACAATTGGCATTTGTAGAAATACAAGTTCAGTGGCAACTATTATATAGGGATTCACGTGGTATGATTTTGTGGTAGTATTTTTCTATTGTAATTCACTTTTATGAATGATTGCTTCATATTATTTCCATCTATGATTTTAATTGATCTTCCTATAATATTCTAAACAAAATTCTTTAAGCTTATGCTATGTTTTGGTAGTAATTTCATGTTTATGTTTTCATCTTCTAATAAATGAACTCATGCCTGTCATGCTCATTTTGATCCTTCTCTTTTCCACCCTACACTACAATTGACAACCTTAAAGTGACATTGAAAATACCTGCCATGCCCCTTTGTATCCATTCAATTGAAATATTTTGGAACTGGCCTATTTTCCTTGACCTCTCCTCCTGATCCAACAAAAACCCTAGAGATTAGACCTAGCCTAACCAAGGAAAATTTTAAGGATGGAAGTTCATCTTAAAGTTTAGAAACCTTGGCGAATATTACTAGTCCCTAATATGAAAATTGTAAAACGTTTGGCAATATTTTTGTACAAATATTTAGATTTCTAATGATTTTATATTATTGTATATAAATTTTTGGCAATTTTTAGGGTAAAAAATTTTGTACCATAAAATGTGGGCAAATTATTTTTAGAAAAAATGGAAAGTGGTGAATATTTTTTTTGGGAAAAACATGGAAAATTAGCCCACCTATGAATATTAGCCCCTAAAATTTTCCTTGAGCCTAACATATTTACCCTTCTTCAGTCATATTTTGGCTACAATATCATAGAGATAACCCTCTCTGATTTGGTAGGAATAGCTACCAAATCCCAAGTGGTTTGAGGTTACCTCCATCGGTTTCATTCTTAGCCTTGGAACACTGTGGATGATAAAATTTTTGGCGTTGTTTCTAGATTACGAAAG
Source organism: Pinus albicaulis (assembly GCA_034641835.2). Classification (NCBI taxonomy): domain Eukaryota; kingdom Viridiplantae; phylum Streptophyta; class Pinopsida; order Pinales; family Pinaceae; genus Pinus; species Pinus albicaulis. The sequence continues at coordinate 1,031,552,240 of CM076574.1, forward strand.
ATTACATATTCCATGGGATTTAATGAAAAATTCATTGAGATATAGGCATGTGGGTGACAAGACCTAGTCTTCAAGAAGGCTGATCCGAATTTGTAGAGCCAAAGTGCTGTTTTCAGAACTGGCTCCTAAGAAGAAGTTCACAAGATCAAAAACTGATCCTAATCCACCATCTCCAGTTGAAGACCCTGAGAGGATTCTGAAGAAGTAAAGATCACAAATCTAGCAAGTTGACTCAAGTTCACTATCACTCGTAAGATTTATTTCACTTCCTACTGATTTGACCACTCTACAACATTTATCTTTCGACATCAAGTTTGAGCTCTCATTATTCAGAACTAAATCTAAAACTTCACTTTCAGAAATAATATATGATCCCATAAAACTTGAATTGAGTCCACCATGTTTAGAGTCTACATATGAAACTGATAGGAAGGTTTGGTCACAATTCCACAAGCTTCAAAAATGAGCCAATAACTTGCAGTAAACCTCTGAGAAATCCTATATCCAGTATCAACAAGAAAGCTTGTTTTCTGCCTCATCCTTACCTTCATCATCTCATTCAGCTACTGCAACATCTTCCACTCCTTATTCATCACTTCCTCCAAAAATACCTCCTCAAACAAAACCTGTTATTGTTACTCCTGCACCACCATTTTTGCTAGAAAAAATACCCTAAGGTATGGGTTGAAGGACCTAACAGAGCAAAAGGCATACAACAACAATAAGCAATCAAATTAAGGTCCTAATTCTTAAACTAGTAAAATTAGGAGAGATTACCTTACCCGTATGTCCTATGTTTGAGGTCGTTCTCGCAGGGCGCAAGCCCTCTTCTTTTCCATGTGATTCAAGACCTAAAACTCACTCAATAAAAAGCACATAGATTGGTTTCACAACATATATGTTCTAAATGTCAGTAGGTTAGATCATATAAGCCGATAACATGAAATTAACAATTACAAGATTATTGACATGTGTAAAAAGAATATAAGATCATGACATCAAGAACGGGACATAGCATCTTTATTGATGTATGTAAAATATGTGGAGAAATATCACCTGAAATAAGCCATGGCTCCAAGTGAAACCTCCTCCAGATCCGTCCACCCAAAGCCTCAACAATCTTCTTCCATAAAAGGTGCACAAGGATGTCACATAAAGGAGGTGAACATCTCAAAGAAGGAAACAAGGGTTTCCTGAACCTGGGAACTGCAGGAGGCACATGGATAATCATACTTGATTTGGGCTATAACATGCTATAGTATCAATGCCTTTCTCTCTCCTCCCTTAGGCCTTCCCCATGAGGTGTATTTATACTTCCTCAAAATAGTTTTTTCAGTTAGGAAACAGTTTGGCCATGGGCTCATGTAGGTGGGCTTCCGGTGTAGCCCGTAAACCCCAACCAAAATATAGGGAGTTTTATTTTTTTTAATATTTTAAATTGTATACGCGGGTTAGATATGAGTGGACCTACCACTGCACGTGTTTTAGAAAGGGCAGAGTTGCGTATGGAATTCAAAATATTGTCTTTTAAGAAAATGACCAAGTATGAATGGAAAGGGCTGCCCAAGGCCAATACATAGATCATCAAGTATATAAAGGTGATAAATGATGATATAACAGATGCCCCATAATATATGAGGTCAGAAGGGGTACATGATGGCCGAAATGTATTATGTGCATAAGAAAGAATCTTGCAAGGACTTGAGAGGACTTCCCTAAATTTCAGACTGCCAAAAATAGTGAAGGAAATCAGAAAGCAATCTCATGTATGAGGCGGGCATACCCATTCTTAGTGAAAGTAAAGAATGTACACATAAAAATTATGGAGGAGATCCAATATGTATACAAGTATAGCAGATCAAAATTAAAGCACATAGTGAATTATTTGATCACTGCCCAGAAGTACATATCAAAGTCATGTCAAAGTGTCACATATAGAAGACTGATCAATGATGCTGCAAAGGTATCTGATCACTGAAGTCAGAACTGAATCTCCAAGTACAAAATAATAAGTGGTGTAAAAGTGGTAATGCACGCAACTCAGGTGCCAACATATAGAATGTTGCTATGATGAACTGCAACATATAAGGGTGGATGGTGTCACTGGCAGAAAATTGAAGGAGCTGTCAAAGTGAACCAAATCATACTGATGCAAACCCGAGGTCTTCATTGATCACTATGGTACAATTCTACACAATGGGAATAAATGAGCTAAAGTCGACCATGTGAGAAATTGTTTGATTACCGGTCATTGATGTATACCGTTAACAAATGCGAGACAACTCACCGATAATGATGATGAGAGTCAAGGTACCTCGATACAATATAACAAGTTCGGATGAATGAGTTGAAGTAGAAAACTTGATAGAATCTACCAAGCAAGAGACATTGACGTATTCTCACCGTCGATAGCGAAGGAATCTGCCACTGATGACTGCAAACCCTAAGGTACTGACAAAAGCACTATAGACCTTATTCCCAGAGAAATGTGCCGGAGTCGATGGGAAAATATCTGTTATAAGGAAGGAATTAAGGAATCCCACATCAATCCAGTGCGAGTGTAACCCGTAGGCCAAAATTTGGAAGGAACCAGACGAAGAAAAGTGAAGTAACGAACCTGAAGCACATTTCCGGCATGCACAAAATGTAGCTAGCGCACGATAGAAACACTCTGAACCAACCAATAATGAAAGCTGACAAAGAGGTGAGGAATCCACCGATAAGGTCAAATGGAAACCAAGGTACTGCACGAATCCTAGGTGTGAAAATGAAAGCTGAAGTGAAACACAAGGGAAACCACTTAGTCAAAGACCCATGGTTTTGATCAAATGCCAAGGACAAGGTCACATATTAATAATGTAAATAGGGCCATGGTGCAGATCTAGGTTTACTCTCAGAGCAATTTGTTGAAGTCGATAAGAGAAAAACCTGCCAGCAAGAAGTCAATGGAGACCTTCTCAAACCAGCACGAGCAAAGGATCAAATAAATGATGTGATAGAATAAGAATATGACAGGCCGGGGATGTCCAACTGAAGAAATGAGTCAAGAGACACCGCAGAAAGGCCGACTTAAGTTTACTTCCCTTGAAAAAAATCACGGCTCATTGTGACTATGGAAACACATAATAACTTCGTATAAGTTTGTGATGTAGGAGGCACGAACAAACCCTCCATATGATTGGAAGAGATAACCAACTAGGGGAGTACTAACTCGATGACAAGGTTATGGCTTCTCCTAAGTCAAACTAAAGCCCATCCCAAAATGGAGAAAAGACTTAGCTTTTTGTGCTTTGTTCAAGGGCGACACAACTGACTCTTAGATGCCAACAAACATGGAAGTAATGTCTCGATCCCGCTCTTTTTGCGATATTTGAATTTTTTGTCTTTTTCATATTAAAAGCCTAAAATAGAATAGAATAATGCCTATAGTATAGTGGATAGAACAAGTGTCGGTGAACATATGCTCTAGTTCCTGGGATAGGAACAACCCTATGCTCAATGCAAGGTGGCGAAACTTGTAAATGGCACTCAAAGGAATGTTCTCTCCATGGGAAAAAGGTGTCAGGTTGCAGAGGCTAAGTGATTGCAGGGCTGACTTTGGAGAAGGGCATGGTAAAATATATGGCTTATACACGAGTCCAAGTGAAGTCGGCTTAAGGCCAAGTTATACAAATGGTCAATATGTAATGCAAAAAAGCAACTCAACAATAAAATGGGAGCTTCTAGGGTATAAATCTAGAAAGATAGCAAAGAAGAAGAATAATGAAGCTTCATCGCATAAGTCATGGCGAGACTAAGCGGACTCTCGAGGCTACATAATTTGTTGCATGGGCTACATATGCTAGCAAGGATCTAACTAAGAATCCCATGTAAAGAGTGGCTCTACCATCATATCATGATTTTATAAGTCAGCGAGTGAAAATGGTTTAATAATCATAACATGATGGGGTCGACCCTATGGCAAGATTTCAGTATGGAGTCTAGTATGAATAAGTGCAACAGAAAGTGAATTCCATAACCTATATGCCAGTTCTGAACACAATACCTGCCATGAAAAGTCTGCGGTCATGGAACTGAAGTGGTAAAAATCATCTAGAAATCACTAAATGGTCTTGAAACAACCTATCCCAACAATTACAAGACAAAAGGTCATAAAGTCTTGGACAGATTCAAAAAGTAAACATAAATCTTTAGACAAGTGGGTTTGAATTTTTTTTGAATTTTAGGCATAAATAGGCATTTTGAACTCAAATTTTGTCATTTGTGCATTAGTGAATTTGAGAAAAATCTCTGGAGGAAAAAATCCCCAAGCTCAATCAGGATGAATTCTCAGCCGAATCAGCTCAAATTTTCTAGGTAATCCTCTCAATCATCTTAGTAATCAATTTTGCTATCAATTCAAGTAATATTAGGTTAACTTCACCATAGGATTTATTTTTTTAGATTAACCCTTTGCGTATACGTGAGTCCAAAATTACAAAGCTGTGTATAGATGCGACTATGTAAGAAGAAACTCACGTATGCGCAGAGCCAAATTTTAAAATAAAAATCTAATGGGTAATTTGTTGAATTAACTCAGGATGACCATCAAATGGAGAGAGAGGGAGCATAGTGCAATTGATAATGAGGTAATGGAGGACCAATTTTCCTTAGATATACTTCGAGGATGTGGATTGCTCAAAATTTTCAAGATGCCCAATATGAAAACAAATACCAAATTGATAGAAATGATTGTCAATTACTAGGACCCAGAGGAGGACGGATTCATGTTTGATAAAATGCCTCTAAGGATTGAGGTTGAAGACATATATTTTATTACTGGTCTCTCTTGAAGAGGAGAGCTAGTGAATTTTCAAGGCAAGCCGACATGAGGGCTGAATGTTGAGGATCAAATTCCCATATATTGTGCTAAGGGTAATCAGAAGGTTGGGATCGAGATCCAAATTAGAGATGTGCAAGGATTGTACATGAAAAATCTTCTTTTCACCATAGTCAGAGTAGCCAAGTCTGCTTCATTGCACCAAGCCTCACGTGGGAGCATGAGTTTGGCAGTTGAACGCCTAATTACTTTATATGATTGGTGCACTACCTTCTTGACCAATTTGAAGAAACAATTAACCTCCATCCAAAAGAATAAAAATAAACACTTCAGTTATGGGACCATTTTGTGTACATTATTCTTTGAGAGGATACCTAGGCTTTGAACCAAAGTGATCTCTACTATCAGCAGCCCACGATATCCATGTATAGCACGATGGGCTGACTTGATGAAGTGGCTAGGGGGTGGCGAGGTCCCTAGGACTACCAGGGATGATGAGTTCTTCCTATGGTGGGGAGAAAAAGTGATCGCCGTAGAGGATTACCCCTATGTTGGCATGGAATTCAGGGGAGATGTTGATCTGCCCTTACCACCCAGAGCTGCATGGGGAGCGATTGGTAAGATCACATTTTAATGATTTTTGATTATTTGATTTTTTGGATTTTCAATAAAAATATAAAAAAACATTTTTGATAGGATAATGGACTTGCAAATTTATTGATCATGTTACAGATGTTAGACTAGTTAGACCCGAGGGTCTACCGAGGCATAGGCACTGCGGAAGAGAGGCAGAGAATGTTGCAGAAGACCCTGGGAGAGTTCTCCATGCCATACAAAGAACTTGGAGGGTTTGACCCACCATGTCCCTATGGATGCAGTAGAGGACCTCCCTTAGGCTGTTCAGAGACGTGTGGTCTATGTACGACGCGATTGTGTGCGAATATTCCACCATATGGATAATTCCATAGTGTTCTTCCATGATACCTATCCAGGGCAGGGCCCACAGGCATAGCCTTTTTAGGATGACTAGATGACCATGATATTTTTTGATGATGGACATGATCGGGCATAAGACCTAATTTTGTAGGACATAATTGTCCAATTTTTGTATATTTTTGAACACATGACTCTGATCTATATATATACGATTTTATGATATGAATGTCTCATATATACAGTGATTATTGATGATTTTTTATATTTAATGTAATGAATGAGCGATATGCCAATCGATTGCTTGATTAGATAACGAATCAGAAAATGTATTTTCTGAAAGTGGAATGTGAATGTATGTAACATAATTAAATGATCTTTGCAACAAACACACTCTCAGAAATAAACAATATAAAAATGGACCTCTGACACGATAGATGTTATTCAACTGTGAAACCACCAGTTGCGAATCCAAGTACACTACTAACGAACCAATACTAAGAGACATTGCCTCAGAAAGTATATTGATCACAGTAGTATATTCTATGACATTTTTCGAAGTAGGACCAATACATATGCCTCTTGATACTAGCAACTGACCGGATGGATAGTAGATTACCCAAGCCGTGGAAGCAAGATTTCGGGTATGTCAACTAGCACCATCGACAAAGCCAAAATGACTCATATTGTCCATAAACACATGACAAAGAAGATCAAAAACATAAATTTCACACCAGAATTGATAGACGAATATGCCCAAAAATACAATATATACAACCAAAGCAAATGCTAGGCAAACACCTAGGCATAATACTTCTTAAGATAGAGCACATTTATGAGCTCTGCTAACTCGTTTATGTCAAAGTCAACCAAATCATAAGCTCCCTTCTTAAGGAATGTTTTGACAATGAAAGGGCCATACCACATGGATTTGAGTTTCCCTGCCCCCAAGGCATCCTTTTCCTGATTGTAGACCAAAACAAGGTCACCTTTAGAGAAAACCCTAGGATTGACAGCCTTATCATACTGAACCTTCACTCTTTTCTTATGGACCTCATTAATTGTAGCTGCATCTTGACGCTTCTCATTGAGACGTTCTAGATAGACAAGGCATTCTTCGAGACTTGAAGTGTCTGGAAGAAGCTCAACAACTAGCTTAAAGAAGGACTCTCACACTCAACATTAAAGATTGATTCCAAACCATAAACTAGTTGGAAAGGAGTGAACCCGGTTGTAGTCTTAACTGACATCCGGTATGCCCAAAGCGCAAGATACAACATGACATGCCAATTGGACCTAGATTTATTGATTTTATATTGGAGGATAACCTTTAAGGAATTATTCACGACTTCAACCTGCCCATTTGCCTGAGGATAATACAGAGATGAATGCTGCTGCTGGAAACCTAATTTAAGAGCCAATTCAACCATCATGGAATACTGAAAATGACTACCATGGTTAGTGACAATCTCTTTGGGAATACTGAAGCGAGAAATGACTTGGTTGAACAGAAATACGGCTATTGTTTCACCATCATTCGATAAAGTAGGCATAGCTTCGGCCCACTTGGTGAAGTAGTCCACTGCTATGATAATGTACTTGTGACCTTTTTCTGAAGGTGGGTTACAAGTAGTAAAATCAATTCCCCACTTAGTGAACAGATTGAAAGTTATAATAGGAAAGAGCAGAGCTGGATGAGCGCGCATCTTCCAAGTGTAAACTTGACAAGGATGAAATTTTTTGACTACCTTAACACAATATTTGAAAATCGAGGGCCAAAAATATCCAACACGTAAAATATTTTGAGTTGTACCAAGCTCGGATAAATGACCACCACAAGTTCCACTGTGGAAATCATTCAACACAACCTCAGCCTCTTCGAGAGTTAAGCAATGTCAAAGGATCGATTCGACCCCACGACAATACAAAGTATCACCGATAATAAGATAACTTTTTTCCAAGTGACGCAACTTTCAACATTCATCTTTCAAAAAAGCGAGGGGAAACTTCGAAGTCTAGAGATAAACAATAATATCCCCATACAAGGGATTTTGTGAATAAATGAGGAAAAAATGTTCATCAGGGAACACTCCTCATAAATAATCTCATCTCCACAAGGAAAATCAGAGATCAACTCCGCAAATACCAATGATTTCTTGGATTTTGAAAATAGAAATTTGAGATCGAATTCTTACAAAATGACAATCCATCGATTGTATTCCCCCCCAATCACTCACCCACTGAGAACAAATTGAAACATAATGACTACTGCCAAAACATAAGTTTTGAGAAGGAGAATGTAATGCCTAAGTCGCTGGACAACATGAACAACTGCAAAAGCTAACTTCTTGATGGGAGAATATCACAATTCAGTACCTACCAAGCCTCAACTTATATAATAAATGACATGCTCACAAAGAGCATCATCCTCCTGAACGAAAACCATACCTATAGTAGATTGTTGCGACGAGATATAAAAGGAAGTCTCTGCTATAATCAGGTGTAATCAATAAAGGAGCATAGGACAATTCCTTTTTCAAAGCATCGAACGAGCGTTGAGAAAAGTCATCCCACAAGTGTTGGAAATACTAAGAGAGGGGGGGGGGGTGAATCAATATTTCTTATCAATTAGCACTTTTAAATATTTTCAGAGCATTAGTTAATCTTCGATTATTCTTGATGTTTATTCGGTAACAAAAGTAAACAATAGAACACAATAGGAAAATTAATTTTAGGTGGAAAATGGTCAGGGTAAAAAAACCACCGAACTCTTTTCTAATAAATTATTTAATCTTTAGCCCCAACTGAAATGAAAGGCACCACTTCCTATAATTCTAGAAAATCATTCTTCTCTAGCTCCCACTGGAAGGATGCCCTAACGTCCTGGTTTATTCAGTATTCAATTGAATGGATGCCTCGACATCCTAGACCGACCTACCACCATGAAGTGTTCACAAGCTCCAACCTGTAGGTGACTTCATGCACCAAAATAGCACCTCCCTGCCACCCTATAATGATAAAAAATAAGTCAAGAGTGTGGAATCTTGTTCCAGGGATAATGATCCACGATAAAATATGATTTACAATGATTTTCTTGAACTAGACCAATCAACCAATCACACTGTTGTAGCTCCTAGAGACAACCTTGAGTTGTATAAAGACCAGTTCCTAGGACGTCTTAAATGCAAGGAGCATATGACTCAACTGATTTCAGTTGACAATGTTAGGCTCTCATGCTATTATCATTCAGATGAATGGTTTTAATCAAAGTGGAACCAAGACCCCAAAGTTAAACACAACAACTAGGAAAACTGCAGAAAATGAGTACAAAATGCAAATAGTAAATGCATCAGACAACTTTAAGACAGAATGCTGTAAAGGGGGCCAACTTCTAAAATGAAGACACATATATCAAGTTATATGTGAGCGATGACTATGACAGAATATGCAGTAAGATATCAACTATAAACGGGCTTATTCAAGGATAAGAGTCCATATATATTGGGCCTATGCAAAGATAAGAATCCATATATCTGGGCTCATTCAAAGATAAGAATCCATTGCAGTTAATATCAGAAGAAAGGCGGAAGAGATAGTATCATGCCTGAGCCATATTTAAAGCGCTATGGATGAGTAAATATGAGTATCTTCTTTGATAAATTCATATTCAAACATGGGAGCACTCGCATTCCAGAACATTAGATACAAGAAATGTGGAGAGAAACAAAATGAAAATTTGTATTAAAAACATGGAAAAGAGTTACAAAATGTGAATCATCCAGAGCGGAATCCCCAATTCCAGCAAAGATTCTTATTACTAAATCCCTATGGGCTCTTCAAACATATACTATCAAAGTTCATACAAAATACATAAAGAACACTTGAACTAGTGAGTCCTTTGGAAAATCTGGAACCTTTTGTTAGTGTTGTATTCTTGCTTTTATAACCTCTGATTCCTATGCCTGAGAAGATATTTCGGGAAAGTATCTTCCTCGCGTGCCTATATGCTGTTGCAGGTCTAAATCAAAACAAAAATGATGATGAGGTAAAACTGACTCTCATCATCTTACAACGCAGGCCTAGAGCCGTTTCTAACTGAAATGTAACAATTGATTAAACTAAAAGTAAAAACTGCAGGAGTGAAATAAGGATTTCACCCGAAATGACAAAATGAACAGAACATAAGGTAAAAAGGCAACACAGGCCCATTCATGGATGATCATTGCTGATTGATGAGGCGGATCCGCTGCTGCTGCTGGCAAAGGCAATACCATTAGTCGTGGGAAGGAGTGGCCTTCTGTACTGGAGGGTGCGGTACTGCTAGTAGTGGCTGAGTGGGTCTTCTGCCAATCTGTGTGTTTAGGCCTTTAAAATCTGATTGGGGCCCATTGATATTGCTTTAAGGTCTATTTTAATCATCCTTTGCTTTAAAACTGAGTCTTCGTCTTCAATCCATGGGTTAAGCTTTTAATTTTATGAGTTGGACCCTTAGCCTTTATTATTTTGCTGACAGGTACTTTCTTTGTGCACTAGAGGGTTTCACTGTGTAACCAATGCTTATGAAACGATTGGTTAAAACATGGTAATTAAACCTTTATTCCCCCTTTTTTCCTTTGATCAGGCCTCTGAGGATTGTCACCCTCGGCCTTGAGCCACTATGATTGGATATGGGATGGCCCACATACTTAAAAATGTTGTGAAAAACCTGCACAGACAACAAACCAAATTAAATAAATCCTGTGATGAGTGGTTAACTGCTTCAGAAGGCTAGGGTGAAGACGGAGGAGCAGTGCGGAGGTAAGAAATGCAGCAGAGGCGTTTCTATGGTAAAAAAAAAGTTTAAATGTGATTTGGTGTGAAATTGTGCAGAAGGTGGTTTTGTGGAAAGCCAGAGTTGTTTTTGCGCGGGGTTAAAGTGGTAAGCGGTAATGGGCTAAATGAACGCGATACGGCTAGGTGTGCGATGCGTGTCTTTACAAAACCGCCCATTTCATGTGGAAACAACACGATCATGTTGTTCGATGAAATGAATGCGAAAATGAATGAGAGCCGTCTGATCTGGGCAATCCAGATCAACGGCTGTAGATGAACGCGATGGACATACTTGTGCAGTCGGGTGGGACCAGAAATGACGTCAAAAACCCTATCATGTCGTGGGACGATTAGTTGTGGGGTTATGAAAGTGAGAGCGATGTGGGCCGTTAGATGAAGAAGATCGACGGTCCAGATCAGAGCGGGGAATGCAATAATGGATGGGTGATCGAGAAACTGGCGAAAGAGCGATAGAGCGAGGACCATTGGATCATGATGGAGATCAATGGTGGAGATCAACTGTGGGGGCACTTGGAGGTACAGATGGATCTGTGTGATGGGTGCCTCCGTAGTGAATATAGGCCGTTGGATGAAAATATTCTGTAGTCAAAGGAGTCAACTGCGGGGGCACCATGGAGGTACAGGGGGGAGGAAAGGGAGTAGTCCCGCTGGCCATTGGATGGGATAGATCAACGGTGGAGATTAACGTGAAGGGAGAAAGGTAGTGTGGGAGGAAGAAAGGTGGAAGTAATGTGGGCTATTGGATCGTGAGGATCAATGGTCTAGATCATATCGCGGGGGATGACTGATGGATGAATGAGGCAGAGGCCTTACGATGCAATGAGGCAGCGCCGACCGTTGGATCTGGGGGAGCCAGATCAATGGATCAGATTATATCGGCAAGGAATGAACATCGGCGGTGAAACATAAAGTGGAAATGGGGAATAGCGATGCGCGATGTGCGACAGAGCGATGAAGCGATGAAGCGATGACCATTGGACCTACAGGAGGAGATCAACGGTCAAGATCGCATCGGGGTTTCGCATATCGGTGAAATAACAGGTGGATGGAAATGGGAAAGAGTGATGTGAGATGGAGAAATGTGATGGCCGTCGGATATTTGGGGAATGAGCGGTCCAGATCATATCGAGGGATCGACCATCGGCAAAACAGAAAACATGGAAGCGGGGACTTAGAAAGAGGGACGTGCGACCGCTGATGGGCTTAGCGCTCAGTCACAGGGCCCGGTCTCATGGAAAAAAAGGGGCTCAAGCTTAAGTGAAAGGGGCTTAGAGGCCTGATATGTAAAAATGAGCATTTTTAGAGAAAAAAGGTGGATTTTTGGCCTTTTCAAGGGTTCCGATAGGTGAAATTTGGGCTTTGACAATCCATGCAGTCCTTGTTGTATTTTCTTTGCGGTATAAGGCTCCTTGTCATTAGGAATCCCAGCTTGATGGGGGATGTCATAACAACATTGGCTCCACGTGGGGATGACCCATTTGTCCTCGAACGCGTCGAGAACTTCACAGACCATTTGTTAGCCTTATTCCTGTGAACACATTACCTTGTTGCCTTCTCTTCCTTCTTCATGACAAATCAAAATAGTAGACATCATAATAAAAGCAACTGAATAATGTACAATATCATACAGTAGACCTTTCGGCCTGAATAAATACTAGAAAAAGGGTTTTAATAATTTACCATTCACAGGGGCTTTGAGAAGATCACCCTGCAAATTTTCCAGTCTGAAAGTATTGTTCCCTTCGGCTTCTGCAATTTTGAAAGGACTGAGCCATAGAGGATCGAACTTTCCATGCTCTCCTTTCTCAGCCCTTCTTATGTCCCATCTTAGCACCAGATATCCAACTTGCATCCCTTTATCCTTAGCATGCTGATCGAACAGGTCTTTCATTTCCTCTTGGTACTCAGTCAACCTTTGATTTACTTGACTTCGAGTCTCTTCCAACTCTACTAACTGATTTATTCTTCTGGTAAGATTGTTTGGTTCCTCTTGACAATCCTACATGAATCTAGCCACAGTTAAGGCCAATTGTATCGGGAAAACTGCTGCTCTACCATATACCAATTCATATGGGGATTTTCTTGTTGATCCCTTTCTAGTGATTCTGTTGGCCTGTAGCGCAAACTTGAGCTATGAATCCCAGTTCTTTTGGTTTTCATTTATGGCCTTCTTTAGTGCCCTTACCAGAGTTTTATTTGAGGATTTGTCCTATCCATTTCCCTGTGGATAATAGGTAGTAGAGTGTCCTAATACAATATTATATTGTTGGAAAAAATTGATAAATTTGACATAATTAAAAGCCCGAGAATTGTATGTGAAAATCTTAGCAGGGCAGCCAAACCTTGAGATGATGTTATCTTCTAGAAACTTTATCACCACTGTGTCTGTAGCATTCCTTGCTGGTATGGCCTCTACCCATTTAGTGAAGTAATCAGTGGCTGTTAGTATCCATTTGTGTTGCTTGCTTGAGGCAGGATGAATTTCGCTGATGAAATCAATTCCCCACTGCTGGAAAGGTTCTTCTATGTGTACTGAGATCATAGGCAGAGGTGAAAATTTTTGCCTCTCAGCAAATTTCTGACACTTTTCATAGGCCCTTACCCGAGCATAAACATCTCCGAAAATTCTGGGCCAGAAAAAGCCCGCTTTCAAAATATTGTGTGTTGTGGCCCTCCAGCTGTAGTGGCCACCATAGATGCCCTTGTGGAATTCTGCCATCACTTCTTCAACTTCATTTTCTGTGAGACATAAAAGTAGTATGCCTGATGGGTCCCTCCAGTACAACCAACCATTTTCTATGATGAAATTTTGAGATTTTAGCCTCAGCGTTCTATACTTTGTTTTGTCACAGCTTGGAGGACATCTAAGAGTCAAGAGGTACTCTACAATTTCCTTGTACCAGGCACTGAGAAGGTACTTCATATAGGTTTTTTGTGTAGCAGTTTCTATCCCGTGCTGCTCATCTGATCCTCGAGGCTTTTCATTGGCCACCATAGACAAATTTATCCCCAAAGCTTGACAGTTTGATTCAGAAAGGATCTTGGCTAATCCCTGTCCCTTTATTAGCTTAGTGGGGCATATCTCCAACTCATACTCCTGTATCTTGGCTATCCATTTGCCTCTCTTTCCTTCACTATCTCCTTGAATCAAGATATCTTTTATAGCCGCTGTGGGTACAAATGCAGTTATGGCCGACTGCAATACGTACATCCGAAAAGCCTTGAGGGATTTGACCAAGGCATAAGCCTGTTTTTCCAGGATATTATACTTCAGCTCTACATCGCGGAGCACTTGACTGAAGAAGGCGATAGGTTGCTTATGCCCCTCCTCATTCTTCTACATTAATATAGCTGCGACGGCTTGTGGAGATGCAAATGAAAATATTATGAAGGGTTTCACATAATTCGGTCCTGCTAATACTGGGGCTTCTGCAAAAGCATTTTTTATTCTGTTAAAAGAATCTTGCGACTTAGTAGTCCATTTTACTTCGTTGTCCTTCTTCAGCATCTCAGTTATGTACCAGACTATCTCTGCATAGTTCGGTATGAATCTTCTCAAGAAGTTGATACGTACAAGAAAAACTTGGACCTCTTTCTTGTTTCTGGGCAAGGATATACCATTTATGGCCTCTACCCTCTTCGGGTCAATTTTTACCCCTGCCTTTGTTACAATATGCCCCAACAGTTTACCCTCTTCTAAAGCAAACAAATATTTTTGAGGGTTTAAAGAAAATCCATACCTGCAGCACTTGTCAAAGGTTTTGTGTAAATGCTCTATATGTTCAGTATTGTCCTTTGAGAATACCGTGATATCATCCAGGTAGACCACCATGAATTTTTCTTTTTCCCCCACGAAAGCAATGTCCATGGCCCTTTGAAATGTAGCCCCCGCATTGATCAATCCAAACGGAATTCGAGTGTAGATAAACGTTCCCAAAGGAGTGGTGAATGCTGTTTTATTTTGATCCTCTGGAAGCACTGATACTTGATTATACCCAGAAAAGCCATCCATCATAGACATTCGTGAAGATCCTACCATCTTCTGCAATATATGGTCCATCTTGGGTAGTGGATAATTTTCTTTCAGAGATGCTTTGTTCAAGTTCCGAAATTCAACACACAATCTTATTTCTCCGTTCTTCTTTCAGACTGGGACCAAGTTGGCCACCCATTCAGAATATATTAATGGCACAATAATCTTAGCCTTCAAAAGTTTCTTAATTTCCTTTTCAATGGAAGGAAGGAGTAAAGGATTAATCTGCCTTAATTTCTGTTTGTGTGGCTTAGCATCTCCATTTAATGGAATCTTGTGCTGGATAATGCTAATATCAAAAGTCTTCAAATCTTGATAAGACCAGGAAAATACATCTTTATATGTCTGAAATAGCTTCTGATATTGCTCTTTGTATTCTTCGGGTACCTTATTAGACAATTTCACAAGCTTGGGATCAAATTCCGTGCCGAGGTTCAGGTCATCTACCTGATTTTCTTCAAAAACCTTACTTGGCCGTATTGGGACATCATTCTTATCAAATAATCTTTCCAGAGGGATCATTCCTCTAGGTATTACATTCCCTTTGAGTTCCAACACCTTGTGCCCAACCATGGTATCCTGCCATTTATTCTGAGGAAGGTCTACAGTCTCCTCCTCACCAACATCTATGTCCATATTGTAGAATTCCCCAACAGTCTCCATGAATATTTTCACTTGATCTTCATCTTCAAGCACTTTCTAGTGTTTGACATTGTCAGGGATGGAAGGATGGTAGCGAACCTCTATTTCATACCTCAGGAGGGGGTTCTGAGGTGGTCAAAAAGTACTTGCAGTGACTGCAAGAGAGCCTGCCATTTTGTTCTGATCTCTTGGCATGAATTGAATATTAAATACTAAGAAGAAATTTTCTACCAAGTCCAATACCTCATTTCTGTAAGCCCTCAGTCTTGGGTGCTTAGCTTGACATTGATTTCTTACTTGTCTCACCACTAGTTCTGAATCTCCCAAAACCTTCAAGCTCTGAATATTCATATTTTTTGCTGTTTGTAGACCCAGGAGCAATGCTTCGTATTCGGCCACATTGTTCGTGGCTTCATATTCCAATTTGAAAGAGAATGGGACCAATTTTCCAGAAGGGGAGATAAGGATAATCCCAGCTCCATTCCCTTCCTTTGAATTGGCTCTGTCAAAGTCCAAGGTCCAAACCCCACTTTCTTCATTACTTGAAGACTGCTCTATCTTTATTTGATAGAAAGATGGCTCCTACAAATAATCTTGGTCTTCTTCAAGCATTAGAAAAGAAAACTCACCCTCTTTGTTGTACACCGGTGAATTCACTGAATTATCAGCTTTAGTGACCATCTTCACAAACCTTGTTTCCCAGTATAATCTCCTTTCTTGGCCTCCAAACACAGGGATGGTCGCATAGGTTAGGTCCAGCTTTATAGATCCTCCGATTTTTGTACCCCATGATCTTGATAATAACATCCCAAACCGAGCTGGGATGTCAACCACTACTATGTCCATTACCATGCTCTTAGCTGGGATTTGGGCTAGATTTACCACCAAACCCTTGATCATTCCTAAACATTTGACTCTTTTAGAATCAAAGGAGTAGAGATATTTATATGGGCGAGTGATCTGCAGCCCCAATTGTTCCATCACTGACAGGGGCAGGAGGTTATGAGATGCTCCAGAATCCAGCATACAGTTATGTAATAACAGGTCATGAATTACTAAGGAGACATAGAAAGGGGGATTTGAAGAATCTAGTTCCTTAACATGAGGACCAAACACAACCATGGGCCTTTCTTCTTGGAGGTTTAAGCTGTCTGGGATTGGAGCATGTCCTTGAGGAAGCATGAATGATGACACTTGAGCCTGATAGGCTGGTTGCTTCAGGAGTTCAGTCAAAGGGACTGGAATTTTTACTTTTTCTAGCTCTTTCTGAAGGCTAAACACAGGAAGACGCTTCTCTACAAGACTTTCCTTTGGCTCTTTACTGTTGGCTGGAGGTTTTTATTCCTTTGGGATGGGTTTAACATTTTAATTTGGATTAGTGGCCAACTTAGAAGAGGAAGGAATGGAGTCATTAGAATGTAAAGGTTCAATTGTAGGTCTCTTACCTTTATCTTCAATTTTCTGAGCGACAGTATCCTTCTAAGGCATCTCTTCTTCCTGTTCTTGTGTGCGCGTCCTCTTCCTAGAGGACCTGAGATCATATTTTCTATGAAACTGTGCTTGCATGAAATCTACAAATTGTTTACAGTAGTCATCGATCTCTGGATCTTCAACGGCGCTTGTTTTTTCTTCTTCTTGCAAGGAAAGCTCCACTCCTTCACTTTCTTACAAAGAGGACTCATCTTCATCACCATTTGAGTAAGCAAGATATTGATCATCTTGCCCATCGGGGATGTCTTCGGCAGGGCCATCCATATTCCCTTCCAGATACAGCAGGGGATGTATGTGGTCTTGCTGCTCCTTCCGATCTCTTTGTAATATTTGCAAAGGAGGCTTTCTGTATTGGGGATTATAACCCCTGTTTGAAGCAGCTTGAGGTGGCCTGGAGGAGGAATTATTTGCTTTGAGCTCAAGCTTCACTAGCTTGCTCAAAAGGTTATTGATCATTTTTCTCATCTCCTCTATTTTGGAATCTGCTACCTCTCTATCTTGATCGGAGGTAGATGCTTCTTCTTTCTCTCTCTGTCTAGCATAATGGTCTGACCTTCCTTTTGATTTACCCATAGAAGTGAAGTTGGCTTCCACTTCCAATGCATCAGTCTGGGCTTCATCCAGGGTAGAAAAATTCCTTTCTCTTAAAGAGAATATGAATTCTAAATCAAAGGCTGCTACAAACACCACTATAGCAACAATCTGGTGAGGCTTCATTTCGGCTGGGAGACTTGTATATAATTTATTAAACCTCTTGAAAAATTCAGAGACACCTTCATTCTGAATCTTTCTAAGTGCATTGAATTCTATAAGACAGTATCCATGGTCCTTCTTCTCTCCCCATTTCTTAGTAAAGGCATTTTCCATTTCCTCCCAGTTAGTAATGGAGCGGTCCCCCAAGGTCTTGAACCATTTTCTGGCCTCTCCATCTAGAGACTGGACAAAAAATCTCAACACCACATCCAGATGTTCAACATTGAAATTTTCTGCGAAGGCACAACAAACTTCCAGGTGATTCTGGGTTTCAGTATCATTTTCTCCATTGAAACGAGGTAGGATATTTAAGTAATCCCGAGGCATATCATTCAGGATCTGAGGCAATGCCAGGGGGCATATTTGTTCAATAGGAAGCCAGGAACAACCATCGGAGGTTGTGGGGGTGGCAGGAGAGTCTGATGTGTAAAAGGAGGTGGTGGAAGAGAAGTATGTATGACAATGGGGATATATTGGACAGAGGCTTGAGGGGCTGATTGAACTGTTGGAATATGAGAAGTGGAAATCTCTGTGACTTCTTTAACTTATTCAGCTTCAGGAGTGGGATGAAAAAAGAATCTCGTGGTATCTACAGATTCAACCTCATCTTTGACTTTAATATTTTCCAGGGAGGGGTTTTTTGAAGTATAATCAAGGGTTCTTGCAGTAGAATCAAGACCTTAATCTTGAGCTAATTGAGAGGAGGATGGAGAGTCTTCCAGGGAGAATCTGGGAATATCTGTATAAGCTGGTTGTATTTCTCTCCAACCTAATTTGTGCAAAAGTTTCTCTAGATCAGACACTGAAGGTGTTCTCAACTAGGATGCATCTGACCTCAGGTGTGGCTTTCGGGAAGCCAGGACTACAAATAGATTTATCTTTGAATGAAATTGGAGTTTCCAAGGTGAGGGATCTACAACTCCCAACCCTTCCTACTCACTTATTCCGAAGGGTGGATAAATTTTTGTCGAGGCCCAGGGATTTAGTTCTTGAAATTCTTTCCTCGTCAACGACACCAGAAAGATGTTGTAGCTCCTAGAGACAACCTTGAGTTGTATAAAGACCAGTACCTAGGACATCTTAAATGAAAGGAGCATATGAATCAACTGATTGCAGTTGACAATGTTAAGCTCTCATGCTATTATCATTCAGATGAATGGTTTTAATCAAAGTGGAACCAAGACCCCAAAGTTAAACACAACAACTAGGAAAACTGTAGAAATTGAGCACAGACTGCAAATAATAAATGCATCAGACAACTTTAAGACAAAATGATGTAAAGGGGGCCGACTTCTAAAATGAACACACAGATATCAAGTTATATGTGTGTGAGGACTATGAAAAAAGATGGAGTAAGATATCAACTATAACCGGGCTTATTCAAGGATAAGAGTCCATATATACTGGGCCTATGCAAAGATAAGAATCCATATATCTAGGCTCGTTCAAAGACAAGAATCCATTGTAGTTAATATCAGAAGAAAGGCGGAAGAGATAGGAAATGAAACAAAGTATCATGCCTGAGCCATATTTAAAGCGCTATGGATGAGTAAATATGAGTATCTGCTATGATAAATTCATATTCAAACATGGGAGCACTCGCATTCCAGAACATTAGATACAAGAAATGTGGAGAGAAACAAAATGAACATTTGTATTAAAAACATGGAGAAGAGTTACAAACTATGAATCATCCAGAGCGGAATCCCCAATTCCAGCAAAGCTTCTTATTACTGAATCCCTACGGGCTCTTCAAACATCTACTATCAAAGTTTATACAAAATACATACAGAACACTCGAACTAGTGAGTCCTTTGGAAAATCTGGAACCTTTTGTTAGTGTTGACTTCCTGCTTTTATAACCTCTGATTCCTATGCCTGAGAAGATATTTCGGGAAAATATCTTCGCCACGTGCTTGTATGATGTTGCAGGTCTAAATCAAAACAGAAATGATGATGAGGTAAAACTTCCTCTCATCATCTTACAACGCAGGCCTAGAGCCATTTCTAACTGAAATGTAACAATTGATTAAATTGAAAGTAAAAATTGCAGGAGTGAAATAAGGATTTCACCCGAAATGAAAAAATGAATAGAACATAAGGTAAAAAGGCCACACAGGCCCATTCATGGATGATCATTGCTGATTGATGAGGTGGAGCCGCTACTGCTACTGGCGAAGGCAATACCGTTAGTCGTGGGAAGGAGTGGCCTTCTGTACTGGAGGGTGTGGTACTGCTAGTAGTGGCTGAGTGGGTCTTCTGCTGATATATGTGTTTAGGCCTTTAAAATCTAATTGGGTCCCATTGATATTGATTTAAGGCCTTCTTTAAACATCCTTTGCTTTAAAACTAAGTCTTCGTCTTCAATCCATGGGTTAAGCTTTTAATTTTTTGAGTTGGACCCTTAGCCTTTATTCTTTTGCTGACAGGTACTTTCTTTGTGCACTGGAGGGTTTCACTGTGTAACCAATGCTTATGAAACGATTGTTTAAAATGTGGTAATAACCTTTTATGCCCCCTTTTTTCCTTTGATCAGGCCTCTGAGGATTGTCACCCTCAGCCTTGAGCCACTGTGATTGGCTATGGGATGACCCACATACTTAAAAATGTCATGAAAAACCTGCACAGACAGCAAACCAAATTAAATAAAACATGCGATGAGTGGTTGACTTCTTTAGAAGGCTCGGGTGAAGACGGAGGAGCAGTGCGGAGGAAAGAAATGTAACAGAGGCGTTTATGTGGTAAAAACAACGTTTAAATGTGATTTGGTGTGAAATTGTGCAGAAGGTGGTTTTGAGGAAAATCAGAGTGTTTTTCGCGCGAGGTTAAAGTGGTAAGCGGTAATGGGCTAAATGAACACGATACAGCTAGGTGTGCGACGCGTGTCTTTACAAAACCACCCATTTCACGTGGAAACAACATGATCATGTTGTTCGATGAAATGAATGCGGAAATGAATGAGAGCTGTTTGATCTGGGAAATTCAGATCAACGCCTGTAGGTGAACGTGACTGATGTACTTGCGCGGTCAGGTGGGACCGTCGAGGACGTCAGCAACTGTATCGTGTAGTGGGACGATCAGTTGTGGGGTTATTGAAGCGAGAGAGATGTGGGCCGTTAGATGAAGAAGATCGACGGTCCAGATCAGAGCGGGGAATGCAATAATGGATGGGTGATTTGGAAACTGGCGAAGGAGCGATAGAGCGAGGACCGTTGGATCGTGATGGAGATCAACGGTGGAGATCAACTGCGGGGGCACCATGGAGGTACAGGGGGGAGGAAAGGGAGTAGTCCTGCTAGCCGTTGGATCAGATAGATCAACGGTGGAGATTAACATGAAGGGAGAAAGGTTGTGCGGGAGGAAGAAAGGTGGAAGTAATGTGGGCCATTGGATCGTGAGGATCAATGGTCCAGATCATATCGCGGGGGATTACTGATGGATGGATGAGGCGAAGGAATTGCGATGCATTGCCGACCGTTGGATCTGGGGGAGCCAAATCAACGACTTAGATTATATTAGCGGGGAATGAACGTAGGCGGTGAAAAATAAAGTGGAAATGGGGAAGAGCGATGCGCGATGTGTGATGGAGCGATGAAGCGATGAAGAGATGACCGTTGGATCTACGGGAAGAGATCAACGGTCAAGATCACATCGAGGTTTTGCACATCGGTGAAAAAGTATAACAGGCGGATGGAAACGGGAAAGAGTGATGTGTGATGTGCGATGGAGAAATGCGATGGCCGTTGGATCTTTGGGGAATGAACGGTCCAGTTCATATCAAGGGATCGACCATCGGCGAAACATAAAACATGGAAGCGGGGACTTAGAAAGAGCGACGTGCGTTCGCTGATGGGCTTAGCGCTCAGTCACAAGGCCTGGTCTCATGGTAGAAAAGGGGCTCGGGTTTAAGCGAAAGAGGCTTAGAGGCCTGATATGTAAAAATGAGCGCTTTTAGAGCAAAAAGGTGGATTTTTTTCCTTTTCAAGGGTTCCGATAGGTGAAATTTGGGCTTTGACAATCCATGCGGTCCTTGTTGTATTTGCTTTGCGGTATAAGGCTCCTTTTCATTAGGCATCCCAGCTCGGTGTGGGATGTCATAATAATACACACTATGACCTGCAACCCAACCATAACATTATCCAACAATGAAATGTGTACCTCCCAACAATACCTCTCCAAATCTAGGAAGATTGAATCTTTTAAAATAATGACTCTTTTACAATTTTACAATGATGATTTTTACAATACTAAATTTTGACACGACCTGATACTTGACTTGAAACTACTTCTTTGAACACTAGCAGCTGCTGAGGTATTGTTGTGATTGCTTCAAGTAATGGTAGTTTGACGTTTCATTGTCCTTCTAGTATGTGTCTGAGTTTTCCTGTTGTGTCCTCCTTCCTACACATGCATTAATGAACAAGAACCAAACCAATATACAAACAAAATACTTACACTATCCTACAAACCATATATCAGAGAAATATTCAAAATTCAAATGTAAATACGTTCAACATTTATGAACAAAACCCAATCAAACATACATACAAAATACTTACACTGTCCTGCAAAAACACATGTCAGAAATGATATTCAAATTAAAATTCAAACACTAATCATACATACCTTGTTGTAGCAGACTTACCCTTGACTGTGGATGTCTTGTCTTTACTGCAGTGATCCATGAATGCATATTTTTTTTTTCCTTATAGAAGCTCGATATTGAATCTGTTATATCTATGTAATTTAAATTCTCCAATGTCTAAAACTATGTCTTGTGGTAGCTCTTTGAGTCCTCTTTCCAAACCCATAGGTCTGATCAATATTGGATTCTTCAAGAAATAGTTATGCCCAATCTCCTACGATGACCTGATTATATACTGGTTCAGTATAGCGAACTTGTACGAAGTTCCACATGTCACTGTTTCAAATTTCGATCCTGAAAATGATATCCAACAAACTACAGTCTGTCCTCTTTCTGTCACTTTTTACTAAATTTGAATCCAATGCTCAAAGAGAAAGTTATGACGATTTTCCCAAGGTCACTTGTTTGACATGAAATTCGGAAACCTGCAAAAACCCTAATTTCCTCAGATCATATCTCCGTAAATATAGCGAACCAATATCTGAAATTTGGTCACGCGCTTCATCAGGATTTCAGCTCAAATGAGTTTTTCTTTCAGCATCTGAATCTTCGCAGAAAAAAAATTTATATTGAAAATGCCACGATGACTTGTTTTAAGTAGAAAAATCCTTACCTGAGGAGGATATGAGGGTCACAATTTATATAAAGACTTAGGTTGAGAGGGTCTTCAACAAGTGAATGTTGGAGGGATTTTAGGAGCTTAAAAATTATTAATTATTGACTATTCAATGACCACAACCAATGATTAGTGTCATGCCACAACCTCATGGGGTTTTAGCCCACTAACTAGGATTACTAACTTCAAACACAAATATCTCTCAAACCGTGAAGAATTACGCGGCGTGCCATATATCAACGGAAACATCTAGATAAGTAGAAAAAATCCAAAATATCCTTGCCTCATAATAGAGTAAGTTGTCAAGTCAAAATTCCCATGCAAGATCAGGGTATCCCCTGTTGTTGCTTGGGTTGACATCAATGAAAACCACTGATACACAATATCCCCCTTTGGCATTGATGGAAACACAAGTACTCCCCCTTCGATAATGATACCTCTTCCTACAACATTCTCTCCCCCTTTGTCATCAATAGAAAATGGTAACTCGCCCTGAAAAACGTCATCCCGCGAACCTGTAAACACCTCAACTCCCCTTTTTTGAAAGAGTCTAATGAGAACTTGGGAGAATCCCAAGCTTTTGGCGAAGATAATCAAATGGTTCATGATGTACTGGTTTGGTACATATGTCAGCAATTTGTTCCTTTGTGCCAACATATTCAAGCTTTATATTATTTTCAGTGACCTGCTCTCTAACGAAATGATATTTGACCAGAATGTGATTTTTTTTGGAATGCATCACAGGATTCTTGGAGATACTGATGGTACTAGTGTTATCGAAAAACATGGGAATACGCTCATCAAACTTGACTTGAATATCTTGCAAAGTTTACTTCATCTAGAGAACTTGAGTACAACAAGATGCTGCTGCAATATATTCTGCTTCTGCTGTGGATAACGAGATTGAAGACTCCTTTTTACTTAACCATGAAACAAGGAAACCACTTAGATAAAATTCTGCTCCATTGGTATTCTTTCGATCATAAAAAATTCTTGCCTAATCTGCATCTGTATAAGCTTGGATAACTAGATTATCTCCTTTGGGATACCATAAACCATATTCTATTGTGCCCTTAAGATATCAAAGAATTCTTTTTATGGGAATAATATGAGATTCTTTTGGTGATGCTTTGAATCTTGCTACTTGTCCAATTTCCTGCATTACGTTTGGCTGAGAAGCTGTCACATATAGAATATTTCCAATCATAGATCTATACAACCTCTGGTCCACATCCTTTGACGAATCATCTAAAATTAACTTGCAACTTGTTACCATTTGGGTAAGGACATGCTTTCAATATTCCATCTTGAATTTCTTGAGCATTTCCTTGATGTACTTGGTTTGATATATAAATATTCCTTTATCTTGCTGAGATATATGAAGCCCTAAAAAATATGTCAACTTGCCAAGTAGTGACATTTCAAACTCACTTTGCATATTTGTGGAAAAGTTTTTACTTAATATGTCATCATTACTTCCAAAAATTATATCGTCTACATATACCTCGATAATTGTTAGGTTATATTGATCTAGTTTCACATAGAGATTGTTTTCAATGCTTCCTTTCTTGAATCGTTGTTGATGTAGATATCCACCAAGACGAGCATACCAAGCTCTAGGAGCTTTCTTGAGACCATATAGTGCCTTCTTTAATATGCAGATATAGTCTTCCTTTTTAGAGAGAAGAAAACCTTTGGGTTGTTCAATGTAAACTTCTTCCAATTCACCCTTTAGAAAGGTTGACTTAACATCCATTTGGTAGACCTTGATTTTTCTTGAGCATGAATTAGCGAGGAACATTCTGATAGCTTCCATTCTGGAAACGAGAGAAAATGCTTCTTCAAAATTGATTCCTTCAACTTGTGCATATATTTTGTAGACTAACCTTACCTTATTCCTGGTAACCTGTCCATCCTCATTCAATTTGTTTCTGAAGACCCATTTAGTTCTAATAACATTTTTATCCTTTGGTCGTGGAACCAATTCCCAAGTATCGTTCTTCTCAATTTGATCAAGTTCTTCATTCATAGTTGCTACCTAGTGTTCATTTTGACTAGCTTCCTCAAAATTGCTAGGTTCAAAAGTTGCTAAAAAAGCAAGGTGGGCTTGTTGTGATGAACAAAGTTGTCGAATTCTTCTGGTTCCAATTCCTTCATTTATGTTGCTGATGATTTGATTTGACATATGATTATTATGAAACCATTATTTTAAATATTTTGGAGAATTTTCTTGTACATCCTGCTGATGATTTATTATTTCCTCTTGATTGATTGTTGTTTCCTTATTTGATTGGTCTTGTTCTGGAGCTTCTTCTTCATCCTTCACAGATTCTCCCTCAGACCCCTCAGATTTTCTTGAAGGGACAATCTCATCGTCATCCTTTGTAACACAATCTTCATCAAAATTAACATTTATGGTTTCCACTATTTTTTTTTCGCCTCAGATTGTAGCATCTATAAGCCTTCCTTTTGCATGAATAACCAACGAAAATACCTTCATCGACATGGGAATCGAACTTGCCAAATTTTTTTTATCTTCTCTTTTTATGTAGCATTTTCTTCCAAATATTTTTAAGTATTTGACATTAACCGATCTTCCTTTCCATAATTTGTATGGAGTCATGCTACAATTGTTCCTTAGAAAACCTCTATTTATAATGAATACAACTGTATCAATTTCTTGAACCCGAAATTTATCATCTAATTTTGAGTCATTTAACATTGTTCTAGCCATTTCTTGTACGGTTTTGTTTTTTCTTTCAACAAATCCATTTTTCTACGGTGTTCTGGCTGTTTAGAATTGCCTTTTTATTCCATTTTCATCATAGTACTCCTGAAATACCTTGGAAGTGAATTCTCCGCCACTTTCTAATCTTAGACATTTGATCTTCAAATCAGTTTCATTTTCAATCAATTCCTTGTAGATTCCAAAACACTCGAATGCCTCAGTATTTTTCTTTAAGAAGGCGACGACTGTCATTCTAGTGTAATCATCTATCATTAGCATAAAATATAATTCTCCATCTAAACCTTTTATTCTTATAGGACCACATAGATCAGTATGTACTAATTCCAATGTATGTGATGCAAATTGTTCTTTTGTCTTGAACTCAACTTTTGTTTGCTTGCCGTGCCGACAATATTAACATATTGTATTGGTAGGTTTTGAAATTTTAGGCATTTCTCTTACTACTTCCTTCTTGCTGATCCTGACCAAATTGTCAAAATTTAATTGCAGAATCTAGATTGTCCACGATATCATAAAACAATGGTCGACGTTTCGAATCCCAACAAGGATTCATCTTCAGGATGAGAAATGAATGAAGAAAGAAAGAAGGTCGCAAAGATCAAGGTATAAATAGTGAAGGATTATGATGATGAGAAGAGTCGACAACAGATTTTGTTAATTTATTTAAAATAGAATTTATTTTATTCTTTATAAAAAATTTATAATTTTTTTATAATTTTTTTATAAATTATTTTTAATTTAAATAATAGCTATTTAAAATTTTATTAAAATTATTAATATAATATTACTAATAAATTTCATAATTTATTTTTCTAAAAATTCTTAAAATTTTGAACCTTTTTTTTACAATTTTTAATTATTATAAATCCTTAAGTGCTACTAAATTAATTTTAATTATAATATAATAACCCTAATTTAAAATTTTATTTAGTTTCATAATTTATATTTAATTTCATAAAATATTAATTATTTTTAAAAAAGTTTTAAAATTTTTTAATAATTTTTTATACTAATTTCATAATTTGTTAATTATTAAAAAAAATTTACATAATTTTTTAAAATTTAATGTCTAAATTTTTTATAAATAAACCTTGAGAGCTACTAAATTTTTTAAATTATTACCTAAAAAGATTAACCTAAAATATTATAATCAAA
Organism: Pinus albicaulis; assembly: GCA_034641835.2. Classification (NCBI taxonomy): domain Eukaryota; kingdom Viridiplantae; phylum Streptophyta; class Pinopsida; order Pinales; family Pinaceae; genus Pinus; species Pinus albicaulis. The sequence continues at coordinate 1,031,578,909 of CM076574.1, forward strand.
TTATTAATCTAAGGGCTAATGAATTAAATAACATTAATATGAAGAATACCTATGTTTATATAATTCTAAATAATAAAAATATAACTATTTAAATATATGTTAATAAATAAACGTTATTAATTAATATTTATTAATTCTAATTTTGGATGCGGGTGAAAATTAAAGGCTGGTGGACGGCGAGCCCAGCACGTGACACATGGCTTAGCCACATGGTCACGCATTGGCTCAAGCCGTGGGCATTTATATCTGCCAACTGCTCTCAACGCTGCAACATTAACTTACCCGAACGTCGATGCGGCCACCACCCTTTCAAAATGTCTCCGCACTGTTGCATTCCTCCATCGCCTTCAAGCTGCATTTGCCTCCCTATGGTCTCGGATCCGAGCTCACGAATGCCTACAGGGAGGCAGTGCAGCCTCTACTGTTGCATTGTTCTTGCCCTTGGTTGCCACTTCTCCCACAGCTTCCATTGCAGTTTCAATTGGGTTCTAGAGACTTCGATTCCTTAGCCTTCTGCTCCCTCTGCTCAGCCCTCTCCACCCATCTACATCTCCAACGCCTCCAACAGCTGCCCAGGTGTTACACATTATTTTGTCACCATGACATTTTAATGTCTATATGGGTTCATCAATACCTATATAATGCTCCCTTAGAAGTCTACAACCCTAAAGTTCCTAAACCAAGTTCTAAATTTGGAGAAAAGCTTGTAAAAATCATAAAAATACTTGTACCGCACTTTTCCTTAGTCTTACCTGCAACACCGCACTCTTTTTCTCCAAAAACAGCGGAGCCGACCGCACGTTTTCTTCATTAAAAGTGCGGATTCCTGTAAAAGGTAAATTGAAGGCGAAAGTAAAGTCTAGAAGCCCAGCTGGTCGAATATTATCCCAGCTGGAAGCTTCTAGAATGCGTTATCCAGTCGAAGCCTTACTCCCTCCATTATCATGAACATTCATTCATTCATAAAAGGAGCCTATTCCTTGGATTTTGGAACTTAATCCCTTGATAAGGGGACTCTATCCCTTCCATTTTGGAGCTGCAACCACTTTCCTTCTCCTATAAATTGAAGCTTTGGTTCAGTCTCAAGAGTACATGCTCACATATGTAAAACTTCTCTATGCATTTTGTATACACTTAGTACTTGCTTTGTACTTGGTAGCTACGATAGAGAAGGGAATTGTTGAAGAAACATACCCTTTTGCTAGCTGCGAGAACGATTACATACTCATAGTTAGGCTGGTTCGACAAGTGTAAGGGCTTGTCAGACTAAAGGAAAACGCTTGTTCCGGACCCCCAGAAGGACCTGTATGACATCAAGGCGAATGCGGTTGTAAGAATCCATTTATTTAAAGATAATACAATTGGATCATGTTTTCTCAATAAGTTGTTTATGTATTTACTTAAATTCCTTGATCATTAAGATAGTTTGTGATTTCTGAATTAGTATATGTTGCAGGTTCTGCTGATCCTCTTCTATGTCTTTGTTGCAGATCTTAAGAGGTGACTTCTTGGAGCAACGGGAAAGAAGAATTCAACTAGCATTGGATCACAGGTAGGTCCTTTCTTCATCATAGAAAATTCTAAATCATATGTAATCTAGAGAAAATAGTTTACAAATTGTCCTATTTGTTTCTAGCTATCCTTGTGATACTAGGGAGATCCTTCTTGTCTGCAAGAACGATTTATTCACCTAACAAAATGGCGACTCCACTGGGGATCTTTGTTTTGAACTTAGTTTTCTTTGAGTATGACTTTTGAAACCATTTTTTTTAAATTTTGATTAGTCTGTACTAGTTTGGGAAAATTAGCCTTAGAATCCTTGAAAAGTAGAATTAGAATTTTTTATTTTTCTTTAAGGTTTTTGGTCTCCACACTTTTTCTTTCAAAATAGTGCGGTCACCTCCGCAGTTTCTTTGTGTGAATAGTGCGGCATCGCACATTTGTACCCTACAACCTGCGTACCTTGAGAAATTTTTTGAACAACTCAAAATTCTCTTTTCTGGTACTAGCTTACAAGATTCTTTGTGATTACCCAGACTTGTATTCACTGTCAAAAGCCTCTTGTGAAAGTTTCTTCTAGCATTTCTAAGTTTTGAGTGATTTTCTTAAGATTTGCATTTTACAAGTGATTTTTGTTTTGTCCTTGTGTTGCTCCAAGATCAGGAACTTTTAGATACCTTAGATTACTGGTATTTCATTTTTTTCTTACTGAGACTTTGTCTTTATGGCAGAACTTGCTTCTATAAAAAATCAGATTTATTTTTTATTTGCAAATCTTAAGAGACTTTTAGTTCAATATGCCTTGAATCTCACTTAAAAAACACCATTGGATGATTTTGATTCCTTGCTAGGACAAGCAAAGAATTTCTTGGTTAGATTACAAACTGAGCAAAACATCCTCAAAATTTTTAGAGTTTTTAGTTTTAAAATTTAGATCTTTAGAGTTTTAAAGTTCAAAATTAGTGTTTTTAGGTTTGAATTTTGTTTCAAGTAATCATACTTTTCTTTTGGAAATTGTTCTATTTGTAGTTTCAGACTTGAACGATAAAAGGGATTTCTTTTTGAGCAATACATCATTTAGTTCTCATAGAAAAGATTTCTTTTCATATATTCTTGTTTAAAAAAAAAAGATTGAAGTTTTAAAGCAATTGCATTCCTCAACTCTTTCTTTTAGATAGATTTCATTGAAAAGGAATGATTTTTTTTCTCATATAGATGCATTTTAGTGTTTTTTGGAGTCAGGTCATTATACACCATTGAAGTTTCACTTTCATACCCATTTTCCTAAGAAAAAACCAATTAAAATTAACGCTTAATTAAAATCAACCTAGCAATTTTTATTTTTCTAGGGATCTTTCCACCAATTTAGCGTAGGCTAGTGTATTGGAATAGGTTTTAGTTAACTCTCCAAGACAGTAAAAACAAACAAGTAGTTGATCTTGCAGTAGGGAAATTCCAATAGTAGCATGTATGCTCTAGGAAGCTCCTCTTAAAGGATTCAAGCACGAGATCATATCCGAACTAGTGGGGTAATCAATCCTTCCTCATTGGGAACGATAGTAGATATACACGTATTAACAACGGTAAACCTCGGATTGACCATTTTCGAGGAGCCTGGGGTCACTTGTTGGTAAAACTTGGATTATGTCAAGGAGCCTTCAAGGGGATTGAGATTTGTTACTCTGCTCTTGTGTGTGTATCGGATAGTAGACTGTTCCCCTAGGTATATTTGTTCCTGTTGGTGACCTTAGTGGCCATAAACTCTAGGATTATTTCCCAAGGTGACGGTGGAGGGAAGATCCCACTATACCTGGAACAGACGTCGGCTAGACTCACTTGGACTCTCCGGAGGGTTATCTTCACTCGAGATGAGTTAAGTGGAGAAACTTGCACCAGTCTGTTTCATTAAGCAGGTTGTCGGGGAAACTATTCCAACCGCCATTTCTGCATTAAAATACTATGATGTTGGATTTCATCACCAACTAGTGTTTTTAGTGCGGGAATCTACTGTTTGTGTGTGGTTTGATCTCTTAGATTATATAGGCATGTGATCATTTGTTTGTTTCTTAGTGACTTTAGGCATTTTATTGAAATTTTCTTTGATTGCATGTGTTAAAAGTTTTAATCGTGGCTGAATTACCAAGACGATCACGCAGAACTCAGGGGAAACCCCCTGAGTACACACCTAGCCAGCTAGAAGGACTTAAATCTCTGATACAAAATGTTATCAGTAGAATTGGATTAACAGAACAAGGAGAATCATCTATTATCCCTCATCCTGATTTCAAAATAGATCAATCGCAAGTAGCAGAACATCCTCCACAAATGGTTTCCATTTTCGAATTAACCGAAGTTGCTTCTACAACAAGTGAATTATCACTTGAAGAACCTAAAATTTCTAAACCGAAAACTGAACTTTCTACGTCAGAACCTACTTTAGAATTCACTGATTATCCTGATTCACCCAGAGTAAAGAATCGAATTACAGAAGGTCTTCCTCCTGGTCTTATTAGTAATGAGGAAATCATTGATACAGAAGAAGAAGTCCTTCTACCTTCAACTCAGGAAAATTAGAACTTAGACAACATGAATCAATTTTTTACAGTCATTTTAGGCAAGACGCTTGGTATTCTTCATTGACAGATTTTCTGCAAAACGTAGGTCTTCAGTATTCACCACCCCGAATACCTTTTTACACTACACCAATAGGTCATAGACCTTAGTTATACATGTCAGGTGAGTCATCTATGTTTGTTGAATCACCAGAAACATTCCTCTATGGTGGTCTGTCTATTCCTATAGGCTATCAGTCGCTCTCTGGTACATTCTCAGGAGCATATCCTTTTCCAAGCAAACCAATGTCATCATTTGATTTGAATGAATCAAATACTGGAACTTCGAACAATGAGAAAATTTATATGATGTCTGGAAATATTTCAAACCCCACATCTCAAGGTAGTAGTATACAACCTGGGGGGCAACCTCAAAATAGCCAGATACAGCCTGGGGGGCAACCCCAAGGACAATACATACCTCAAGGTCAATATCAACCCCAAGGACAGTACATACCTCAAGGCCAATATCAACCTCAGGGGCAGTACATACCTCAAGGTCAATATCAACCTCAGGGGTAGTACATACCTCAAGGTCAATATCAACCTCAGGGACAGTACACACCTTAAGGTCAATATCAACCCCAGGGACAGTACATTCCTCAAGGTAAATATCAACCCCAGAGTCAGTACATGCCTCAAGTTCAATATCAACCTCAAGGGCAGTATCCTGCTCAAGGATTGCAACCTCCTTCAACACAACAGTTCTATACAGAGCAGAAAATGTTACAAGGAGGTGGAAATTATCCAGTTAATTATCAACCATTTGTCCAACCCAGTTATGGGCTGCCTTATGTACAACCTTCAATGGGACCCTCATATCTCGGAATAGTGTGGGATCCATCCCAAGTCCAACAGAATTTATAGCCAAATATGCAAGTACCTTATTATCAAGCAGTACAACCTGTTGGTTATACTCAACCCTAACAACCAGTCCAACCTTCAAATCTAATACCTGCATCTGGTCCTGTTCAGCAACCTGGTCCGAGTTCACCTCGTACTCCACCAAAAACAGCTGTTCAGACTTCTGTTCAACCTATCACATCCATTCCTGCAGTGTCTACAGTTCCTGTTACATTTGCCCCTCAAACTTCGATACAGATTCCTCAGGTTTATATTCCATAGACTGGACCGACAATTCAGACTACTGTTCAGATACCTGCAGGAAAATCTGATACAAGTACAGTCATAACGAGTCAACCTCAATTTACTTATCAACTTTATCAGGGGCCGTACCAATATGGACCTATTTCACAAACTCCAGTCTACCCACAACAACCGTACCCTGGATATACATATCAAACACTTGTTCAACCTCAATATGGTCTGGTTATTTCTAGTTATCCGGGGGTAATATGATTCCGAATGCACATCCTATTCTAGGTTATCCTGGATATCCTCCTCCTGGGACTGGTTTAGTTTCACAAGGTTATCCACAAGACCCTACCCATCGATTTCCGTTCATAGCAACTCTAGATTTACCGGATTTATCTCGCCTTACGAATGATCCTATCTATTATCACCCGTATTGGCCACCGATGCCTCATAAGTTGCCCGGTGATATCCCAAAATTTGAAGGAAAAACAGGAGAGGATCCTTCCAACCATGTTATGAATTACCACCTTTGGTGTGCATCTAATTCATTAATTGACGTGTAATATTCCTAATTAGCCCAAGCTAATAGGAATATTTCATTTTGTGTTAATTTTCTTAATTGATGAATAAAATGTAAAGGAGAACATAAAAAATCCTAAAAACATCCAAATAAATCAATGCCCAATGTGAATAGAGGCAAATCAAGGCTGTTTCAATAAAATACACTTGCATGTGAACAAGGGTTGAGGAGATTGACTGGGTCAACAGGACCAAATCACAGCACTGTTTAGATACAATGTACCTCATGGAGGGACAACGCAGTTCTAGAAGGAGGCCCTCATGTGAAAAGGGATAATTCATCAAGGTGGTTTATGGTTTGCCAAAGCTCTCATCTTATAAAAGGAAGGGGAAGGCTCAAGGGAAGGTTGTTGATGATATCATATTTTCAGATTATATTTTCTGTTTAGAAATATCTCATTCTCTTGGCTGTTTAGCAGAGAATTGTAAGGATTTCCTGTTTAGGGATTCTCTCTCCTTCCATTGAGTAGCTCTTGGAGGGAATTGTACTTCTCTTCCACTATCAGGCATATGGCCAAGCTCCATATCACTTAGAAAGCATAAATCCTATTTGGGTTTACTTGTTTTAGTGACCTGCAGCAAGTGGAGACTAGATCTGCTTAGATCTAGATTATACTAGTGCCTCTTCTCAGTGAGTGTGTCTTTTAACCTCCTGGAAGAGTGTATTAGTTGTTGAGATTCAAATCTTGATCTTGGCACCAGGAAAAACTGTGCTTCAAGCCTACAACATAGTTTTTCCTCTTGGACTGTGTTATTTCCAGTTGCAGAGTTGAAGGGTATTCCGACATTCATTTGGAGAAGTGATCTCTGGTGGATGGATCTTTCCTTCACTGTGGTGATCCATGGATTAGCCATATAATCCATGTCTACTTCAGATCTGATCTATTTACTGTTGTGCTTACTTCAGATTTTATGAATCATTTTTCAGATCTGCTGCAAAAAATCGCAGGTCTACTCCTGTACTTTCATGTAATGCTAAAAACCCCAAGGGGTATGTAACATAAAGACATTTTAGTATATGGATCTGATGTAAATCCAACTATTCATGCACTATCTTGTTCCAGATCTAAGTTTTAATATAGTGCTGCAATAAAACTACATTTTTTAGATCTAGATTTGCAGATCTGCACTTTTATACAGTGGGTCTCATGAAACCCTTGCTGGGTTATCCTCTTTGATGTATAAAGGAGCTGAATCTCAATTTTTCTTCATGATTTCATGTAATAAACTCCATATCTAATTGTAAATCTATTTTTTATTCAAACCCTTTAGAAAATAAGGCTGCATAAGCTTCAGTTAATTCCTGTTGAGTCAAGTCATGGGGATTGGGCATTTTTAAGCCATATCGGGAGTGGGAGATCTGTTTAACATAGCTAGAGTCATTTTTTTCAACTCAAATTTGGTATGTAAGTCTCTTATGACCTAATATAAGGGATCCCACCATCATTTGCCCTTATTTTTATGCAAATATCTGAAGTTAACGTTTTTAGGGCTAAAATAGCTGCTTTTCCCCACTTTGGGTTGAATAAATGAATCATAATGCTCGCTTCTGAACATATTACTGAATAGCATCTGATTTAATACCTATTATGAGTTATATGGCTGCATCTCCAACTCTGGAATACCTTAAGGTATTCTATTTGTTGTAGAAAATCCCTGTTTTGGGATATTACAGTGGTATCAGAGCATCTTTCTTGGCTCAGCCTGTGAGTCTCAGCCCAAGATGATAGAAGGAGATCATAATGATGAAGAATATGAGTTTACTCTCATCAGTTTTTAGATCCAAAAAGGGCCTCCCCCAGGAGGTTAAGCAGATGAAGAATTGCAATGAAAATCCCAGGGGGTTTCAAGAAGAGGAAGAGCCATGCACTTCCTATTCTCAAAGAGGAGAAGACAAGAGACATAGAGGACACTTGTAATCTAAGATTCTAAGTGAATAAAGAGCTAAATCTAAAGCCTCCAAGGAGACTCTAGCTTTACCTCAGTTCATTCAGCTATAGGAAGAGAGATCCTCACCACCTCTTGAGGAAGCATGTACCAGCACTGTCACAACCTTGGAGGAGCAGCCTTCATGTTCAAAAATGGAGAAAGACAACATAGTTGAGAAAGGAGCTCTTGCTTCTACATCTCACCAAGGTGTGCTTGAATTTTCATATCTTGTCATTTCAGCAAACCATATGAAGGGATCTACATCTTTGCATGCTGTTGATCTAGAGCAACAGAGTTGCACTGCGCTGTGCAAAGGCAGTGATGAAGAAAAGAGTACCCATGCCTTATGGGAGCATTCACATGACAGATTAATTCATGAAGAAAATGAGGAAAGAATGGTAGATAGTAGACATCTGGAAGTGAGAAACCCTTTCTCCTTTCTAGATCACACTTTCTCAATGAGCACTCCCCAGCTCAAAGAGAAACTTCTACCTGCAGCAGTTCTAAGGCCTCACTGGTTTTGGAAGACCATGCATGAGAAGGAGGTCTCACCAAGAGATCCCATGAAAGGTGCACTTCAACATTTCATGGAGTGAAAAATTCTTCAACAGTGTGAGGAGGCTCTTTCCTTCTCACCCTTGGATCTTCATGGATTCAAGGAGGAAAAGATAGATGATGGAGGACATCTTTGGATGGATAACATATCTCATTTTTGTGTTGGACACTTCTTGAGCCATACACATCATGATGGGAGGTTTTTTCCTACCACCTATTTGGATCCTTATGGGGTCAAATTGATCCTTGAGAAGACTGCATTTCAACATCCCATGAAATGCAAGAGTAGAAATCTGATTTGGGATGATGGTAGCCTTCATGGGAGGAGTACCAAGATGGAGGATGGAAGGAGACATCCACAATGGGTTGAGTGGATGTGGATGGAGAGCAAGAATCTAGTAAGCTACTTGCATATCTATGATACCGGGAAACAGGAGGCATGGCTGCGTTGGTTACTCTTGAAAGAATTTGTTCATCATCTTCTTTCCAAGGGTATGTGGCAGGATACTTGCATCATGGGGCAGCAAGGAGTATGGACACATTGTGTTGACATAACATTCTTCATGTCAATCACCATGTTTTCACTACATAATTTGGATGATGGAAGTATGAGGAGGCAACAAAATATTTTTTTGCTTGGGATGTTCCTGGGAGAGCAAGGGCAAGTTTTCTCTCACAGTTTCCATGATGTTGCAGGAGTAGAAGATGGCACTATCACAATGCAAAGTGGCTGCTTCTTGGCCTTAGATGTTCAAGAGGTACTTTCCCCATGGGAGAGACTTCTTACATATAGCAGCATTATGAGAGATGCCTTTGACATTCTGCATGTCAAATATTGGAGCCATGAGTTGGAGGGAGCCTATTTGCATAGGCCAACAACGTTGCCACTTTGGAGCTGGGGTTTATTGATGGAGTATCCCTAGGATCACTTCACACTTGATGCACTTGATGGGTAAAGAGGATGTAAGGAAGATGAGGTAGTAGATGGGGACATCTATTACTATGGTGTACTCTTCTTGTCTTGGGTTTCCAAGCATGAGGGAGAGGATTTGCAGGCAACCCTTGGTCCATTTCTCTTCAGGGGAGTGTGAAAAACTATTATGGAGGATCCATTCATGGACCCATGTGTCTTATTTCTCCCAACATATGGTGAGAGCTTTGTTTGTGCAACACAATATTTTTTTTGTGCAACACAATATTTGCATGCTCTTACCATCTCTTGGCAGTGCATTTCTCCAAAAGTAAGCAAGCTATTGATTTTTCTCCATGACCAATGTTGGGCCAAACCATATGATGGAGGCAGCCATCTCTTATGTGGCCTTGGGCAGACATTTTGTAATTACATGTATGTTCAGTTGATTCATATGATTAACCATGTATCAAGAAACAATCTGCCATGTATTTTTCTGAAGCAACAGTTTGAAAGACTGCGCTGTTACCACTTGGGAGACTGTTGGTACCTTCTAGCACTTTATGAAACCATTAGTGATTCCCATTTTGTGATGCCAATCATGATCCCACTTGCTGGTGTTGTTTTTATCTTGATGGGAGACATGATGTTGAGTGAGGCACATGGTTTGAATGTGTCCTTTTGGGAAGGAGATTCCCACATTTTTTGCAGTACATGTTCTAAGGGGAACATGGGAGGATTTGTGGCCACCATAGCCAAATATTTGTTTCTCTTGGAGGTGGGCCAAATGTGTGATGGGATGCCATATGATGATGCTATCCTATCCATCACATGTGGAATGTTTTGGGCTAACTGGTTTTATAGCGTTGGAGGAAGGCTCTTGACAGATCTAAACTTCATGTTGCCACTTGAGGGCAATATCATTGCAGCCCAAGATCAACAAGAACTCTACACTTATCTTAAGTGGAGAGGAGGATAGCGCGGGGTAGGTAATTTTGTCTACTATGTTCAGTTTTTCAGCCCACCTTCTTTGCAGGAATCTAAGGTGCAGGAGGATTTTGTGGAGTTACCATGTTGGGAGGTGACTAATTTTGTATGGATGATTGTTTGGGAGAAGATGCTTTCCCCATCCATTTCAGTTCTAACCTTGCAGTTTCTTGAGGACAAGCAACACTTTTGGAGGGGAGGACTATAATATTCCTAATTAGCCCAAGCTAATAGGAATATTTCATTTTGTGTTAATTTTCTTAATTGATGAATAAAATGTAAAGGAGAACATAAAAACTCCTAAAAACATCCAAATAAATCAATGCCCAATGTGAACAGAGGCAAATTAGGGCTATTTCAATAAAATACACTTGCATGTGAACAAGGGTTGAGGAGATTGATTGGGTCAACAGGACCAAATCACAACACTGTCTAGATACAATGTACCTCATGGAGGGACAACGCAGTTCTAGAAGGAGGCCCTCATGTGAAAAGGGATAATTCATCAAGGTGGTTTAGGGTTTGCCAAAGCTATCATCTTATAAAAGGAAGGGGAAGGCTCAAGAGAATGTTGTTGATGATATCATATTTTCAGAGTATATTTTATGTTTAGACATATCTCATTCTCTTGGCTGTTTAGCAGAGAATTGTGAGGATTTCCTGTTTAGGGATTCTCTCTCCTTCCATTGAGTAGCTCTTGGAGGGAATTGTACTTCTCTTCCACTATTAGGCATATGGCCAAGCTCCATCTCCATTAGTCAATGTAAATCCTGTTGGGGTTTACTTGTTTCAGTGAGCTGCAGCAAGTGGAGACTAGATCTGCTTAGATCTAGATTATACTAGTGCCTCTTCTCAGTGAGTGTGTCTTTTAACCTCCTGGAAGAGTGTATTAGTTGTTGAGCTTCAGATCTTGATCTTGGCACCAGGCCAACCTGTGATTCAAGCCTACAGAGCAGTTTTTCCTCTTGGACTGCGTTATTTCCAGTTGCAGAGTTGCAGGGTATTCCGACATTCATTTGGAGAAGTGATCTCTGGTGGATGGATCTTTCCTTCACCGTGGTGATCCATGGATTAGCCATATAATCCATGTCTACTTCAGATATGATCTATTTACTATTATGCTTACTTCAGATTTTCTAAATCATTCTACAGATCTGCTGCAGAAAATCTCAGATCTATTCCTGCACTTTCATGTAATGCTGAAAACCCCAAGGGGTATGTAACATAAAGACATTTTAGTATATGGATATGATGTAAATCCAACTATTCATGCACTATCTTGTTCCAGATCTAAGTTGTAATATTCTGTTGCAGTAAAAATGAATTTTTTAGATCTAGATCTGCAGATCTTCACTTTTATACAGTGGATCTTATGAAACCCTTACCGGGTTATCCTCTTTGATGTATAAAGGAGCCGAATCTCCATTTTTCTTCATGATTTCATGTAATAAACTCCAGATCTGATTGTCAAGCTATTTTGTATTCAATCCCTTCAAAAAATCACACTGCATAAGCTTTAGTTAATTTCTATTGAGTCAAGTGATTAGGTGTTCATGTCCTAAGTGAAAAAAATGCTCAAAATTGGAACTACTCAAAATTGGTAATAAATTGATCGAACATATAGTGTTCATCATTACGATCCTAACGCCATGAATGGCACTCAAATACGATGTCGGATGTGGAAGATATTCAAGTTTTAATTTGTCCAGTAACCTTCAAAACAACACTTTGGAATTCAAAAAATGGCATATTCAGAAATTATTTCCTATGGAAAAAATTTCATTTTTTATAAAAAAAGGACGGCCTATCAGAGGATGCCACGTGGCCTACCCGGAGGCTGCCACGTGGCCCCAGACCTAAAGGTTCAAGTTGTGTTTAATTTTTTTTTTGGTTTAAAAACTCCTTGGTCAGACCCGACTCGAGCTGAACGCTATGGTCAGTCGGGCCCGACCTGACCGGAATGGGCACAGGTCACCCGCGGGGTCAGCACTAAACGAAACATGAAAAGTTGGTTGAACGAAGGTTTGGGTAGCGTCTACATGAAGGACCTGGTGGTGTCTACCTGTGAATGGGGGGGGTGGAGCTGAACGCCAGCGGGCACGACTGAACGCAGAGTTGGTTGAACGCGGTTGTGTTTATACGTTGAAATGGGCGGAGACTGCACGAAACCTTGGGTCACAGTTGAACGATCATTTGAACGTGAATGTGTTGGGGTCATGAAATAATGATTGGAAAATGACACGGGCAAAGAATAAGGGTTAGCTCCCATGGTGTTAGCCCTCAACCCATAAGATCTTAAGCGAAGACCACGGGCGCGGTTAACCTTATCCGCTAGCTCCTTAACTATCCGAAAGACTCACATATGAACGCGATGACATCTAACAGTTAATTTATATGTTTCCGCCTAATTTGGAGCAGGTCCCCCTAAACCGGCAGAGATAGCCAAAATGGCGGAGTTAACTGCAGTCTCCCAAATTAAGAGGAGGTTTTTTAGGCCAAACTGGACAAATCTTGTTTGGATCATAACTTTCACATTACTGAACCTTTTGGAGCGAAATTGTTTTTGATTTCGGGTATTTTGAGCATTCCAGAGCCAATGGAACAGGTTGCAGAGTCAACAGAGCTGATCTTCAGGTACTTTTTCAGCAGATAAGCTTGGAGAGCCATCAGGGCCTAGGGAGTGTTGGAGCTGTATTAGGTTATGGTTAACCACTGGAGGTGAAACAAAATCCAATATTTATTGTTTTTTGTGTTCTGAACTCATTTCTACAACTTATTTTTCCTTTTTAGGCTTTCTTATCAATGTATAACCAATTTGAGAATCTAATAAGAGCAAGGACATGCCCATTTGGGGGCCTTGGACCCGACAGATGTAGCCCAGGAGGGCTGAACTGCCTCATCAGCTGCTGTGTTATATTATGTGATTTCATCTTGCTGTGTTTTTCATATTTAATATATTAAATAGTAAAAATAAATAACACTCCTTCACACATAAGACTTAGAAATTTACCAAAAACACTTTGTTTCAATTGCAAGACATGAATAACAGTTTGCATATATAACTTTATGGAAATGAATAGCTTTAGCAACAAATACAAGTAGTTTCATTTTCAAATCATGAGTGTTAACTTCTACAAGTTCTAAAGACAGACTCTGTAAAGGGCAAGGTAGCCTCTGGATCTCATCCTTTTATCAAAGGTGACATATCCAGTAAATTCCCCTATAGTCAATCTCTAGAATAGATCTAAGAAATTGCATTTTCAGATTAGTTAGTATCAGAGCTATGGTTTAGATATAGATTTTTTACTTAGCATTTGTTTTGTGCAAAGATTAAGTCATTTGTTTGCAAGTTTTGATGTTGACTAGGTTAAAACTCAAGAGAGGTGAAGGAAACTTGGTTAGTGCACAAACTAATCCACAACCAAGAAGGGTCAAAGAACCAACTCCAAGAGCCATAGAAGCAGCTACAAGCATGTCTTCAAGAGAAGGAGAAGCTCCTGAAGAGATGGATCCCAAGGAATAATAAAGGGTATTTCGGAAAGCTTTCTTGGATATGAATGAAATGGTAAGGATCCTCTATCAAGAAAGAAATGATAGGATTGCTGGAGAAGGTTATAAAAACCAAAAAGAAGGAGAGGATTCATCAGGAGGAAAGAAGGGTAATGATTATTCAAAGAAAGGGAATGGAGGAAATGGTGATCCACCATCTCCATCGTCATCCTCTTCCTCATCATCATCTTCCTTGACTTTGGTAAATCAGTCACATAAGTCGAAAACTAGTGGTAAAAATCCTTTTCTAAAGCTTGATGTCAAATTTGAATTGCCAATGTTTAACGATGAAGTTAATGTAGAGAAATTAGATAATTGGATCAGACAATTGGAAGTCTATTTAAGGATTCAAAATCTGCATGATGATGACACCAAAATACAACTAGGCTCACTAAGGATGGATGGAGCAGCTTTGGTATGGTGGGAAGCCAAGACCAAGGAGGAAATCAAGAAACATGGTAAGATTACTCTATCATGGACTGAATTTATTATTTCCATTAAGAAGAAATTTTATCCTCTTTCTCATCTTCAAAAGGCTATAATGAACTGGCAAAAATTTAGACAACTTAAGGGACAGAATGTGCAAGACTATACCCAGGAATTTAGGAGAAGAGCACTCTTATTAGGGGTAGACTTACAAAGTCAAGATACTTTGCTGAAGTATATAGGTGGATTGCACAGTTACCTTAAACACACTATCCTTATGTTTAATCCTAATAGTCTAGATGAAGTTTGTGTACAAGCTACTCATTTAGAGGCTAGAGGGAAAAACACTTTTGATGAGGGTAGAAACAAGCCTTTCAAAGGGAAGAACAAAGATAAAACCTTTAATGGAAAAGGTAAAAATAATGCATCTATAAAAAAACAGGGTGAAAAGGTCATTTGTAAACATTGTTCAAGAGAGGGCCATGAAGAGAAAAACTATTGGAAATTACGTCTTGAAAAAAGAAACTAGTTTAACAAAAACAAGGGAAAGAAGAAAACTGCAACTACTACAACTACACCTCAAGATTTAGGTGATGATTCAGGGGATGAAACCAAAATTGCAGCCATGGGTTTGAAAAGTATGAAGGGAAAGGAAACTAAAACTAAAGCAAGCACTAGTACTTCAAACTGTCATGTACAAGCTCCTAATGAGGAAGAAAGAATTGAATTGTTCCATGTGAGGGTAGTCTCAAAAAATACTAAAATTGACACACTGTTTGACAGTGGGTCACAAGAAAATCTCATATCAGAAGACTTGGTCAAACAACTAAAACTTGAGACCATTCCACATCCTAATCCTTATCCACTTGGGTGGATACGCAAGGATGCAAACTTACAAGTCTCAAGAAATTGCATATTGCGATTCACCATAACTGCACACTTTATTGACATAGTTGAACTTGATGTGGTGCTGCTTGATATATAAAGAATTATTTTTGGAAGTCCTTACTTATTTGAAAGGAAAATGATCTTCCATCGCCATGAAAACAAATATCATCTCTTTAAAGATGTCAAGGAGTTCATTGTCATAGCACATCGCAAGAAGACACATATAGCGATGGTAAATGCGAGACAAGTAAAAAGGCTAGTCAATTCTAGAAAGATTTTTGTACTTCTTATGGTTAAGCCCAAGGTTGATATGAATCATGAGTCATTTGAAAATTGTGATTCCAAGCTTAAATCAGATTTATATGATTTAGTTGATGCACAACATGAGATGTTTCAAGAATTGACAAGTTTACCTCCTAAAAGGGAGATTTAACATGAGATCCATTTACATCAAGATTGTCCTCTTCCTAACATCGACATGTACCGCTTGTATATCATGGAGAACGCTGAAATCAAGAGGAAAATTAAATAGTTTTTTGACAAAGGATTCATAAGACCAAGCACTTCGCCATGTGGGTCACTGATAGTGTTGATTCCAAAGAAAGATGGAACTTGGTGTATGTGTGTGGACTTCAGGGCATTGAACAAAATAACGGTAAAGAATCGTTACCCACTTCCAAGGATAGATCACTTGCTGGATCAGCTGAAAGATGCTAAATATTTCACTAAGTTAGAATTACGTAGTGGTTATCATCAAGTTAGAATTGCAGAAAGTGACATTTGGAAGACATCATTTAAAACCAAACAGGGACTCTTTGAGTGGCTTGTTATGCCGTTTGGTTTATGCAATGCACCTGCAACTTTCATGCGGGTAATGGATGATGTCTTACGTCCTTTTCTTGATGATTTTGTTATTTTCTACTTAGATGAAATATTAATTTTCAGCAAGACTAGAGAAGAGCATGTCATGCATGTTAAGAAAGTACTTGATGTTTTGAAGAAAAATCAGTTATTTCTTAAAATGTAAAAGTGTGAATTTGGAAAAACTTCTTTGGTTTATTTGGGACACATAGTAGGAGGAGGTGCTTTGAGAATTGATCCTTCCAAAGTATAAGCCATTGTGAATTGGCCTACTCCCAAATCATTACAGAGGTAAGAAGTTTTTTGGGTGCAGCTCAGTATTGGAGGAAGTTTATTTCTAACTTCTCTGCTATAGCAGCTCCTATGCATGCAGTGACTAGTGTGAAGCGTGCTTTCCAATGGGGAGGCAAGAAACATAAAGATTTTGAGTCTTTGAAAGAGACGATAAGTTCAGCTATATTTCTTGCATTACCGGAATTGAGACAACCATTCGAAATTCCGATAGATGCAAGCGATTACGCCATGGGTGCAGTTCTCTTACAACATGTTAAGCCTGTTGCATTTCATTCTGAGACATTTAATGGTGCTGTTGTGAATTATCCGACATATGATAAAGAGTTGTATGCGTTGGTACAAAGTTTCAAAAGATGGAAACACTATTTGATGGGCAAAGAAACAATTGTTCATATCGACCATCAGCCTTTACAATATTTGCAATTGCAAAGTAAATTGCAGCAATCACAGCATTTCAGATGGATGGGCTTCCTACAACAATTTAACTTGGTAATAAGGTACAATAAAGGTATTTACAACAAGGTTGCTAATATGATTTCAAGGCCTATTATTAGTGCTAGTACTTTGCTTATGAATGATTCTATTGTTCATGAGAGCTACATAGAACAGTATGCATCAGATGTTGATTTTAAGGATGTGTATGCTAACTTGAGTGAAGGGAATCATGTTGAGGAGAATGATTATAATTTGCATAATAATTTGCTGTTTCATATGGGCAAGTTATGTATACCTCAGGGGGAGAGACTAAGCATGATGAGAGAGGCTCATTCTTCTCTCATAGCTGAGCATTTCAGGGTAAGAAAAATAGTGGCACATTTATAGAGTTATTGTTATTGGCCTCGCATGGTAGATAATGTTTCACATTTCATTAGAGGTTGTTCATTATGTGCTACAAGCAAGCCTAGCAATAGGAAGCTTGGTTTATATATTCCATTTCTGGTACCTTCTAGACGATGGGAAAGTGTTTCTATGGATTTTGTTGGAGGGCTACCATTATCTAGAAAGCAGCATGATTATCTTTATGTAGTAGTTGATCGTTTCAACAAGATGTGTATTCTTATGCCTTGTAAGAAAACTATAACTGCTAAAAAAACTGCTGATTTATATTTTCAACATGTATGGGTTCATTATGGCTTGCTTACTTCTATTGTTAGTGACAGGGATTCCAGGTTTGTAGGGAATTTTTGGTCCAATTTATGGAAGATGATGGACACCAAATTGAAGAAGAGTACTGCTTTCCATCCGCAAACAGATGGCCAAATAGAGGTAGTGAACAAAACCATTGTACATCTTTTGAGAGGTTATTGCAGCAAGCATCCCAAGCTTTGGGATGAGCATTTGCATTACATTTAGCATGCTTACAACCAGGCCAAGTACTCTTCTACAAATACTTCCCCTTTTGAAGCTTGTTTTGGGTATTTGCCTAACTCACCTTTAGATTTTATTCTTGAGAAGGATGTGGCTATTTATGGTCATAGTTACATTGACAAAGCTCGCATGTTCATTGAAATAATTCAGCTCATACATCAGCAAGTTCAAGAACAAGTTGAAAAAAGTCAAGGCAAGTACAAGGAGAGGCATGATAAGCACAGAATTGATCATAAGTTTCAAGAAGGAGATGAGGTATGGTTGCATATTAGTAAGGAAAGAATGTAAGGAGAAGGTAAAAAGCTGAAGCCTATTCATTATGGTCCATTCAAGATCCTTTAGAAATTTGGAAATAATGCTTTTCAATTAGATTTGCCTTCATACATGCAAATGTATTCCGTTGTGAATGTGGAAAATTTATGTTTGTATGAACCTCCTTTAATTACAGATATTGAAAGTGACATTCAGCTACCATCCATAAAGGATTTCTCGCTAGAATTTTTGGATGAATTGAAAGAGGATGCTATCCTTGACAGAAGGACACACACTTCAAGGAGGGGAAATGTTGATTATGTTTGGGTTGGTCTTAAAGGCAGAAAATCGAGTAAGGAAAAGTGCATTAAGGTGGAAAAGGTGAGGGACCTGTACCCTCATTTTCTTAACAGGTAATTGAAGGCTTTTGGGCTCCAAAAGCTTCCCAATGGGGAGGTTTGATCAGGTGATCATGTCCTAAGTGAAAAAAATGCTCAAAATTGTAACTGCTTAGAATTGGTAATAAATTGATCGAACGGATAGTGTTCGTCATTACGATCCTAACACCGCAAACGACACTCAAATCCGATATCGGATGTGGAAGATATTCAAGTTTTAATTTGTCCAGTAACCTTCAAAACATCACTTTGGAATTCAAAAAATGGCATATTCAGAAATTATTTCCTATGGAAAAAATTTCATTTTTTATAAAAAAAAGGATGGCCTATCAGAGGGTGCCACGTGGCTTGCCCAGAGACTGCCACATGGCCCCAGAACTAAAGGTTCAAGTTGCGTTTAATTTTTTTTTTGGTTTAAAAACTCCATGGTCAGACCCGACCCGAGCTGAACGCTATGGGTCAGTCGGGCCCGACCCGACCCGAATGGGCACAGGTAACCCACGAGGTCAGCACTAAACACAACATGAAAATTTGGTTGAACAAAGGTTTGGGTAGCGTCTGCACAAAGGACTGGGTGGTGTCTACCCGTGAACAGGTGGGTGGAGCTGAACACCGGCGGGCACGACTGAACGCAAAGTTGGTTGAATGCGGTTGTGTTTATATGTTGAAACGGGTGGAGACTGCATGAAACCCTGGGTCATGGTTGAATGAGCATTTGAACGTGAACATGTTGGGGTCACGAAATAGCGGTTGGAAAATGACATGGGTGGAGAATAAGGGTTAGCTCCCATGGTGTTAGCCCTCAGCCCATAAGACCTCAAGCGGAGACCATGGGCGCGGTTAACCTTATCCGCTAGCTCCTTAACTGTCCGAAAGCCTCGCATATGAACGCGCTGACATCTAACAGTTAATTTAAATGTTTCCACCTAATTTGGAGTGGGTCCCCCTAAACCGGCGGAAGCCAAAATGGCGAAGTTAACTGCAGTCTCCCAAATTT
This sequence comes from Pinus albicaulis, assembly GCA_034641835.2. Lineage (NCBI taxonomy): Eukaryota > Viridiplantae > Streptophyta > Pinopsida > Pinales > Pinaceae > Pinus > Pinus albicaulis. The sequence continues at coordinate 1,031,598,109 of CM076574.1, forward strand.
AGAGGAGGGTTTTTAGGCCAAACTAGACAAATCTTGTTTGGATCATAACTTTCACATTACTGAACCTTTTGGAGCAATTTTTTTTTTGATTTCGGGTATTTTGAGCATTCCAGATCCAATGGCATAGGTTTTAGAGTTAACAGAGCTCATATTTAGGTAATTTTTCAGCATATAATCTTGGAGAGCCATCAGGTCCTAGGGAGTGTTGGAGCTGTATTGGGTTATGGTTAACCATTGGAGGTGAAACAAAAGTCAATCCTTACTGTTTTCTGTGTTTTGAACTCATTTCTACAGCTTATTTTGCCTGTTTAGGATTTCTTATCAATGTATAACCAATTTGAGTATCTAATAAGAGCAAGGACATGCCCTTGGGGGCCTTGGACCCGACAGATGTAGCCCAAGAGGGGTGAACTGCCTCATCAGCTGCTGTGTTATATTATGTGATTTTATCTTGCTATGTTTTTCAGATTTAATATGTTAAACAGTAAAAATAAATAACACTCCTTCACACATAAGAATACGAAATTTACCAAAAACACTTTTTTTCAATTGCAAGACATTAATAACAGTTTGCACATATAACTTTATGGAAATAAATACCTTGAACAGAAAATACAAGTAGTTTCATTTTCAGATCATGAGTGTTAACTTCTACAAGTTCTAAAGACAGAGTCTGTAAAGGGCCAGGTAGCCTCTGGATCTCATCGTTTTATCAAAGGTGACATATCCAGTAAATTCCCCTACAGTCAATCTCTGGAATAGATATAAGAAGTTGCATTTTCAGATCATCAAGTCATGGGGATTAGGCATTATTAAACCATATCGGGAGTGGGAGATCTATTTAACATAGCTAGAGTCATTTGTTTCAGCTCAAATTTGGTATGTAAGTCTCTTATGACCTAAGATAAGGGATCCCACTGTCATTTGCCCTTATTTTTACGCAAATATTTGAAGTTAACGTTTTTAGGGCTAAAATAGCTGCTTTTCCCCACTTTTGGTTGAAGAAATGAATCATAATGATTGCTTCTGAACATATTACTGAAGAACATCTGATTTAATACTTGTTATGAGTTATATGGCTACATCTCCAATTCTGTAATACCTTAAGGTATTCTATTTGTTGTAGAAAATCCCTGTTTTGGGATATTACATGACGATTCTATTAGACTTCGAATTTTTCAGAGAACATTAATAGGATTAGCTGCTAAGTGGAATATTGAACTGCCACAAGTCTCGTTTAGCAATTTCAATGCTCTAGAAAATTCCTTCTTAACTCATTTTCAGTTGCCCGTCAGATATGACAATGGCACAGAATTATTAACTTCACTAAAACAATCTACATCTACCTATATATTAGATCATATTCATGAATGGAGACGTAGAAGATGTTTGGTAAAAGTTTTTATCCCAGATAAAATATTGGCAAAATGGTTTGTTAAATCATTATTACCAAAAATCATTGAAGATGTAGCCAAAGTAGGAGTTGTTACGGAAGAACAAGTTATTGCTCAATCTCAATATCTAGACTTAGTATATACCCATTCCAGAATTTTGTATGAGAAAATCCTCAATTTACCACGACCTATTCAGTTAACTACAACTCCTTCAGGCTCTCATGCTGCTGATGGTGTAATCGGTTCAGTTACTACAACTAAAAATAAGAAGAAATCTTCAAATATTACTTCTCCTATAATAACTTTACCGAATTCATCAAAAGGAGAATCTTCCTTGGAAACTACTGTCAATATTCACATTGTAGATTCATCTACTAAGTCAAAATCTAGCAAAAAGAAAAAGGGGAAGAAAAATAATAAATAGACCTCACCTCCTAAATAAAAAAACTGAAAAAACTGAATCAACTGATGACAAATAGAAACCTCGTTATCCTTGTATCTGTGACGAGGATCATTTCACCAAGGAATGTCCGCATAGGGAAGAAGTTTCTAAGTTCGTCAAAGGTTCACCCACTCCTACTGTCTCGAAGGATCCCTTTCCAATTCAAGATAGTAAAATGGTTGCATCTTCTTCTAATCCTTTAGAAAATATTTTGATGGTTGCAACTCGATCACAAGATTATGGTAGTAAAAGTTCTGTTACTGGTAAAGAAGTAGAAAATTCTAATTCTTCACAAGCTGCATCTACTTTGGTTTTCGATCCGCTTCACATCGAGAAACCAAATCCTGACTTAGTAATCAAACCGCCTCCTAAAGGTGTACTTCGTAAATCAGCTTTCAATCCACATGCGAGAGCTTCTAAGAATTACAACATTGTCGAAGATTTGGCAATTTCCCCTTCGACAATGTCAGCTTTGGAAGTGCTGCAATCATGTCCAGCACAAAGGAAATTACTATTGTCATTTTTAGGAGCCGTAGATTTGTAGGATTCGAATCTTATGATCTTTGATCTAGAAAATTTTACACCTCGCCTACCCCATCAAATGGCTTTCTAGATTCCAGTGTTAGTAAAAAACACACGTTTCTTTCGTATCGTGATTGATGAAGGGGCCTCTACGTGTATCATGTCGTTGAGTTGTTGGAAATCACTGGGTTCTCCGACGCTTAACCGATCTTCGACCATCCTTAAAGCTTTTGATGGAAGAGGATTCCATCCCTATGGTATTTTACAGGATCTACCTATAGAGGTCGAAGAAAAAACTGTTAATCTAGATGTGGAAGTAGTTGATGCCCCTCTAGATTACAACCTTCTCTTGGGTCGTAATTAGTCTTATGCTATGACTGATGTCGTATCTTCCATCTTTTGAATCATCATGTTTCCTCATCAAGGAAATATTGTGAAAGCCGACCAGCTCTCATATTATTCATCTGATCCAGCTTCTACGGATAGCATTCAGCGTGTTGGAAAAACAACTATCCCTTATAAGGATGTAGGAGTAGGCTTAATTAAATATTCCGCTTTGTTGGGAACTTTTTCTTTTCCTCCACCTAACGTACCGCGTACTATAGCTAATATCAATATGATTACATCAAGCACTGTTCCATTTGATGATACTTGGATAGTGCCTTTAGAGTCAGAACTAGATTCGTTTGAAGGCACGATGCCTTTGAGTCCATTTGAATTGGCATATCAAGCAGTACAATCTTTTTCCAATTTATCTTCAATTGATTCAGACCCTATGAATGTGGTCTATGAAAAATATTCTTCATCTTCAAGCTTAGCTATCACATCAATTTCAGATACTTTTCCAGAAGTCTTTAATACTGACGAAAACATTCGTGAATTTTTGTCCATAGATGACCTACCGTGGGATGATGTCCATCATAGATCATCATTTTTACCTGAGCTTGATAAATTCGAAGATAATTTTTCATCCATTTTCACTACCAATTATGTCAAGGAACCCCAGAATCCGATATAAAGCACACATTCAAACTTTGAAGTAAATTTGGGGAATATTTCTTCCACAATTCCTATTGACATATCGGTAAAACTAGGAATTGTTGAAAACATTCATATAAGCGCTTCTTGTACAAAAGATGAAATTGATATATACAAAGCCCTATTTCAAGAATTCCACGACATTTTTGCATGGTCGTATGAAGAAATGCCAGGAATCGATCCTAAAATTTTTGTTCATGAAATCAAAACATACTTGGATGCTAAACCTATTAGACAAAAATTACGTCAGATAAATCCATGAAAAGCTGCTGCAATCAAAGCTGAAGTTGAAAAATTACTTCGCGCAGGATTTATTTATCCAATACCTTTAACATATTGGGTATCTAATATTGTCCCTGTTAATAAAAAACAAGGAACAATTAGAGTATGTATCGATTATAGGGATATAAATAGAGCTTGTCCCAAAGACAATTATCCAACCCCTTATATCGATCAAATCATTGACGATTGTGCTGGAAGTGAAATGTTTTCATTTATGGATGGGTTTTCCGGTTATAATCAAATAAACATACTCCCTGCTGATCAACCAAAAACAACATTCATTTGTCCATGGGGAACTTTCGCTTACCATAAATTACCATTTGGACTTAAGAATGCTTGGGAAAATTTTCAACGGGCTATGTCCTATGCTTTCCATGACATTAAACACATTGTGCAACCTTATCTCGATGATCTACCTACTCATTCCTGTTGGCTTGAGGGGTCCTGACATAGGTTTGGTGTGCAAGGTTTGCCAACAAACCCCTATACTACTAGCCCTTTTGGCAGCAACCTGCTTTCGCAGGTCACAGTCTCACCCGAAGTAGTATGGGTGGGTGCTGGAACCAGGTTTCCGCACCCTGAGAAAGGAAAGGTAAGGCAAGCAGAGCTGTGTTTTGTTCAGATTACCTTGTTTCTTCGCAGGGTTAATTATGTATCTATTTGCATCCACGTGCACTAGATCTATAATTATATGCTTTCTATAACATCAACACAACATTATATAAACAGAGCAGAATAGATCTAGATCCAAGCATTCAATATACAGACCTTTGCAGTGGAAAGACAGGAAATACGTAACACAACAATTATCAGCAATTCATACAACAGTACTCACAGATTCAAATCTCTAATAATCCTTCACATTCATTCATTCATCAACCTTTCCTTACAATTACCTTCCCAACCTGTGCACACAGCAGCAGGGTCAGCACAGAGCTGGACTAGGATCTCCGCGCACATAGCCAGCAGGAGTCCATTCCCCAAAACCCAAACAGATAGCTAAAACATAGATCGCCTCAATAGCTCATCAATTCCTATCCTTTACCATATGAAATGCATCTCTATTTATAACAATCTAGCCTCAACATTCCTATGGTCCGCAACCCATGGTTTTCGGATCCCTAGTTTACCCTTTGACCCATTACAATACATTTAGGGCTTTGACTCACCCCAAAACCCCCTGCGCTATACTAAATATAATCAAAATTAACCAAAATGGACCAGTTTCGTAGCTTGTTAGGAGACCCCATTCCAACAGTCCCCTAACACAATCTTGTGACTCGTGCCGAGTCACTGCTCTGGTGCGGCTTCTATCTGTGCATGTAGGGTAGCCAGACAATGGAAAAGTGGAGGGAGTACGTCCTGACTTTGGGCCACAACTTGTTGCATAATGTTGACTAGCGTTAGAGAGGCAGGCCCATCTGTATCCGCAACAACCCGTTCTAACAGCTGGTGGAGGCATGCGATGGCAGACTGAGCATCGTGTGCAAGCTGGAGTGTGGTATCTGACCATGGCTTCAACCGTTTTCGAACAACCTTCTTGGAGTGGCGAAGGTCCTAAACCCTGTCCCTGACGGCTAGGCACTGCGCAGAGATGGGGGAAGGTGTGTAGAACAGCTTCCGCCTGCTGTAATTCCTGCTGGACATGCTGAAGTGTGGAATGGTGCTGTACTGCCATCCATAGCTGTGTAGCTGTTTCAACCAATTGGGCTCCCTACGCCAGCTGCCCTTGAATAATATTCATTGCATCAGTGACCACAGTGATCCGCTGGGCTCGTTCTTTTGGAGGCATGTCATACTGCTGTCGCTTGTCTTGGTCATGGCGACGAACCTATCGCAACACTCTGGAGGATAGTCCTTTTAACTTTGTACTAGATAGCTGCGCTAAGTCTAATTTAACATCCCCCGTAGGTGGGTCGGGAGTGCGAACTATGGCAGCGCAGGGAAGTAAACATACATTGCTTCTAGTGGGTGGCGTTCGAAAACATCGGAGAAGTCGCAATAAGTCTCGGTACTGCAACGTTCCTGCTGGGCGTGATTCGCAGATAATCCCTTCTGTCGGAAGCTTGTGCACACTCCTATTACTGCACTCAGTATCCCTAGGTCCTCTTAGTAGTTCCTTTGGCGGGTTGGGATCCATCCTTTTGACAGAGGGACGAGCATTACAAAGAGTATGGATGAACACAAAAAACTAGAACGCAAATAGCCAAAGCCTATGAAAGGGTGAATAAATAGCCTGACCCGAAGTTTTCCAGCCATCCACGCCCCAACAAAAGCTATCTAATGGCGAGATAGCTCATTCGTGGCACGTACCCTCTATCTATCGGACCGTGCTTATCATAAATGGTGGTATTGATGACCGACCACTTATTTTTCATGTTTGTGAGTGTCTTTTCTTATTAAATCGGGGTGTGCGGACAGTCATCCTTCGTGCCCAAGATCGTGTCCATGGAATGTCAGACCATGGAAGACGCTTGTAGGTCATTTTGGTATCTTGAATGAGGGTTGACGTGAGGTATATCTGCACGTTGCTCAGCAGTATTTTCGAGGCCTTTACTTCATTCGTGGGCGAGACGTCCTTGCATGAGAAGGCTGCGTCATACGTCCTCATGTTAGTTATTACTTGAGATGTTCGTCGATTCTCCCGGATAGACATGGTTTTAGACAAGTCCGTAATCCTATGTGTGCTTAGGTCATTGGTACCTTGGTAAGTCTGGTCGGGCAAGGGACGATCACACCTTTGAGTGTTGCACGTCAGCAGGTACCCGTGTAGGTCGACGGACCTTGGGGCCCATCTGGCTACTGGGGTTTCTATACGCAGGATCAACCTACTCCAGTACTTCCCCTGATTAAAGAATACTGGTTGTTGCATAGGTACTTCGCATCGGGTTAGCAGTAGTGCTTCGGGCCTACGTTCTGTGGGAAATTTAGGTTCCTCAGACTGCTAAGTATCACCTGCGTCCTCGTGGCCGGGAAAGGTTCTTTCTGTGGTAGAGATGCGACAGAAATTTCTGATGGTCTGAAGGCTGCGAAGTGTTGAAACCTCATGCAACCGAATTTTCCAATTCTCCAGCTCCTCATTGGAGTCGGAAAAACATTCATTGTCCTTTTCCCAACAGAGCATTCCTTTATCCATGGGGTTAACCCGATCTTCATCCTGCACAGTTATCTTATAAATGTGATCTAATTCCTCATTTTCATAGGCTGGATCTGTATACTGCGTACCTTCTGCTGGATCTAGGGGTACTATGACACACGTACCTTTGTTTTCGAACACCATGCTGCATTTCTTGAGATTGATGATCCCCCCCATTTCTATTGCCCTGTCTAGCTTGAGGAGCACAGGGTAGGGGTCCGTGTCTCCAACTAGTTCTATTACTTCGAAATCAGCTAGGACCCTGACCCCTGCAATGTCAACCATGAACTTTGGTAGCCTTCCCAGAGAGATGATTTTCTGTTGATTTTACATTCGCAGCTTGATAGTGGACCATTCCAATTTAGGCTCTCCCATTCGTTGCCATGTTTGTTTTGGTAAGACGTTGGCATCCGATCCAAGATCTAAGATAACCTGATCTAAGATAACCTGATCCAAGATCTAAGATAACCTGTGTACATCCTTGGTCTCAGGGATCAAAGTGGGCCAAGCTGTGCAGGTATTTAGTAATGCTAGGAGATTTCCTACGGCCTGCGGATTCCTTAGCAACTTCAGACATGCCTTTCAAAAAAAACTCCATACCTTCTTCGATCTGAGGCTGCGTGGCGGCTGCCAATGGTGCTTGATCATTGCAAGACACTCTGTTCCGAGAGGAAAGCCCTTCTTTGTTTCCCTGGGTGTCCAACCCACTATGTGTCATGAATTTTACACTTGGATCCGTCTCCCATAGCTCAGTTTTAACCCTCTGTACATTCTACGTAGGGGTAGGCTTTTTTTCCTACGTCTTGGCTATTAAAATTGGGCAGTCTTCTACCTCATGGTCCATGTTGTAGCTTAATTCGACTCAGCTAAAAGTCAAGAGAGGGTCTCAGCAATTCAAGGTTGCTGAAGAAAAAATTATTAAGATTTAAAAAGAATTGGAACATGTTCAAATAAAAATAATCGCAAGCTCAACATATGTTGCTCAATGATTCAGAAAAAGTATATGCTATAGTATAATGTTTTTTATACTGTAACATAAAAAATAAATGTTTCTAAAAGTTCGATGAAAATTAAGTTTATTGTTAAACTTTATTTGGATGGATATTATAGTTTCATGTTTAAACGTCGAGCAAGTCTCCGAGCGGAAGTAGAAAGTATTGAAGATTATAACCGAATGATAAAGTGAAGAGGCGCAAAGAGCTCGTGAGTTATTGAATCAAGTGCCCCCGCAGTTGACCTGTTTGACCGCGGGGTAAACAACGATCAACGGTGTAGATTCATTGCGGGGGGACTAGCCAAAGTTTGCCGTCGTACTCCAGGAGCCTCCACAATGATGTCATGAGGCAAAGTGGAAGACAACTGTAATCCATGAGAAACCTTGTCAACGGCTTTTTACACGTCATTTTAGGCATTTATTACGGGTTTGTGTGGCTTTTAAATTGATCTTTATCACATTTTCAAATCATTTGTAATTGTTTTCCCCTTTGAGCCGTGTCGTCGCCACCTTTTCATTCTCCACTACTTTATGGATTGCTTTTGTTGTCTGTACAGCCATGGCCAAGCAATTTTCACTACCTGGTTCGACTAGCCACATTTCCCTCATGGAAAATGAGAGAGACATCCAAGATATCGTGTCTTCCGTAAATCATTCCCTCTTTTATCATCAAGTAACCCTAAATGCTGAGAATTCCCCAGTTTTTTCTGCCATGAAGAAATCCGGTGTCCTATCTGCATGTATCCCAAAAGCTCATTTCTTTCCCGAATTTATCTGTTGGCTGGTTTCTTCAATCTATCCCGGTAAGTGCTTTATAATGAATTCGCAAGGGGAGAATGTTCTACAGGTGTCGACACAGTTGATTCGCCAAGCGTTTTGTTTCTCCAAAGACGAGTCATCACTTCAATTCTCAGAAGACTCATTGGCAAGTTATTTTGAAAACCTTTCAGGAGAAGAATTTAATCAGTGTATGTTTCATTTGAGACCAAATTCAAAATAATTTCAACTAGAAGGTGAAGAATTCAATTTGGAGATTTTTGATGCTGAGAATAGACCAGATCTGACTGTATTGCAGAAATTCTGGGCAAAGATAATAACCTTACAGTTGACAAATCAGTATTAGGAATGATCTCCGGAAAGTTTCAGAAAAGAGACTACTGGGAATCAAAGAGACAGTGAACAAGTTTGATATATCATTTGATAAATTGACAAGAATAGATTTACCTTCATGTTGGACAGAGAAAGGAAACATTCTGTCATGGAAATTTTATGAAGATTCATTAATACTGGCAAAAAGCAAGATGGATAACAGGCATGAAAAGACACATATTTTAAAAGGAGAAACAGTGTTTACTTTCTTGCAAAGGCATTTCAATTTGTTATGGATGGTGAAGACTCTCTTCACGGAAATACCTACACACAGTCAGATTGTTGCATTCAGGTTGGAATATCATAGTTTCAAGAATTCATCAACAACCCAAAGTGAGATATGGAAAAAGTGCAAAACATTCTCAATGGACTCAGCAAAAGGAATCCCAGCATCTCAACAAAAAGTAGCCGTTGACTCAGCAACCGTATCAGAAGTGGTTGTTCTTATAGATTAGGAATTTTCAATTTCACGTTATGTTATTTTCTCAAAATCATGTAAATTGTAATAGGACCTTTTTGAGGCATGTACCTCCGTAACTGTAAGTAGTTAAAAGAAGTTAGAATTAGTTTCATCGCTGGAAACTGTTTTGTTATTTTGTATTTAAAGAAGATTCCAAGAGAAGAAAAGGCTCCGATTTTTGGACCTCCAGACAGTGATCTTTGTATTGAGATTTCAAGTGATTAATGAATGAAAAGCAAGCTTCTAGCATTCGTTGATATTGATGTGTCTTCTAGTTTACATAATGTATTTCCTGTCTTTGAATAAAATGAAGTATTGAAGCAGCAGGTCTCTTCTTACGTGTGTAAATAAGAGTTAAAACCCTTAATAGGCGCTCCTTCATTTTAACTATTCTTTTCTTATAATTCTTCTAAAGTTTGAAATGATAGATTCTATACAATAGCATATCATTTTGGGCTTTTTCCTTTCATTCTTCTTCTGATCATTTCATTCTATATCAGCAGATAATAGCATTGTGGGACATTTATATCATTTGATTTTGAAGGTTTAATGATTAAAATCTGGAGTTGATTAAATCAGGATCAATATTTCTGTGACATAATTATATGAATGTCTTAAGCACGGATTCCTTTCACAGCCAAGGAATTGTTTCTTAAGGTACACCATTAATTGGCGCCGTTGCCGAGGATCGAAGAAGCAAAGTTCATTTCCCTGGGTTTTCTTTTTATTTCCTCTAGTTGTTCAGTGAGGAGGAATTACTCAGCTGTGTTTACTTTTTACAAAATTCTCATTTTCAAAAAGCCAAACGCAAGGTCAAATACCTTGTAGTAGAAGGTTTCATAATCCCTTATTCTTGATGGTGAACAAGATTTAGATTTGAAGTTTGGTTGTTTATTATTCACCTGGCGACTCCACTGATGAAGGTTTCATTAGATGAATAATTTTTCTAGCAAGAAGATGAGAAATTATCATAGAAAAAACATGTATCAAAATTTCCGTTTTTTAAAGGAGGTTCTATTTTTTACTGTCAGTTTAGTGGTCTATTTTCCCTTTTATATTAAAAGGATTGTTTCCTGCTTTATTTTCTCAGAAGATTATAAGGCCCAAAATGTAAATTCATTATTGGAAAAAGATGATTTTTCTTCTGCTTGTATTATAGATCTTAACACAAGTGTATCTCCTAAATATGAAAGGAGGGATGATTGTTGTATTGCAATCCCAAAAGATAATCAGTCACAGTCTGGGCATAAAGGTGATGATTCATCATATTTGGATGATAATATTTTGCCTCACAAGAAATTGACTGTTTTTCAGTTCAAAAACAAAGAAATCTTTAAACCCCTGAATCTGCCTGCCATTCTCCATCAATATCCTTCAAAAGGATTCAAGTCCTTGCCAAGTTTCTCTGGGAAAGAGAAGGACATTTCAGCTAAACTACATATCTTGGAATTTGAGTACTTTCTGGACAAATTTCAAATTATTTATGAAGACGTAGCTTTAAGGATGTTTTGTCATTCTTTAAAGAAGGATGCTCAGCAATGGTTCCAGTGTTTGGAAGCAAGTTCAATTAATTCCTGGCAAGATCTTCAAGATATATTTCTTACATATTGGGGCGAGAATAAGTCATATGAAAAGCACCTCTTGGAATTATATTCTATCCGGAGGCAAAGAAATGAATCCATTTCTAAGTTTAATAGGAGGTTTCAAAAAATTTATTTCAGCATGCCAAAAGAAATTCGACCTCCAGAAGCAGCAGCTATGGTTTACTATTTTAAGGCTCTTTCTATTGTCTTGGCCTTTTATCTCAAGGAGAGAAAGCCTCGCACTCTGACGCTGATGTTTCTTTATGCACAAGAAATCGAAGATAATGTGTGGGCTTGTAGAAATTTTTCCTGTGATGTAGAAAGAACAAATTTTGTCGAAGACAAGAGGGCCTGTGAAGAAAACATTGGAATTTCTTTACAAGAGAATGTAAATTCAGAGGTGAATAAGGATTTCCAAAAAGTGTCAAAAGGTTCCTGTATTGTTGAAAGACAAGAATCTAATCATTCTGAAGATTCTAGTCAAAATTTCATTGCAACAACTGAACAACACTATGAAAGCATGGAAGATCATTGCAATAATTTTGTGAATAGCAAGGAAAATAGTGCAGTTTCTCAAACATGTTTGCAAGAGGAGGAAAATTTTCGTCAAGAATTGATGTTATACGAAGAACATCAGCATTATGGAGAGAAAACCTTGGATTTTTATTTTCAGCCTAAATGCCTACAGAAAATGGAAGTCAAGTTCCTCACACAAAATTTCTAATTGAAAAGTCAAACAATGAAAGAAGATGCCATGTTCAAATAAGTCTACATCAGCAAAATGTTCAAGAAAAGAAGATAGCCAAAGTTTTGTCTCATGATTTCTATGATCTAGTTGCTAAATATATGACAAATTTCTTTGGTCAGCAACAAGCTTTTATGCAAGGGTATGTACAAAATTTTGTATATGAAAATTTTTCATGGTACATTCCTCTTTTGATTTTTAAATTTTAGCAGTATGAAGGTATTAAATCTAACAAGCAGATGTTGGATTGGTTCCATTGGAAGGTTGACTTCACTTGAGTAAGTTCAACCATACATATACATATATAGGAGTTGTACATAAATAAGCTCAGGAATTGAGCATTCCCAGTTGCAGTATTTCTAGTTTATCATTTTTAGTTCAAGAATAAAGATCCTAGAAGAGAGAGGTTTCAGAGAAGTTTGAAATTTTCAGAGATTTTAGATTGGGAGAAAATTCAGTTTGACTCGAATCCATGCCCAATAAAGGCTACCTGTCTATAAGCTCGCTTTGCTCCATGCCCAATAAAGGCTACTGATCTACAAGTTCTCAGCACTTTGCTACCAAAGTGCTGTCCCCAATTGGAGCCAGATGTTGTAGCTTAATTCGACTCAGCTAAAAGTCAAGAGAGGGTCTCAGCAATTCAAGGTTGCTGAAGAAAAAATTATTAAGATTTAAAAAGAATTGGAACATGTTCAAATAAAAATAATCGCAAGCTCAACATATGTTGCTCAATGATTCAGAAAAAGTATATGCTATAGTATAATGTTTTTTATACTGTAACATAAAAAAGAAATGTTTCTAAAAGCTCGATGCAAATTAAGATTATTGTTAAACTTTATTTGGATGTAGATTATAGTTTCATGTTTAAACGTCGAGCAAGTCTCCGAGCGGAAGTAGCAAGTATTGAAGATTATAACCGAATGATAAAGTGCGGAGGCACAAAGAGCTCGTGAGTTATTGAATCAAGTGCCCCCGTAGTTGACCTGTTTGACCATGGGGTAAACAACGATCAACGGTGTAGATTCATTGCGGGGGGACTAGCCAAAGTTTGCCGCCGTACTCCAGGAGCCTCTGCAATGACGTCATGAGGCAAAGTGGAAGATAGCTGTAATCCATGAGATACCTTGTCAACGGCTTTTTACACGTCATTTCAGGCATTTATTATGGGTTTGCGCGGCTTTTAAATTTATCTTTATCACATTTTCAAATCATTTGTAATTGTTTTCCCCTTTGAGCCGTGTCGTCGCCACCTTTTCATTCTCCACTACTTTACGGATGACTTCTGTTGTCTGTACAACCATGCCCAAGCGATTTTCACTACTTGGTTCGACTAGCCACATTTCCCTCATGGAAAATGAGAGAGACATCCAAGATACTGTGTCTTCCATAAATCATCCCCTCTTTTATCATCAAGTAACCCTAAATGCCGAGAATTCCCCAGTTTTTTCTGCCATGAAGAAATCCGGTGTCCTGTCTGCATGTATCCCAAAAGCTCATTTCTTTCTCGAATTTATCTGTTGGCTGGTTTCTTCAATGTATCCTGGTAAGTGCTTTATAATGAATTCGCAGGGGGATAATGTTCTACATGTGTTGACACAGTTGATTTGCCAAGCGTTTTGTTTCTCCCAAGACGAGTCATCACTTCAATTCTCAGAAGACTCATTGGCAAGTTATTTTGAAAACCTTTCAGGAGAAGAATTTAATTAGTGTATGTTTCATTTGAGACCAAATTCAAAAGAATTTCAACTAGAAGGTGAAGAATTCAATTTGGATATTTTTGATGCTGAAGATAGACTAGTTCTGAGTTGTATTACAGAAATTCTGGGCAAAGATAATGACCTTACAGTTGACAAATCATTATTAGGAATGATCTCCAGAAAGTTACAGAAAAGAGACTGATGGGAATCAAAGAGACAGTGAACAAGTTTGATATATTGACAAGAATAGGTTTACCTTCATGTTGGATAGAGAAAGGAAACATTCTGTCATGGAAATTTTATGAAGATTCATTAATACTGGCAAAAAGCAAGATGGATAACAGGCATGAAAAGACGCAGATTTTAAAAGGAGAAACATTGTTTAATTTCTTACAAAGGCATTTCAATTTGTTATGGATGGTGAAGAATCTCTTCACAGAAATACCTACACACAGTCAGATTGTTGCATTCAGGTTGGAATATCATAGTTTCAAGAATTCATCAACAACCCAAAGTGAGATATGGAAAAAGTGAAAAACATTCTCGATGGACTTAGCAAAAGGAATCCCAACATCTCAACAAAAAGTAGCCGTTGACTCAACAACCATATTAGAAGCGGCTGTTCTTATAGATTAGGAATTTTCAATTTCATGTTAAGTTATTTTCTCAAAATCATGTAAATTGTAATAGGACCTTTTTTAGGCATGTACCTCCGTAACTGTAAGTAGTTAAAGCAGTTAGAATTAGTTTCATCGCTGGAAACTGTTTTTTTATTTTGTATTTAAAGAAGATTCCAAGAAAGGAAAAGGTTCCGATTTTTGGACCTCCAAACAGTGATCTTTGTATTGAGATTAAAGTGATTAATGAATGAAAAGAAAGCTTCTAGCATTCGTTGATATTGATGTGTCTTCTAGTTTACATAATGTATTTCCTGTCTTTGAATAAAATGAAGTATTGAAGCAGCAGGTCTCTTTTTACGTGTGTAAATAAGAGTTAAAACCCTTAATAGGCGCTCCTTCATTTTAAGTGTTCCTTTCTTATAATTCTTCTGAAGTTTGAGATGATAGATTCTGTACAACAGCATATCATTTTGGGATTTTTCCTTTCATTCTTCTTCTGATCATTTCATTCTATATCAGCAGATAATAGCATTGTGGGACATTTATAGCATTTGATTTTGAAGGTTTAATGATTAGAATCTGGAGGTGATTAAACATGGATCAATATTTTTGTGACATAATTATATGAATGTATTAAGCACAAATTCCTTTTCACAGCCAAGGAATTGTTTCTTAAGGTACAACATTAATTGGTGCCGTTGCCAGGGATCGAAGAAGCGAAGTTCATTTCCCTGGGTTTTCTTTCTATTTCCTCTAGTTGTTCAGGGAGGAGGAAGTACTCAGCTGTGTTTACTTTTTACATAATTCTCATTTTCAAAAAGCCAAACGCGAGGTCAAATACCTTGTAGCAGAAGGTTTCATAATCCCTTATTCTTGATGGTGAACAAGATTCAAATTTGAATTTTGGTTTTTTATTATTAAGCTTGCGACTCCATTGATGAAGGTTTCATTAGATGGATTTTTCTAGCAAGAAGATGAGAAAGTATCATGGAAAAAACCTGTATCAGTATTTCCGTTTTTTAAAGGAGGTTCTATTTTTTACTGTCAGTTTAGTGGTCTATTTTCCCTTTTACATTAAAAGGATTGTTTCCTGCTTTATTTTCTCAGAAGATTATAAGGCCCAAAATGTAAATTCATTATTGGAAAAAGATGATTTTTCTTCTGCTTGTATTATATATCTTGACACAAGTGTATCTCCTAAATATCAAAAGGAGGGATGATTGTTGTATTACAATCCCGAAAGATAATCAGTCACAGTCTGGGCATAAAGGTGATGATTCATCATCTTTGGATGATGATATTTTGCCTCACAAGAAATTGACTATTTTTCAGTTAAAAAACAAAGAAATCTTTAAACCCCTGAAGCTGCCCGACATTCTCCATCAATATCCTTCAAAAGGATTCAAGTCCTTGCCAAGTTTCTTCAGGAAGGAGAAGGAAATTTCAGATAAACTACATATCTTGGAATTTGAGTACTTTCTAGACAAATTTCAAATTATTTATGAAGACGTAGCTTTAAAGATGTTTTGTCATTCTTTAAAGCAGCATGCTCAGCAATGGTTCCAGTGTTTGGAAGCAAGTTCAATTAATTCCTGGCAAAATCTTCAAGATATATTTCTTACATATTTGGGCGAGAATAAGTCATATGAAAAGCACCTCTTGGAATTATATTCTATTCGGAGGCAAAGAAATGAATCAATTTATGAGTTTAATAGGAGGTTTCAAAAAATTTATTTCAGCATGCCAAAAGAAATTCGACCTCCAGAAGCAGCAACTATGGTTTACTATTTGAAGGCTCTTTCTATTGTCTTGGATTTTTATCTCAAGGAGAGAAAGCCTCGCACTCTGATGCTGATGTTTATTTATGCACAAGAAATCGAAGATAATGTGTGGGTTTGTAGAAATTTTTCCTGTGATGTAGAAAGAACAAGTTTTGTCAAAGACAAGAGGGCCTGTGAAGAAAACATTGGAATTTATTTACAAGAGAATGTAAATTCAGAGGTGAATAAAGATTTCCAAAAAGTGTCAAAAGGTTCCTGTATTGCTGAAAGACAAGAATCTAATCATTCTGAATATTCTAGTCAAAACCTCGTTGCAACAACTGAACAACACTATGAAAGCATGGAAGATCATTGCAATAATTTTGTGAATAGCGAGGAAAATAGTGCAGTCTCACAAACATGTTTGCAAGAGGAGGAAATTTTTTGTCAAGAATTGATGTTATACGAAGAACATCAGCATTATGGAGAGCAAACCTTGTATTTTTATTTTCAGCCTAAATGCTTGCCTACAGAAAATGGTAGTCAAGTTCCTCACACACAATTTATAATTGAAAAGTCAAACAATGAAAGAAGCTGCCATGTTCAAAGAAGTCTACATCAGCAAAATGTTCAAGAAAAGAAGATAGCCAAAGTTTTGTCTCATGATTTCTATGATCTAGTTGCTGAATATATGACAAATTTCTTTGGTCAGCAATAAGCTTTTATGCAAGGGTATGTACAAAATTTCGTATATGAAAATTTTTCATGGTACATTCCTCTTTTGATTTTTAAATTTCAGCAGTATGAAGGTATTAAATCTAACAAGCAGATGTTGGATTGGTTCCATTGGAAGGTTGAATTCACTTGAGTAAGTTCAACCATACATATACATATATAGGAGTTGTACATAAATAAGCTTAGGAGTTGAGCATTCCCAGCTGCAGTATTTTTAGTTTATCATTTTCAGTTCAAGAATAAAGATCCTAGAAGAGAGAGGTTTCAGAGAAGTTTGAAATTTTCAGAGATTTTAGATTGGGAGAAAATTCAGTTTGACTCGACTCCATGCCCAATAAAGGCTACCGGTCTACAAGCTCGCTTTTCTCCATGCCCAATAAAGGCTACTGATCTACAAGTTCTCAACACTTTGCTACCAAAGTGCTGTCCCCAATTGGAGCCATATGTTGTAGCTTAATTCGACTCAGCTAAAATTCAAGAGAGGGTCTCAGCAATTCAAGGTTGCTGAAGAAAAAATTATTAAGATTTAAAAAGAATTGGAACATGTTCAAATAAAAATAATCGCAAGCTCAACATATGTTGCTCAATGATTCAGAAAAATTATATGCTATAGTATAATGTTTTTTATATTGTAACATAAAAAAGAAATGTTTCTAAAAGCTCGATGCAAATTAAGATTATTGTTAAACTTTATTTGGATGTATATTATAGTTTCATGTTTAAATGTCGAGCAAGTCTCCGAGAGGAAGTAGCAAGTATTGAATATTATAACCAAATGATAAAGTGCGGAGGCACAAAGAGCTCGTGAGTTATTGAATCAAGTGCCCCCGCAGTTGACCTGTTTGACCGCGGGGTAAACAACGATCAACGGTGTAGATTCATTGCGGGGGGGCTAGCCAAATTTTTCCGCCGTACTCCAGGAGCCTCCGCAATGACGTCATGAGGCAAAGTGGAAGACAGCTGTAATCCGTGAGAAACCTTGTTAACGACTTTTTACACGTCATTTAAGGCATTTATTACGGGTTTGCGCGGCTTTTAAATTTATCTTTATCACATTTTCAAATCATTTGTAATTGTTTTCCCCTTTGAGCCGTGTCGTCGCCACCTTTTCATTCTCCACTACTTTACAGATGGATTCTGTTGTCTGTACAGCCATGGCCAAGCGATTTTCACTACCTAGTTCGACTAGCCACATTTCCCTCATGGATAATGAGAGAGACATCCAAGATACCGTGTCTTCTGTAAATCATCCCCTCTTTTATCATCAAGTAACCCTAAATGCCGAGAATTCCCCAGTTTTTTCTGCCATGAAGAAATCCGGTGTCCTGTCTGCATGTATCCCAAAAGATCATTTCTTTCTCGAATTTATCTGTTGGATGGTTTCTTCAATGTATCCCGGTAAGTGCTTTATAATGAATTCGCAGGGGGAGAATGTTCTACAGGTGTCGACGTAGTTGATTCGCCAAGCGTTTTGTTTCTCCAAAGACGAGTCATCACTTCAATTCTCAGAAGACTCATTGGAAAGTTATTTTGAAAACCTTTCAGGAGAAGAATTTAATTAGTGTATGTTTCATTTGAGACCAAATTCAAAAGAATTTCAACTAGAAGGTGAAGAATTCAATTTGGAGATTTTTGATGCGCGAAGATAATTACAGCTAAGGTTGTATTACGAAATTACAGTCAAGGATAATGACCTTACGATTGAAAAATCGATACTTAGGAATGATCTTCGGAAAGTTGCATAAAAGAGACTACTGGGAATCAAAGAGGCAGTGAACAAGTTTGATATATCATTTGAGAAATTGACAAGAACAAGTTTGCCTTCATGTTGGACAGAGAAAGGAAATATTATGTCTTGGAAATTTTATGAAGATTCATTAATACTGGCAAAAAGCAAGATGGATAACAAGCATGAAAAGACGCAGATTTTAAAAGGAGAAACAGTGTTTAATTTCTTGCAAAGACATTTCAATTTGTTATGGATGGTGAAGACTCTCTTCACAGAAATACCTACACACAGTCAGATTGTTGCATTCAGGTTGGAATATCATAGTTTCAAGAATTCATCAACAACCCAAAGTGAGATATGGAAAAAGTGCAAAACATTCTCGATGGACTCAGCAAAAGGAATCCCAGCATCTCAACAAAAAGTAGTCGTTGACTCAGCAACTGTATCAGAAGCGGCTGTTCTTATAGATTAGGAATTTTCAATTTCACGTTATGTTATTTTATCAAAATCATGTAAATTGTAATAGGACCTTTTTGAGGCATGTACCTCCGTAACTGTAAGTAGTTAAAGCAGTTAGAATTAGTTTCATCGTTGGAAACTGTTTTGTTATTTTGTATTTAAAGAAGATTCCAAGAAAGGAAAAGGTTCCGGTTTTTGGACCTCCAGACAGTGATCTTTGTATTGAGATTTCAAGTGATTAATGAATGAAAAGCAAGCTTCTAACATTCGTTGATATTGATGTGTCTTCTAGTTTACATAATGTATTTCCTTTCTTTGAATAAAATGAAGTATTGAAGCAGCAGGTCTCTTTTTACGTGTGTAAATAAGAGTTAAAACCCTTAATAGGCGCTCCTTCATTTTAACTGTTCCTTTCTTATAATTCTTTTGAAGTTTGAGATGATAGATTCTGTACAATAGCATATCATTTTGGGCTTTTTCCTTTGATTCTTCTTCTGATCATTTCATTCTATATCAACAGATAATAGCATTGTGGGACATTTATAGCATTTGATTTTGAAGGTTTAATGATTAAAATCTGGAGGTGATTAAACAAGGATCAATATTTCTATGACATAATTATATGAATGTCTTAAGCACGGATTCCTTTTCACAGCCAAGGAATTGTTTCTTAAGGTACAACAGTCCAGCTGCCTACAATATTTACACGACGGCCTGGTGTGGGATTAGGGAATTCTCTGGAAAAGTGCCCTATTTCTCCACAGTTATAATAGATTAGCTGACCTCATCCTCAGCTTGCGCTTCCTCCCTGACCTCCTTTTCCTCATGCCGGTGATCCGCCAAAGTGTTCAGTGAGTCTTGGCGATGCAGGGTTTGATTACACTCGATATAAGTTCCCATGATCCATCATTAAGTCATATGTTCGAAAGTTCTGCTCATCATGTCCCACTGATCGGCAGAATCGACACCATTGTTGATTTTTTCCTGGGACGTACACACCAAGCTGAGGGCAATGGTTCATATCATGCAGGCCTGCTACTTGACAATCATCACACCATAGCGCAAATTCCCTTTATCCTGGTCGCAACAGGACAGGTTCCCTACTTACCCCTGGGCATATCGGACTAGGCCCTCTTGCTTGCATATAATCGGTTAGCAGAGGGCATTGATCCTTCGTATGGCCAGACACCTGGCAACGTATGCACCAAAGATCTACGCAGATGTACTTTCCTCTTTCTTTTCGCAGGTTCTGTATCTCCATATGCATAGCCCTAAGTTGTTCCTGGATTTTTTATACCCTTGCTGATGTATCCTCCCGGGGTGCAGCTTCTAATTTCATAGCGACTTCTACAAATTTCTCCTGTGATTCAAAGGTCTGATGACTCATAGGCGTATGCAGGTGAGGTAACAACATGGCGATGAACCACTCTGTATGTTGTCTATCATCATACTCGAACCCTCCTTCCCTAATTGCCTTCTTCAACCGCTGATCAACCTCCTATGATGACTCAGACACACCTTGTTTGAAGTCCTTTACTTCCGCTACTAGCTGGGAATAAGATTTCGGCTTCTGGAATTGCTTCTTTAGAGCATCCTTGATATCTTGAATGGAGGCGGTCCCATTCTGGGCAATGTATCGCATATACCAGTCCAGAGCTTTGTCTTCAAATGCTAAAGATAGCTGCACCCTCTTTATCTTATCACTTGCCACGTTCTGCGCAGTCCAGATAGAGTCTGCCACAAACCAAAACCGGTCCATATCCTCGTCTCCTACCCCCTTGAAGGTAGGTAGTTTCAAATGCGCAGCCATATCACTGTCTAGGGGGGGTGGCGGTACAAGAAAATTCTTACCTTTACACGTCCGAGGTGGTGATATATCCGAGGGATCGTGCTCAACATGTTCCTGAAATATATTTTTGGTCCGATAGTATTTACCACTTCAGGTCGTGCCCCCATCTAGATCCAAGGTCATTCAGTCAGTATGACTACACATAATGCTCTTTTCGTACAATAATTTCTTGATCATCAATGGTAATGTCCTCAGGAATTCTCCTCGGAACCCTTTGAAAAATCATCGTTTGGCTTCAGAGTATGATACAAACTGATCAATGGCAAGTTCTATCACAAATCCTCCCAGCACACTATCCACCCAGTGATCCACGGTTCGTGTGATACTATTATCAGTTTTCTCAAGATGTTCGAGCAACTTCGGGGTCCTCAAACTGACCGTTCGTCCTTCCAGCACTTCTGGAATTCCACCAGTCTATCCAACCACTCTTGGAGTTTGATTGCAAAAGTCACAAAGAATATTTCATAGCTTTCAGTAAGGCCATACCTATTTTTCCACATTTCCACCGTTAAATTCTCACTGTGGTTTTATTTTACTGTGAACTCCTAGATCTGTCTTTTGAACCAGTCCTCGATCTCTTTTCTTTTAGGCTTCTAGTATTTTCTTATCATTGCCCGATTCCTCTCTCAGATTTCTTCCAGTCCCAGCAACGGAACCATTTGTTGGCTTGAGGGGTCCTGACCTAGGTTCGGTGTGCAAGGTTTTCCAACAAACCCCTATACTACTGGTCCTTTCGGCAGTGACCTACTTTCGTAGGTCACAGTCTCACCCAAAGTAGTATGGGTGGGTGCTGGAACCAGGTTTCCTCACCCTGAGAAAGGAAGGGTAAAGCAAGAAGAGCTACGTTCTGTTTAGATTACCTTGTTTCTTCGCAGGGTTAATTATGTATCTATTTGCATCCATGTGCACTAGATCTATAATTATATGCTTTCTATAACATCAACACAACATTATATAAATAGAGTGGAATAGATCTAGATCCAAGCATTCAGTATACAAACCTTCGCAGCGGAAAGACAAAAAATATGTAACACAGAAATTATCAGCAATTCATACAATAGTACTCACAGATTCAAATCTCTAATAATCCTTCGCATTCATTCATTCATCAACCTTTCCTTACAATTCCCTTCCCAACCTGTGCACACAGTAGCAGGGTCTGCATACAACTGGACTAGGATCTCCACACATAGAGCTAGCAGGAGTCCGTTCCCCAAAACGCAAACAGATAGCTAAGCCACAGATCGCCTCAATAGCTCATCAATTCCTATCCTTTACCATTTGAAATGCATCTCTATTTATAAAAATCTAGCCTCAACATTCCTATGGTCCACAACCCATGGTTTTCGGACCCCTAGTTTACCCTTTGACCCATTACAATATGTTCGGGGCTTTGACCTGCCCCAAAACCCCCTGCGCTATACTAAATATAATCAAAATTAACCAAAATGGACCAGTTTCGCAGCTTGTTAGGAGACCCTGTTCCAACAATTCCTTACACAGAGAAGATCATCCAACCCACTTATGAGCAATTTTTCTGAGATGTAGGTATTATAGGATTCGCTTGAATCCACACAAATGTGTTTTTTGTGTACAATTTGGTCGATTAATAGGATTTATCGTTTCAAAACAAGGCATTCATCTTGATCCTTCGAAGGTTGAGGCTATTATCAATTTACCTCCTCCTTCTACACTTCGCCAACTCCAAATTTTGCAAGGGAAAGCAAACTTTCTGCGTAGATTCATTCCTAACTATGCCGAGTTAACTAAAGGTTTTACTAGGTTGTTGAAACAGAATATTATTTTCATTTGGCACAAGATCGCTGATAGATATTTTGATGCTCTAAAACACGCATTGACCCATGCACCGTTTTTGCATCTGCCCAATTACAACCTAGATTAATTTTTATACTTAGCAGCCTCTAATTCCACGATTGGAATGGTATTAGTTCAGGAAGATGAATTTCATAATGAAAATGTGATTTACTATCTCAGTCGCAATTTAAATCCGACTGAAATAAAATACTCACATGTGGAGAAATTGGCCTTGGCAGCAGTTCAAGCTGTCCAACGATTTCGTCATTACATCTTGTTACGAAAAACAACAGTGATCTCTAATTGCAACCCTATGATGTATATTTTGACCAAACAATTACTAGGGGGAAAATACTCTAAATGGATCATAATCCTTCAAGAGTTTGATTTAGAATTTGAAAAATCTAAATCAAATAAATCACTAGTGTTTGTCGAACTGATGTGTGAGTTCCCAAATACTGAAATAGAAACTGTGGTAGAAAATCTGATCGTCGATGAATCTTTGTTTCTTATCAGTACCATTGATCCATGGTATGGAGATATCATCATTTATCTCCAAACCCAAACATTTTAGCCTGAACTCTCATGTTCACAACGACGAAAGATCCATTACCAGTCTCAGCAATACCATATTGTTGGCGACACGCTTTATCGTCGTGGTGCGGATTTTGTATTTCGACGATGTTTAACACACGAAGAGGCTGAAAAGGTCTTAAATGAATGTCACTCTGGAGCATGTGGCAGTCATATGTCTCGGTATTCCAAAACCCAAAATATACTGTGCGCTGGTTATTTTTGGCCTTCGTTATTTAAATATTGCATTCTAGCCATCCGAAAATGCCACAATTGTCAGATCTTTGATTGTAAGATGCATGCACCACCAACTCCTCTTCACCCAATCATTGCTGTCGGTCCTTTTGAAAAATGGGGCATTGACTTCATTACATGTAACCCTCACTTGGCCGGGGGGCATGGGTATATTATTATTACAGTGGATTATTTTACCAAATGGGCTGAGGCGACGCCTACATTTGCGGCAGATGGAAAAATTGCATCTAATTTTGTATTCAATCATGTGATTGCTCGATTTGGTGTACCCCAATCTATCATTGTTGATCATGGGAGCCATTTTCAAAACATTATGATGACCGAAATTTCGGACTACCTTGGCCTGCGCCATGATAGTTCTACACCATATTACCCGCAGGCTAATGGTCAAGTTGAAGTTGTAAATAAAGTATTAACCACTATGATTAAAAGGATAATCAGAATTCATAAATCGAATTGGCATACTATGCTTTTCTCAGCACTTTGGGCATATCGAACCTCAGCGAAAACTGTAACAGGTTTCACTCCTTTTCAGCTAGTTTATGGTTTAGAAGCTGTGTTACTGATTGAATGCGAAATACCATCATTCAAATTAGCCATAGAATTATTACGAGCGACCTCTGAAGAGGAAAAATTATTTTTATACTTAGCTCAACTAGATGAGACTCGACACATTGCTAAATTAGCTACCGAGGCTCATAAAAAATGAATGAAAGCTCAGTATGATAGGAATGTTACACCTCGTGTTTTTTCAGAGGGTGACCTAGTATTGGTATATGACCAAGCTAATGATAAGCTAGGAGCTGGGAAATTCGAACCCATGTGGCATAGTCCTTATATTGTCAAGCGAGTGCTTGCAAAAGGGGCCTATGAATTAACTGATTATGACGGGGTCTCTTTAGAAAAACCTAGAAATGGGCTTTATCTGAAGAGATATTATGCTTAAATCTTGCGTGGAGATCTTATTTGTATATTATTTCTTTTCGTAGCTAGTGTGCCTTAGATTAGAAGAGTGTGTATATTTTAAGTTTGTTTTTATCCCTGCTTATCTGGATTACTCTTGATATTGCAGATGTCGACATCCCTTCAAATGTATATTGGTTTTGCTGATGGTGCTTGTCGTAGTACATGGAACATTTCTTCTGCAGCTTGGGTTATTTATTCACCCATTGATGAGTTAATATCTATGCATGGGGTAAGCCTCAGTCAAACAACGAATAATATTGCAAAATATAGCACAATGATTGAGTTATTATCTGAATCCATTTCATTTGGAATTTGACGTTTGATCATTAGGTTAGATTCTGAACTCATTGTATTACACTTAAATCGAGTATATGCAATTAAAAACCCATTATTATTGAGATTATTTTTGAAGGTACATCTCTTGGAACAAGAGTTTGATTACATTGAATATCAACACATTCTGAGAAATTTAAACACATTAGCTAATGCATTAGCTACTAGTGTTATAAACAAACATTTTCAACATTAAAAGCAATAATTCAAATCAACATTCGATAAACATGTTGAACAGATAGCTGGAAATAGTAGAAATATCATATAATAGAGTAATATTTTCAAAAATATTACATCGTCCTCGATTATAGGTTTAAAACACCTTATAATCAGCAAAAATAGTGATACAAAAAACAAAATGTCATAGTCTGCACAATCATCCACTATCCATGGTGATGATCATGATAGTACACGACAGCTCATGCTACTCTATTCAGGAATCTCCTGAACTGACCAGGAATACCAATAACATGTCTCTGAGGATGAAGAGGGACATCGTCTATAGAAGTCTTCGGGATATCCAAAGTCAACCGCTCTAGGTTGTGTTCCGAGTCAGTTAGAATCTCAGCTGCCTGATCCTGTGGTGGTGCGACGGGCTCTCTTTGCTTCCTGTCGAAGCGACAAAGCGTGGCTGGCCTGCGTGGACCAACATCTGCATTTTAAATTTTTGTCATTAGTATTGGATGATTTAAACAAAAAACAAATAAAAATTAGAATTTAGAACATGTCAAAATGTTTCTTACCTGAGTCATCCCACTGTGTTCCTGGAGGAAGAGACATCTCTCGATCGCCACGAAAGTCTTTCCTGGCATATGGGAAATCTTCTATGGCGAAGATTTGGTTCTCTAACCAATGGAAATACATTGGGGTAAAACAAACAATCTCACCACCCTCACTATGATGGGCCATCAGTGCAACCCATCGGACCATCCGAGGCTCCTTGACTCTACCATGATCAATTGAGATAAGTTGTGGGGCAAGTGAAGGAATTTTCTCTAGAGAAAATGTGACAACAATAGATCCATACCCAAAGTTTTTCAACTTTGCGTTCTTTGCCCTGGTTAATCGGCCTTTTACATTGGCCAATACTGCCTCACATCAATTGAAAATGGTGCCTTTGAAATAATCGACAACAGTTTGCATCTAGGACCAAGTAGCAACGTGCGGAGCTGCGCTCCCACACAACCAGGTTATAGTAAATGCAACCACTTTAAGTTCAAGATGGATGATTGTTTTTATATCAATCCGTTTATCTTTGGGATCTCCCTCCTCATTGCAAAACTCTTGCTAAAGGCTAGTAACAGATTTGCCACCTGCCCTAGCCCCAAAAAAAGAAATTGGTTCACCTCTCTTTGATAAACCAATGACAAAATATATGTCTTCCAGCTCAATTTCGAGCTCGTGATCCCCAATTATGAAGCATTGTTCTTGGACATCCCATTTGTTTACTAACCAGGTAAGTAAATCTAATTGGGCCCTCATGCCCTGAATAGCCCAAAATTTATACAAATCACATTCCCTCAATACGCGTAATGTGGGTGGATGTACCATGGTAGCCTCGTCAACCTCTTCATGTTCACGTTCTCTCCACTCAAGCATTGTAGATATCCTGCAATGAACAAACTGAAATATTAGGAACAATTTAAGTGAGAAAATTTGGTTTATTTTGGAGAGAATAAATCATTTTATATTCTTTACGACGCCTCCGCAGTTTTTGCACAAAAATAGTGCGTGGATCTGCACATGTTTTATGCATAAAGTGCGGGACCACGACAATTTTCTCTTTGAAAAATTGTCAGGGTCCGCAGGTGTCATATGTATTACCTGCAGACCCCCGTGAGTGAATTTTTGAACATATTTTTCTCCTTAAAAATCAATTTAAGCCCTAAATTAAGAAAGTGAATGGACAAAAATGAAGGCAAGGATGATGTGGATTACCTGAAGCTGATGATTTTCGATTTCGATAGGCAAATTTTCCTTAATCTCCTCTGGAACGTTTTTCACCAAAAGCTCTCAAATTTCACTCTGGAATCAAATGGTAAAAATGATTTAGAAAAACTCCTTTTTATAAGATTTTTTGAATAAATGAAATATAATTTTGTTTATTTTTCACTTTAAAAAGATGGTTTCCGAATTATATTTATTAATCATAAACATGTATGTTTAATTTGTGAGTTTTTTGTGCAGAATACAATATTTTTTGGGTAAAATGATCATTTTTGACAAAGGAGTAAACTTTTTATCTCTTTTTCGAACTCAGTAAAAATTATGAAAATGCGAAGAATTGAGTTCTCTTTTAAGCCCTTTTCAGACTCTTTAAATATGAAAAGATTTCCGAGTACTTGACTATTCGAACTCGTTAAAGAAAATGAACAGTCGTCCCTTCAGTATAAGTTTACCCCTTTTCCGGACTGAAATGGACTATTTATGAAAAAGGTATACATTGACTAATCATGGTCAATAGAGTTCTCTCCTGTATTATTTTATCCTTTTTTGAGCTTGAGAGACTAAATTTACGAAAAAGTACATCCACAGAGTTTCCTTAAGTTTTTCTTCTGACTCCCTAAAATTGAAAAACACCGAGTTTCTCCTATACTGGACTCGTTAAAATTTAAGCAGTAAAGGACATGTAAATTACAAACAGGAACGAACCACTCCTTCTTAGGGTTCGATTTTTTAAACTAAGTTGGACTCATCCAAAGGATGAGCTTATATAACAAGCAAATTTTATCCTCCTCAAGCTTGTCAAAAATAAAAAGGTACTTGCCAGAAATGGTGGGGGAAAAAGAGAGAAAATGGATCCAGTTGTCATAATTTGTTTAAAAGTAGTATACCACTCTTGAACACGACACTTTTTGTCACACTTCCACCTGGGTTGAGAAAATCCTTTACCTATCAGTTAATCAAATCACATTGAAAGTCTTCAACCGATTTCTGGGTATTAGTTTTGGGTAAATTGTCACCAAACCATCTGCAATGTCATTATGTGTTCAAGAGGACAGTTCAAACAAACCATTCATCTGCAAACATGTGTCTCCATTCGCGTTGACCATCCTGAGTCAGTCCTTGCAAAATATTTCTACAAAACTTGATCTAATTGCTTCGTGTCATGGGCTTTCCTATGACGGATCACTTTTTATCGACGACAACATATCATCTAGGAAGTTGATCTAGAATCCTTCAGTACCTTGAAATCACCATGCCCTAATGGCAGATTTCTCGCCTTCGACGACAGATTGCATCATTGATCTTCGATCGAATGATTCCGTGAAGTGTTTGACTTCAAATAATTTATTCACACTTTATGGATTGTGCTCAGTACTTTGAGAGCCATTGTCATTGGTGGTTTCTCTCACACTTGTTAACAGTTCACATAATTGACTAGTAATCAAGTGGTTTCTACCATGTTCGAATTCAATACAATCAATCGCATGGATATAATCGTAATAGTTCGGGTAGCGGAAATCAAGACCCCGGATCTAGTTTCCACCATCCACGCTACAAGGAATGTTATTATTCATGACAAATGGCTGTGTCCATACTGTGTCTACTATTGATGTAATATTAGAATCATTTCTATACCAGAACATTTTAGTTAAAATTTGATGTAGTTAGTTTTTTCTCTGAGTATGGGAATGCCTACCTCAACGATGATATATATATACATATATGTTTGCATTGAATTTTTTTATAGGTTCCAATCGGCGTCCACAAGCCAATCCTTGGAATGATAAAGCACTTCACTCTTCCAATTATCTCAGATTTCGTGCTTTAGGGGGCAATCTGTTACACATTATTTTGTCACCATGAAATTTTAATGTCTATATGGGTTCATCAATACCTATATAATGCTCCTTGAGAAGTCTACAACCCTAAAGTTCCTAAACCAAGTTCTGAATTTGGAGAAAATCTTGTAAAAATCATAAAAATACTTGTACCGCACTTTTCCTGAGTCTTACCTGCGGCACCGCACTCTTTTGCTCCAAAAATTGCGGAGCCGACCGCAAGTTTTCTTCATTAAAAGTGCGGATCCATGTAAAAGGTAAATTGAAGGCAAAAGTAAATTCTAGAAGCCCAGCTGGTCGAATATTCTCCCAAATGGAAGCTTCTAGAATGCATTATCCAGTCGAAGCCTTACTCCCTCCATTATCATGAACATTCATTCCTTCATAAAAGGAGCCTATTCCTTGGATTTTGGAACTTAATCCCTTGATAAGGGGGCTCTATCCCTTCCATTATTGAGCTGCAACCACTTTCCTTCTCCTATAAATTGAAGCTTTGGTTCAGTCTCAAGGGTACATGCTCACATATGTAAAAATTCTCTATGCATTTTGTGTACACTTAGTACTTGATTTGTACTTGGTAGCTACGATAGAGAAGGGAATTGCTGAAGAAACATACTCTTTTGCTAGCTGCGAGAATGATTACATACTCGTAGTTAGGCTGGTTTGAAGAGTGGAAGGGCTTTTCAGACTAAAGGAAAACGCTTGTTCCGGACCCCCAAAAGGACCTATACGACATCAAGTCAAATGCGGTTGTAAGACTCCTTTTATTTAAAGATAATACAATTGGATCTTGTTTTCTCAATAATTTGTTTATGTATTTACTCAAATAGCTTATTTCTTAAATTCCTTGATCATTAAGTGATCAGGTGATCATGTCCTAAGTGAAGAAAATGCTCAAAATTGGAACTGCTCAGAATTGGTTGAAACTAGAACGATTGGATAGGCCTCATCAATACGATCCTGATGCCATGAATGACACTCAAATCCGACACTGTATGTGAAATTTATTCAAGTTTGAAATTCCCAATTTTCTTTAAAAAGTCTAGTTTGACTTGGGTTGAATTTGGTTAAAAAAATATTAAAAAAAGAATATTCCACAGAATATTTCGGGAATATTGCATAGAATATTCCATGGAATATTCCTTCAGTGGAAAATCACAGCTCGACACTTGGTAGCTTCGGATTGGGTTATCAGTTGACTGTTTGTTTTTGTGACCAATCAGTATCTGCCACGTGGCAGGCCCGGAGCCCGCCACGTGGCCCCAGGACTGAACATTTTACTGTAGCAATTTTTTTTGGAGTTGGCAGGATTGGACCCCGGGTCGGGTGGCTGCCAGCCCACAGGCCTGAATGGCCCACCCGCACTTTGGTTCTTATTATACAATGGCCACATTGCATATTTAAATTGTATCAAAGTTATGGTTGGGTGCAAAGGGGGCCGACCCCCTATACATAAGACCATAGGTCCCAAACCTTGGGCTACAAACCACCGGCAGTTATGTGAAGTTGCGGTTAAATGTGGAAGTGTTCACATGTTATTTGGCGGTGGAGGTTATGTTGCAATTAATGCCATAATTTTTAAACCGTTGGCTCAAACGGTTAGTTCGGCGGGTTGGGCGGTGGTCCAGGTGACCCCGCCCACCTAAAAATAAATATTAACCCCTAACGGTTTCGACGGATTGGGTGGAGTTCACCTTTTTAGGTGCTAGTGCCATATGTAGCGGAGCTAACTGCATTTACTCCAAAATTAGTGGAGTTTCTTTAGGCCAGATTGGAAAAAAATTTTGTTGGTCATAACTTTCACATTACTGAACCTTTTGGAGCGAAATTTTTATTTTTTATTTTTATTTTTTTTATTTTTATTTATTTTTATTTTTTAATTTATTTATTTTTTAATTTATTTATTTTTTTCTTTTTTCGGGTATTATCAGCATTATGGAGCCATTGGAATAGGTTGCAGAGACATTAGAGGTGTCTTTCAACCATTTTTACTTCAGAGAATCTTGGGAAGCCATCGGGGCCTTGAGGGAAACAGAGTTGCATTGGACTACACTTCACTATTTTAGGTGAAATCATAGTCATTATTAGCTTCTTTCTGTGTTTTGAATTCATTTTCACAGCAGGTTTGGTCTGTTTAGGCCTTTTTCTCACTGTATTACCCATTTTAGCATCATAATATATCAAGGACATGCCCATTGGGAGCCTTGGACCCAGCAGATGTAGCCTAGGAGGGGTGAACTGCCTCATCATGTTGCTGTGTGTTTATGGTGAAGTTATTCTGCTGTGTTATTCAGATTAAAGTTGTTAAACAGTAAATTAAAACAACACTCCCTCACACCAAAAATCATAAACAGTTATCAAAAACACTTTGTTTCACTTGCAAGACTATCCAAACACTTTGCACACTTAATTTAATGGAAATGAATACTTTGAACAGAAAAAAAATACTTTCATTTTCAGATCAGTTGGTATAAGAGCTCAGGATTAGAGCCTTAGAAGCTAGAGTTTTTACTCAGCATTTTTTTTGTGCAAAGATTAAGTCATTTGTTTGCAAGTTTTGATGCTTACTAGGCTAAAACTGTTGAGATTGCAACAAGATGATGAGCTTAGTGGAAAGGAGTCGCCTTCACTAAGTGGGCCCGCAGGGTATTTTTGGCGCAAAGTCTATTTTTAGACTATGTCTAGTTTTAGACATATGGATCATGTTCTATGAGTTGCATGATGCTATTTGTGGATGGTTGGTCAAGTCGGGAAAAATAGATGGACTTCTATTTTTAGACATACTGGGCGGAATCTATTTTTAGATAGCCAGTCTAAAAATAGATATGTCGAATATTATTAGCTCTTAATAATATTTGGACTCTAAACATTATCTTATCCTCTTGAAGCACTTCAGTTTGATGCATGGATGTGGCACATGCAGCTGACAGAAGGAATTACGCTATTCCTAGGGTTTAGTGGAGCTATTGCATGGTTGAATTCAGTTAGAACTCATGTGACAGAGTTTGGTGGAGTTGATGAGACAGTTAATGGAGTTGTGTTCAGTTTAACTTAGTTGATCTAGTTGTATCTAGTCTAACTGATTGATACAATTAGTGAGAGTGGTGTGAATTAATTATTAATTAATTCACTAATTATTAACTCATAAATCAACTAAAGAATACATCAGTTAACTGCAGTGCATGGACAGTTTCAGTGGAGACTAGTGAAGAGGTAGGTGAAAGAGAAAGTGTGACTATCAGTTGTGACTATACTGGTGCATGAGAATTGCACACACATTGATTGAGAAGCCAATGAGGATTGCGCAGTACACACCAGTGGGATTTGAACCTTGATCTGGTAATTATCCATATTGGATTGCGCAGTAGAGGCTGGCTAACAGGTGGAGCAAATTGGAGCATGTGTTTTGTATGATCTGAGCTTGTGTAGTGTGTAACAATTGGAGATTGTACTGAGAGCTTGTGAGGAGTTTGTACAATGATTGTTACATGATCTCTATCATTATAATATACAGATAGTTGGGGGTTTTCAGCTTTAAGCTTTCCCATAAATGCTGTGTTTATATGTGTGATTGTTTATGGTTTTAATGTGCGCATGCGATTGTTTATATTTCCGCAAATTGATGATCAATAGTAGAAGAGGTTATGTATTATGCATGAAGCTCAAATAGTGTGTGATCAGGATAATCTCGATGAATAATTTAACAGTTATTCAAATTTCTACATGGTATCAGAGGAGTATTGATCATTGGAGCAATTGCAAAACATTGAAGCGGTTGAGTTTTGTGTTGGTGGAATTCGAATTTGCAGCAGTGTTTTCTTGGTGTCGAAGTTGAGATGTATTTCAACGGATTGCGATTGGAGTATGCCCTTGAGGGAAAATCGAATTATATTGCATGGAAGGAAAGGATGGAGGCGGTGCTAGATGACAATGGGTTGAAGGATTTCATAGATGCTGAAGTCCCAAAGCCTACTTCTAGCGATGTTGCCGTAATTGAGGCTTGGCAAAAGAAGACAACAAAGTGTCGAAGGATTCTGTTGGAGGGCGTGAAGGATCACATAGTGTCCAACCTGCATGGTAAGGCTTCTACATTCTTGATGTGGAAATCCTTGACAGATTTATTCCAAAGAAAGAGCGACCAGAGGAATTTGGCGCTCAAGGATAAACTCAGAAACATAAAGATGGAGAAAGGCGACAGTATGCCCAAGTACCTCACGAAGTTCATCCAATGCAGGGATGAGATGGGAAGTGTGGGGGTGACTATTGATGATGAGGAATTGGTGAGCTTGGCTCTCCTTGGTCTTCCGAAGAGTTGGCATGCCTATCAGGATTCTGTCAATGGTCGGGAGAAATTGCCAGGATGGGAGCGACTTTGGTCGGATCTTGTGCAAGAGGAGATAAGGCGGAGTACTAGGGACGGATCTTCATCAAGGAAATTTGATGAAGAGAATTGCGCTTTGGCTGCCAAAGCAAAGAAGGGGAAGAGCAAGAAAGCTTCTCATTTCGGTGCGAAAGGCAAGAAGCAGGACATGTCCAAGGTGAAGTGCTTTCACTGTCACCAACATGGACATAGAGGAATTTCTTGTACGTGAAGAAAAAATACAGCGGGAGCTCTTTGGGACTACGGATTGAGAGGCCTTAACCTCACGGTTTGAGCTGGATTTTTCAACGATCACATGCTTGGTCTCAAGTGTGGCGGGATCGGTGTGGTTTACTTTGGACGGTGGTGCGTCTTTTTCACATGACGGGGAGATCGATGTTTGTTTCTGCGGTCTGGATAGAGAAAGATCTTGGAGTACATCGAGATGGGCGATGATGGTAGATACGGTGCGGCCGGTATCGGTACCATTTCCTTTGAGAGGTAGTCTGGTAAACCCTTCATATTGAAGGAAGTGATGCCTGTTCCAGGATTGAAGAATAATCTTATCTCTGTGGCGATGTTAGAGGACAAGGGATATGATGTTGTCTTTAGCGAGGGAAATGCTTTCCCGCAGAGTAAGGCAACTGGTGAGACCCGGAGGATAGGGGTTCAAATTAAGAACCTTTATCAATTACAGGTAGATGGCTTCGCAGTAATGGAAGGCAAGGAAAAAGGAGTGGTGAGCCGGGATGATGGTGAGTTGTGGCACCAGAGATTGGGCCACCTTCACCATGGAGCTTTGAAGATACTGAAGCAGATTTCTATTGGGATTCCTAAGAGCACTCTTACGCGGTCGGATCGGTGCAAGGGGTGTACCTTGGGAAAATGCAGCAGCCACTTTTCATGAGAAGGATAGTCGCGCCATGACGATCCTTGAGAGAATTCACACAGACGTGTGTGGACCTTTCTCAGTAGCTTCAACAGCAAAGCACAGGTATTATGTGATATTTGTTGATGAATTTTCTCATAAGTGCTAGATCTTCTTCATGCAGAAGAAGAGCGAGACATACTCAAAGTTCTGTGAGTTCAAGGCGCTGGTGGAGAAAGAATCGGGGAAGCAGGTGAAGGCTCTTAGGAGTGACAATGGTGGTGAATTCATCTCTGGAGAATTCAAGGCCTTTTGTAGCACAGAAGGAATTCGAAGAGAGCTCATAGCACCTCATAACCCACAA
This sequence comes from Pinus albicaulis, assembly GCA_034641835.2. Classification (NCBI taxonomy): domain Eukaryota; kingdom Viridiplantae; phylum Streptophyta; class Pinopsida; order Pinales; family Pinaceae; genus Pinus; species Pinus albicaulis. The sequence goes on from CM076574.1 coordinate 1,031,632,022, forward strand.
CAGAACGGGGTTGCTGAGCGAAAGAAAAGAACGATTGTGGGTGCTGCACGTGCGATGTTGCATGATCAGGGCCTACCCATTCACTTGTGGGTGGAGGCATGCAATACTGCAGTATATGTGAAGAACCGTTGTCCTCACAGGATACTTGGCATGAGTACACCCGAGGAGGCGTTTTCTGGTAAGAGGCATGATATTTCTCATTTGAGGATTTTTGGTTCACCTGTTTACATTCATGTGACGAAGGATGCCAGGAAGAAGCTAGAGCCGACCGCGGAGGTTGGGATATTTGTGGAGTACACTGATACGCCCCAGAACTATCGTGTGTATTTTCCAGACAATCGCAAAACTGTTGTGCGATGGGATATCAAATTTCAGGAGGAGAAAGCCATGAAGTGTTCGCTTGAGAGGGAGCTACACTTGCATGCAGATGAGGAGCTATTAGTTCCTAAGGGTGAGTCTCAGGATGTGGATCAACCACAAGATGAGGTTCATGGAGTGGAAGAAACCACTCATGCAGCGCCAACCATCAGAGGGCGGAAGCGCACTACAGAAGCTGAGCGACTGGCTCAAGATGCAGAGAAGGTTGTAGGAGCACCTACATCACAGCGCAGATAGAGACAGTCACCTGACCGGTATACTGGATACATGGCTCTTGTGAGAAAGTGTATCGTGACAGAGCCATCCTCTTTCGAGGAAGCTGTGGAGGACCCCGCATGGGTAGATGCCATGATGGAAGAGTATGATTCGATTGTCAGAAACAGTGCATGGGAGATTGTCCCGAGGCCGGAGGGGAAATTAGTGGTGGGTTCGAGATGGATCTACAAAGTGAAGCAGGCAGCTGACGAGAGTGTGGAGAAGTACAAGGCAAGATTTTTTGCCCAAGGCTTCTCACAGATAGAGGCGATCGATTATGAGGAGACCTTTGCACCTGTCGCAAGGTATTCTTCCATACGAACGATTCTTGCTCTCTTAGCGCAGATGGGGTGGCACATTCATCAGATGGATGTGAAGACTGTGTTCCTCAACGGAGTCATTGAGGAGGAGGTGTACATAGAGAAGTCCGAAGGTTTCGAGATCTTCAGCAGCGAGTTGCATGTGTGTAGGCTCAAGAGAGCGTTGTATGGGTTGAAACAAGCACCTCGTGCTTGGTAAACACGGATAGACAGTTATTTCACCGGACTTGGATTCTCCAAGAGTGAGGCGGATCCGAACCTATACCAGATTGTGGTGGAGGGTAAGTTGCTGATCATTGTACTTTATGTAGATGATTTTATTTTGACAGGTGATGAACTGTTGATACTCTCATGCAAGGAGGATCTTGCAAAGGAGTTTGAGATGAAGGACTTGGGCCTCCTTCATTATTTCCTGGGATTGGAAATTTGGCAGCGCAGTGGTGGACTGTTTGTTTCTCAGGGTAAGTATGCCCAGGAGATACTAGAGAAGTTCAACATGCATGGCTGCAAGCCTGTTGATACTCCTCTTCCTGGTGGTTGGAGGAAGGAGGATGCTACTTCAGCGGAGGTAGTGGATGCCACTGTTTATCGACAGTTGGTGGGGTCGCTTATGTATCTGGTCAATACACGACCCAACATATGCTATGTTGTTAACCAGCTTTCACAAGCTATGGTTAAGCCTACCAAGCTCTTCTGGAAGGCAGGCAAGCATGTATTGAGATATCTCAGAGGCACATCGGGATATGGATCATGGTACAGACAGGAGGATGAGTTGAGGCGGCATGGCTTCACGGATCGGTATCATCATATCAGAGATTGTGTGCAGCGGAAGATCATGTTACTTTCATACATTCCTACGGAGGATCAGGATGCTGATATCTTGACGAAGGCGCTCACCAGGAGAAAATTCGAATACCACAGGGGCAGGATAGGGGTTGCAGATAATCCATATCTTTTTGAGAGGGAGTGTTGAGATTGCAACAAGATGATGAGCTTAGTGGAAAGGAGTCGCCTTCACTAAGTGGGCCCGCAGGCTATTTTTGGCGCAAAGTCTATTTTTAGACTATGTCTAGTTTTAGACATATGGATCATGGTCTATGAGTTGCAGGATGCTATTTATGGATGATTGGTCGAGTTGGTAAAAATAGATGGACCTCTATTTTTAGACATTGGGCGGTTTCTATTTTTAGACTGCCGGACTAAAAATAGAATAGTCAAATATTATTAACCCTTAATAATATTTAGACTTTAAACATTATCTTATCCTCTTGAAGCACTTCAGTTTGATGCTTGGATGTGGCACATGTAGCTGACAGAAGGAAATACGCTTTTCCTAAGGGTTAGTTGAGCTATTGCATGGTTGACTTCAATTAGAACTCATGTGGCAGAGTTTGGTGGAGTTGATGAGACAGTTGGTGGAGTTGTGTTCGGTTTAACTTAGTTGAACTAGTTGTATCTGGGGCCTAACCGATTGACACAATTAGTGAGAGGTGGACCAATTATTAATTAATTCACCAATTATTAACTCATAAATCAATCAAGGAATAAATCACGAATCGGCAGTTGGCATGATGTATTTTGGGCGAGAGACCGAAGTGAGGAGGTAGGTGAAAGAGCAAGTGTGACTATCAGTTGTGACTATACTGGTGCATGATAATTGCACACACATTGATTGAGAATCCAATGAGGATTGCGAAGTACATGCCAGTGGGATTTGAACCTGGATCTGGTAATAATCCATATTGGATTGCGCAGTAGAGGCTGGCTAACAGGTGGAGCAGATTGGAGCATGTGTTTTGTATGATCTGAGCTTGTGTATTGTGTAACAATTGGAGATTGTACTGAGAGCTTGTGAGGAGTTTGTACAATGATTGTTACATGATCTCTATCATTATAATATACAGATAGTTGGGGGTTTTCAACTTTAAGTTTTCCCATAAATACTGTGTTTATATGTGTGATTGTTTATGGTTTTAATGTGCACATGCGATTGTTTATATTTCGGAAAATTGCTGATCAATAGTAGAAGAGGTTATGTATTATGCATGAAGCTCAAATAGTGTGTGATCAGGATAATCTCGGTGAATAATTTAACAGTTATTCAAATTTCTACAAAAACTCAAGAGAGGTGAAAGAAACTTGGTTAGTGCACAAACTAATCCACAACCAAGAATGGTCAGAGAACCACCTCCAAGAGCCCTAGAGGTAGCTTCAAGCATGTATTCAAGAGAAGGAGAAGCCCCTAAAGAGATGGATCCCAAGGAAGAAGAACAGGTATTCCAGAAAGCTTTCTTGGATATGATTGAAATGGTAAGGATCCTCTATCAAGAAAGAAATGATAGGATTGCTGGAGAAGTGTCTAAAAACCAAAAATAAGGAGAGGATTCCTCAGGAGGAAAGAAGAGTAATGATTAGTCTAAGAAATGACATGGAGGAAATGGTGATCCACCATCTCCATCTTCATACTCTTCCTCGACTTCGTCTTCCTCCATTTCGTCTTCCTCGACTTCGGTAAATCAGTCTCATAATTCGAAAACCACTGGTAAATATCCTTTTCTAAAGCTTGATGTCAAATTTGAATTTCCCATGTTTAACAGTGAAGTCAATGCAGAAAAACTAGACAATTGGATCAGACAATTGGAAGTTTATTTAAGGATTCAAAACCTTCATGATGATGACACCAAGATACAACTAGCCTCGCTAAGAATAGATGGAGCAACATTGGTATGGTGGGAAGCCAAGACCAAGGATGAAATCAAGAAATATGGTAAGATTACTTTATCATGGACTGAATTTATTACAGTAATCAAAAATAAATTTTATCCTTTAGCTCATCTACAAAAGGCTATAATGAATTGGAAAAAATTTAGACAGCTTAAGGGACAGAATGTGCAAGAATATACCCAGGAATTTAGGAGAAGAGCACTCTTAAGTCAAGATAATTTGCTGAAATATATAGGTGGTTTGCACAGTTACCTTAAACATACTATCCTTATGTTTAATCCTACTAGTCTAGACGAAGTTTGTGTACAAGCTACGCATTTAGAGGCAAGAGGGAAAAACACTTTTGATGACGGTAGAAACAAGCCTTTCAAAGGGAAGAAAAAAGATAAAACCTTTAAGGGAAAAGGAAAAAATAATTCATCTATCAAACAAGAGGGTGAAAAAGTCATTTGTAAACATTGTTCAAGAGAGGGCCATGAAGAGAAAAACTGTTTGAAATTACATCCTGAAAAAAGAAATCAGTTTAACAAAAACAAGGGAAAGAAGAAAACTGCAGCTACTACAACTACACCTCAAGATTTAGGTGATGATTCAGGGGATGAAACCAAAATTGCAGCCATGGTTTTGAAAAGTATGAAGGGAAAGGAAACTGAAACTAAAGCAAGCACTAATACTTCAAACTATCATGTACAAGCTCCTAATGAGGAAGAAATAATTGAATTGTTCCATGTGAGGGTAGTCTCAAAACATACTAAAATTGACACACTGTTTGACAGTGGGTTACAAGAAAATCTCATATCATAAGACTTGGTCAAACAACAAAAAATTGAGACCATTTCACATCCAAAGCCTTATCCACTTGGGTGGATATCCAAGGATTCAAACTTACAAGTCTCAAGAAAGTGCATATTGTGATTCGCCATAACTGCACACTTTATTGACACAATTGAACTTGAAGTGGTGCCGCTTGATATATCAGGAATTGTTTTGGGAAGTCCTTACTTATTTGACAGGAAAGCGATCTTCCATCTCCATGAAAATAAATATCATCTCTTTAAATATGGCAAGGAGTTCATTGTCAAAGCACATCGCAAGAAGACAAATATAGCGATGGAAAATGCGGGACAGGTAAAAAGGCTAGTAAATTATAGTAAGAGTTTTGTACTTCTTATGGTTAAGCCCAAGGTTGATATGAATCATGAGTCATTTGAAAATTGTGATTCCAAGCTTAAATCAGATTTATATGATGTAGTTGATGCACATCATGAGATGTTTCAGGAACCGACAGGTTTACCTCCTAGAAGGGAGATTCAACATGAAATCCATTTACATCAAGATTGTCCTCTTCCTAACATCGACATGTACCGCTTGTCTATCATGGAGAATGCTGAAATCAAGAGGAAAATTAAAGACTTGTTGGACAAAGAATTCATAAGACCAAGCACTTTGCCATGTGGGTCACTGATAGTGTTGATTCCAAAGAAAGATGGAACTTGGCGCATGTGTGTGGACTTCAGGGCATTGAACAAAATAACGGTAAAGAATCGTTACCCACTTCCAAGGATAGATGATTTGTTGGATCAGTTGAAAGATGTTAAATATTTCACTAAGTTAGAATTACGTAGTAGTTATCATCAAGTTAGAATTGCAGAAAGTGACATTTTGAAGACAACATTTAAAACCAAACAGGGACTCTTTGAGTGGCTTGTTATGCCGTTTGGTTTATGCAATGCACCTGAAAATTTCATGCGGGTAATGGATGATGTCTTATGTCATTTTATTTATGATTTCATTATGGTATACTTAGATGACATCTTAATTTTCAGCAAGACTAGTGAAGAGCATGTCATGCATGTTAAGAAAATACTTGATGTTTTGAAGAAAAATCAGTTATTTCTTAAAATGTCAAAGTGTGAATTTGGAAAGACGTCTTTGGTTTATTTGGGACACATAGTAGGAGGAGGTGCTTTGAGAATTGACCCTTCCAAAGTAGAAGCCATTGTGAATTGGCCTACTCCCAAATCCATTACACAAGTAAGAAGTTTGTTTGGGTGCAACTCAGTATTGGAGGAAGTTTATTTCTAACTTCTCTGCCATAGCAGCTCCTATGCATGCAGTGAATAGTGTGAAGCGTGCTTTCCAATGGGGAGGCAAGAAACAAAAATATTTTAATCTTTGAAAGAGAAGATAAGTTCAGCTCCAGTCCTTGCATTACCGGACTTGAAACAACCATTTGAGATTCAGACAGATGCTAGTGATTACGCCATGGGTGCAATTTTCTTACAGCATGGTAAGCCTGTTGCATTTCATTCTGAGACATTTAATGGTGCTGTTGTGAATTATCCTACAAATGATAAAGAGTTGTATGCATTGGTACAAAGTGTCAAAAATGGAAACACTATTTGATGGGCAAAGAAACAATTTTTCATACCGACCATCAGCCTTTACAGTACTTGCAATCGTAAAGTAAATTGCAGCAGTCACGACATTTCAGATGGATGGGATTCCTACAAAAATTTCACTTGGTAATAAGGTACAATAAATTTATTTACAACAAGGTTGTTGATATCCTTTGAAGGCCTATTATTAGTGCTATTACTTTACTTAAGAATGATTCTATTGTACATGAGAGCTACATAAAACAATATGCATCAGATGTTGATTTTAAGGATGTGTATGTTAACTTGAGTGAAGGGAATCATGTTGAGGAGAATGATTATCATTTGCATAATAATTTATTGTTTCATATGGGCAAGTTATGTATACCACAGGGGGAGAGACTAAGCATCATGAGAGAGGCTCATTCTTCTCTCATAGTTGGACATTTCGGGGTAAGCAAAATGGTGGCACATTTACAGAGGTATTGTTATTGGCCTCGCATGGTAGATAGTGTTTCACGTTTCATTAGAGGTTGTTCATTATGTACTACAAGCAAGCCTAGCAATAGGAAGCTTGGTTTATATACGCCATTTCCAGTACCTTCTAGACCATGGGAAAGTTTTTCTATGGATTTTGTTGGAAGGCTACCATTATCTAGAAAGAATCATGATTATCTTTATGTAGTAGTTGATCGTTTCAGCAAGATGTGTATTCTTATGCCATGTAAGAAATCTATAATTGCTGGAAAAAATGCTGATTTATATTTTCAACATGTATGGGTTCATTATGGCTTGCCTACTTCTATTTTTAGTGACAGAGATTCCAAATTTGTGGGGAATTTTTGGTCCAATTTATGGAAGATGATGGACACCAAGTTGAAGAAGAGTACTGCTTTCCATCTGAAAATAGATGGCCAAACAGAGGTAGTGAAAAGAACCATTGTACATCTTTTGATAGGTTATTGCAGCAAGCATCCCAAGCTTTGGGATGATAATTTGCATTACATTCAGCGTGCTTACAACCGGGCCAAGCACTCTTCTACAAATACTTTACCTTTTGAAGCTTGTTTTGGGTATTTGCCTAAGCCAACTTTAGATTTCATTCTTGAGAAGGATGTGGCTATTGATGGTCATAGTGACATTGACAAAGATAGCATGTTCATTGAAAGAATTCAGCTCATACATCAACAAGTTCAAGAATAGCTTGAAAAAAGTCAAGGCAAGTACAAGGAGAGGCATGATAAGCACAAAATTGATCATAAGTTTCAAGAAGGGGGTGAGGTATGGTTGCATATTAGTAAGGAAAGAATGAAAGGAGAAGGTAAAAAGCTGAAGCCTATTCGTTATGGTCCATTCAAGATCCTTAAAAAAGTTGTAAATAATTCTTTTCAATTAGATTTGCCTTCATACATGCAAATGTATTCTGTTGTGAATGTGGAAAATTTACGTTTGTATGAACCTCCTTTAATTGTTGATTATGAAAGTGAAATTTAGCTGCCATCCATAGAGGATTTCTAGCCAGAATTTTTGGATGAATTGAAAGAGGATTCTATCCTTGACAGAAGGACACACACTTCAAGGAGGGGAAATGTTGATTATGTTCGGGTCAGTCTTAAAGGCAACAAACCGAGTAAGGAAAAGTGGATTGAGGTGGAAAAGGTGAGGGACCTGTACCCTCATCTTCTTAACAGGTAATTGAAGGCTTTTGGGGTCCAAAAGCTTCCCAATGGGGAGGTGTGATCAGGTGATCATGTCCTAAGTGAAGAAAATGATCAAAATTGGAACTGCTCAGAATTGGTTGAAACCAGAATGTATGGATAGGCCTCGTCAATACGATCCTGATGCCGTGAATGACACTCAAATTCGACACTGTATGTGAAAGTTATTCAAGTTTTAAATTCCCAATTTTCTTCCAAAAGTCTAGTTTGACTTGGGTTGAATTTGATTAAAAAAATATTAAAAAAAGAATATTCCACAAAATATTCTAGGAATATTCCATAGAATATTCCATGGAATATTCCTTCAGTAGCAATTCACAGCTCGACACTTGGAAGCTTCGGATTGGGTTATCAGTTGATTGTTTGTTTTTGTGACCAATCAGTATCTGCCACGTGGCAGGCCCAGAGGCCGCCACGTGGCCCTAGGACTGAAAATTTTATTGTGGAATTTTTTTTTGGAGTTAGCAGGATTCGACCCCGGGTCAGGTGGCCACCAGCCCATAGGCCCGACCAGCCTGCCCGCACTTTGGTTCTTATTATACAATGGCCACATTGCATATTTAAATTCTATCAAAGTTATGGTTGGGTGGAAAGGGGTCCAACCCCCTATACATAAGACCACAGGTCCCAAACCTTGGGCTATAAACCACCAGAAGTTACGTTAAGTTGCGGTTAAATGCGGAAGTGTTCACATGTTATTCGGCGGCGGAGGTTACGTTGCAGTTAATGCCACGGTTTTTAAACCGTTGGCTCAAACGGTTAGTTCGGCGGGTTGGGAGGTGGTCCATGTGACCCCGCCCACCTAACAATAAATATTAACCCCTAACAGTTCCGATAGATTGGGAAGAGTCTGCCTTTTTAGGCACCAGTGCCAGATGTAGCGGAGCTAACTGCAGTTACTCCAAAATTAGTGGAGTTTCTTTAGGCCAGATTGGACAAAACTTCTGTTGGTCATAAATTTCACATTACTGAACCTTTTGGAGCAATTTTTTTTTTGATTTCAGGTATTCTCAACATTTTGGAGCCATTGGAATAGGTTTTAGATCCATCATAGGTGTCGTTCAGCCATTTTTACTTCAGAGAAGCTTGGGAAGCCATCAGGGCCTTGAGGGAAACGGAGCTGCATTGGACTACACTTCACTGTTTTAGGTGTAATCAGAGTCATTATTAGCTTCTTTTTGTGTTTTGAATTCATTTTCACAGCTGTTTTGGTATGTTTAGGCCTTTTTCTCATTGTATTACCCATTTGAGCATCATAATATATCAAGGACATGCCCATTGGGAGCCTTGGACCCGACAGATGTAGCCTAGGAGGGGTGAACTGCCTCATCATGTTGCTACGTGTTTATAGTGAAGTTATTCTACTTTTTTATTCAGATTAAAGTTGTTAAACAGTAAATTAAAACAACACTCCCTCACACCAAAAATCATAAACAGTTATCAAAAACACTTTGTTTCACTTGCAAGACTATCCAAACACTTTGCACACTTAATTTAATGGAAATGAATACTTTGAACAGCAAAATAAATACTTTCATTTTCATATCATTAAGATATATTTGTGATTTCTGAATTAGTATGTTGCAGGTGCTGCTGATCCTCTTCTATGTATTTGTTTGTAGATATTAAGAGGTGACTTCCTGGAGAAACGGAAAAGAAGAATTCAACTAGCATTGGATCATAGGTAGGTCCTTTCTTCATCATAGAAAATTATAAATCATATGTAATCTAGAGAAAATAGTTTACAAATTTCCCTGTTTGTTTCTATCTATCCTTGTGATACTAGGGAGATCCTTCTTGTCTGCAAGAACGATTTATCCGCCTAACAGCAGGCGAAACCAAATGCGTTGCTGCCGAGGTAGTGGGCGTGGGAGGGTGACACGTCCTTCGCATTCCATCCGCTCTAAGTCTTCCTCTCTGTCCCCTGATGAGGTTTTGGGCCACTATCCTGCAACTCCTAGTGGCAGAGGCCGAGGTTATGAGTCTAGACGGTCTCGATCTGTCTCTCCGGTTGGCACCTCGGCACTGCGCCACCCTACCATTTGCTCCTCCCCGCCTTTGCCTCATTTGGAGATGCTGCCGTCTCCACCTACTAAGCACTTTTCCCAATTCCACTACACCTACAATCTGGACCGCCCTCGCATCACAACTACCATTTCCATCATCTTCAAGGAGGAAGCTTCCCTTGCTGCTAACCACAACCCTAGAAAAAAGCTCAGAAAATCCACCATCGACTTGGTCCCTCTCCTGCCATCTCACAAGTTTAAAGCCCTTCCCATCATTCAGGGCGCCCTCTCCTCCAACAACAATGACAAAGGCAGTAGCGGCAGTGGTAGCAGTGGTGGCTATGGCTCAGATTGGTCTGGAGAAGAGGCTTGCAAGGGCAGTGCATGCACCGCCTTAACTCTTGAACCAGTAGCGCCACAGACGAAGAATGCAGACGACTCCTCCTATGAGTACAAGTGCCTCATTGTGGAGGAACCACCGCCTCCACACAATAATACCTAGCTTGAACAGGTTTTTTTACTCAGTTCGGTTAATTTTCTAGGTCACTGTCCCTTTTGAATATTTTCATAATTCTCAACTATTTCCTGTATGAAGCTGGTTTCCCCTATGTGGGCAGCTGCAGTAAGACTGGTTTGACTGGTTTCCCCATCTGGGGCAGTCACTATTTTGATTTGTTGACTTATAATGCCTCTGGAATCGGCTAGTTCAACGATTCCAGAAGCCAGACACTCCTTGTACCATCTGTTATATTAATAGAATTAGTCTTACTTAGAAAAAAAAATATTTATTAATTCTACTAATTAATTTTTATTATTAAATATATTTTATTAATTTAATTAAATCCTAATAAATTTTTAAATTTATTTATTTTTATTATTATGATTTTTATTATCATTGTTAAATATAAATTAATTTAATTTGAATTTTTATTATAATTTACTTCTATTTACTAATAATAATAATTATTAATTAATTAATTTTTATTAATAGAATAAAAATTAATTAATAAAATTAATTATTACGAGTGAATGCAATAATAAATGTTTTTTACTGGCAAGACCCTAACTTGTTTACTGATAAGGAGAAGAAGAAAACATGCGATATTATACTTGGGATGAGGACGAACCTAAGGAGAAAATTTGTCTAATTAGAGGTCGCCAACTGTCACTAATCTCGTATCCTTCGTCCCTATTGATGTTATGTAGGTGTTTTATATTCTCCAGCGCTTCTCTAATCTTTCGTCTTTGATAGTGTTCCTCCCTTGCAATGATTTTAGCATCCTCAAGACGTAAGTGATGTTTAGTTTTCGAGGAGTGATCAGTAGGAGCCGAGGTTTGAGATCGCTGATGTTTAATATCAACACCCTACTATTTAAGACGCTTTTGAAGAGAGCGCCCATTTTCACCAATATAACTCTTCCCACATGAGAAATCAATCTTGTAAACACCTTTAAGCTACTCCTGACAAATGATATCTTTAACTGAGCGCATATTTTGTCTAATGGTTCCTGCTACTGAGAATTGTGAAAAAATGTCACTCCTCCCCAAAACCCTGGCAATATGATTTGTCACACCTTTAATGTATGGCAGAAAAACCCTTCCACCGCTCTCTTGAGGATCCTGGCATCTCTTGGACACGACCATAACTTTATATGTCCCATTCATTTGTGCCATAACCAAATTATGTCTTCTTTCGCCAAAAATCACCTTTTAGGTGTCTCATCAGAAATATATATGTCATTTGGAGCTTTGCCTGATGTAGCCACAATTTTACCAAACTTTCCTTTCATGATTTCACATTTCTTAGAGTTAAATAGCATCGTGTGTCCTTGATTGCATATTTGTCCAACACTGAGCAGACTGTGATTCATATTTTCAACCAACAACACATATTTTGCTAATGCATTCTTGCTTCCAAGTGTGACTGTACCTACTCCTATTCAGTTTGAAGACCCGTCATTTCTAAAAGACACTGCTCCATCCTTCTTTTCCTTCAAGGATATGAACTTATTCCTATCTCCATTCATATGAGTTGAGAAACCACTATCAACATACCAAACGTTTTTGTTGCTTTGAGCCTTGAGAGCGATAACACATTTTTCAGTCTTCTTTTCCCATATTTTTTCATTATGATTTTGTGAGAATTACTTTGAAGAATTTCCAAGTCTGTAATCTTTAGCCAACTGTCCAAAATGGTTACATTTGTAACATTCAACATCATCTCTCAAATGATCAAATCTGTTATTATTCTGCTGAGTTCCGAAATATCCCTTTCTAAAATATCTCCCGAAACTATATTTATTCCAAACATACGTGTGGCATTCTATAGATCTATGTCCAAACCTTCCACATGAATAACAATGACATAGACGATAGGTTGATACCTAGGAGGAAATATTCTTCGAGGAATTTCCTTCCATGGTTCTTCCCGCGAGTCCTGATCTCTTGAGTTGGCTAGGAGGTCTACCTGCTTTTTATATTTTTCATATCCATCTTCTTTTGTTGTCATATAAGGACTTGGCTCCTTTCCAGATTTTTCTTTGTAACCAAGGCCAATCTTGTCAATGTTTTTTCGCTGATTTTTGATGATTTCTTCCAATGCCTTTGAGATGTTGGTGTAGTTTTGAAGAGTTTTTCTATTTTTTACTTGCTTTCGTAGAGAAACTATTTCAGCTTCCAATGCTTCTCTTTCCTTTAATTATTCCTTGAGCGATTCTTCAACTCGTTTGTATTCTTCAACCTTGATTTTAAGATTTAGGACCTATTCCCTTTCTATATTTAATTCTTCTTCAAGAGTGTTGACATGATTCTTCTCTACCTTGATCTCTTTGATAACCCTGATCACTTTTTTTTTAAAATTCAATCTCAGTCATATCTTCTTCTTCGTCAGATGCTTCTTTCTTATTATGCTTGGACATAAACAATACTCTTCTATTGATTTCTTCTTCGTTAGAATTGTATTCATCAAATGAGGAGCTATCATTGTTGGAGAAGAAAATATTCTTAAACCATTTCTTCTTGCCTTGGTTGTTGAACTTCCTCAGACCTTTCTTTCCTTTTGTAACAACCTCATTTTTGTGAGGACACTTGGCTGCAAAATGCCCAACCTCACCACAACCGAAACATATCAATGGAAATTTACCTTTGAATTTACCATAGCTGTTCTCATTTTTCGCGTGAAGTAGGAAAATAATTTATCTAAAAATGATTCTTCATCTTATTCCTTTTCTTCTTCCTTACAACTACAAGTTTTCTCTTTCAAAGTATGCTTGTCCTTACTAGTTTTCTTGGATGAGGCGAATGTTGTTTCTAGGTGAGATGTGTCATCCTATTCTTCAATCCTCATTTCATATGCCGTAAGCACTCCACACAATTCATATTTGCTGAGATTGGCTAGATTTGAACTATATTCCAAGACAAATACTTTTGGGTTGAATCTTGCCGGCAAGGTTCTAAGGATCTTTCGGACAACAGTTTTCGTGTCGACAGGTTCTCCCAAACCTTCCAATGCATTTGTTATTTCATCAACACGCTGTAAGTATGCATCAATATTTTCATCTTCCTTCATTTTGAGTTGCTCAAATTTTTCCCTGTAAATTTGAAGCTTTGCTTCTTTCACGTTTGAGTCACTTGCATATATATTCTCAAGCTTTCCCCATACTTCTTTATCAGTTTTTCAACTTAGTACCTTAAGATAATCATATTTGATAAGCCCACTGATAATGATATATTTAGCCTTTGCATCATATACCATATTTTTCTTATCTTGTTCATCCTGGGTTGCTGTAAATACTTTTTCAACAATTTCCCATACTTCGTATCCTTGCGCCAACAAATGAAACTGCATTCTTCCACTCCAAAGTGCGTACTTATTTCCATTGAATAGGGGAACTCTATTCTTAGTATACTCCATGATCTCCTTCCAATTGTTAGACTACTATTGAAGGAACCAAGATCTGAACCAGTTTTTGGAAATAGTGAGAGGGGGGGGGGGGGTGAATCAATATTTCTTATCAATTAACACTTTTAAATATTTTCAGAGCATTAGTTAATCTTCAATTATTCTTGATGTTTATGTTAGGGTCCCGTGGCATATTGGTAGACCAAATGATAGGGTAACATGGAACAAGTCTTTAGAGTTTGAGGACTTAGCCTTCCTGGAATCAGAGAGGGATCTCTCTATTGGGTGCAAAGGATGTGTTCTTTTTGCTCTAGGGTTTTGATTTTAGGCTAGTTGTTAAGTGTAGGGTTTTGTTGATTTTTTTTGTTGGGTATGATGGTCAAGTGGAATAGGTGGAGTGAGAGTCTGTCAAATCCATTGGGCTATGGATTCAAATGAGGTCAAGGGTGTCTAAATGATGAAACATAGTGTGTTGTAGGGCCAATTTAGCAAGGTTAATGGATCCTTAAGGTTAGGTATGAGGTGTAGTGAACATCAATTTTGGAAAAAACTAATAGGTCTTAAAAACATATAGTTAAAAGTTACAGCTCATGAGGTAGGGAAAACCATTAATCTCAATGAACAATAATTTAACTGATAAACATCCAAGATAAACATTCCAGTGAAACATAGAGAGCATATGAGCTTCTAACTTTAGAAATACACCTTTAGATTTTGGGAAAACATATAAGATAAAACAAATAACTCAATTTATGAAGAGGGAACTCCTAAACAGCATATATCAAGCTATTGAGAACTCTGAAACAAGTTGGTAAGCATGGACAAAGGGAAATATTGAACAAGACCTCTGTGACTTAACCTAGCAATCAATATTTCACAGAAAGGCTTCAAGATAGGGTTTTGAAAGTTTCAAATAAGAAGGGCATACCATCAATCTTACTTGTAAACTAGCATACTAACCATACATGAAACAAGAACAAGTTTTGGTGGACCTAAGGAGCAATCAAGAATTCCTTAAGATGGCCAAAATAAGAAAACATCAAAGCTATAACAAACAGGAGAACTGAGGTGCCTCAAAGAACATGTCTCAACCTATACTTTTCTTATTTATAGCAACCAAGAAACATGAAACATAATGATAACAAAGGAAACAATAGAAAAATTAAGTATACATCACCATTCACCAAGCTATGGAATCCACGAGAAAACAAGCTTTGTTGAAGAATGCAGCAAGAAACGGTGGAAGGAGGCATCTGGAAACACCTGAAACATCATTCCTGATCCTAGTTGGAAAGTGATCACCAAAACTAGGTGGGGCCCACACAGGTGATTTTTGTCGCAAAGTCTATTTTTAGACTATGTCTATTTTTAGACATGTCGATCATATTCTATGAGTTACATGATGCTATTTGTGGATGGTTGGTCAAGTTGGAAAAATAGATGGACTTCTATTTTTAGACATATTGGGCAGAATCTATTTTTAGATTACCAGTCTAAAAATAGATATGTCGAATATTATTAGCTCTTAATAATATTTGGACTATAAACATTATCTTATTCTCTTGGAGTACTTCAGTTAAGTGCACAGATGTGGCACGGGAGCTGACAGAAGGAATTACGCTATTCCTAAGGGTTAAGTGGAGCTATTGCATGGACACTTCAGTTAGAACTCATGTGACAGAGTTTGGTGGAGTTGATTGAGGAAGTTAGTGGAGTTGTATTCAGTTTAACTAATCTAAACATAGTTGAGCTATTTGTATTCAGTTTAACTAATTGATACAATTAGTGAGAGTGGTGTCAATTAATTAGTTAATTAATTCACTAAATAATAACTCATTAATCAACTGAAGAATACATTAGTTAACTATAGTGCATGGACAGTTTCAGTGGAGACCAGTGGAGAGGTAGGTGAAAGAGTAAGTGTGACTATCAGTTGTGACTATAGTGTTGCATGAGTTTGCACCACACATTGATGGAGATGCCAATGAGGATTGCGCAGTGAAAGCCAGGTGTAATTCGAGTTCATTCAGAGCCGTTTCCTCAACAGTGATTTAGCATTAGGCGAGGCTATCAAGTGGCGAGAGATTGGAGCATGAATTTGCTCTAGATCGGACTGATTAGTGTGTAGCAATTGGAGATTATGCGAGAGCTTGTGAGGAGCTTTGTATGATGATTGTTACATGATCTCTATGACATATAATATACAGATAGTTGGGGGTTTTCAGCTTTAAGCTTTCCCATAAATTATTGTGTTCATATGTGTGAATTTTTATGGTTTTAATGTGTGCATGCAATTGATTTTATTTCCACAATTAATGATCAATGGTAGAAGAGATCATGTATTGTGCATGAAGTCAAATAGTGTGTGATCAGGAGAATCTCAGATGTATAACATATCAGTTATATAATTTCTACATGGTATCGGAGCGATATTGATCATTGGAGCAATTGCAAAGCATTGAAGCGGTTGAGTTTTGTGTTGGTGGAATTTGAAATTGCTGCAGTGTTTTCTTGGTGTCGAAGTTGAGCATTCATTGAAATGTCTTTCAGCGGATTGCGATTGGAGTATGCCCTTGAGGGCAGCTTGAATTAGATTGCATGGAAAGACAGGATGGAGGCGGTGTTGGAGGATAATGGGTTGAAGGAGTTCATAGATGTTGATATTCCTAAACCGGGTTCTAGCGATGCAGGCGCACTTGACGCATGGCAAAAGAAGGTAGCAAGGTGTCGAAGGATTCTGTTGGAAGGTGTGAAGGATCACATAGTGTCCAGCCTTCCTGGTAAATCTTCTCCATTCTTGATGTGGAAAGCATTGACAGACTTGTTCCAAAGCAAGAGCGACCAGAGGAAGTTGGCGCTCAAGGATAAACTCAGGAAAATAAAAATGGAGAAGAATGACACTATTCCGGTATACTTGAAAAAGTTTGTCCATTGCAGGGATGAGCTTGGAAGTGTAGGAGTTAGTGTGGATGACGAGGACTTGGTGAGCTTGGCTCTCCTTGGGCTTCCGAAGAGTTGGCATTCCTATCAGGACTCTGTCAATGGTTGGGAGAAACTGCCAGGATGGGAGCGACTTTGGTCGGATCTTGTTCAGGAGGAGATAAGGTGGGATAATAGGGATGGATATTCATCAAAGAATGATGATGAAGAGGATTGTGCTTTGGCTGCCAAAGCAAGGAAAGGGAAGGGGATCAAAAATCCTTCTCAATCCAGTGCGGATGGCAAAGAGCGTGACATGTACAAAGTGAAGTGTTTTCACTATCACGAGCATGGGCATTTCGCCACGCATTGTCCACAGAAGAAGAAGAACAAGCAGGCTGCTAGAGCTACAGCTGGTGAGGCTCTTGCCTCGTAATTTGAGCTAGAATTCTCATTGATCACATGCATGGTGTCTAATGCATTGGGATCGGGGTGGTATTTTGATAGTGGCGATTCCTTTCACATGACGGGAGATGTGAATATTTTCAGTAACTTGGTGGAGAAAGATCTCCAGTTGCATGTTGAGTTGGGTGACAATGGACGATACAATGTGACCGGCATTGGTACCATTACCTTTCAGAGGGAGTTAGGTAAACTCATTCTTTTACAAGATGTAGTGCATGTTCCAGGTTTAAAGAAGAATTTAATCTCAGTCGCAATGTTAGAGGATAAAGGGTATGATGTTGTCTTTAGTGAAGGAAAATTTTTCCTTCAGCACAAAGCAACAAGACAAGTCAAGAAGGTTGGGATTCGACCGAAGAATCTCTACAGACTTGAAGTAGATGGGATTTCTACGGAGCTTCCTACTGTTGGGAAGTGCAAGAAAGCCATGCAATTGATGCTTGAGAGGGAGCAAGTTTTGCATGCAGGTAAGAGTGAACCTCGGGATGTGGAGCAACCACAAGATGAGGATCATGGAGTGGGAGAAACCACTCATGCAGAGAAATTTCGTGCCAGATGGGCAGAGGGAGTGCATGCAGCTATACCACCAGGTGAGAGGTGGGGCGACATGCATGATTAATCCCAAGAGGAGATTTCTGGGCAGGATTCATGAGATGGTGTGGATCTCATGAATTGAACTTGGCTATGAGGTGCCCACGGTGTAGGAGTAGCATGATCAGTTGGATTGATGCAGGCAAATCAAAGTGACAGTGTCGGATACTGGAGCGTGAATCAGAGTTGACAGCAAGTGCAGAGTGCATGGGTGCAAGAGTTCAACAGCGCAGTGGTTCCTGATGACATGTGCAATTGGGCCCAGCAGAAGTTGAAGACTTTGATGATAGATGCATTAGACTGATTGAGTTGTTTGGAGCCTATTCAGTTTCAGAGGAGTTGCAGAGCAAATGCATGGAGTTGCATGGCGCTTGTGAAGGTTGCAGGGCGAATGCATGGAGTTGCATGTCGCATGCAAAGATAGTCCTTTCTTGTTGAGAGGGAGTGTTGAAGATTGCAACAAGAAACAGTGAAGGAGCCATCCTAAAACATCATTCCTGATCCTAGTTGGAAAGTGATCACCTAAATTAGGTGGGGCCCACACAGGTGATTTTTGGCGCAAAGTCTATTTTTAGACATGTCGATCATATTCTATGAGTTGCATGATGCTATTTGTGGATGGTTGGTCAAGTTGGAAAAATAGATGGACCTCTATTTTTAGACATATTGGGCAGAGTCTATTTTTAGATTGTCGGTCTAAAAATAGATATGTCGAATATTATTAGCTTTTAATAATATTTGGACTATAAAAATTATCTTATTCTCTTGGAGCACTTCAGTTAAGTGCACAGATGTGGCACAGGAGCTGATAGAAGGAATTACGCTATTCCTGAGGGTTAAGTGGAGCTATTGCATGGAGACTTCAGTTAGAACTCATGTGACAGAGTTTGGTGGAGTTATTGAGGTAGTTGGTGGAGTTGTGTTCAATTTAACTCGGTTAAACATAGTTGAGCTAGTTGTATCTAGTCTAACTGATTGATACACTAGTGAGAGTGGTGTGAATTAATTATTAATTAATTCACTAAATATTAACTCATTAATCAACTAAAGAATACATTAGTTAACTACGATGCATTGAGTAGTTTCGGTGGAGACCGAGTGGAGAGGTAGGTGAAGAGCGAGGGTTGACTATCGGTTGTGACTATATTGTTGCATGAGTTTGCACCACACATTGATGGAGATGCCAATGAGGATTGCGTGGTCAATATAGGATGGATTCAAGTTCATCCGAGCCATTCTTCAACGGTGATTGCGCGGTAGAGGGCGGGCTAGTAGGTGGCGAGAGATTGAAGCATGAATTTGCTAGATCGGACTGATTAGTGTGTAGCAATTGGAGATTGTGCGAGAGCTTGTGAGGAGCTTTGTATGATGATTGTTACATGATCTATATGAAATATAATATACGGATATTTGGGGGTTTTAGTTGGGGGTTTCGGCTTTAAGCTTTCCCATAAATTACGTAATTCCTGTCTGTGATTTTTTATGGTTTTAATGTGTGCATGCAATTTATTTTATTTCCGCAATTAATGATCAATGGTAGAAGAGATTTTGTATTGTGCATGAAGTCAAATAGTGTGTGATCAGGAGAATCTCAGATGTATAACATATCAGTTATATAATTTCTACATGGTATTAAAGCGATATTGATCATTGGAGCAATTGCAAAACATTGAAGCGGTTGAGTTTTGTGCTGGTGGAATTCGAAATTGCTGCAGTGTTTTCTTGGTGTCGAAGTTGAGCATTCATTGAAATTTCCTTCAGCAGATTGCGATTGGAGTATGCCCTTGAGGGAAGCTCGAATTATATTGCATGGAAGGACAGGATGGAGGCGGTGCTAGAGGATAATGGGTTGAAGGAGTTCATAGATGCAGAAATTCCAAAACCTGCTTCTAGTGATGTTGCTGCACTTGACGCATGGCAAAAGAAGGTAGCAAGGTGTAGAAGAATTTTTTTGGAAGGTGTGAAGGATCACATAGTGTCCAGCCTTCATGGTAAATCTTCTCCATACTTGATGTGGAAAGCATTGACAGACTTGTTCCAAAGCAAGAGTGACCAGAGGAAGTTGGCACTCAAGGATAAACTCAGGAAAATAAAAATGGAGAAGAATGACACTATTCCGGTATAGTTGGCAAAGTTTGTCCACTGCAGGGATGAGCTTGTGAGTGTAGGAGTTAGTGTGGATGAGGAGGACTTGGTGATCTTGGCTCTCCTTGGGATTTCGAAGAGTTTGCATTCCTATCAGGACTCTGTCAATGGTCAGGAGAAACTGCCAGGATGGGAGCGACTTTGGTCGGATCTTGTGCAGGAGGAGATAAGGCGGGATACCAGGGATGGATCTTCATCAAAGAATGATGATGAAGAGGATTGCACTTTGGCTGCCAAAGAAAGGAAAGGGAAGGGGAATAAAAATCCTTCTCAATCTAGTGCGGATGGAAAAGAGCGTGACATGTCCAAAGTGAAGTGTTTTCACTATCACGAGCATGGGCATTTCACCACGCATTGTCCACAGAAGAAGAAGAAAAAGCAGGCTGCTGGAGCTGCAGTTGATGAGGCTCTTGCCTCGCAATTTGAGTTGGAATTCTCATTGATCGCATGCATGGTGTCTAATGCATTGGGATCGAGGTGGTATTTTGATAGTGGCGCTTCCTTTCACATGAAGAGAGATGTGAATATTTTCAGTGACTTGGTGGAGAAAGATCTCCAGTTTCATGTTGAGTTGGGCGACAATGGACGATACAATGTGACCGGAATTGGTACCATTACCTTTCAGAGGGAGTCAGGTAAACTCATTATTTTACAAGATGTAGTGCATGTTCCAGGTTTAAAGAAGAATTTAATCTCAGTCGCAATGTTAGAGGATAAAGGCTATGATTTTGTCTTTAGTGAAGGAAAAATTTTCCTTCGACACAAAGCAACAGGGAAAGTCAAGAAGGTTGGGGTTCGAGCAAAGAATCTCTATAGACTTGAAGTAGATGGGATTTCTACGGAGCTTCCTACTATTGGGAAGTGCGAGAAAGCCATGCAATTGAAGCTTGAGAGGGAGCTGGATTTGCATGTAGGTAATAGTGAACCTCGAGATGTGGAGCAGTCACAAGATGAGGATCATGGAGTGGAAGAAACCACTCATGCAGAGAAATTTCGTGCCAGATGGGCAGAGGAAGTGCATGCAGCTATACCACTAGGTGAGAGGTGGGGCGACATGCATGAGTAATCCCAAGAGGAGATTTCTGGGCAGGATTCATTGAGATGGTGTGGATCTCATGAATTGAACCTAGCTACGAGGTGCCCACATAGAGCAGCAGTAGCATGATCAGTTGGATTGATGCGGGCAGATCAAAGTGACAGTGTCAGATACTAGAGTGTGGTTCAGAGTTGACAGCAAGTGCAGAGTGCATGGGTGCAGAGTTCCGCCTTCGGTGGTTCTGAAGACTTGTGTGCGATTGGTACTAGCGAGAAGTCGAAGGCTTTGATGATAGATGCATCAAATTGATTGAGTTTTTTGAGCCTATTTGATTTCGGAGAGAGTTGCGGAAGCGGTCATGGAGTTGCATGGCGCTTGAAAAGGTTGCGGGGCGAATGCATGGAGTTGCATGATGCATGCAAAGACGAGTCCCTTTCTTGTTGAGAGAGGTGTTGAAGAATGCAACAGAAACGGTGAAGGAGGCATCCTGAAACATCATTCCTGATCCTAGTTGGAAAATAATCACCTAAACTAGGTGGGGCCCACACAGGTGATTTTTGGCGCAAAGTCTATTTTTAGACATGTCGATCATATTCTATGAGTTGCATGATGCTATTTGTGGATGTTTTATCAAGTTGGAAAAATATATGGACTTCTATTTTTAGACATATTGGGAGGAATCTATTTTTAGATTGCCAGTATAAAAATAGATATGTCAAATATTATTAGCTCTTAATAATATTTGGACTCTAAACATTATCTTATTCTCTTGGAGCACTTCAGTTAAGTGCACAGATGTGGTACAACAAATGACAGAAGGAATTATGCTATTCCTGAGGGTTTACTGGAGCTATTGCATGGAGGACTTTAGTTAGAACTCATGTGACAAAGTTTGGTGGAGTTAGAGAAGTAGTTGGTGGAGTTGTATTTAGTTTAACTCGGTTAGACTCAGTTGAGCTAGTTGTATCTAGTCTAAATGATTGATACACTAGTGAGAGTGGTGTGAATTAATTAGTTAATTAATTCACAAATAATAACTCATTAATCAACTAAAGAATACATCGGTTAACTACAATGCATGGACGGTTTCGAGTGGAGACCCGGTGGAGAGGTAGGTGAAAGAGCAGTGTGACTATCAGTTGTGACTATAGTGTTGCATGATTTGCAACACATAGTGGTTGGAGATGCCAATGAGGATTGCGTGAGAAAGGCTAGACCAATTCGAGTTCATTCAGAGCCATTCTTCCGCAGTGATTGCGCAGTAGAGGCAGGCTAGCAGGTGGCAGAGATTGGAGCATGAGATTTGCTAGATTGGACCTGATTAGTGTGTAGCAATTGGAGATTGTACTGAGAGCTTGTGAGGAGCTTTGTATGATGATTGTTACATGATATATATGACATATAATATACAAATAGTTGGGGGTTTTCATATTTAAGCTTTCCCATAAAATATTGTGTTTATATGTGTGAATGTTTATGGTTTTAATGTGTGCATGCAATTGATTTTATTTCCGCAATTAATGATCAATGGTAGAAGAGATTCTGTATTGTGCATGAAGTCAAATAGTGTGTGATCAGGAGAATCTCAGATGTATAACATATCAGTTATGTAATTTCTACAAGCTTCTCCATCATCAAGCCAAACAAGCCATTCATCCACTTCACAAAACCAATTTCTTCTCCAAGCTCATAAAACCATGTATATTTATCTTCAAGCTCATCAAATTCCAACAAAATAAATAGGGGCCTCATGCTCTATTTATGGAGAAAAGGAGGAATAAAACCCTAAATGTGGTAGGAAAATGTCAAATTCAACCATAAATGCCATTTATGGCCAAGAGACCATGCAAGGCCCAAGGCACATAATATCCTAAGAAATAAATTCCATAATAACTATTTGCACCTAATTCTAGAGTAATTTTCCTTAAAAAACTTAAAAATATCTATTTGCAATAAATGAGTGTGTTTTGTTAACTTTTGGTCAAAAACACACTAGGCAGCCCTTGTGCGCAGCGCCACTTCGGCAGAAAATAGGGTCTCTTGTGGCTGAGTTTTAGACCCCTTCCCGACACCGGATTTGGCTCCGTGATGGCTCGTTGGAAAGCCTGATGAGTCCACTTTCCAGAAATGCTTTAATTGTGCTGAGTGGATGCCATTTACCTATCCAAAAATCAAATTCCCCAACAGGTCAAATGTTTGATGTTTTTGGACCTTTTGGGGGGTCAAAAATGCTCCAAATTTTCTGAATATTGGTGAGAATACTGATGGTGATGTGAGGAATCCAAAAATGAAAACTTTTTGAGCTGAGGATGCACCACGTTTTTGCATAGCGCGTAGGGTGTTGCACAAAGAGGGGTCAAAATTTGAAAAAAACAAAATTTTGTCCAAATTGCCTCAAAATTGGTGGAGAGGTCCCTAAAGAGGTTTGAGAAGCCTGTGGAAAATCTCAAGCCATGTATCTAAGTTTTTCTAGGTCTTTACCTTCTTTTTAGTGCTCAAATTTCAATGAAAAGGGTATCCTCATTTATCATAGGTGAATGAATAATGTCATGACTGTCTTCTTGGCTGCCTTATCTTTCACTTGCTGTACTATCATGGTCATCCTCTGTATTAATGCCTCCTTCTTCAAACTCTGTTATTACCATTACTGCTAGATCTCCCATCACCTTGTGCATCATTATTTTTCCCATTGGGAGAGCAGTGAGCCTTACTGCTGCCTTCAACACTTTCATCATTGTCACCCTTTTTCTATCCTTAATAATGTTACCTTGGTCTTGGAGTTTATCATGAGCCTTTGCATCTGCTTCACTTTGGCCTTGTACTCCATTGATGTCCTCTTAGTGGCATTCTTTTATCATTGTCTCCTTCATCAAACCCTATTTGTGCCTTGTTGGTTTCCTCTTCTTGATATGCTATTTCTTTATTTTCAACTTCTTTTTCTTCATGTTTAATATTTTCATCCATATTGTCACTGCTTTCACTTTGACTAGGCTTATTTTCATGTCTATTCACATTTTCCTCTTGAATTTCATGTTTATTTTCTTTGCTGACTGTCACCCCCATCACTGTCTTCACTATCTTCTTGGCTTTCATATTTTCTCATTAGAAATACATCTTTTGTACTTAGGAGTGATTCATGTGTATCATCACTATCACTGTCTTGCTCCAATCGCTCAATGTTTTCATTTTCTTGACTACCATTTTCATCACTCTCCTCCATGCCATCATCATCCTCTTGGTATTCATCATTAGACTCTGCCTCTGCCTCACTATCTTCTTTATCTCCACTGCTATTTATTTGTTCTTCATTGCTACTCCCATCATCTTCTTCCTCAACACTACTGTCATCTTCTTTTTCTTCATTCATATGATCACTGTTTGCACTAAGATTAGGATCAATGTCATGCCCATGCTCATTCTTCTCTTGGTTGTCCTATGAACCTTCTTGCTGGCTGTCATATTCATCATTCTCTTCATTAACCTCTTGGTATTCTTCATTAGACTATGTTTCTACCCCACTGTCTTCATCATTTACTCTCTTTGACTATTAGAAATCCAGTTCATCATGACTATGGCTCACTGTTTTGGGCATATTTGAACAAAGGGTTTTCAGCTTGGTGAGAGTTTTTAGGCCTACGGATGAAGAAATGAGTGATGGTGAGGGCATATTTTTAACAAATGAAGGGAAAAAAGGTGTAGGTCTAGGAAAGCTTCAAGGTTTTTTAGGAGGAGGATTAGCTTGCATTTGAGTGTCTTTAGGCCTATGACAACCTTTCACTTGGTAATTCTTTGCCCTAGAGGGTCAAAGGCTTGATTGGCATTAAGGTTTAGGGTTTGGAAAATTTTTAGGGTTTTGAACTTTTTCTTTGATTGTGCATATAAAAATATCAATGGGAGAGCAAGAAAATGACCACTAACCTTGTTTCACTCATGCAGGAACCTGGGGAAACTTTGAGGAGGAGAAAAAATTAGTTTTGGCAATTTTTGAGCAAATTTGACCAAGTCTCCTCTGTGCATAGCACCACTGTTTGTGCGCAGCACTGCTTTTTCTATGCCTAGCACAATGTTATTTAACACTACACCTGCCTCCTCTATGCGAAGTTCCAGTCTATCTGTGTGCAACGCCTAGAAATATTGCCAAAAATGACCTTCAGCCAAGAGTTATTTTCCAACTGTGCGCAACGCCAATTTGCAGAAGGCATTTGGAGGCCTTCCTGGTGTCGGAATGAGCTCCGTGATAGCTCGTTGGAAATAATGTGGAGTCTACTTTCTAATTTTTTTTTATTTTTTTTATTTTTTATACATTTGGTGTCTATTTACCCATCCAAAAACGGATTTTCCCAACACTGGCCAAAAAGTGCTGAATGATGGTGCAGAAATGCAGAGTGCTGGTGCAGAAAACTTTTGGAGGCCTTCCTTAACTCAAAATTGAGCTCATGATAGCTCATTAGAAATATATTCAAGTCTAGTTGTCTTTTGAATCTTCAATAAAGTCATTTGGACACTCCAGCTATGAGAAAATCGTATTTTTCCAAGGTCACTCCAGAAGTGCATAAATTCTCCTGGGACACCTATGTTTTTGATATTTTTACCAAAACATGATACCTTTGTAAAAAATGAAGGAGGTTTTTCTTATTGGTCTTATGGTGGAAAAAAAACGCTATCACTTTTGCCAAATTTATCTCTGTTTGGTTAGAAACATATTTTTAAGAAAAACTAGCCCTAGGTGTGGCAAATGACTAGGCCCTTGGAATGAATTCTCGGAAAATGATGGAGGCATGGTGTTTATGAGTTGGTATGGCTTCATGATTTCTGATATGACCTACCATATGAATCTTCTTCTCTAATTCCTCTTTTCCATAGCAAACCCTAGCTTAGTTGGAAGAGGAATTTAGGGTTTGGGGTAGGGGATTTAGGAGTGCCTTGTAGAGGGAGGGGAATTAAGGGGTTAAGGGTTGTCTAAATTCTTGGGGAAATTTTGGGGGATAGGGATAGATGTTAGGGAGTAGTGGAAAGTGGAATTTCAAGGATTGAGTGAGGGTAAGGGGTCAAAAAGGGAAAAACACATGCCTAGTCTTAAAAAGTGTCAAATTGTGGCAGTAGACTAGGTTTTGTAGAAAAATGATGAATTTGAGGGATAAGAGTGATGGGAAGTGTTTATGAAGGTATATTAAGGATAGGAGGAGGTTTAAGAGCATCAGGATACAAGCCTTGTTTATGTTTAACCATGGAGGTCATGAAACCAAGAAAAATTCCCTTAAAAACCCTAGATGGACAATGGAGGAGTTAGGCAAAACAAAATAGAGGGCTGAGGCCAAAGGTGACACAAGAAAGAAAAACTGAGTGACATGAGCCCATGATGGGTCTTATGGGATGGGTGAGCAGAGCTTGACATGATGGAATGATGAAATAGTGAAAAATTATCTTAAGGATAATGAAGGCAGTGAGATTTCTAGAACTCACAATGTTCATGAACTTTGTTTCTAGAAATCTAGAACCGATACTTAGTCATCTTCAGATAGTGAAAATTATGGATGACTAATAGTTTATCCAGTAACAAAAGTAAACAATATAACACAATACGCACATGAATTTTAGGTGGAAAACCCCCTCTGGGTCAAAAAACCCTGAATTCTTTTCTAATAAATTATTTAATCTTCAACCCCAACTGAAATGAAAGGTACAACTTCCTAGAATTCTAGAAAACAATTATTTTCTAGATCCCACTGGAAGGACACCCCAACACCCTGGTTTCTTCAGTAGTCAACTGAATGGATGCCCGAACATCCTAGACATAACTACCACCCTGAAGTGTTCACAGACTCTAACCTGTAGGTGACTTCATGCACCAAAATAGCCCCTCCATGCCACCCTATAATGATCAGAAATAAGACAAGAGTGTGGAATCCTATACCAGGGATAATGATCCATGATAAAATATGATTCACAATGATTTTCTTGAACTAGAACAATCACCCAATCACACTATGACCTGCAACCCAACCATAACATTATCCAACAATGACACTTATACCTCCCAACAATGCCTCTCCAACTCTAGGCAGATTGACTCTTTTACAATAATGACTCTTTTACAATTTTACAAAGATGATTTTTACAATAATGACTTTTGACACGACTTGATACTTGACTTGGCACGACAACACTAGCAACTGCTGAGGTATTGTT